>CM062813.1:674645945-675269187 GCA_031772625.1 Pinus tabuliformis | reverse complement strand
TTAAGACAACTCCTTTTACATTAAAGTGGTGGCTCGAATGGGGATAAGGGATCAGTTTCCCAGTGTGGGTTTTAAGATGAGAGTGGGTGGTTCATGATTGTTTGCATAGGGAATAATGATAATCTAAATGACTTATTCTATCGTGCAATTCTCTAACTAAACTATTCTAATATAAACCCAGGTATTCCTGTGTGGTATGTGATCTACAAAGATATTTGTTTAACATGTGATAATAAAGATCAATCATGCATAAATAGAGATGATAATGTACAAAGATATTTTCTTTGACTAAACAGTTAGTCAAAAAAAATTATAAAATATATCGCATATATGATGAGTTATATATGAAAATCAACAATTTTAGCTAGGCATCATACAATAGTGCAATTAAAGTTTAACAAAAAGAGTAAATCTCACATACAATTCATGAAAGTAAAGTGTTGTCACTAATTAAACAAAAACATAATCAATCATACAAGATAATAATACCATATGTGTGAAGTCCTGCTCATTTGATTAATGACATGGATTAACTCATTTCTTCAAATCAAATTATCTTGCAAGAATACAATAGTGCATCAACAAAGGAAAATAATCTGATATCTAAAAGAAATGATCATGTTCCATAATTTCACCAAAAAATTCACAAACTTACAAAATTTTATTTTTTTTGATAAAATTCTGGACCCTTCTCTAAATGCATGAGAACGGTATAAATACTATTCTAACTAATGTGTAAAAATAGATTATACAAAAATTTGAGGAGGTTTCAAACATCCTTCCTTCTAACTAGTTAACTAACTCTAAAATAAACAGTGGCTTGATGAGCAGAGGCTAAGATGATGATTTGTTGTCTTCCAGCTTATCCTTCAAATTGCATATATCGGTCATTGGTTTGATTTGAGGAGGTGCCCCAAAATGTGTCCTGAGTTTTCCTGCAAAAATCACATCGGTGAGAGGTGGCAACATCCACTAAGTCTAATGAAGAGAGCAATTAAGGGTCATGATTTGGCTGTGTGGCTTGACGAGGTATTGCCAATACGAATCCCAGTCAGTCTTGGTCAATTTTGTGATTGCTTCCCTTTGAGTCTCTGCCTTTTCCTGCCAGCTTTTATGCAGAGCACTTAAATCCGACATTTCTTTTGGATTTCCTTCCATTATCAAGTTGGTTGCAAATAGAGTACGGTTCAATGCCTTAATTATATCCTTTGATACGCAGCTGCTCTTGCCACTGCTATCTCAACTTCCTTGATTCTCACGTGCCAATCCGTGAAAAGAATGTCTTTGTGTGTCTCCTCAATCTCAGGCAGATTAGCTTTCCTTTTGCCTTTTGTTTCTTTCCATTCAATGACTATGAGATTCTGGTCTTCAAATCAGTAAACTTGGTTCTCTGGTCGATTGCCTTATCTGTCAGCTGGTTGCTAGTGGTCAAATAAGGAGTAATGTATCTCATCTTTTGGTAGAAGTGCTCTTGCTATTTCACCAAGAGGGAATTTAGTTCCAATGCCTCTTTAACGAACTCCTCGATAGTAGGAACATCCTTGTATCTTTCCATGGCTTGCTTCAATTCTTGGAGTTGCATGTTTTTGGCTGATATATTGGCTTCATGGCTTATCTTCAAGACCTCCATGTTATGTTGCAATTAGGCAAGCTGCTCAGTTGCTTGCCTATTTACACTTGCATTTTCTGTTTCGAGCTACTGCTCAAGCTGTGTAATCCTCTCCTCTTTTTCTCTCAACAAAGTAGAGACTTTAGTAGCCTTGTCCATGGTGGTCGTTACATATGCTCCCATGAAGTGTGACAATACCATCAAGTTCTCAGCTGGGTTGAAAGGAATTTCCCTCCAAACTATGTCCATCAGCTCATTTTCAGGTGGGAGCTCGGGTGTTTATACCCTTTTCCTTTTCCTCTACCTCCTTACTATAGCCTTGTGGAGTGGGCTATAAAACACATCAAGTGGAGGGATTTCGGTCACTTTCAAGACAACCTCTGATGTGGGCAGAGCAGAGATAATCTTAGTCTGTAGGGACATTGTCGCTTGATCCTCCATAGGCTTGGATTTCTCATCCATGGAATTAGACTACTCATCCATAGTCTTGGACTCTGTATTTTCCTCAATATGCAGAGGAGTTTCACATTCTATTATTTCCTAGGTATCTGTCATTTTGGGAGTGTCTTATAGTTTCTTATTAGACTGATCCCACTCCTACTCCAAACTGCTACTTTTTACCTCTGAACTGATTTCTTTAGGTGGGGTGCTCATAACCTCTTTCTCGGCGGACTTCTTGCTAGACTCTGCTGTATTATCTGTGTCTTGGGCCTTCCTTATATTTGGTGTTTTCTCAGTATTTACCTGAGATTCTATGCGAGAAATAGGCCCTTCGTTGTTAACAGTCACACTTGGTGTAGGCTTATCCTCGAGCTTTAACAAGTGCATTGGGATTACTTCAAGCCTTTCGTTTTTGAATTCTTGAAATCTTTCAAAATCTTCGGGACTAAGATTTTCCCTTGCCCATTCGAACAATTGTTCGAAGAATTCGGTTGATTGTAATAGGTCTTCAAAATCATTAGCCTCATGGTTGTATGGCTTGATCTTTACCGCAGTAGTGATGTTATAGGCTATTTTTTCTTGATCAAATTTCCTTGTCGGCAAAGTATGAAGCTTGAGGCCTTCCATGCTTACTGACTCCTTTACTGCATGATTAAAATTTGCTAACGAAAAATAACCGCACTTGATAGGAAAAGAGGGCCATAATATCTTATTGCTTTCTTTGAGAACTTTAGTTAGGCCTCTTCCCATGGTCTAGTAGGCGATTTCTCTTGCCAACAATTTATTCGAAATATATAAATGGAGGACATGTGGGTCTGATGTGTTACCAAAAATTCTAATCTAGGTGAACCATTCTTCAATAAAATATTTTCCGACAGCCAGAAGGTTCATAGCTGCTTCTTGGGAAAACCTGAGGGCTTTCCTATTGAAGAATAATTGATGCAGCGACAAAATAATAGCATGACATATTCTATAGAAACAGGGTGTATAATGGGATTCCCACATTTTCTTATGACTGAGATGGATAGGGTAGGGGTCCTGTAAGGTCCATTTCCAACCCATGGTTGGAAATTTGGTGCAGAAATAGATGTAATCCATAATGTAGGCACTAAAATAGAATGGAGGAAGGTTGTGCGGGGAAGACAATCTCTTCTGTCGATATTTAGTGATGATGGTGGCTAGGTTATTTGATAATATGGTGGCCCAACTCATAATGTGGGAATTAACACAGGCATCTATCAGAGGGATCCATTCTATGGAAAAATTAGTATTATTGGGTAACCGATATAGTTTACATAACATAGCAACTGCATAATTGTAGGGGTTTTCCAAAGAGGTTATAACATACATACCCGTTTTCTTGAATTTCAATTTGTTCTCCAATACTCTCCAATCTTGAATCACCTTGAGGGTTTCTTGGTTCTTCTTCGTGAAGTTAGCCACAAATGTCTTGTCATATATGTCCTGAGGGTCAGGTATATGGTACATTTGCTTCAGGTCCTTTGCTCTGAATGATCTCATGAGTTCCATTCTTGAATTCCTGAACTACCTATTTTCAATTGTGAGGTTTTCCATCACCCACCTGATGATATCAATGTATGGGAGGATTTTGGCTCTCGCTCCTATCCTATGAAGGAAAGAACAAGCAGCATCCTTGAATTGGAGTTCTGAAGGTTTTATAGAGTCGGTTGTTGCTTTTGTGCAACAACCTTGGGACGTTCATCCTCGAGTCTATTGTATATGACCTCCCAAGCTGTTGCTCCTCCATCAACACTGCAGATTGTATTAGATAATATAGGAACCATCTTTGTAGACTCGGTCTCTACAACGTTCTACTTTTTATGTTTCTCCATCACCTTCCTCAATGACATGTCTTTTGTATCTTGCCTGAAATGGACAAGATATATCAGTGCAGACGGTATCGAGAAATTAAGACTGAAAGCTCTTCTGAAATGACTTTGGATCATGGGAAAGGTTTAAATGAGCTACTCAATGTTAACTACCCATAACTTGGAAAATCATTACCTCTCCTCGGGCCGCTAAACATTATTATCCTATCAATCCATTCATTATTATATTAAAACGTAATTATTTCACACGCTTACCACTCTTATTCGCACATCGCAATATTTAAAAGGATGCAATATAGCATTGCCTACTCTATAAGGCAAAATTCGATTATGATTGCTGCAACATCGCATTTCACGAATTGTCAATGGATGTCGTAGTGGCATAGCTTAATTATTTACAATTTTTGTGAAGTGCGATTTGTGAAATAACTGGGTGCTTTTATTGGGATATCGCAGTGGGAGGTTTGATCGCGTATTGCCATTTTTTAAAAGTGTTTTATGACCATCACATGGAAAAGCGTGATTTTCAATTTGCAATGAGGATCACATTCTTGGGTTGTTTTGCAAGGTTTTTCAAGGCAATTTCTTAGAGTTAGGTTTATTTTATTCTAAAACTAAATTTTTTAAAAAGGGTCCCCATTTATATATCTAACCTTAGCTATTGCTATACGTAAATGGGGGGGTTGTTTCGTAGTACAACAATTGACGATTCACTTGGGAGAACTAGTTATCTCTGAGTAGTTTTTTGAAATTCCTATAAATTTCAAATTAATTAGAGTTATAGGAATAATAATTACATGAGTTATAAACTAAACAACATTTCTCAAGAAGCATAATCACTTAATCTATTTATTCAACTACTTTACTCTTGTAATGATAAAAATACAAATGTTTGCATCAGTCAATAATAAGATTTAAAGTGATATAGTAGGTATCTTCTACATATTAGTTTTTTGGTGTTTACTCATTTATCACAGATAGAGCCTATGCTGCCAGTAGGCGTTCTTAGCCTCGACAGGGTTAACTTTTAACCAACAATGATTCATTGTCCCATCTGAAGCAATTTTCAAAATTCAAAATGATATTCACTTGCTTTGAATCTCACTTGGATCTTGTCTCTTTTTCCTTTTTAATATAATCTTTTCTTTTAGGTTTCTTAAAAGACATCGTCTAGGCTTGGTAACCTAATAATGACAATGCCATTCACTGGTTGTAACTAAACTGAACAAGCTGGCTCTTGATGAGACCCCTTGTCTTCTAATCGATGAGATCATTGGCTTTTACCCTGTTTTGATTATTGACATTATGATGCATGTGTTGTACTTGATGGCAACCCACTTGTAGTAGAACAACTCACTTATATATGGTAACTAGATGAATCTACAAAAAAGATATTAGATGTGACAGAATGCATGAAAGTTGTGACAAATGTAGGGAAGTTCAAAGGAATTAGTTCAAAAGTAATGTACAATGGCAACTCTCTCAGATGACAGTTCATAGTGCAACAGGTTAACAACAAAGAATTGCAGATCATACTACAAAGAATGAAGAAAGAGAGGTATACGCAGGTTCACCTTCACCAAGATGTGTATACATGCAGGTTAACTGACCACAAGTAGCGTATACACACACACACACACACACACACACACTTTCACAGAAGGAAAAGCGCATATATCTTGGAAAACTAAGTTTTTGGTCCAAGGTATTTGGTCCATGGTATTTTGATCCATGGTATTGGTCCAAGGTATTTGGTTTGAGGTATTGACCCTATGTATTTGGTCCAAGGTATTGGTCCTAAGTGGCTTTGGTCCATGGTATTAAAAAAGCCTAAAACTATAAAAGGAGGAGAATATCATTAGGCCAAGTGTGGAAGAATTGTATACCTGATGAAGTGTGAGATCTAGTATGCACGTTATCGGCTTATGGTGCTTTGTTTGATATGAACCAAGGATGAACCTTAGCAGTTGATGGATGATAAGATCTAATGATGGATCAGGATCTTAAGGCTTGAAATGAATTATCTTTATATGGTTTGATCATGTTTACTCTAGATATGAATACTGACGCATGTGCTGTTCTGTAAATGTTATGATCTGGGTATGCCTGAATTCTGGAATAGTTGCAAAATTATGAATTAATATTTACAGATATATACGCTGGTTGGCTTTGATAAAAGCGTGTATAAATGCTAGTTCAACACACCTAAGTGGCGTATACATTATGTAATATGATATTTGAAGTTACAGGTGGATTTGACTGTTGTTGCAAAATTCTGGGTTTTGCTTTGTGTTCTGGTGACTGTAGTTTGATGACAGTATACTGAATGTTCAGATTGATTGATTGTGATTTTCTTCAGTGACGATGGGCTTTAATTGATTCAGCTATGGGTGATTCAGAGATTTATGATTGAGTTTCAATGATTGGTTAATGCAGATGTATTTGATGGTTGTAGTGTAGTGGTGATTGATTTTGAGCTTCAATGTTGATAATGGGTCCAGTATGAAAATTAGCTAAAACAATGTACCAGGAGCATCCAATCTGAAAATTTATGAAACGTGGTCCCTAGAGGAAGAGAGAAGGTTGTATCCTTTTGTAGGTCAGCGCCTACATACTAGTAAACATACCAACTAGTACAAGAGCTAGGGGGTTGTAGCTCCCTTCTAGTAGAAGCTGGAGAACGAGAGAAGGTAGTAACATTCTACAGGTAGAAGCCTATGTACTGGTATGAGTCTGCACCAGTACAATGTTGTAAACATATTTTATTATTATTAAAAGAAGACAAAGATGACAGTAGTAGGTGGTTTTCACCCACATTGGGTTTCCACCTTAAATCTTGGTGTTCATGTGTGTTGCTTATGTGTGATGGTTCATTTAGTTATTAACTACACATGGTTACTATTTAATGTTTAATAAATTACTGATGCACAGATTAAAGATCAACATATGATGAATTAACTAAATCATTATCTTGTTGGATATACGCTTGTTTCCTTAAACACAGTTGTGTGTACACACGGGTTACCTTCATTGAAGTAGCATATATAAATTTGAGTATGAAAAGAAAAAGGTTATTGACTTGACTAATATTGATTCACCCCCCTCCCCCCCCTCTCAATATTATTTCCAACAATTGGTATCAGAGCAAGTCCTTTGGTAGAAGCTTGATCTCTTGAAGGAGATTCGTAGAACAATGGGAAATAAGCTAAAGAAGGAAGCGTCTCAGAAGAAGAAGACATCTCAAAAGAACTATGACAGTGGGAGAGTCGATTAGGGATTATGTGGAAGCAAATCTTCAGATTCAGAATCACCTCAGAATGAAGATGAACAAACAAAAGAATTATCAGGTATGAATTTGTTATCCTCTGGTGATACATTTTCTGTCCATTTGAAGATGATGAAAGTGATAGCGAAACAACTTAATTTTCTCTTATGGGTGAGAGAGAAAGATATCAAATAGAGGTAGAATTTAAAAGGCTCACAGATAAAAATAGAGAAAACAAATTATTTAAAAAAAGGGAGCCTTCAAAGAAGAATACCAAACTAAAGCTCAAAAAGAAAAACAAGAAAAGGAAAAGCAAAAAAATTCAGGATGAAAACAAAATTAAAGAAATGAAGTAAATAAAAGGACAATAAAGGACAAAAAATCACAAGATCCTTGTCTTGAAGGTAAGATCCTCTCTCTAAAAGAAGATCTTGAAAAATCAAATAAGCAAAATGAATAACTACACCAAAATCTTGAAGAAAAATAAAAAGAAGTTCTCGAATTAAGGCAACAAATGGAAGAAGGAAGAAAATATGAAGAAATCATGAAGAAGCAATATCTTGAAAAGGAAGAGCAATATCAGTTGAGGTAAATATACTAAAAGGTAAATTAGAAGAAAAGGAAAGCTTTTACGATTTCAAGATAGTACTAAGATTTTGGATGATATTCTCAATAGTCAAAGGTCTCTTGCCATCAAAATTGGTCCTGGTTTTCATGAAGGTGAATCTAGCTCACAAACTGAGGCAAGGAACTCTAATGCAAATTCTAAAATTCTCAACAAAGAGATGAGAGGTCAATCCCACCAACAACCAAGGAAAGAAAATTTTCAAAGAAAATCTTATACTACTAACCATGGAAGTGATAGTTGGTTATTTCCTCAAATGAATAATGTTGAATGTTTTATGTGTCATAATCTTGGACATGTTGTAGCGAGATGTGGAAGTAGAATGGTTCAAGATCATCACACAGAAAGATCATCAACTTCCAAGTACTTTAAGGGATATTGTTTCTCTTGCAATATGTTTGGTCACAAAGCCATTGACTGCTATAGAAGAAATATGAAAGATGTAAGATGTTATGCATGTAACAAGTTTGGACATATAGCAAAGGAATGCAGGAGAAAGTTTTGGGCACCATACCAAAAGGAGAAAACATCATCACACTCGAAGATATGGAAGAAGAAGGAAGTACAGTCAGGAAAATGTGGCATGGCACAGTGTACAGACATGATAGACTTAAGGGAAGCTGAAAGTATGAAACATCAATGTTCTAAATCTCATACTCAAGTTTCATGAAGACAAGTTGCGTATATATGCGAGTTCTGGGATAGTCTCAAAAAAACTGATGTGATATGATTCAGACAATTATCAGTTATCTTTTCTGTCATAGATGACTACAGTCTGTGGATGTTACTTAGAAGTGTTTTGATCCTCACAAGTTGTTGATAACTTGATGTATATCTGATTGATGATGATGCCTTGATACTTCTTACTGATGTATGCAATGATCAGATCTAACAATGAATAGGTGGAATAGGTTCAAGGGGAGAACATGCTATGCTTCTAACAAAGCATTGTTGGCATTATGTTTAGAAGTCTTTGGTACCTAATCAATGATGATGAGGCTTGTGTGGCTAAAGTGTTTAATTGATACATCTTGCTATGTGACATTTATGAGTTGCCCATGATGAAATCTCAGATGATACTTGAATTGATTGAGGTTACATAATTATTATTCAGATCAGATTTATGGATGATTGTGGATGACTTTTTTATATTGCTTACATGGTGATCTTCATAAGGACAAGGAGAAGTACAAAGCTTGAGTACACAACTTCATTAATTGATGATAAGCCACTCATTTCTTTTATACTAGTGTCATCATGCCTTCAAAGATGCATATGGTGTAGTTATGATTCAAGATTCCTATAGTTCTCACATTGTTGAGGATTGTTGCTATTGATGATATCAAGAAAGTTGGACAAATGACCATGAACTCATGGTTCGCTAGATACATAATTGATGGACACACATTATGTTGGATACATGGATGATTACTTAAGTTGCATATTGTTGACTGGCCAAGAGAATGGTGTTATTGCAGGTCACATGAAGACATAGCTATTTGAAGACATGGATATTCGAAGACATGGCTTACTTAATCACATAATGATGCTGATTTCTTACCTTATGATGATAGGTTGATACTCACATATGTTGATTATCATGGTTGATGCTTATCAGATGTGGGATGTTCCCTTGTGATGATACATGGTTGATATATTGAAGGTTCTTGTGGAAAGATCATGCAATTTTTGATGATGATGATGATGAATATGGTGTTTCACATACATATGATTATGATGTGAATGATTTTGTGCTATTACTTGGAAATATGACATATGATTAGTTGATTCATGGAAGGTTATGATAAGGCTCTTTCTACTAAGGAAACGAAACAATTTGATCTTGATGAGATCAAGAGGATGAATTGATATCTATATGCAGACATACTTTGTCACAGGTCGATGATATTTACACTGTCATATCTTGGGAACTAATGATGGACATATATAGGTTACTGGTCTAGATGTTGTTGAAAGATGCTTATGGAGTAGATCATACATGGTGTATGATAGTTGTTGGTGACTATCATGGTCTTCTTTAAATATTTGGTCTCTGTTATAAATGTCATGTATATCATTCGATGTAAAGGTCATATCAAAACCTATGATGTAATAATTTGTCTCTGTCTATTTTAGTCCTTTGATGAGTCCCTTTTGGTCATATGATGTAATTTGTAACCCCATTATGCATGGGAAGGATGATGTAATAATTGATACATTTCAGTCATGTATAAATTGGTATATCCCCACTTGGTTAGGAGGATGAGTCAAATTTGGTATATCCCCACTTGGTTGGGAGATTGATATATGTATGAGTCATTGGTGATAGGAATCTCAAAGTCACTTAGTTGAGTTATAGAGTCATGTTATTCTTTTGGAAAATATTTGCAGACTCTGCATGTGCTCAGGGGGAGCATGGATGATATAGTGCATTGCAGCATGAACAAAGGGGGAGTTTAATTAGAAAATCCAGCATGTGCTTAGGGGAAGCATGATAAATGTTTATATTCAGCTGTTCCGATATGAAAGTTTTCTTTTTGATCAGCCCCTTTCCCTTCATATCAAAGGGGGAGAATATCCTGGTCCGCCCTTTGCCCTTGATTTCAAAGGGGGAGAGTATTTTGGTGTTGCTTGTTATCTCTAACCATTTCTACAGCTTGCGGTAATCAACACCAACATGGTTGCCATCAAGTCCAAAGGGGGAGATTGTTGGCATTATGATGCATGTGTTGTACTTGATGGAAACCCACTTGTATCAAAACAACTCACTTGTATATGGTAACTAGATGAATCTATAGAAGAGATATCAGATGTGACAGAATGCATGACATTTGTGACAAAATGCAGGGAAGTTCAAAGGAATCAGTTTAGAAGTAATGTATAATGGCAACTCTCTTAGATGATAGTTCACAGTGTGCAGGGTTAAAAAAGAATTAATAGAAAGATTACAATGAAAGAGGTATACGCAGGTTTACCTTGACCAAGATGCGTATACACGCAGGTTAACTGACCATAAGTAGCGTATACGTACACACACACTTTCACAGAAGGAAAAGCGTATATCTTAGAAAACTAAGTTTTTGGTCCATGGTATTTGGTCTATGGTATTTTGATCCATGATATTGGTCCAAGGTATTTGGTCCGAGGTATTGACCCTAGGTATTTGGTCCAAGGTATTGGTCCTAAGTGGTTTTGGTCCATGGTATTGAGAAAGGCCTAAAACTATAAAAAGAGGAGAAGATCATTAGGCCAAGTGCACAAGAATTGAATTTATGATGAAGTATGAGATCTAGTATGTAGGTTATCAGCTTATGGTGCTTTGTTTGATTTGAACCAAGGATGAACCTTAGCGGTTGATGGAGGATAAGATCTAATGATGGATTGGGATCTTAAGGCTTGAAATGAATTATGTTTATATGGTTTGATCATGTTTACTCTAGATATGAATACTGACACGTGTTGTTCTATAAATGTTATGATCCGGGTATGACTGAAGTCTAGAATAGCTGCAAAATTATGAATTAAGATTTACAGACATATACGCTGGTTGGATTTGATAAAAGCGCATATACACGCTAGTTCAACACATCTAAGTAGTGTATACATTATGTAATATGATATTTGAAGTTACAGGTGGATCTGATTGTTGTTGTAGAATTCTAGGATTTGCTTTGTGTTTTGGTGACTACAGTTTGATGATAGTATACTGAATGTTCAGATTGATTGATTGTGGTTTGCTTCAGTGACAATAGGCTTTCAGTGATTCAGTTATGGGTGATTCAAATATTTATGATTAAGTTTCAATGATTGGTTAATGCAGATGTATTTGATGGTTGTAGTGTAGTGGTGATTGATTTTGAGCTTCAATGTTGATAATGTGTCCAGTATGAAAATTAGATGAAACGAGGCCTTCATGTGTATTGTTGTGTACTAGGAGCATCCATTCTGAAAATTTATGAAATGTGGTCCCTGGAGGAAGAGAGAAGGTTGTAGCCTTCTGTAGGTCAGCGCCTACGCACTAGTAAACATATTAGCTAGTACAAGAGCTAGGGGGTTGTAGCTCCCTTTGAGTAGAAGTTGGAGAATGAGAGAAGGTAGTAACCTTCTGTAGGTAGAAGCCTGCATAAGGGTATGAGTTTGCACCAATACAATGTTGTAAACAAATTTTCTTATTATTAAAAGAAGACAAAGACAACGGTAGTAGGTGGTTTTCACCCACATTGGGTTTCCACCTTAAATCTTGGTGTTCATGTGTGTTGCTTATGTGTGATGGTTCATTATGTTATTAACTGCACATGGTTACTGTTTAATGTTTAATAAAGTACTTATGCATAGATTAAAGATCAACATATGATGAATTAATTGAATCATTAGCTTGCTGGATATATGCTTGTTTCCTTAAACACAGTTGCATGTACACGCAGGTTACCTTCATTAAAGTAGCATATATAAATTTGAGTATGAAAAGAAAAAGGTTATTGACTTGACTAATACTGATTCACCCCCCTCCCCTCAGTATTATTTCCAACATTAATATGCAGTTTTGGTAATATTAGTTAATTATCTCTCTATGATCATGGTAAACAAGCTCGTAATAAGAATTTTTATCTTCTAAGTTTTGCATATTTTAGTATTACACTCTGAAAAAGGAAAATTATATCAGATGGGGTGAATCATTAGCTCTTTTAAGAGTTTTGGATGATAATGATAGATTTTTAAGCTACTAATATGCATAAAGTCCTTACTAGGTTAAATATTCTTTTCTTGATTGATAACAAAACATTCATACTTTATAAAGATAAGAGTTTGTTCATAGAATAATTTTTTTTAAGCAAGATCAAGTTTTTCCAAAGAAATCAAGTCTACTTTAGTACTCAAATGTACTAATTATTTCTTTTAAATTTTACTTACTTATAGAAGCAAAAAGTAGAAATATTATCAAAGATTTTATTTTGAAAAGCCAAAAGTAAATACTACTTAACCTTTATTTTCCTAAGAATCTTAAAGGCGATATGATACAAAATTGGAAGAGGTCATCTTCTAAGAAAAGTATTTTTTCAAGATTTTTCCATTAACGGGAAAAGAATCCTTCTCACTTGACAAGTCTTGTAAAATAAACATTGATTGTTCAATTTTCTCAATGATTTGCAAAGGGCCAAGCCATGGTCTTTGGGATTTGGTATGTCTACCTTTTTCCTCGTGTGCTTTGTCCCATTTCAAAACCAAAGCACCTACTTCAAAATTTTTTTGACTAGTAGAGGTTGTATCAAAAGAGGCTTTGACTAATTGTTGATGATGGAAGTGGGTTGCTTTAGCCTTTTATCGTTCTTCTTCAAGCTTAAGAATCTGAAACTGTCTAGCTTGGAGAGAAGAAGAAGGGGTTTCATCGATGAATTGCACTGGGGAAGGAGATGGGATTGTTATGTTTGTGGGAAGAACAACTTCTTTTCCATAAACTAAAGCAAAATGAGAAGAATGAATAGAGGCCTTCTGTGTAATTCCGTCTGCCCATAGAGCAAATGTTATTGCTTTGTGCCAATTCTTGTGATTTTGGTCAATAGTCCTTTGGATAATTCTGATGAGGTTATTGTTTGTTGATTCTGCTAATCCATTACCTTGTGGATAATAGTTGGTTGAATATTTTAATTTAAAACCTCACTTTAGAGCAAATTCTACCATTGTATTTCCATAAAAGTAAGATTCATTGTCAAACATTAACACTGAGGGTAGGCCAAACCTGGTAATTATGTACTATTCAATGAAGTCCATAATGCTTTTTGTATTAGATATTTTTAGTGGGATATATTCTACCGACTTTGTAAAATAATCAGTAGTTGCAAGGATGTATCTATTCTGTTTGGAAGAGTTAGGAGCAATCTCACCAATTATGTCTAATCCCCATTGTTCGAATGGTTGTTGGATGTTTACTGGTTGCAAAGGGAATGTTGGCTTCCTTTCTCTTCTGGCTGTGGTTTGAAAGTTTTACACCTTTTTTCAGATTCATGTGCATCCTTAAATATTGTTGGCCGATACTATTTTGCATGCAAGATTTTGTGAGCTGTGGTATTTCCTATGAAATGTCCTCCAGCTGGTCCATCATGTAATTCCCGCATGACCTTTCCAGCTTCAGGTTTCTCCAGGCATCTTAGCAATACTTAATCATAATTTTTTCTAAACAATACATCATTAACTAATTCATACTGATTTGATTTCAACCTTAAACCTCAGTTTCTTTTATAATTAAGATGCATAGGAGCATACCTGTTCTTCAAATAAAATTTCAAATCAACATATTGTGATTGTGTATCATTGAATATTACCTCTGATATTTGCAATTAATTACCTTGATCTTCTTCTGCTGATAACTGGGAAGCTCTGTTAGCATCCTGCAAAACCTTGGCCCCTAAAAATTTTAGCTGGCCGGATTTCTACATCATATTCTTGAAGTCTAGTAACCCAATTGGCTCTTTTCTTCCGTACTTCTCTTTGGATTAATAATTGTCTTACTGCAGGGTAGGGTACTACTATCTTTGTATGGGATTTGAGAAGAAAAGGTCTGAAATGTTTCAAGGTTTTAAAAATAACAAATTCTTGTTTCTCAACACTTGAATAATTTAACTCGACACCTCGCTAGCTAGAACTGAAAAAAGAGATGGGTGCCTCGATATTTTCATCGTTTAAATGTGTTAAAACTACTACATATGATGTATTGGATGAAAACTTATATAATACAAAGGGTTTGAGAAATTCAGGGGTTGTCAATGAAGGAGCATTAATAATGGATTTTTTAATCAACTCAAATGCCTCCCTTTCATATTTGCCCCATTTGAAAACTGTGTTTTTTCATATCATTGCTTGAAGGGTTAGGACGATTTGTGAAAAATCTGGAACAAATATTTTTCAAAAATTCATTTGGCCTGGCAACAATTGCATGGTTTTTTTTTTATGTGGGAGAGGAATCCTTTTTATCTCTTGGACTCTATCAGGATCAATGTAAATTCCTTTCTTGGACACTATAAACCCAAGGAGTTTTCCTTCTGGTAAAGACAAATATTTTTTTTGGGGATTGAAGGAAATGCTATATTTCTTGCATCTTTCAAAAATGTGCTTCAGGTCACTTAAATGATTGTTCCTATCCTTAAAATAGACTATGATGTCATCTAAGTAAATAACCACTGATTTATTAATTAGACCTTTAAAAGCAATATCCATAGCATGTTGAAATGTAGCACCTGCATTAATGAGTTCGAAAGGCATCTTCTAATAGGCGTATGTTCCCCACTTGGTCCTGAATGTTGTCTTTAATCTATCATCTAGATGCACAAGAATCTGATTATATCCTGAGAATCCATCTAGAAAAGACATTAATTTAGAACCTACAACTGATTGCAATATCTATTCCATGGTAGGCAAACGAAAATTATATTTTCGACAAGCTCTATTCAGATTCTTAAAATCGATACAAATCCTAATATCACCGTTCTTTTTCCTTACAGGCTCTATATTTGATACCCACTTAGAGTGTCTAACAATGAAGATTATTTTGGCTTTCAGAAGCTTGGTTCAATTCGGATTTGATTTGACTCTCAAGGTTTGGGTGAATTTTTCAAAGCTTCTGTTGAACTCGCTTTTCGTTCGAATTCATAGGTATGGTATGTTGAATCACAGAGGTATCGTAGGTCTTGAGATCTGTGTAATCCCAGGAAAAGACACCTTTGTATGTTTTCAACAACCTAATGAATGATATTCTTTCTTCAGATGATAGGCCAAGACCTAGGTTGACATTTTGAGGTTTTTTGGCTGACCCTACGTTTACTACTTCAAATCTCAAAGTAAAACTTTGAGTTTTGGAGTTGGTAATTTTCTTGAATCTATCCTTTAGATCATAGAGATCTTCCATCTTAACTACAAACTTCGGGATTGGGTTTTGATCCTGATTATGTTTAATTTGCAGATCATGCTCATGTTCATCTATAATCTGTTCCTCATACGACCCTTCTGATGTAAGGAAATTAACTATATCCGCATCATTATTGAATACTCTACAATTTGTTACATTATCAGGAATAGATGGCCTAACTATTAATTCTATTGAAAATTTTTCTAGATTGAAATCTTCTGAGGGTATAAGTTTGGATGCAACATTAGCAAGTCAGCACTTGCGTTTTGCAGTCTAGGAACTGAAGAAATGTTAAAAGCAAATAAATGAGAAGTCATATTCTGGGCTAATGATTGATAATGTTTAAGGTGCCCAGAGACACAATGAATTTTATTTCTTACCTACTTCACAATTATTTCAGAATAACCATAGACTTGCAGATATTTGACATTAAGACCAATGGACTTATACAGTCCCTGGATCAATGCTTCATATTCAGCGATATTATTAGTGCATTGAAATTCAAGTTTGCAGACTAACATGATTTTCTCTCCTTGTGGATTGATCAAAATGCATCCTACACTTGCGCCGTCTTCATATTTGGAATCGTCAAAATAGAGAGTTGAGAACAAAGAATTATTTGAATTTTTATCTACTAAATTTACAAACTTGCAAGCATCTGTTTCTGAAATTTTTTCTATTTGAGACACTACGACGTTATCTGGAAAGGGAGACCTCTGAGCATTAAAGGATCCCAAAAATGACATGGAAGAGTAATTTTCAATGATGTTATTGGTGAAGGCAACAAATTCATTACTTCCCTCAAGGTCAGTGGCTGTATATTTCATGAATTTTTCTCAGTATACCGTGATTTGGTTTGGTTTACCATTATGTGGCAACCACATGTGAGACCAATCAGTTGCGAAGTAACTGTGCAAATTTTCAGACCAATCCCTACTTAGAATTAAACCATAAAATTTAGGGATATCAACCACTAAAATATCAATTATTTGTGAAACTTTTGGATTAGAGGAAAGCTTAACTGAAACTGATGTTATTTGTCCAAGAACCTCTACTTTTGTCCTATCTAATTAAACTATGTGTATTATATATTTTTGAGGTGTAATATTCAATTTGGTGCACACAACTCTTGGCATTATATTTGAAGAGGCTCCTGAATCAACAAGGCAATAATGAACATTTCTGTTGAAAATTTCATAAGTGAGCAGAAATGGAGGAATATGAGAAATAGATCTATCACTAATTAGGACTAAATCTGAAGGATCTACTTTGTTTGAAGATGATGGAGGTTTTCCCGTATCGTAGGCAACTTCATTAACTACAACAGATGGTAGAGGGGATACAAGAACTACCTTTAACTCTCTTAATAGAATTTTCTATTGTTGCTTGAGTTTGGTGAGTTCACGCAATGAAATGTTTGCTCTAGTATTTTTCATGTCTTCGACTATGTTGTATTCCACTGTATCTGAGATTACCAATTCTTTGGAAGCATTTGGAGGATCTATAGGAATAGGGTTGCTTTTGCTAGTCTTAGATTTTTGATTTACTGTTTTCTCCTTTACAAGAGTAGTAGTTTTTTGTTTCTGGTTTATGATAGACATGTCAGGAGAGTTTTTACTTCTTGTAGTCACTGGCATAGCTTGTGCTTCTTCTTCAGTTGGTAGGATGAAATCCCACATTCCATTTAATTCAACTTCTTCTTCTGTTTCGTCTTCCTCTTCGGCTAGTGAATCTTCTTCTGCTTCTTGATCAGACTCAACATTTGAAATGGTGTTTGGGGATTGTGATGCAGAAAAAGGATTCCTTTTAAATGAGTGAAAAGGTTTCTCGGGAGCAGAGGATTCTGTGACTTTATTTTTTATTTCAACCATTTCATTAGACATCATTTTTAACACTTTCTGAAGGCCTTCGAGATCGAAAGGGTCCTTTAAAGCTTTCTTCTTAGAATCATCCTTAAATGTTACTTTCTTTGACTTCCTCTCGTCTGTTTGTGATCTCTTTTCTAAAGCTATAGTACTTCTTTCTATAGACAAGGCTTCTTTCATGTTTTCTACAAGGGTCACCTTAGTGTCTTTATCTACAGAAATTGCAATATTAGAAGGAAGAGATAATATGTACCATTCTATTTGTACATCTACTATAGGTTTTGAGGTAGCTGGGATTTCATTTAGCAACTTGTTAAATTTGGAGTTGAAGTCTTTGATACTTTCATCTGGATTAGATTTTAAGTTAGAAAGATCATTGATCAAGGATGCTATGGTCCTGTCATCACCAAATTTTGCAAGAAATACTTCTTGAAAAGTATCCCAGTCCCTAATTGAACCCGCTGGAAGGGAGAAATACCAAGATCCAGCGGATCCTTGGAAAGTATAAGGAAACAGTCTGATTACAATATATTCATGTGCAAATCCATTAAGATTCATCGCTCACATAAAGTTATTTAGATGTTCTTCGCCCATAAGACCATCGTTAGGATTGTACTTAGGCAACCATTTTTCTGAGTTTGCTGGGAGTGCATTTGGATTTGCAACTAGGACAACACCAGGATTTGTCCAAGGTTGAGGAGGTTGATTGGCCATAGCTTGAGTTGGAGACTGAGAAGATAGGATGGTTGGTCCAGAAGTAGGTATATAAGGTGAAGAACTTACTACTGGGTTAGTACTACTAGTGGTAGTACTAATTGGAGAAGTGGATTGTTGAGAAGTTGTGGATTGAGTAGAAGTGAATGGGGAAGTGAATGGATGGAAAGGTGATGTGATCTCGCTGGTATCTGATTCAGATATTGGTGAGGTAAATTTCCTATGTCATGGAGAGATGGGGAACTCAAAAGGGGTTACCCCAAGCCTTTCACTTTGCAATCTAGTTAATACACCATTTTGTTGTAATAAGTAACACTTTCATCAGAAACTTCGGGTCTCTCTGGTTTCTCAGATGAAATGGATATCTGTTCCAATTTTTGTATCAAAGAATGGAATTAGGGAGACTCGAGAGTGTAATCTAGAGAAATTGGTCATCTTATACTTCAGGAGGCAAGGGAGATGTTTCTACAACTTCATATTTCTGATCAGAAGGTTCTGAACGAGATCTAGAAGGTGTAGAAGTTGTGGAGGGGATTTTACACTTATGAATGTTTTTCAATTGATATTTAGGTTTATATTCCATTCATAGTCAGATGGCCCTCCTTCTAGTGCCAAAATGTTGCGGCCTCAGAATTTTGCTACCCCAACATGGGGGATACCCACCTGGTCTAGACCTTAAGACAACTCCTTTTCCGTTTAAAGTGGTGGCTCCGACTGGGGATAATGGGACCAGTTTCCCAGTGTGGGTTTTAAGATGAGAGTGGGTGGTTCATGAGTGTTTACAATAGAATAATGATAATCTAAATGACTTATTCTATCATGCAATCCTCTAACTAACTTATTCTAATATAAACTCAACGATTCTTGCGTGGTATGTGATCTACAAAGATATCTATTTAAGATGTGATAATAAAGATCAATCATGCATAAACAGAGATGATAACATATAAATATAATTTCTTTGACTAAATAGTTAGTCAAATAAATTTATAAAATATATCACATATATGATGACTTATACATGAAAATCAACAATTTCAGCTAGGCATCATACAATAGTGCAATTAACGCTTAACAGAAAGAATAAATCTCACATACAATTCATGAAAGTAAAGTGTTGTCACTAATTAAATGAAAACAAAATCAATCATACAAGATAATAGTACCATATGTGCGAAGTCCTGGTCATTTGACTAAGGACATGGATCAACTCCTTTCTTCAAATCAAATTATCTCCCAAGAATACAATAGTGCATCAACAAAGGAAATTAGTCTGATATCTAAAAGAAATTATCATGTTCCATAGTTTCACCAAAGCATTCACAAACTTAAAAAAGTGCATTCTTTGCAAATGATTTTGATAAAATTCTAGACCCTTCTCTAAATGCATGAGAAGGGTATAAATACTATTCTAACTAATGTGCAAAAATAGATTATACAAAAAATTGAGGAGGTTTCAAACAACCTTCCTCCTAACTAGTTAACTAACTCTAAAAATAAACAATGGCTTGATGAGAAGAGGCTAAAATGATGATTTTTTGTCTTCCAGCTTGTCCTTCAAATCACATATATCTGTCATTGGTTTGATTTGAGGAGGTGCCCCAAAATGTATCCTGAGCTATCCTACAAAAATCGCATTGGTGAAAGGTGGAACACATCCGCTGAGTCGAATGAAGCGAGAAGTTAAGGGTCATGATTTGGTTGTGCAACTTGACGAGGTATTTCCAATATGAATCCTAATTGTTCTTGGTTAATTTTACGATTTCTTCCCTTTGAGTCTCTGCCTTTTCTTGCTAGCTTTTATGCAGAGCACCTAAATCAGGCATTTCTTTTAGATTGCCTTCCCTTATCAAGTTGGTGGCAAATAGAGTGTGGTTTACTACCTTGATTATATTCTTTGACACCCTAGCTACTCTTGCCATTGCTAGCTCAACTTGCTTTATTATTGCATCCCAATCCGCGAAAAGAATGTATTTATGTGTCTCCTCAATCGTAGGCAGATTGGCTTTCCTTCCGTCTTCTGTTTCCTGCCATTCGATGAAATCTAAGATTCTAGTGTTCAAATCAGTAAACTCGTTTCTCTGGTTGATCACCTTATCTGTCAGCTGGTCGTAGTGGTCAGATAAGGAGTGATGTGTGACATCCCTTGGCAGAAGCGCTCTTGCTATTTCACTAGGAGGGAATTTAGTTCCAGCACCTCTTTAATGAACTCCTTACTAGTAGGAACATCCTTGTATATTTCCATGGATTGCTTCAATTCTTGGAGTTGCATGTTTTTGGCTGATATATTGGCTTCATGGCTTATCTTCAAGACCTCCATGCTCTGTTGCAATTATGAAAGCTACTCAGTTGCTTGACTATTTACACTTGCCTTTTTTGTTTCAAGTTGCTACTCGAGCTGTGCAATCCTCTCCTCTTTTTCTCTCAACAAAGTAGAGACTTCACTAGCCTTTTCTATGGTGGTCGTTGCATATGCTCCCATGAACTATGATAATCTCGTCAAGTTCTCAACTAGGTTGAAAGGAATGTCCCTCCAAACTATGTCCATCGGCTCATTTCTAGGTGCGAGCTCAGGTGTTTCTACCCTTTTCCTATACCTCCTTACTATAAACATGTTGAGCGGGATGTAAAACACATCAAGTGGATGGATTTTAGTCACTTTCAAGACAGTATATGATGTGGGCAGAGCAGCGATAATCTTAGTTTGCTGGGATGCTGTCGCTTGTTCCTCCATAGGCTTGGACTACTCATCCATGGACTTGGACTGTTGATCCATAGACTTGGACTCTGTATTTTCCTCAATATGTAGAGGAGTTTGAAATTCTATTATTTACTGGGCATCTGTCCTTTTCAGAGCTTCTTGTAGTTTCTTATTAAACTGATCCCACTCTTGCTCCAAATTGCTTCTTTTGATCTCTAAACTAATTTCTTTAGGAGGGGTGCTCATAACCTCTTTCTCGGTGGAATTCCTACTGGACTCTGTTTTATTATCTATGTCTTGGGCCTTCCATGTATCTTGTGTTTTCTCAGTATTTACCTGAGATATGCAAGAACTAGGCCCTTCGTTGTTAATAGTCACACTTGGTGCAGGCTTATCCTCGAGATTTAACAAGTGCATTGGGATTACTTTGAGCCTTTCGTTTCTGAATTCCTGAAAGCTTTCAAAATCTTCAGGACTCAGATTTTCCCTTGCCCATTCGAATGAATCACGATTGTTTGAAGGATTCAGATGATTGTAATAGGTCTTCAAAATCATTAGCCTCATGGTTGTATGGCTTATCGTTATCGTAGTAGTGATGTTATAGGCTATCTTTTCTGGATCAAATTGCCTTATCGGCAAAGTCTGAAGCCTGAGGCCTTCCATGCTTACTGACTCCTTTACTGCATGATTAAAATTTGCTAAAGAAAAAGAACTGCACTTGATATGAAAGAGGGGCATAATAACTACTTGATTGCTTTGAGAACTTTAGTTAGGCCTCTTCCCACGGTCTGGTAGGCAATTTCTCTTGCCAACAATTTATTAGAAATATATAAAGGGAGGACATGTGGGTCTGTTGTGTTACCAAAAACTCTAATGTAGGTGAACCATTCTTCAACAAAATATTTTCCGATAGCCTGAAGGTCTGTAGTTGCTTCTTGGGAAAACCTGGGGGCTTTCCTATTGAAGATTAATTGATGTAGTGACAAAATAATAGCATGACATATTCTATAGAAATGGGGTATATAATGGGATTCCCACATTTTCTTATGACTGAGATGGATAGGGTGGGGGTCCTATAAGGTCCATTTCCAACCCATGGTTGGAAATTTGGTGTAGAAACATATGACATCCATAATGTAGGCACTAAAATAGAATGGATGAAGCTTGTGCGAGGAAGAGGATCTCTTCTGTCGATATTCGATGATGATGGTGGCTAGGTTATTCGATAAGATCGTGGCCCAATTCATAATGTGGGAATTAACACAGGCATCAATCAGAGGGATCCATTCTATGGAAAACTTAGTATTATTGGGTAACCCATATAGTCTACATGACATAGCAGCTGCATAATTGTAGGGGTTTTCCAAAGAGGCTATAGCATACATACCCATTTTCTTGAATTTTAATTTGTTCTCCAATGCTCTCTAGCTTTGAATCACCTTGAGGGGTTCTTAGTTCTTCTTTGTGAAGTTAGCCACAAATGTCTTGTCATATATGTCTCGAGGGTCAGGTATATGGTACATTTGCTTCAGGTCCTCTACTCTGAATGATCCCATGAGTTCCATTCTCGAAGTCATGAACTGCCTATCTTCATTTTTCAGGTTTTCCACCACCCACATAATGATATTAGTGTATGGGAGGATTTTGGCTCTCGCTCCTATCCTATGAAGGAAAGAAAAATCGACATCCTTGAATTGGAGTCCTGAAGGTTTTATCGAGTCAGTTGTTGTTTTTGTGACAACAAGCTTGAGACGTTCATCCTTGAGTTTGTTGTATATGACCTCCCAAGTTTTTTCTCCTCCATCAGCACTGCAGACTGTATCAGAGAATATAGCAACCATCTCTGTAGACTCGGTCTTTGCAATGTTCTACTTTTTTTGTTCCTGCATCCCCTTCATCAATGACATGTCTTTTGTAGCTTGCCTGAAATCGACAAGATATATCAGCGCAGACGGTATCAGGCAATTAAGACTAAAAGCTCTTCTGAAATGACTTTGGATCATGGGAAAGGTTTAGATGAGCTACTTAAGATTAACTACCCATAACTTGGAAAATCATTACCTCTCCTCGGGCTGCTAAACATTTATTAACCTATCAATCTGTTCATTATTATATTAAAACATAATTATTTCACATGCTTACCGTTCTTATTCATACCTCACAATATTTAAAAGGATGAAATATAGCATTGCCTGCTCTATAAGGTGAAATGCGATTGCGATTGTCACAACATCACATTTCGCAAATCGTCAATGGATGTTGTAGTGGCATAGCTTAATTATTTGCGATTTTTGCGAAGTATGATTTGTGAAATAACTAGCTGATTTTATCGGGATATCACAGTGGGAGGTTTGATCGCGCATCATCATTTTTTAAAGGTGTTTTATGACCATCACATGGAAAAGCGTGATTTGTAATTTGCGATGAGGATCACATTCTTGGGTTTTTTTGCAAGGTTTTTCAAGGCAATTTCTTAGAGTTAGGTTTATTTTTTTCAAAGACTAAAATTTTAAAAAAGGGTCCCCATTTATATCTCTAACCTTAGCTATTGCTATACATAAATGGGGGTGTTGTTTCGTAGTACAAAAGTTGTTTAGTCATGGCTCCCCTGGTGCTTGGCTTCTTCTGAGAGCTTTGGGCTCCTTTATTTTGTATTGGAGGGAGGTTATCTATCCAATTTTCTTCTTATTCTCCTTTTATCCTTTGTTCTAATTTTTTTTAGGCACTTTATCTTATGTTTCAATTTTTTTTCTTTGCCACACTCTTCTTCTTCTGCAGATCCATCCCTGACTATCTCTTTTAAGTCCAGAAAATCTTCTCTATCCTTGTCAATAACATTTGTGCATGTCTTCTTAAGGTTTGTGCAAAGGAACCCTGTTGCCAATTGTCAATTTCATAGCACTCATCATTTTAGCTTATGGAAAGAGGAGGAGTGATTCTTGTTGATGAGTGAGGTGAAGAATAGTATGTCAATCTCAAAACAAGTTTATTCTCCTGTCATAGTGCTCATCCTTTCAAGAAAACTCCACAATTCAATTTTTTTTATGGTTATGCGACAAGATGTTTAGTGGAGGTTTTTTGCAAAATTTCACAGAATGTTTTTTTGCAAGAGGTGATAGATCAAGTACTTACCCCTTATTTGAAGACTCCTTCAAATTTATAGGATTTTGTGGCCAATAATCCTCAATATAGGGGCCATTTTTTTATTTTGGGACAATCTTGTAGCAAACTGACTGTCTCCTGTAGCAACCCTTTTTTTCTTGTAGCAACCTTGTTTTTCTTCTAATAGCTCCATTTTCTTCTATAGAAAAGAAGTTTGTGCCTTGAGATTCTTAGTTATTGTTTCTCTAGTGGTTGGACTCCTCACAGATGTCAAAATTTGTTTCCCTTCCATTAAATCTTGCACCCATTTCTCCTAGTGCTCCTTCTCGAGATTTTTTGTTTTTCCTATTCCTTTGTATTTCTTCTATGCCCTTCATGGTATTTGACTGTTGTTGTTTCTATGTGTGTAGGTCCTTTGTTGTTGCCCAAGGTGCTATTGATACTGATGGAGATTCATGCTTGGAGTGGTAGAGTGCCTCATGACTTGGTATCACCCCCTTTACTTGATGGGAAAGGGAAAAAAATAGGATTATGGCTTGCTGTAATGGTTGCACATGCTGCTATAGGAGGAGATTTTCTTCTTGTAGCAATCCTTCCTTGTCTTTCAAGGTCTTCTAACTATATGGGAGTGATGAGAAATTATGTATAGGGTTTGGAGGATGATGCTAGGGCTCAGAGAGAGTAGTGCCGGTTTCTGAAAATGAAGAGGATGTGCTCTGTGTGTTTTTTCAAGAAATTTTCAGGGTGGGCCAAAGTGTAGGGTTTGTTCTTGAAAAATATTAATTTTTTCTTATGAAATGGGATGGATGGATGATGGATAGATAATCGATATAAAGTGGATGGAGGGATTGGAGTGCTTTGGTGACTTTTCCTTTGCAAAAATTTCCTCTTTTAACTATTGTCCCCATTCCTCATAATCATCACCACATTGCATGAGTGAGGGAGTTAGCTACAATTAACTAGTTGACGGTGGATGAGATTGTTGACCCATCCTTAGCTTATAAAACCTCACCTATCATGAATTGACAAAAAATTTATAACTGTAATATGATCAAGAGAAGAGATCAATAATATTTCATACCTATACCTACATGATGGTTGTTGGAGAGGCATGCATGCTACTGCTGAGTTGATGATCGATCCATGGTCCTCTAGAGGTGATAATTTCCTTTATTTTCTTCTACACATGTCTTCATAGCTTTATGATTCTTTGACTGATAAGGTTGTTGTGTGCAAGTTTATTTCTAGTGTCCAATCTGCTTCTGGTGGAGTTGATGGATGACAACCCATATTCTAAACCTTTGTCTTTCAGTTACCACGAGCAAGCTATCTTAATCAAATCTGGCCTTCTTGAAGTGTTGGGATTGGCCATGGGTGATGTTCACGTTCCCCACAATTTTCACAACTGTCATGCACCCCTCCAACACTTCATATCACCATTATTTTCCTCCAAAACCCCTCAACTAACTTCCTGTAGTTGTTTAGGACATCCCGTAGCAATTTCTTATAGCAGACTTGTTTTGCCCATATCTCCCAAATGTTATACTGTATTGACATGAAATTTTCTGAGCATGTTTCCATCATCCTTATGCACCTCCCCATAAAACAATATTTGCCAATGGATGCATGAATCTCAATATAAATTAAAAATGGTTGTAGGTGATGGAGGCCGATCTCTCGAAAAGTGTGCACTGGAATTTGTTGAAATTGCTTGAGCATGTTACCATCATCCATATGCATCCCCCCTGAAACATCTCAGTGAATGGATGCACAGTTTTCAAGATATGACAAAACTAATTTTTCGTCTATGTGTATTTTGTCTTCCTGTAGCAAAGCAAAGTCTCCTTGTAGCATTTTAGGGTAGCAAGGAAAATGAATGGGAAAATCTTGGGAATGATGGGTGGATGGTGGAAATAGATGAGGGTGATGGATTGACATGGCCTTGGTCCTATTGTAGCATCTGAGCGAAGGAGGAGAAAGTCTGAATTTGACTTCTTTTGACTAGGCTTGCGATCAAATTTTCTTTTGTTAGCTAACCTGTTTTTGTTGCTTGCAGAGGTTAGAGAGCACCTGCATTCATGAGAGAGAGATACATGGAGCAATATTTTTTTTCTTCGAGGCCTACTAGCCGCCTTAATGAGGTTTTCAAATAGTAGACACCTAGGTGCCTCAAAGGAGGATTTCACATAGGATCTTTTCTTTTTTCCTCTTTTTTTTCCAATCCATTGGCCGCTTCATGGAGGTTTTCAATCAATCAACCAATCTCAGGTGCCTCAAAGGAGGTTTTCACCTGATATATATATATTTTTTCTTATTTCTCATTTTTCATTTTTTTTCCTATCCTACTCTACTTGAAAAAACAAAATCTTTTTCAAGTATAGGAATACTTCCAATGGAGCCACTTTCATAATAGGATGACAGATAAAATCATGTGTAGGCTCGAAACATATGCTTTGACATGTACCTGAATGTGAGATACCAACTGCTTTGACTGGGATGAGATAAAAAATTGTTGAATAAGAGTGTGTTGTTGCAACTTAACAATTTTCTGGAACCATAATTCAATATAGTTGTGATGTCCTTGGTACACTTGTTGATTTGGATCATCTTGGATGTCTTCTTCTTCCATGAAATTTAGATCTTCTTCTTTTTGCTAATTATTCTCTTGAACACATAGTGGATATAATGGTGAACATCATTTCACTTTCTCAAGCTCTGATTCTGGTGTTTTCTCGTCATCAAGTGCAGCCTATGATTCTTTGGTCTTCTCATTTGAATCTTCTTTTTCTGCATGTTGTTCTTCAATGATATCAATAGAATATATATTTTGCAACAAATTTTTTGATCTAAGATGAATCACATTTAGATCAAAAGGAGATGTTAGGAAGTGTTATACCTCAGCATTATAAGTGGGTTGAGCTACTTCCTTGTGTGGGTTTGGAAATGGTGGTATAGGTAGTTGAGTGGGAGTGGACCTTTGAGATGGATAAGGCTGGGGTTGTGGTTGTGGTGGAGGTGGATGGTAGGGATAGCATGGAGTTGGGTATGGAGGATATTGAGGATAATGTTGAGGATATTGTGTATGGATCCCATAAGTTCCTTTCCAACATTGTTGCTAAGATTGGTTTTATGGTTGAGATGGCTAAGGTTTCCAAGGAAAGGGTGTGTTCCAATTACTTTGAGATGGATGTGCATAAGATGGAAATTGTGAATTAGGATCTTGCATCATATCAGGTTGAATAGGTTGCCATGGTCCTCTTGGAGCTAAATAACATAACTACATTGGCAATTGACTTTCTCCATTGTACTCTTGGTAAACTTCCTTCAACCTTGGTAGGAGGGGAAATATTTAACATCATGTGATTCTACATGGACAACACAAATATCAACATATTATTTTTGCTCATTTTGTATTCTTAACATTTCTACTTGTTCACCTAGATTGCTAAGAATTTCCGTTTTAAAGTCATCAAACAAATTTCTAATTTTAGCTTGACTTACCGATCTTGATGCTGATTCGCTTACTCTTGCCCTTCCTCTTGATAAGTGCTTGCTTGTTTTACAAATTTCTTCAAATGATAATTGGTATACATCACCTCTACTCATGAGATCAAGGAGTTCAATCCAATCATCCCTAATTTTTCTAGGTAAGAGGGTTTTTAGTGTGTCAGATTCTAAATGATGTAATTTTTCCCTCTTAACATTATACATAAACATATCTATTATATCCTCAAGACTCTCATCTTATTTTTTATTCATTCTAAAGATCTATTCTTTAATATCATGATCTTTATATTTTTCTAGAAATATCTTTTTTATATCATTCCATGATCTTATTGAATTAATCCGTAAACTCATGAATCATTTAAGAGCTCTATCCTTCAATGTCACTAGAAAAAAAAATCTCATTTTTTGAGTGTTTAATAACTAATTATAAGATCTACAAACTATTTCAAATTCAAAGAGAAAGGTTTCTGAATCCTCTGACTTCATACCATGGAATTTGGGAAGGAAAGAGGAAGGGATGTCCTTCATATGCACATTAACATCAATATCTTGAATGGGAAATCCAAGAGGATCTTCCTCATTGTCATGATCTCCATCCATTTCTCCTACCTTCTCTATCACCTCTTCTTCTTCTACCTGCAAAAATGAATGGTGATGTGGCTCTTACTGCACCACGTAATCAAATGGGGGGGTTTGTGTTGGAATTTTCTTTTTAATAAGAATGCTAATGCAATGCCATTTTCTGTTCTTGAAATGAAAGATGTCGAATGCAATTTTTTGTTTTTTTTTTTTTTGTAGAAAGTAAAAAGAAATGAACCAAGTAGGGAAGAAAGCAATGCATACTTTGACACCTCCTCAGCAACAGTGCCAAAAAGTGATGAGGCTCAGTATTGCAACAAGAATGTTGCAACTCCCATGGCTACCAAATTTAATTATCAACTCAGGGTTTGTACAAACTTAAAAGGCATCAACACTATATGTGAAACATAAAATGTGTGCTTTCTTTGCTTTCATGATGTAATGGAGTGAATGCAATCAAATCCTAAACTAATTGCAGAAATGGAAATGCTCGAAATGGAAACCTTAACCTATTGGAAGAAAGAAAAGACAAGGAAAACAAACCTATTATAATTTCATAAATAAATTATCATGAACTGAATATCAATAATTACATTTCAAAGAGTTTAGATCCATTGACATAGTTCATTGGATGTGGCAATCAAGAAAATCATTATTGTATTATCTAATTCATAAATATGTCCATTAACCCAAATTGTTGAGATGTTTTGCAAGGGTAAAAGGGAAAGTACTAAGTAGTGTTTATTCCTCCTCAACCATTGTTATGGTTCAACCCTAAGGGAAAAAAACCAACTTTTTGAGCAAATCTGGGCATGTATATACATGCTGGAAGAGTGCTACAAGAAGCTGCTACAAGAAGTTACATGCCGCTATAAGATGTTATAATTCACTGAAATGACCAAGAAAATAAAATCCAAATTGGATGGGATTTTTTTTTATTGACTAGGATTTCTTAGGTATCCATTCCAAGTGGAATCACTAAAAAACACCTATGTTAACACATGCTTAAAAAAAAGAAAATTACTAGTCTAAAATCTAGAAATTCAAGAACTAGTGAGATAGTAATCTATCAAATGGATAACCTAATCAAGTTAAAATGAAATGGGATGAATTTTGTCAATAAAATAATTGTTTTTATGATATAATGCAAGTGTAACCAACTCAATTGAAGCTCATAAACATGTTCTAAAAAATAGCATAATATTACTACTATTTGCCACAAGGGACTTCCAAAAATTTAGATTTGGGAATAAGCAAACTAATCCAAGTAGCTCAATGATTAATATGACATTCCAAAGATATTACAAGTATGAAATTATGCTTGTGATCCTGAAAAATAAATTATTTCAACAATTTAACCCAATCCTACAACAAGAAATCATTAATACTAAATGCAAAAATAGAAAAAGACAAAATTAAGAGCTACATGTGAATAAGAAGTGAAAGGAATAAAAATAAATGATACAAAAGGGCTCTGAGGCTCATGGGATGGCCAATCCCAAGGAAGCTCAGAGTCCTATGAAGGATACCAAGGTTTAGAAGCTAAACATAGCACCAATCTTCATTATTTCCATCAATACAATTACATCCCTGCAAGAAATGAAAGTGGAGCTGCAAAATATGAGTTCACCTGTAAGAAGACTAATAAAAATCAACCCCTAGAGGAAAATTCGACTTGGTACTAATAAAAAAAGATTAGGAAGCTGATGAGCCCCAAAAATGGATAATTATTTGGGCTCATTCAACCTCTTAATTCGACTTAATCTACCATTTTCATTAGTTTATTGCATGTTTTTGATTATATTTATGCTAATAGAGTGAATTGGGTTAGTCATTATGCCAACAAGTCTAATGTGTGCTTTGTGTAGCCTTTTTGGTCAAATTGGAGACAAAATTGAAGGTTTTAATGAGCACTTGGCAGCCAAATTCGTGGGAGAACAAGGGAGAGGATTTGTAGGAAGGTGTCCCCTTCATTTATGGGCCCTTACCTCGAATTCTCCACCATCAACTCGGAATTCAAGGGCCACCAAATCAATTAGCACAAGGGCAGCCAAGCAAGTCAAGTAGGACTGCTGTTAACTACAAGTTTTGGGCAGCTGAGTCCCTAAAGTTTACGAGGATTGTTGGGGTCCTAAATTTGTATAAATAAGAAGGCTTAGGGCCTCATTTTGGTTAGCCAGTAGTTAGTCATTTTGTATTCATTTTGTAGTCATTTTGTAGTTCGACTTTTAGGCAGTAGATTAGCTTTGCTTTCAGTACATTTTCAAGTTCTCCTTGTGGACAATTTTTGGAATGTAACATTTCTTTTGCTCAATAAAGATGAATCCAGCTTTGCACCAGCTCTAAATATCTCTTAGGAGGCTGTAGCTCTTGGGATTGGGCCCATCTCAAGTGCCCAATACCTCCTTTGTTTACTTTCATATGTCTTTTCCGCATTCTTAGAATAAAATCTGCTATTTAGATTTAAATCTTGTTTTGTTATTTAGGTTGTTTTTGATGAGTAAAATAGCTTTTCATGCTCAGATTTAGTTGATAGGTTCTTAACAGAAAAAGCTTCAAAAAAAGGGTCAACAAACACTTTTGGTTTCACCTCTTCCTTATTGGATCAGGGGCTGGAATTGAAGTAACCGTGTTGTCCCAAACAAAAACACTAGTTTGCTTTACCATGCAATCCTTAGTGTACTGTTTTCATTTGCAGAAGTTGGTTATGTGTTCAGATCTCTGAAATGGTTCATTGCATGATTGATGTACATGGTTTTCTTTCCAAATAAAGTTGTGGTTCATTCGTTTTATTGACAGTTAGATTAGATTAGCTAGGACTTTGATTATTTGCAAGACTTTGTTGATCCGGTTAAATGTACACCGTGAAGGGCATCTCTACCACTCTCTCATTCGCCTAAGCTTCATCAGAGCTAGCTAGTCCATCTCCTAGAGAGGTTCCGTGTCTCACACCTATCCTTTTGCCCACGTAATCCTACCTTCTTGCTCCATCATTGTCTTAGCCTTCTTTAAGCCAAGACAGCCTTCTACACCCTCTCACCACTCCATCCACCAGTCCCTGGGTCACTCCAGGCCCCTAACCTACCTCCCTATCCATTCATGCATCTTCCCTCACTCACCCATCCTCTAAAATCCACTTTTTAAACATCCTATAGAAATTTCTGAACATCCTGTAGAAATCTCTGAACATCCTGTAGAACCCTTGCAGACTTCCTGTAGAAGCTCACAAATGAGGTTTCTCGATAGCCAAACTTTGTGAAACTCTCTGGAAGGGTGTTAGAGACTCCTTAGACCCTCTCTGAACTTTCCCGACCTCTTCCAAGAATTTCTCCTCCTTGATCCACCCTTGCACAGTCAAAGAATAGTGAAAGCATATGCATGATGAAACTGACGACTTAATCAAAAATACAAAAAGATGTTTTCTTCAGATAGAGGTAGTCTAGACACACGTATTTTACCTTCATAGAATTAATGGCATCTCTTTCAATAGTTTGCATTCTCTCCTTTGCATCAGTAGGACTAGCTGGTAGAATTAGGGTTTGCTAAGGTTTGCATTTTCCTTTAGTTTTTCAATCTCTTTTCGTAATTAGATTAGCTTCCTTCGAGTTAGGTTTCGTCCATCAATTAAAAAGCTTCTTCTAAGAGCTCATAGAAGTTTTCTTAAGCTCCTAGTGGACTTGTGCCAGCTGACCAAGCGACAGCTGCGGCAAGAGCTAGTACTTGTGCATACAATACCGTTGCTTCCAAGTTTGTTACGAACTACCGGGTTGATAAAATTAAAGAAGGGAGTCCTAGGAGTTGCCGCATTATTGATGCAATATGGGGGCTCACCACTCTTTTTGGCGCCATTGTCGGGGAAGCGTCAGAGTATTGGTGATTGCCGCTTTTCTTCTATTTTCCTACTCTCGCCTTCTGCTAAATAGTTTATTTCGTTTCCATTTCTATAATTTCATTTCTGCAAAAGTAAAGTAGATATTTCCTGCTTTCATAGATTAGCATTTCAATTCCGCAATTTCATTTCTGCAAGCGTAGATTAGCATTTCAATTCCGCAAGCGTAGACTAGCATTTCGTTCCTGCAATTTCATTTGAGCAAAATATATTAGTCCTTTCCTGCTTTCATTTCACTTCCACATTTTCATTTTAGCAAGATAGTTAGCTGCAATTGAATCTATTTCAGTTTTGCAGGTAGAAGTAGAAGAAAGCAAAAATCAACCAAAAAGATTTCATTTCATGCCTTGTGGGAGTAGAGATAAGTTAGAAAAATGATTGCACAACACCCCCACTACTTCACACAACCAACATTCTCTCTTCTTCGATGGCTGTGATTAAAGAATCCTTAGGTGGACAAAAAGACATATTTGAAGAACCTCAAGGGAAGAAGAAGAAGAAACCATTCCTCTGGAGCAAATGGCTACAAGAAGAAATGTTGGGAGCAGTACCTTGTCCAAAAATGAATTTGAAAATCAGATGGAAGATTTCAAGAGTGATATGAGGCAGTTTCTTGCCATGCAATTGGATACCCTGCGGATCCAAAGGAAGCAAGAGGAATCCAAGAGGGCTTTGGCCATCTTTTGTCCCAGGTGCACTAGAAGGCATCCTAGGAACGAATGTCCAATGCACTCCCTAGAAGTGTGTTTCGTTTGTGAAGAATACCATCCTACGAATCAGTGCCCTTCCTTGCCTGGACTTAAAGCTGCATATCAGAGAGCCAAAGGAGCCATTGAACCACTCTATTATATGAACCAAAGGAGGCCACATAGACCTAGATCTTACTAGCCGGAACTGCAAGGGACATCCGATACCTATTATGACCCCTATCAAGCCACTTTCATGTCTTCTTGGGGTCCCCTGCTCATCCTTCCTAGTCCACACCCCCTCCTTGGTCGGATCCATCTCCATATTATGCCCAACCAGCTGCTCATTCGTTTCACTCTTATGCTCAGCCACAGCCTTAGTGGAATGCACCTCATCAGGGGTGGAGGCCCCAATACAACACTCCTCCCGCTTCCTTTCCTCCACCACCTGCTCATCCACAACCATTACCTCCTGCTCCACCAAGGCAACCCAAAATGCCTGCCCAACCACAACCCCATCCACATACATCTCAAATATACGCCCCCACTCAACTACCCATAACACCATTTCCAAACCCACACATTGGAATAGCTCAACCTAATTGCAAAGCTGAGGCACAACATGTCCAAATCACTCCTCTTGAGCTTAATGATCTTCACCATAGCTCAGGAAAAGCATTGCAGAAAAGAGATTATCTTGAAAGCATTGAAGGACCACATCCGCAAAAGAAGATTCAAAAGAGGAGATCAAAGAACCATGGGCTGCACTTGATGAAGAGAAGAGATCAGAATCAGAGATCGAGAGAGTTCCCTCATGGTTACCATCAAATCCTCCATGTACTCAAGAGAAAGATCAACAAAAAGAGGAAGATGAGAAGGTCATGATAGAAGGTGACATGAAGAATGATCTAGATCAGCAAAAGGACCAAGGATATCAAAGCTATATTGAGACATGGTTCTAGACAGTCACTAAGTTGCAGCAGTACTATCTTTCTCAGCTATGTTTGATCCCTTCAAAGTCAGATCATTTTGTCTCTGAAATCTGGATAGCTGTCAAAGCATGCATTTCAAGCCTTCACATCATATGGTCTCTAATCTTGATGTGCACATGGCTTCATTGGAATTATTCTTATACTTGAAAATGATTTTGTTTTTCAAGTAGGGTAGGGTAGGGAAAAAAGAAAAAAAAGAGAAAAAATGAAAATAAGAAGAAAATAAAAATCTAAGGTGAAAACCTCCTCGGAGGCGCCTTAGATTCGCTCATTGATTGAAAACCTCCATGAGGCAGTCAATGGGTTGAAAAGAAGAGAAAATAAAAAGGGAATAAGATCCGTAGGTGAAAACCTTCCTTGGAGGCGCTCAAGGCAGGCAATGAGGGTGAAAACCTCAATGAGGCGCCCTAGTTGTTTTTCAAAAAAGGAGAAAAAGAAAAAGAAAAATAAACCTAATTTCCATTGGATAATTGTAGGTTGTAATAAGGACATTGCAGGTCAAGAGGATCACTCAAAGCAAAGACAAAGGAATTTTTGTGCCTTCTACAGGAAGTTCTGTATCTCTACAGGAAACATCCTGTAGAACCTTTGGACGCACCAAATTCAATTTTAAAAGGGAATCTGATGGTGGGAATCTATTGGTTAGGCCTGCAAGCACCTCTGTGTCCATCCCTCGCCTTTCTCCATCATTTTTTCTGCCTCATTTTGCTTCTTTTATGAAAACTGTGTTTTCTATAGGAACTTCCTGTAGAAATTACAAGAAGTTAAAAATGGATTGCAAAAAAAGTAGTTTGGCGAATATGGTAGCTTCCTCAAGGGTTCAGAAGTCCTCTTGCACTTTTCAAACTCCTCCTCCATCATCTCCATGCCTGCATCATAGCCCAAGCTCATTCTTTTTCACCATGCAAAAACTTGCAGAATGCTTTGAAGAAAAAATACATAGAACAGAAATTGTTTTTGCCCTAACTTGAAAACCATGCATCCATTTGAAAAACCGTTTTATGGGGAATTGTACAGGGGTGTTGGAAACATGCCTGAGCAGTTTCAGCCAATTTCGGTGCACGGTTTCCAAGAAATGAGCCTCCATCACCATCAGCCATTTTTGCATTTTCTCCATATCTGTGCATCTGTTTCAAAACCTGTTTCATGGGGAGATGCACATGGGTGATAGTAGCCTACCCAAGCAGTTTCATCTGATTCCGATGGACGGTTTCCGAGAAATTGATCTTTGAAATCTTCAGCCATTTTCCTTTTTTCTCGAAATTTGTGCACCCATTGATCTCAATTTTGCTATGGGAGGTGCATCATGATGATAGGAACATGCTCAGCAAGTTTTAGATCGATCTGATCTATCGTTCGGGAGCAATGGCGAAAACAAGTTTCGGTCTTGAGAAAATTCAGCAGCAGCAGCTTGAGGGTGCAGATCTGAATGTGGAAACGAACTCCTGCAACTTAGATCCAGCTAGAGGATACCTGCACAAGCAAAATAACCACACATCAGACAGCAAAGAGCTTATAGCACAAAGGAGCCATCATGCAACCACCAAAACAGATGCATGCAGCAGCAAAAAGCACCTCACAGCAACCATTTGACTTCAGGTACGTGACTAAAACTTGTTCCTCTATTGCATGAATCTAATCTAAGCACTGCATGAACGAATGAGATGGGGGGATTCAGCCAGGAAGCTAGCCATATTTGATTGCACTCATCCAGGCAAAAATCACGCAGCATGCGTGTATAGTCATTCACGTGGAAGTTGAAAAACACAGGCAGTGGTGGACGTGTTGAACTCCAGCGCATAGGACATCAGATGATTAACAGATAGAAGAAGACATGAAGTTCATAACATCACTGCAGTTCAAAAAATCCAGCGCACATTTTTTTTCCACCTCACCACAAATCACACAGCAATTAAAGACGGCTCAACTGAAACTCCTGAACTGCTGTTCATGTGCACTTTCCACATCCTCAACTGAAGTGTGCACAATCGGTTAACCTATAGTCCTACACTGAGTTTTTCTACCTGTCTTCGAGATTCTGCTGCGTATCAGGCTCGTTCAGAGGTGCAGGGGCGCTCTACAGGCATTTCTATAGGAAGTCGTCTACAGGAAATGCAGAAAACAACCATGCAGAAAGAAAATGTGGGATTTTCGGCAAATTTCAAGCTCCAGACGAGGTAGGCTCAGGAAACTTCTCTGCATATGATATTTATATAAGGTGGAGGATTAAAAACACAATATTGGGTTGAAAGAAAGGGAAGTGAAGCTTAAAATGCTGCCAGTGTTTTTTCCCTCCTTTGGGTTATACACAGTCTCTCCATTTTCCTCCTCTACATCCGAAATATGCCTTTTCCTTTCTCACATTCTTTTGAATAAAAGGATGCAACCATATAAGCCAACCTATGAGAAACAAAATTTTCAAGACTGTCCACTCTCTGAAGCAAAACCTTGTGTTATAAATATTCTCTGTTCTGTCAAAGGTATTGATTTTTCTCCAAAAAAAAAAAAAAAACCGAGAAGCAAATTCAAGTTGGAAACAGTTCGAGGAAAAATTGCAAATTGATGTTGTGAAAAAGAAGAACATGAGAAATTCTTGACTCTAGAAATACAAACCTCAGCCATTTCTCTATTTCCGGTTTTGAAAGTTTGTTTCCTCCCTCCTCACTTGAACATTTCCAGTAGTCACCACACAGCATGACAGGGAGATTTTTAGAAATATGGCAGGGGAAGATGAGGAGGAAATAAAAAAAGAGAGTAAAAGACCAAAATGGAGAAAGAAGGACTTGAAACCAAGGAGGAAATAAAAAAAAAAGGTGAGAAGGAAGATCCAGAACAGAAAAGAAAAAGACTAAAGCAGAGAAGGCAAAAACTAAGGAAGATTTGAAGAAAGCCAAAACAGAGCATGAGGAAGCAAGATATTGAGGAAGAGAAGAAAACTAAGGGTAAGGAAGCTAAGGGAGAGAAAACCTAGGGCAAACCATCACAGGGGAAGCCACAGGAAAAGCAAGAGGAAAAGCAAGAAAGAAGAAGAAGGAAGAAACAGAGAGAAAAAAACAAGTTTAATCCCTGGAAATTGTTGCAGGTTGCAGGAACACAATGCGGAAAGGGGGTCTCCTAACACAAGCAAAAGGGTCCCTACCAAGTTCCCAGGCATCCTCACATCCATCCCCTCCATGAAGACTCATTTTTTTCAGGGTTCGGACACAATCTAGTCATGGTTCAACCTTCTACAGGAAGCTACAGAACTTTCTACAGGAAGTTCTGTATTTCTACCAGAAACATCCTGTAGAGCCTTTGGGCAGGCCAGAATCGATTATGGAGAGGGATTTGAAGCTTGAAGTCTATTTAGGAGGCATGCAACCACTCTTTTCTTCCATCATCCACTGGTTTCATCTCCTTTCACCACCATTGCCACCATCTGATTGAATATACTTGCACAATCATACCAAAGATGAGAATTCTTTAGGAAAAGGAGCACGCAGTGGGAAGAAGTAGAGAGAAAAGCATGGTTTCATGATGAGAAGAGGACATCACTTCAGAAGCTTGGCATGACAGGGAGGCCACCAAGGCCATCAAAGATGAGGAGATAGATTGGTTGCTCAAAGGATGAGCAACACTTTCAGTAGGGGGTGATGATGAGCCCCAAAAATGGATAATTATTTGGGCTCATTCAACCTCCTAATTCGACTTAATCCACCATTATCATTATTTTATTGCATGTTTTTGATTATATTTATGCTAATAGAGTGAATTGGGTTAGTCATTATGCCAACAAGTCTAATGTGTGCTTTGTGTAGCCTTTTTGGTCAATTTGGAGACAAAATTGAAGGTTTTAATGAGCACTTGGCAGCCAAATTCGTGGGAGAACAAGGGAGAGGATTTGTAGGAAGGTGTCCCCTTCATTTATGGGCCCTTACCTCGAATTCTCCACCATCATCTCAGAGTTCAAGGGCCACCAAATAAATTAGCACAAGGGCAACCAAGAAAGTCAAGTAGGACTGTTGTTAACTACAAGTTTTGGGCAGCCGAGTCCCTAAAGTTTAGGAGGATTGTTGGTGTCCTCAATTTGTATAAATAAGAAGGCTTAGGGCCTCATTTTGGTTAGCCAGTAGTTAGTCATTTTGTATTCATTTTGTAGTCATTTTGTAGTTCGATTTTTAGGCAGTAGATTAGCTTTGCTTTCAACACATTTTCAAGTTCTCCTTGTGGAAAATTTTTGGAATGTAACATTTCTTTTGCTCAATAAAGATGAATCCAGCTTTGCACCAGCTCTAAATCTCTCTTAGGAGGCTGTAGCTCTTGGGGTTGGGCCCATCTCAAGTGCCCAGTACCTCCTTTGTTCACTTTCATGTGTCTTTGCTGCATTCTTAGAATAAAATCTGCTATTTAGATTTAAATCTTGTTTTGTTATTTAGGTTGTTTTTGATGAGTAAAATATCTTTTCATGCTCAGATTTAGTTGATAGGTTGTTAACAGAAAAATCTTCAAAAAAAGGGTCAACAAACACTTTTGGTTTCACTTCTTCCTTATTGGATCAGGGGCTGGAATTGAAGTAACCGTGTTGTTCCAAACAAAAACACTAGTTTGCTTTACCATGCAATCCTTAGTGTATTGTTTTCATTTGCAGAAGTTGGTTATGTGTTCAGATATCTGAAATGGTTCATTGCATGATTGATATACATGGTTTTCTTTCCAAATAAAGCTGTTGTTCATTCTTTTTATTGACAGTTAGATTAGATTAGCTAGGACTTTGATTATTTGCAAGACTTTGTTGATCCGGTTAAATGTACACCGTGAAGGGCATCTCTACCACTCTCTCATCTGCCTAAGCTTCATCAGAGCTAGCTGCTCCATCTCCTAGCTAGGTTCCTCATTTCACACCTGTCCTTTTGCCCACGTAACCCTACCTTCTTGCTCCATCATTGTCTTAGCCTTCTTTAAGCCAAGACAACCTTCTACACCCTCTCACCATTCCATCCACCAGTCCCTGGGTCACTCCAGGCCCCTAACCTACCTCCCTATCCATTCATGCATCTTCCCTCACTCACCCATCCTCTAAACTCCACTTTTTAAACATCCTGTAGAAATTTCTCAACATCTTGTAGAAATCTCTGAACATCCTGTAGAACCCTTGCAGACTTCCTATAGAAGCTCACAAATGAGGTTTCTTGATAGCCAAACTTTTTGAAACTCTCTGGAAGGGTGTTAGGGACTCCTTAGACCCTCTCTAAACCTTCCCTACCTCTTCCAAGCATTTCTCCTCCTTGATCCACCCCTGCACAGTCAAAGAACAATGAAAGCATATGCATGATGAAACTGACAACTTAATCAAAAATACAAAAAGATGTTTTCTACAGATAGAGGTAGTCTAGACACATGTATTTTACCTTCATAGAATTAATGACATCTCTTTCAATAGTTTGCATTCTCTCCTTTGCATCAGTAGGACTCGCTGGTAGAATTAGGGTTTGCCAGGGTTTGCATTTTCCTTTAGTTTTTCAATCTCTTTTCATAATTAGATTAGCTTCCTTCGAGTTAGCTTTCATCCATCAATTAAAAAGATTCTTCTAAGAGCTCATAGAAATTGGCTTAAGCTCCTAGCGGACTTGTGCCAGCTGACCAAGTGACAACTGCGGCAAGAGCTAGTACTTGTGCATACAACACCGTCGCTTCCAAGTTTGTTACGAACTATCGGGTTGATAAAATTAAAGAAGGGAGTCCGAGGAGTTGCGGCATTATTACTGCAATACGGGGGCTCACCAGAAGCATTCCCCATGAAAGGAGGAAGCTTTCCCCTGCAAAATCCCTCAAATAGTGGATCTAGTTCCCAACACTAGGAATCTGCATTGAATGACAAGAAAGACATTCCTAGATTTTCTCAAACATTAGATCTCAAGCATTTATGCATGATTTCATGATATCTTTTTGATTTATTATTCAATATTGATCCTCATGTAGGAGGGAGAAAGTCCCTAAATTATCTCCCCCTCCCAATCTTCATAATCTTCCCAATATTCTCAAAATATTCCACGGAAATAAATAATATTATGAACAAATATGCAATTATCAATAAACCTTCCTAATGAACATATTAAAGTTAAAAATATGTTATCTAATGCAAAAAGAGAGGTTTAATGCGCTGAAGGATGGTCAGATGGGCCTTAATTTATATATAATTTGGAGGCCCATCAACTATCTTATTCAATTTTTGTTAAATAGATCTTACAAATAATCCTGGTTGGTTTTGAGGACATTTCATGTAACATATATTGATTTATAACTATAATTACTCATCCATGTGCCTGTTTATCTGGTGGGATGATCTATACGGTGGACTATTGGTAGGAAATCATATTTTTTAGCTTGTTTCGACTAAATTTAGTATTTATAGTTTCATCCAAACATTTTTCTTGAATTCCTTTCCGAGATTTGATACGGGAATGAATTTGGGATTTGGATAGTCTGTATGCTGTACCAATTTCAATTTGTATTTTATATCAAAGAAAAAATTATTTCTCCACTAAAATTTATTCTTTTATTCATCAAATGCAGTGCAAATTCATATCTATATGTTTTAATATTTCTGTAATGAAATTGGATTTCAAAGGAAAGACAATGTAGAAAAAGGAGTGGATTGGCAATTTTTTTCCTTTTCCTCTTTCTAGTTCTTTCCTTTTCTTTCCACCCTTATTATATCACTAAAGACCTAAAGATCATAAATGCCATTTAGTTTCACCCAAACATTTTTCTTGAATTCCTTTTCTGGTTCAGATTCTGCTCCCTGAAATGACAAAATAAAGCACATGTCTTAAGTCAAATTTCAATTCCAGGGCTTTGACAAAGCATAAGTAAACGCGACTACAAATTTGTAGTTGAGATTATATTTTCTTGAAGTCTCATTCTATTTCAAATCAAGTTCTCAAATCAAGCTCTCCGAAATGGTTACTCAAAACACACAACTTCTCATATATGTCAATAAATTCATTATAAAGTCAGGAAGTGTGGGAATCATCCTTCATAATAAGAATATAATATTCTAATTGAAAGAGACAAAAACTTCATTATATTCCTCATTGCAAGTGTTTCCAATCAACTTATGCAGAGTAACCAAAGGGAGGAATAACAATGATAACAAGTCGGCATGCACCCTTGGTGTAAATAATATGTCACATATGCATTTAAACAGTGATTTTATATAGACCCAATTCCTAAAATCAATATATCGCTAACATCATAATTTATAATTGCTTTATGAAACTATCAATCCTGTATAAATTTTGAAGGAGAACATAGAAGATGATCTTGAAACTAGGCTAAATACTTGTAGTATTCCATTATTCAATCACAATAGCTATTTATTTATTCTCCCATAAACTAAGTCATTTGTAATAACTAAATATATTAAATTCAATTTATTGAATATGTTTTTTACAGGGATCATAAAACCCATTAAACATGGTTGAAAAATGGACATTATGCATAGAAGTTTCTTGTTATCCCAATCCAAGGCAAGCAATGATTACTTATGTTCTATGCAATATTGTGACGAACAAAGTCCTCCAAAGGAAAAGGAATGTACCTCGAAGAATAACAAATAATGAAGCATATTATATTGCATTGATATAAGGCTTAGTAACAACTAGGGAGTATGGATCTAATGGAATTGTAGTCTTCACCAATTCCTAACTTGTGTGCAACCAGATGAAATGCATGTACCAAGTTAAAAAGGAAAGGTTAAAGCACCTGCATGGAGAAGCAAAAAAAATTGTTAGTCAATTTCAATCATTTATCATAAGACATTGTGCAAATGTTAATAAGATGTTGAGTGATCTATTGTATGGGGCAATTCTAATTCAAGATTTGTGTGTGAAAGATGAACCAGTGTTAAGAAGCTCTCCATCAAAATTTATTGATGGAGATTGTAAGATATCTTTGATGTGTGTGTGTGTGTGTGTGTTTAGTTATAAATGTGTTGTTTTTAATGGTCGTGTGTTTTCTTTGAATTCTATACCAAGTGTGCCCCCACTATGTAAGCACAACTTGGTGAAATTGGCATGTTTTAGAAAAAAAATGTATTTAATTTTCAAAATGTGTGTGCTTCAACATTTGTGTTTTTAGCCTTGAGAATATTTTAAATGAAGAGCCTCAGATTGTTACATTAATTTTCTGAATTCTTTCAATGTTTTTAAATAGCAATTTTAAGATCTTAAAATGCATGATGTAATTTCAAGGGTTACATCAATTTTCTGAATTCCTGATTTTTTTAAATAACAAATTTAAAAAGAATTGTAAATGGATGAGGTAACTTTTTAAATATCATATATCTATATATCTATAGATATCCATATCATGGATGCGCATTTTCCACATGATTCTTCGAGGTGAGCATCAATAGAGTCTCATGCATCTACTAGAGGGGGAGGTCATGGATCAAAGAGAATATCAAATGAATCGGGGGAGGTCCATCATGATCGTGGTATATATATGTTTATGTGAAAGTTTTTAAATGATATTTGAATATAATCATATGTATGTATACATATGAAATTGATTTTTTTTATCAATTTAGCTTTAAATTAATTTATAATAAATTTTATTTTTTTAGGAGCATCTCAAACTAGGTCGAAAAGAGTATCTACTCAATCAATGGAGGGCCATCATTCACACCATTGTGGTATGGTGTATATATATATATGTGTGTGTGTGTGTGTGTGTTTACTTAAATGATAAATAGGTAGAATCATATGCATGTACAGACACACACACACACACACACAGCTATATATATATATATATATATATATATATATATATTGAATTGATTTTCTTTTTTTTTTTAGAAGCTTCGCTCACTATGTTGTCGCATGAGGGTGGTCAACATTCTTTGGGTGGTCATTAATCTTAAATGGATCATCATGAACCTCATCATTTTGGTAAATTATATATATATATATATATATATATATATATATATATATATATATATATATATATATATATATATATATATATATATATATATATATATATATATATATATATGTTAAAACAATTTTGTACATGTGAATGAATTGTATGTACATATGCGTGTACATGACTATCTTGCATGTGTATGAATACATTTGTTCACATGTTTTTATATTTATGTAATTTTATATATTGATGTAGATGGTAAAAATGTTTCTCCAAGTAGACATAAGCGAAGCCGAAAATTCAAGAAGAAGGCCATACACCAACTACCACTTATCCATATGATATTATTGATGAGCTTCATTGGGAAACAAACCTCCAACAATGTACATTACAAAGGTGAAAAAGTCTTGGGAGTTTGGAGCTCCCTGTAGGGAGTCGAGAAATCTTAGAAATAACTTTGTACTCTCTAAGCTCATTTCTTGATATTTACAAGAAGCTTGGGGCAACCACAACTTGATTTGTAGAAATGATGAGGCGTAGAAAGGAAGCAATAATGGGTCCCGATAAATAGGTTGAAGTTAGTAAAAGGGTTGCAAAAGAAAATGCAAAATCTATGTTTAATTTCAAAGAAGGGATGAAAAGAAATATGCTCAAGGTGCAATATTTCAAGCATCCTGATATAGCCAGCCATTTGTATGATATGTTCCTTGCAACACATGGAAAGATGCCATGGAATGACGAGGTTCCAATTTGTTTTACAAAATTATTTTATGCAAAATTCTTCTTGGGTATGAAACCCGATTATAATGACCTTCCATTTGAATATGATGGTACTGGGAGAGGTATGTGATTGTAAGGGCACATTACATGATACTGAATTGCCTCACCCTCTTCCACATTTGATATGCCAACCTCGTCTTTTTGTAACTTTGTGGTCAGAGATGGATGCCACTTCTCAAATTGATTGAGAAGGAAGGGAATCCATTATAGACAACATCTAAAGTGCATTGACTAGAATTGATATCGGTCTAAATCGACAAAGAGCATAAGCTAATGCATGTGCTCATTTTGTATATAAAACAAATGAGGAGATAGATAATATGAATATTGAGGAAGCTCAAAGGGTTTTCGTAATGGTTGGTGATGGGACTAGCCCAACACTGTTTAGATTAATCAATAATTAAATGATATAAAATGTGATTAACTGTGGATTAGGATATGATTAACGACTTGTCCTCGGATATTTCTGGAATATGATGTGGTGGAAATTATGTGTGAATTTATTGTGTTGTACTATACCTTGGGTTGCATTTCCCGCTCCTTGTTTCACGCCAAAACCTTCCCTCCGTCTATCACTTGGTCATTTCCGCTCTTTTCTCTTTGTTGTCAAGGGTTTGCTCTGGTAAGGTTATGTTGCCTTTGCATGCAGCTGCGCTGCAACTGTTGGGTGCTTTGTTCAGGGTTTTCTTGTCCAAGGGTTTGGCTCTTACATTCGCCTGGATAACTTTTGATCCTGGTTCATTATGCAACCAAGGATGGTTCTGTCGCCTGTGTAAGTATATTTCTATGCTTCTTCTACAACTGTTTCAACTAGTCTTTGCTCCACAGTCTCTGTTTCTAGTATGAGGTCGTCTTGCTGGTAAATCTCAATGGGTTGGCATGCACTTAGGTTACAAGACAATGGCGCTCTCCGGTCTTCGGCTTCACTGCAGGTAACTTCGTCTGTCCATGATTCATTTTTCTCTTTCCATTGTTCTACTTCTAATGTAGTTTCTCCTTTGTCTCAGTCGTTGTATGGAATTCACGGCTCAATGGTCTGTGCTCTATTCTTGCTGCGAACCCTTCAGGTAGGGAAATGTATCCTTCTTCCACATATATTCATGCACTAGTTTTTCTTCCCATTATTGACAATTCACTTACAGTTGGTTTTTGATTCTTTTGTAGGTTATGGGGTTTGTAGTTGAGCGCGCCTGGAACAATCACTTCGACCTCTTCCTGGTAGGCTCTGTCAACGTAAAAAAATTTTGGTTTTAGAACTAAGCCTGTAGGTTGAGGGTCTGGTTTTCCTCAATTCTTGTCGTTGATATCTCTTGGTTGTAGTCCAGCATCCTGGTCATTTTTAATGTAGGCTTCCTCGGTTCTATGCTTGTTGACTGTAACTTGTATAATATGGGAGCTGTTTCCCAAAACCCTCATCTAGGGTTTGTCGGCCATTGGTTTTGTGACTATTCATGGGTTATTTTTGAACTCTGCTATGTATGCTCAGACATTTCATATTATAATTAAAAGGAAATTTCAGGGAAATGTTAGCTTGAGTTACCTCTGTCTTAATGGTGATTGCTGACAGTCGTTCCTTTCGTTCTGGCTTGAACGTCCTCGAATTATGATTGTTAATTTGTGGCCGTGTCCGTAATTTCTTTAATGAATAGAAAGCACTATAGTGGCTCTTGTATTCATTCTGGTGGATGGGTTCGAAATTGGGAAAATGATGTGTGGCTTGTATGTGCTTAATTTGTCCGAATTCATTTGCATTTGTTCCTGTACATTCACTGTCGATTTATTTTCATGGGTTACAAACCCACATTCTGAAAATTTGTTTCAATCTTGCTGTCTGGACTCTGTTTCTTAGGAAAAGAAAATAAACACTTGTATGCATGCACTGTATCAATTACTCTGACTGTTCGGTGAATTAGGAAGCAATAAAGAAAATATTTTGGTTACACAGATGGATTCGAATAAGTCTGCTCTTTTTATTAAGAATATTTGTATAATAAATGCTGAACTTTTCCAATGATTTTCTCATGTACATTTGTAGTCTCTGTGTTGAGCTAATTTATTAGCATAAATTAATACAAGTATTTAATTATCAATCCGGGTTTGTAAAACTTGGAGGCAAATCCACAATATATGGACATTAGATATAATCAAGTTTAGAAGATAAAATTTGAAGATTTAAAGAAGTACATATTACAAATATAAACCTATTTTAACAATTTCGAATTCATTTATGTAATATATGAGGGAAGAGGCTCCTAACTTAGGAGAACCAGGTTGTCCTTCCCTACAATACTACTTTCATGAAGATAAATCTAAGAGCACTAATTAACAATGGTCTATGATGCAGAAGATGTAAAAGAAGAGGATCCTAACTAAGGAGGTCCAGATTGTCCTTCTTCACAATCTTACTATATCACAATCACCATTGCTTCAAACCAGAAATGCAGAAATAACTTCAAATAAGAAATGGAGAATGAATTTCAATTTTAGTTCAAGATCAAATAGAAGGGGAATTTAACTTAAAATCCTGTGTGTCCCTTCATATGTAGATTAGAATTAAACCAATATTCATTCATCAATCATCACACATCTAAATACATTTGAAACAAGAACTAATATATGAAAACTACGAAAATTGAACCAAGAAGTGCACTTAGCTTGGTGTGGGGGGCCTCCACCCTTGCCTTGCACACTTGAGGCTTCTATCAAATGCTGAAACTTCAGTCACTCATCCACAGTAATGAACAACAAAATGAAAGTATAACAAGTTCTTCTAATTAATCTCCAATACTCAAATGCCTCAGCATAAAGTTATATAAAAATTACATACATAAGCCATCAAAGTCTGGGCTTTAAATAGAGGTTTTGTGAAACAAACTGATCTATAATATTTCTAACAATCATATCTAATCATATCCACCTATCTAGGTCGAACTCATCCAATTCATCCCAAGAAATATGGTCAATCCCATAAAATCTCAAAACTGCCCTATTTCCTAGGGTTTTTCTGGTGACTAGTCATGTTTGACCAGCCTTGACCGAGCCTAATAAAGCTTGTTTTGATCGAACCAAGTGGAATTAGCTGAGTCGTATTTCCCAAGCTTTCCATTCATGCATCCAACTCGAGCCCAAGTGTCTTGCAAACATGTCATCCTTATAGCTATTACAAGAATTTCTGATTTAGTCCAAAATTGCACTTGAAACTCAATTTTCATAAAAACTTCTAGAAATTGCAAAATTAAAATTAAATACCTGAATATGCATAAAATACATAAAAATGAGATGGATGTGATGGAAAATGGATGGAAAATATAGATATTAAGTAAGTTTCCTTAAGCAAAAATAGACCAAAACTGAGGGCCAACACTCTGTTCACAGTTACCTGAGCTCTGTAGTTACTATTTTCAGTTGTAATTCTATTTAGTTACATAACTATGCTTGTATTCAGTTCTGCCTATGTGGCAAGATTTTACATTGAACACATTTTGTTTTTTTCCTCTAAAATGATAGAACATTTATTAACTTACTGTTGATTAAAGACAAACAAACTAGTGACCCTAACCGACCAAACTGTCCCTAACTAATACTGAGACTAAAAGTAAAAAAAATATTACATCATGCTTTGACAAACTGAACATAAAGAAACCAATTTGTTAACACAACTTCCACCTTGGCAGAGACCAACACCCGGTCATGGTGCCCTAGTTGGATGCTCCTGCATCAGGCTCTCGGGGTAAAAAGAAATCATGACTCCGGTCCATGAGCTTCTCGACTGAAGAACCTGCTTGCTCAATCTGCCTGGCGTCAAGCCACAAATTGTCCTCAATAGGACGGTTCTTCCACTTGACCAGGTATTGCAGATGCTCCTTCCGTCGAGTTCGTTTGGCCACCTGAGTGTTGAGGATTCTCTCGATCTCGAGAGGCTGAACATAAGGCATCTGTCTCATCCAAGTTTCTCCTCCATCCTGGGTATTCCATGTAGGCTGTGTGGTTCTTTCTTCTTCTTCTGGGTCAACAGTGTAAGGAAACAGGTCTGCCACATTAAAGATAAGTGAAATACCTATCCCTAGTGGCAGCTGTATCTCATAGTAATTCACTGAAAATTTCCGAAGGACTTTGCAGGGACCTATCTTCTTATACTTCAGCTTATTGTATGCACCTCTAGGGAAGCGTTCCTTGCGCAAATGCACGAGGACTTCATCTCCCACATTGAACTGTACTTCCCTTCTTTTCAAATCTGCTTGCTGTTTATACTTTTGGTTGCTGTCCTACAATTTAATTTTCACCCACTCATGCAAATCTCTCATCGTGTTAGCGAAATCTTCTCCATCTGCGCTTCACCTTTCTTGCTGTTCGAGATCTCGCAACTCATGAACTCCGTGAGGATGCATGCCATACAGGATCTGAAATGGATTGCAACATGTGCTGCGATTTGGTGAGTCATTATAAGCGAATTCTGCCTGGGCAAGGACTCGATCCCACATCCGCGAATTCTTACCAATCAAGCTTCGTAGCAGATTCCCCAGACTTCTGTTTACCACCTCTATTTGTTTGTCGGTTTGCGGGTGATAAGCAGAGCTGTAACTCAACTGTGTATCCATCTTCTTCCATAGGGTGTGCCAAAATTGCCTTGTAAACTTCACATCCCTGTCCGAAAGAATAGACTTAGGCAAACCATGCAGCCTGACAATCTCTGTGAAGAACAAGTGGGCCATGTGAGTGGCATCACTAGCTTTTCTAAAAGGGATAAAATGCACCATCTTCGAGAATCTTTCCACTACTACCATCACTGAGTCATAACCCCACTGTGTCCTAGGTAGACCCAAGACAAAGTCCAAGGTGACTGAGTCCCACGGTTCCTTGCAATGGTGTATATAGTCTCGTGTTTTGACTGTGACCCTTCACCAACTGGCACACTTTACATCTGGTTACAAATCGTTGTACATCCCTTCACATATTTGGCCAAAAGTAGAAATGACTGAGTTGCTCGAGTGTCTTATCTATGCTGAAATGTCCGGCCAGACCTCCACTGTGCTTCTCCCGAATAATGTTCTCTCTCATCGAGCAGTCAAGAATGCATAACTATCCTCGTCTAAACAACAGTTTCTCTTGCAAGTTGTAGTCCAACCATGGACTATTATCTCTCACCAAGGGATTCTGACATGCCTCATAGGCCTCCTTAAAATCTATGTCAATCTGTTATAAATCTTTTAAGTGCTCAAAACCCAGCACTTGTACAGTACTCTCCTGCAAAATTAAGGCCCTCCTACTCAACGCATCCGCCACCTTGTTGGCCTACCCGCTAATGTGTTTCAACACAAAGGTGAAACTCTCCAAATATTCCACCCACTTGGCATGTTTGTGATTTAGATTGTGTTGTTGTATCACATATTATAGTGCAGAATTATATGAAAACAACACAAATTCATTTCCCAGCAAATAGTGTCTCCAGTGTTTCAGTGCCAGGATGACAACATAGAACTCCTTTTCGTAGGATGAATATTTCTGTCTGCTTTCATTTAACTTCTCATTGAAAAATGCAACAAGTTTATCCTCCTGGCTGAGTACAGCTCCAATAGCCGTACCGCTAGCATCACAGCAAACCTGAAAGAGCTTTTTAAAATCTGGCAATCTCAGGATCTGTCTCTTTGTGATCTTCTTCTTTAGTAGCTAAAAACTCCTCTCCACTGCATTAGTCCATCGAAAAGGTTGACTGGCCTTTTTAATAGTGTCCAACATAGGTGCACAAATTTCACTAAAATTCCTTATGAATTTCCGGTAAAAACTCGCCAGCCCATGAAAACTACGTACCTCAAATAAGCTTTTCGGGGATGGCAAATTAACTATCGCTACAATCTTCTCCAGATCCATCTTTAGCTCATTTTCTGCTATTACGAAGCCCAAATAAATCAACTCTTTTTGCAGAAAAGTACACATTTTTCAGATTTATCAGCAGCTTATTCTGTTGCAATTTTTCCAACACTTTCCAAACATGTCGAAGGTGCTCCTCCGTTGTCCTGCTGAAAATTAGTATGTCGTCTAGGTACACTATCACAAATTTTCCGATGTATTATTTTAGCATTTCATTCATTAACCACATAAATGTACTGGGTGCATTGCTCAGTCTGAATGGCATAACCAGCCATTCATACAGTCCCTCATTAGTCTTGAAGGTTATCTTCCACTCATCCCCCTCTCGAATTCGGATCTGATGATACCCGCTCTTCAAATCTATCTTAGAAAAATATGCTACCCCACTTACGAAATCCATCATGTCGTCCATCCATGGCAGTGGGAACTTGTACGGGATGGTGATTTTTTTGATGGCCCTTGAGTTTGTGCACATCCGCAATTCTCCTCCTTTCTTGGGAGCAAGAATCGTTGGAACTGCGCAAGGGCTCAAACTCTCCCTTATCAATCTTTGTCTAGTAGTTCCTGCACTTGCTTTCTAATCTCCTCATTGTCCTTGGGGCTCATTCGATATGCTGCCTTATTCGGAAAACTTGCTCCGGGTATGAAGTCAATATGGTGACTTATGCTTCTTTTGGGGGGCAGTTTATCTGGCAAGTCATCCACCACTATATCCGTAAACTCCTGTAACATCTGCTGAATTTATGGGGGTAAATCTGACACCTCTGTATGTAACAGTACCATCTTTGCTCTCCTTACAATTGCATAGCTCACCTTGCTATCCTCAACTTGTTTCAGAAACTATTTTCCACTGACCAACAATACTCTTGTCTCACTTGTCCTTGTTCCTTCCTCCTTGATAGGCACAAGCGTGTGCTTGATTCCATCCTTAACAAACTTATAGCAGTTTGTCTATCCCTCATGTACCACCTTTCTATCATACTACCATGGCCTGCCTAGTAGTATGTGACATACATACATCGACATTATGTCACAAATGACCTTATCCTTATATCTGCCTATTTGAAACTCCACCTCGCATTGCTCATCTACCAGCAACTAATGGCCTTTTTGCAGCCATGAAACTTTGTAAGGGGTGGGATGTTTCAACCGCTTTAATCCCAACTTTTCCACCATCTCTGTGGCCACCAAGTTATCCATACTACCGCTGTCAATAATTAGCTTACAACACTTACCATGTGACTTACAAACCATCCAAAACAATGCTTTTCGCTAAGTTTGCTCGATGGTTTCTTTGGCTGGTTTTAACAACACCTTGTTCAAAACTAGGGCTTCCCTTGTTTTTGGAGCATTTTCTGCTTCTTGGGGAGGTGCCTCTACTTCTTCTGGTTGTGCGACATATGCACCCCTCTGTCCAGCTTGGTCTGCATCAGGAAAATCAAATGATCTGTGTCCCCACTTATGACACCTATAACATTGGTAACCAGCTCCTTTGCCTCGACCATTTCCCCTGCCTCACTGATACGGCCTACCACCTCTCGTATTGTCACCTTTTTCTATTGATCCGAAAGCTTTAGAACTACTGCCTTCCTCATTACTGCTAGCAGTTCTCCCTCTGCCATAGGACTGGCCTCTTCCTCTGCCGGTTCCTCGTCCTCTCCTGGCATTTTGCTTTCTAGTAATTTTCTCTTCAGCTTTCATAGCACTCTGATATGCTTCTTCAATGTTCTTCAGAGAAAGAATACTAATTTCATCTAAAATTTCTAGCCTTAAACCATTTACATACCTAGCTATCTTCTTAGGGGTATCCTCTATATAATCGGCCCTTAAGTTCACTCGATAAAACTCTTCAGTGTACTCCCTTACTATCATTCCTTTCTGTTTCAGATTTTGCACTTGCCTATGTAGTGCAATCTGATAATCTTTAGGCAGAAATCTACCTTTCAATTTGGCCACCATCTTGGACCATTTCTTTATTGGCAACTTGTTCAACCTCCTTCTCTCTGTTTGGACACTGTCCCACCACAGGGCTGCGTGTCCTTTCAACTTTGTCGCAGCGAACCTGACCCTACGGTCTTCACTGACCTCCTCACACTCGAAATACTTATCCAGCTCGCTGATCTAGTCTAAGAGAACCTTTGTGGACACACTGCCGTCATAGTATGGGAGTTATGGTTTGGGTTTGCTTCTTGCCAATAAGACCGATCTCAACAACCTCACTTCCGGTCCTTCTTCCTCCGATCCATCTGTTGTCGCTACAGCTTCCTCTTCACTATCATCACCTATCTCTAGATCCCTTCTTCTCCCTGCCTCAACTGCCTCCGAACAGGCAGTGAAAATCCTGATCTCCTCTCTCAGTCCTTCCTCTGCTATCCTCCGAACACCTCTTCCATGACCTCTCCTTCCTACCTCCATTTCTTCAGCCAATTTCAACACTGCTCTGATACCACTATGATGGGACCAGCCCAACACTGCTTAGATTAATCAATAATTAAATGATATAAAAAGTGATTAACTGTGGATTAGGATATGATTAATGGCTCGTCCTCAGATATTTCTGGAATATGATGTGGTGGCAATTATGTGTGAATTTATTGTGCTGTACTATGCCTTGGGTTGCGTTTCCCACTCCTCATTTCACGCCAAAACCTTCCCTCCGTCTATCACTTGGTCATTTCTACTCTTTGCTCTTTGTTGTTGAGGGTTTGCTCTGGTAAGGTTATGCTGCCTTTGCATGCAGCTATGCTGCAACTGTTGGGCACGTTGTTCAGGGTTTTCTTGTCCGAGGGTTTGGCTCTTACATTTGCCTGGATAACTTTTGATCCTAGTTCATTATGCAACCAAGGATGGTTCTGTCGCCTGTGTAAGTATATTTCTGTGCTTTTTCTGCAACTGTTTCAACTGGTCTTTTCTCCACAGTCTCTGTTTCTGGTATGAGTTCGTCTTGCTGGTAAATCTCAGTGGGTTGGCATGCACTCAGGTTACAAGACAATGGCGCTCTCCGGTCTTCGGCTTCACTGCAGGTAACTTTGTCCATCCATGATTCAATTTTCTCTTTCTGTTGTTCTGCTTCTAATGTAGCTGCTCCTTTGTCTCAGTCGTTGTATGGAATTCGTGGCTTAATGGCTTGTGCTCTATTCTTTCTGCGAACCCTTTAGGTAGGGAAATGTATCCCTCTTCCACATACATTCATGCACTAGTTTTTCTTCCCATTATCGATAGTTCACTTACAGTTGGTTTTTGATTCTTTTGCAGGTTATGGGGTTTGCAGTTGAGCGTGCCTGGAATGGTCGCTTCGACCTCTGCCTGGTAGGCTCTATCAACGTAGACAATTTTTGGTTTTAGAACTAAGCCTATAGGTTGAGGGTCTGGTTTTCCTCAATGCTTGTCATTGATATCTCTTGGTTGTAGTCTAGCATCCTGGTCATTTTTAATGTAGGCTTCCTCGGTTCTATGCTTGTTGACTATAACTTGTATAATATGGGATCCGTTTCCCAAAACCCTCGTCTAGGGTTTGTCAGCCATTGGTTTTGTGACTGTTCGTGGTTTATTTTTGAACTCTGCTATGTATGCTCAGACATTTCATATTATAATTAAAAGGAAATTTCAGAGAAATGTTGGCTTGAGTTACCTCTGTCTTAATGGTGACTGTTGATGGTCATTCCTTTCATTCTGGCTTGAACATTCTCGAATTATGATTGTTAATTTGTGGCAGTGTTCATAATTTCTTCAATGAACAGAAAGCATTGTAGTAGCTCTTGTATTCGTTGTGGTGGATGGATTCGAAATTGGGAAAATGATGTGTGGCTTGTATGTGCTTAATTCATTCGAATTCATTTGCGTTTGTTCCTGTACATTCACTATCGATTTATTTTAATGGGTTACAAACCCTCATTCTGGAAATTCGTTTTAGTCTCGTTGACTAGACTCTGTTTCTTAGGAAAAGAAAATAAACACTTGTATGCAAGCACTGTATCAATTACTTTGATTATTCGGTGAATTAGGAAGCAATAAAGCAAATATTTTGGTTACATAGATGGATTCGAATAAATCTGCTCTTTTTATTAAGAATCTTTGTATAATAAATGCTGAACTTTTCCAATGATTTTCTCATGTACATTTGTAGTCTCTATTCATAGTTACCTGAACTATGTAGTTACTGTTTTCAGTTGTAATTCTATTTAGTTACATAACTATGCTTGTATTCGGTTCTGCCTATGCAGCAAGATTTTACATTGAACACATTTTTTTTTTCCTCTAAAATGAAAGAACAGTTATTAACTTACTATTGATTAAAGACAAACAAACTAGTGACCCTAACCGACCAAACTGTCCCTAACTAATACTGAGACTAAAAGCAAACAAAATCTTACATCCTACTTTGACAAACTGAACATAAAGAAACCAATTTGTTAACACAACTTCCACCTTGGCGGAGACCAACACCCAGTCATGGTACCTTAGCTAGATGCTCCTGCATCAGTTAGTAAGACCTAATTATTCATGATGAAGAGGGTGTGGTATCGGTATGTGTTAATGGTTAGGGTGGATATTTTAATATAATTTTTAATGTATGTGTTAATCTCGATTCACATACATTTTTTTATTTTTTTTAGATATAATCTAATGCAAATGTATCATATGTTCACCATTTGTAGTTAACTCATTTGTTGAATGAAAATTTTGATAATATCACGGTCCCAGGTTCAGGTTCCAATCAAGATATTTTGAGAGATGTTAGATTTTTTTGAAGAGTTCATGTTGATACAATTATTATTCTACTTTTATTATATCAGTATTGTGAGGACATATTTTAAAAAGAAATAATTATGTATATATAATTAAATGTTAACATATTTTTATTTCGTTCGATGTTTTCTACATAGCACCACTGTCTTCCTCTCTACTAGGAGATGTGTCAAATAGTTTATTGTCCCAAGTATTGAATATTTCACTTATGGTTTGTTATAATTGAAGTGCAAGTTTCATTAAAAAATGAGATAGATTTATCTTACAGTTGTAAAAATTTTGAATTTTAGGTTTGTGAAGACGATTTCCATTCTCCAAGGACTTTAGTGATGGAGTCGACAATGGGGATAAGATCATCCAAACAATTTGAAAAAGTCGTGTAACAATTTTTTTAATATTGCAATTTTATGCATTTTCATGTGCAATTTCAAATTTTTAATATATACATGTACATGTATTGTACAGGGCATCCAGGTGGGAGAAATGCAAGGGGAACACCACGAGGTATTGCATGGAATTTGAAACTTTAGTTGGTTACAGGGATTGAATCGTCTAGACAATTTGAAAAAGTTGATACTTGTTTTTTTTAATATTGATCTAGTTTATGCATTTTCATGTGCAATTTTAAAAATTTAATATAATACATGCACGTGTATTGTACAATTTATCCATGAGGGCACAATGCATGGAGAACACCACAAGGGAACAATGGAGGGGGAACAACATGAGGTATTGTATGGAATTTGAAACTTTTTATAATTTTGTTTTGATGATTACATTCTCATTTAATTCTAAAACATTAAAATTTAATTTTAAAGTACATAATCTTATGTATGTATGGAATTACACATGTTGTGCAGGGCACCCATGATTCATATGAGAGCATGAGGAGGTTGAGTGATCATATATTTCAGCGAGATTCTCTAAATTGATGCAACCTTTTATTTGACAACCTTTTTAAGTTATATTTACTTTTATCATGATATAAATTTTGGAAATATTTAAAGTAAAACTCTTTATTATGAATTGTTGCATATTTTTATTTGACAACTTTTTATGATATATATATATATATATATATATATATATATATATATATATATATATATATTTTAAATCTAGAACTCTTTATTATGATTTAATACATGCTAATTTTAGAGTTTATGTACATTTTGCATTTGAATGAATCTTCTAATTAGGTGTAGATGTCTAAAATAATCATAAAAATTGCATTATAAAATATGGTATGCACATTTTTTATTCATGTATAGAAAGACTACTATGGATGTCGGTTGATAGTTAACTTTTAGTGTAAATTTTTTCACGCACAAACATACTATAATATTGCATTATAAAACATGGTACAATTTGCATGATGCATGGTTTGATGCTTAAAGGTTTTACATATTTAAGTTCATGAATATGTAGCAATGAAATTAAATTTGCATTTAGTTGGTACATTTTGCATAATCATTGTTATAATGTTAGTAGATGATTTGTAGGTTTTGTTTAAAGTTGTTTTGTCACTTCTTATTTAAAATGAATCTATTAAAATTGAAAATTACAAAACATGGTACATTTTGCATTTGAATGAATCTTATAATTAGGTGTAGATGTCTAAAATAATCATAAAAATTGCATTATAAAATATGGTATGTACATTTTTCATTCATGTATGGAAAGGCTACTATGGAGGTCGGTTGATAATTAACTTTTAATATTAAGTTGTTCATGCACAAACATACTATAATATTGCATTATAAAACACAGTACAATTTGCATGATGCCTAAAGTTTTTACATATTTAAGTTCATGAATATGTAGCAACAAAAGTAAATTTGCATTTAGTTCGTACATTTTGCATGATCATTCTTATAATGTTAGTATATGATTCTTAGGTTTTGTTTAAAGTTGTTTTGTCAATTTATTTAAAATGAATATAGTAAAATTGAAAATTACAAAACATGGTACATTTTGCATTTGAATGAATCTTATAATTTGGTGTATATGTCTAAACTAATTATAAATTAAAATTGTATTATAAAATATGGTATGTACATTTTGAATTCATGTATAGAAAGGCTTTATGGATGTCGATTGATAATTAACTTTTAATATAAAGTTGTTTGAATGAACAAACATACTAGATAAAATTGCATTATAAAACATGGCCCACAATTTTCATGCTTTTAAAGGTTTTTCATATTTAACTTCATGAGTATGTAGCAATGAAAGTATATTTGCATTTAGTTGGTACATTTTGCATTCAATCATTATTATAATGTTAGTAGATGATTCTCAGGTTTTGTTTAAAGTTTTTTTGTCAAGTTATTTAAAATGAATCTATTAAAATTGCAAATTACGAAACATGGTACGTTGTGCATTTGATTGAATATTATAATTTGGTGTAGATGTCTAAAAAAACTATAAATTGAAATTGCATTATAAAATATGGTATGTACATTTTACATTCATGTATAGAAAGGCTGTCCATTGATAGTTAACTTTTAATGTAAAGTTGTTTGAGTGCACAAACATACTAGATAAAATTGCATTATAAAACATGGCCCACAATTTGCATGATGCATGGTTTGATGCTTTTAAAGGTTTTACATATTTAAGTTCATGAATATGTAGCAATGAAATAAAATTTGCATTTAGTTGGTACATTTTGCATTCAATCATTCTTATCATGTTAGTAGATGATTCTTAGGTTTTGTTTAAAGTTGTCTTGTCAATTTATTTAAAATGAATCTAGTAAAACTGCAAATCACAAAACATGGTACATTTTGCATTTGAATGAATCTTATAATTTGTTGTATATGTCTATAACAATCATAACTTAAAATTGCATTATAAAATATGGTATGTACATGAAATTTCATTCATGTATAGAAAGGATAATACATTTTTCATTCATGTATGAAATCGTTTAAGACCAGAGAATGTATGCCATGCATGCAAACATAATATTAGTGGCATAAAATCCTCAATACACCTACATAATAGGAAGTATACATATATCTTTATAACTCAATACAAGATCCAATGAGCATTGCTTTCACATCATCACATTCTTAAGAATGTATAACTTAAGCGTGCACAAAAAGAAAGGCTAACAATGTACTTGAACTCTAAGTTCTGAAAGATGAATCCAAGGAGAAGAAAATATTGGGCAATTCAATTAAAAAAATTCTAATGGAATGTCATCCTCAATGATCTGTTCATGGTCAAATTTTGACATTGTCCATTTTTTAACTTTCAATTATTTTTTTGATTGAACTTATATCAACTTTATGCGCGCTGCACACACCAAGTGACTATATTGACAAATTAGGACATTGGGTTGATAGTCTTGAAAGTAAACATTACTCTCAGATTGATGAGTTTCTTGGAAAAAATAACCTTTCAGTGTAATAAATCCTCTTTCATATATAAAATTGTTATCATCATAGTCTTCCAATAACTTCATCTTTCGTTAAGTGGACCGCATAAAAAAATACTTGACATTTTTTATGTTGTTAATGGGTGAAACTACAACAGAAACATCTCCTGCACAATAAAACAAGTGTAAATTCAGATCATAATTAAAATGAAATTAACTTTATCAACATGGATTTGATTTTATTATATATTTCTAGATCTCTATATTTTAACTATTATCTAGATACTTATATGCAATGATTTAAAAAACATAAAACACATATATATCCTTTGAAAGCAATTGAAATGTTACCTTCTCTAACAAGATCAGAAACTCGATCACCTTCAGATGATACTATAGTCTCCTCTGTTTCCATCTCTTTGAAGCTTGCAACTAACATTTTCCCCTTTGTATTTAGTTATGTATGTTGCCAAACTTTTACATACATATTGTTTTCACAAACATCATTGGATTGATGTCCTCTATGCAAATAGGACAAAAACAAGAATATTTTTGTTTATCAAATGCAAACACATTTCAGCAATCCTTTGTTTTAATTGAATGCAATTTTTGAGTCCCTTTTACTATTTCAGCTTCATATGTAATTGATCTATCTACATCTTGGACTACAATATGCCAAACAAACCTATAGTAAATTCAAACAAGAATTTAAATATGTTATTTAAAATACAATTTATATATCAAAGGTAATCATCGTGATATTTTTTAAACTATATAATTTATAAATGTTTAAAATTAGAAAATTAATAAAAAATATCATATATTAAAGTTTTATACAAGTTAATTTGTATATATGTACATACCTCCGTACCTCCCTTGATGGGTTAGTCTGATGGATTAGTGTAGCAATGCACCATTGAAAAACTTATTCAGCTGAGACAAGTCGGTTTGTAGAGTGGTCCATTTGATATCTTCAAAATGCTTGTTTTATACATGCTACTACACCATCATGTTCTCCTTTTCCATGACCAGTCTCAAAGAAATTCCAACAATGTTTAATGTGGGATTTCTTATGAAGATGACATGACAAAAATAATGATCATGAATATTTGAATTAACCTGTGCATCCATCTGACCATATCTAATGTTCATTGAATTTTATTTCACGACCTTTCAATGAGTCATAAATCTTATCAAAACAATGTTGTACAAAATGTGTATCATGTGTATGATCATCGTTGATATAAAAGTGATATTCTTTAATAACATGTTGATTCTCACTGATGCTTTCTATATGATCAACATTTTGTTTATCATGTCTATATAGAATATGGACAAGCATAGAGACTTGGCCAGGATGATAATATTCACACTTTATTTCATTTTGTGCAACAAATGTGTAATTTTTTGCAAAATCAACTATTGACAAAATGGTTCTTGGTGAAAACATTTCACCAATTTTTTTGAATTCTAGGTCTCGCCATTGATCTCTATGCAAATGCTTAGTGTACTTATAAATTTATGTCTCAAATTTCTTCAAAAAATCTATCACATAAATTTCTTCTTCTTGTGAATCAATCCTTTTAGCATTTGTACTATTATTTGAACAAATCGATGTATGGATATATTCATATATCTTCCATTTCACTTTTATGTTAGACAATGATTTATCATTTATATCAATAGAATATTTGTTGTGAAATAAAGTCAAATTTCCACAATGATCGCATTTTTTACCACCAATGCATTTATTTTGGTAAAATAATTCATGACTTTCTCTTGCACATAGAATTTTGGATATGAAATCATGGATAGTGGAAGGAACTGAATTTTGGATATGAAATCATGGATAGTCGAAGGAGGAGGTGAATTTTTCGAAAATGTTTTACCAAAATTAAGGAAGGTGCCATAATATAATTGAAATTCCACATGATAACGGCAACAACAAGTGTCACGTACAATGTTAAATTTAACATAGCATGGTTTTTGTTGCACAAAAGTACTGATTGAGACATTAGTTCCACGATTCTCTTCTATGAACTTATTGAAGAAATCTAGCTGAGTGGTGTCCATGATATGTTTTTCATGTTCGTCATACTTATTTCGTGTTATTCTTCGCCACATCACATCCCTTAATGTTGGTGAAACACATGAATTTTTCATCCAATATTCATATATTATTTTTTTAACATCTTCTCCAAGTCTATATTTGTATGGTTGCCTACAAATAACTATCCAACAAGCGAGCTCATCATTTACATCTATTTGCAATCAAAAGTTTCTATGTTTGTGAAATGTTTTTCATGAGGTCCCTAATGATTTTTCCATAGATTTTACCAAACGATTTTCTTTAGTACTTGATGAAACCACTGCCATTTGTATTGATGTATGTGTATCTATATTACTTTTCTTTCTAGATCTTCCAATTGATTTTAAAGCTCTATTCATATTTTGAATCACATTTTCCTTCACCTTTTTATCTTTTGTTGATTTTTGAATACCCAATAGAGTTGTAGCTTCTTTAATGTCTTCGATGTTAAGAGACCTCTCAAAATTTGAGCTTGAAATGTCATACTTTCATCTTGTTATCACTGCGTAATTTCCCTAAGCTGAGGAGAGAAACCCAGAGGTAACCACAAAACCACTTTAAAAGCTGGGATATAGCCCTTCCAGCTTTAGAGAGGGATCTCTCAATATGATTTAGATTTATGTTCAAGATATTAGGCTAGTTATGAAATTGTGAGGTGGGATTTTTCAAAGGTTTGGTTGAAAGATACAGGGATAGTCCATTGGGCATGGAGTCGTGAAACTTTAGGTAATCAATCAAAAAATAAAAGAGTAGCTATAATAGTGCAGGATAAGCAAGCTTTTGGATCTTATAGAGTATATGTGGAGTGAAAATGTACAACCTTGGTAAAACATTCATGTAATAAAAGTTAATAAAGGCCAAATAAGACCACAGTTAAGGGACGCTTATTCCAAGTTGAATGTTGGGAAGATATATCCTAGTGGGCTTCACTGTATGTGTGTTTTGGCTAAGGAAAATTGGCAAAGGCTAAGGCAATGGCATTAAAAGGAAAAAAAAGGCATTTTTGGCACATTTATTTATGAAAATAAAGGGAATTAGAAGAAAAGTAAGGTGAAAGGTCACAGGTTGCATGTGAAGAGGAAATTGAAGGAAAATAATGGAAAATGAAGAAATTAGAGACCTCATTAATAAAAATCCTTCTGAGGATCAGTTGACAAGATTTTTCTAACCTTTTGTTAGTTTAGCTTTGGAGCTCTCTCATTACTCTCTCTCTCTCTCACTCTTGGTCACTTAGAGTCTTGGAGCACTCTAGCTTTGGATCAAGGAAGGAAAAGAAAGCAAGGGAAAGGAAAAGGAAGCAAGGATCAAGGAAATGAAAGAAAGATTCAAGCAACTTCAATAAGAATACTTGCATATAACCATTTGCATGTGTGATTTCCTAGCTGGTTTGGACATGCATGGATTTACATGTTGGTGTATGGTTCTCTTGTTGTCGATGGCATGGTTTTGATGGGTTATGACATTGGTTTTCAGCCTAGTATTGCCTTCTTATGGATGCCATGGTATATTGGGATGTTTATTTTGGTTTTAGAGCTTTGGTTTACCAGATGGATTTTGGAATCCAGGGCAGAGGTGGTCTCAAGTTCCATTCCCAAAGGCCTAGGAATCCCTTGACTGGTTTTTGCAGGATACATGGTAAAGGCTGAGGGAGAAGTCTTGGTTTAGGGCCTAATGATTTGGTTTCGATTGCAATAAAGATCGAGAGACAAGGAGATGGAATTTTTCTAAAGGATAGTGATGGATTCCAGATGGAATTCTGAGTTTGGTTTAGTTGTGATCGGAGTACCGGTTTTGGTGTGATCATGGTTTGATGAGGGTGGAGGTTGTTTAACCTCTGAATTCCCTTGTTTATTCTATGAGATCCCACATTCATGCTTGGAATATGGCACAGGGGTGAGTGGATGAAAGAGAGATTTGGTTCAGCCATGTCTATGGTCAGGTGGTACGTGGAAGTCCCAAACCTAGTCTTATTTGCCTATGAGTAATAAAAGATAAGTTATTATACTTTTGCACTGATTTATATATGGATTCAATGGTTGTCTTATCTATGATATTTACATGGTTTTATGCTGGTTATAAGCATGTTTTAATGACCAGTTCATGTCATGGTTATTTCATGTATTTACTTGTAATTGTTAAATGGATGGATACAAGACCTAATTGATGATGTAGTAGTTCAATGGAGAAGGAGGTGATACTTCTGGTTATGTTTCATAAGTTGTTTAAGTTATTTATGCTATTTCTTATATCCTAGACCTGTAAGTTGCATTGATGCCAAGTGTTTGAAAAATGTTAGTCTTGGTTGGGGATGCTTAGGCCTACTCTTGAGCTTGATTTTGATTTATCAGCATTTTTATCATGTCCTTAATGAATTTTGAAGGTTGTAGCAAGTTCTAGGTAGAGGTCGAGATTCTAGGCTAGAAAAGTGGCTTAAATCTCGGGGTTGCTTGCACATAACTAGAAATTTTGGTCCACATTCGCTTGTAGGCAGGCCTGTGAGAGCGACTTTAGTTTGTTGGTCACTCCATTTCCTATATCATGGGAGAAACTATGGCCTAAGAGATCCAAAATAGCAGTGGGACCCAGGGACAAGCTGTCTGAGTAGCTTACTTGTCTCATGAGGGTTATGTTGATGATGTTGGATGACTATGTGTGATGTTCCATCGATTTCACTTCCTTAAGGTCACATAGGAGGTCGAATTTGATCATAGTATTGTCTCATATCATGTTTACCCCAGTTGGCATGGCTACTTTGGGTAGACCTGGGAGGGGGTGTTACAGGTTGGTATCAGAGTGGGTTGCACTCACTTTGGGTCACATCTGATACCAAAAATTGGTATCAGAGCATGGTTCACCCCTCGGATTGGATGGGTGATGTGTGTTAATCATGCATACATGCCAGTTGCATGTGTGTATCTTACACTTGTGTTCCATGTGCTTGTTTCATTGCATCATGTTGATCATGGTAGAAGTAAGATTATCATGAGGAACTTGATGTCCATTTTATGGAATGCATTGTCAGGAGTATATGATTGGTTATATGATTATATACATCTTGATTACATACTTGTATGTTGGATTGAATTATTTATTGTTTGATTACATGTATCAATCCTATAGGTTGATTACAAGAATTGATCTCTTATGCTCGACTACATGCGGTTATGCGTATGTGTAGTTGATTAGGCATTTCTTATGCAGGTTGATAGTTGCATGAGGCAATGTGTACAAGGGAATAATGGTTGTTTTCATGCATGAGGTCATAGAATGCATTTGTGATATGGCCTTGCATTGATGATTGGACCCTACCTAGAATTTCGTTTATGTGTTAATGCACTTATTCGATGATGTCTATATGCTATTATGTTTATGTTATACATGCATCACACTGATTTGATGATCTTGCAGACAAGGTACCCTCCCTGAGTTATGCTAAGGTATGTTGATTTATGGTGATTTGGTTTAGTTGACATAGTATGCCTTCCAGGAAAGAGATCAAATGGCTAGCAAGGTGTTAGATTACATAAAATATCCCTATGCATCGGATGATCAGCGTGGTGTGGGGCATTCTTATGATTTCATAGACACATTGAAAATCTTGAAAGAAGAAATAAGTAGTTGCAAATCAGACAATGACAAAATTATGCAGGCACAAGAGAAAAAAGAAGAGGTGAATGCGATATTACTTCAGAGTTTGTCAGATTTGCAGCAACAGGGACCACTTCGGATCAGCCATGGATAGGAGGACAGAAATAATGGGACATATGGTAGCAATTTTCCTTGTAGACACAGGTCAGATAGATCTTACATGATCAAAGATGGAAGGATGTTGGACACTCTTGATAGGAGAGGTGATGGACACAAGGATTGCCCTATTTCTGTTTCTGACAGATATCACCATCATCATCCTTACAGGAGGAGTGATAGGGAATACTTTCTAGATGAATTTAAGAAAGAAAAGCCACTTACCTTTGATGCAGAAATGAAGAAATTGCAATATGAAGAGGCTTGGTTTCTTGGCATGAGGAAATTCTTTAGATTGCATGATTATTTAGGAAAAATGAAAACAAAGATAGCCACTTTCAGTCTCAAAGGTAAAGCGAATATCTGGTGGGAAGATGTGAAGAATGTTAAAGGTATTGATGAAGATGATTCGACTTGGCATAAGTTTGAAATACTATTAAAGAAGTACTTGTCTGAGAGGTACTATGATGACAGGGCTAAGGAGTTTTATGAGTTGTGGATGGGTTCTATGACAGATGAGGAGTATACTAGCATATTTTTGGAGCTATTAAGTTATGTGCCTTACCTTAGATAGGAGAAGGAAAAGGTTCAAAGATTCATCAGTGGACTTCCAGTTTCATACAAAGACCAAATTGAGTTCGATGAGCCTAGATTGTTGGAGGAGGTTATCTAAAAGTTGAAGTATTTCTATGAGCAGTCAAAGCACAAAGTTGAGCGGAAGCATGAATTTAAAAGAAATAACAAAGCTAAAGGAAAATGGCCACCAAACCAAGGAAGACCTAAAGATGCAAGTGAGAAAGAAAATGCAGTTTCTTACAAGAGATTCAATACAACTGAGGAGGGACATGGAGAGCAACAGACTAGAGGTGGTGGTAGAAAATTATTGCAGTGTTGGATATGTGGTAAGGATCATTACAAGAAGGATTGTCCACACTATCGGAGTGGTGGTAGACCCCAGATCTACAGTGCTTAGGAGACGCATACAGTTGGTGATATTGGTCATAGAATTCCTCAGATTTATGCAACTGTGGACAACAAGAAGGTGGATCATCAGGCATCGATCATTGAGATTGACGACAAGCTTTTTGATCAAGTTTTTTCTATTTTGATTGATCCTAGATCTAAGTATAGTTATATTAGTCCTGACCTAGTGGGTAAGTGTCTTTTAAAAATATAAGTGCATGCATAATCTTGGATGGTATAGTTGGCTATAGGTACAAAGACGTGATTTCACCATGTTAGCGCTCAAATCTGCCTCAGGCTGAGGAAGGAAAAACTCAAGGCCACATCAAACCAAGCTCAGCCTCGTAGCTAGCCCTACAAGGACAGGAGAGGGCTCTCTCCGGGTCTATCTCGGAAAAAGGTCTTCAAAGGGGCTGAGATGACTCAAAATTAATGCTGATTTTAGGCTAGTAAAGAGATAGGAAAGTTTGATTTAAATTTTTGAGTTTTTTGTTGGAGAAAAGGGAAAACCAATTTTGGGTCTAGGGATAAGGCCAAATCTTTGCAGAATTCGAGTTGGGGCAAGGTAGACAGTAGTTTTGATGCCTTTGATCAGGTGTATGGATGGATCAGAATGACAAGGAGCTGAAGAGGGCAAAGGAGAACATGGATCCTCTCCAAACTGGCGAAAACATGTAAAACTAAACAAATTTAAAGGAAGAGCACTGTAAACAATGAATTCAACCTCATTTACTCATTCATTTAGTTTCAGAAGCATAAGAAGGGAATGGAATACATTTTAACATGAATAACCTCTGATCTTTCCTTAGCTAAAATATGAAAATATGTACAATAGTGTGCCAAAATCTTCACAAGAGTCCAACCTGTGCTACTGACTGAAAATTTACATATATAGATCAAGCCAACCCATTCCCTAACCTCTAGGGGTTGAGCTCCTCCTTCTAGGATCAGTTTGAACAAATTCTAAACATAGAGCAAGAATCTAGGTGACCAAAACAACCTGCCTCTAAAAAGAAGGAAACTGATTCATTACATTAAATTTTTGACATTTTGTGAATGAATCATCTAGAATAAGGTAAATAAGTGCCATGTTACCTCATACACATCAAATTACATCATGCTAGGTCAAAAGTCACATCAAGGAGTGAAACTGGTGAAAACTGGCTGAATTCCTGAGCTGGAGGATGAAAACTGGACCAAAAACCTCTATGCGTAGTGCCCTGATCCCTATGCGTAGCGCACGTTTCAGCCTATTTTTGGGGCACTTTACGACATCAAAAGAAAGCTCACAATATTTGGTTGGAAAGCTCTGGATGTCTACTATCCAGCCCAAGTCGAATTTCCCAATTTGGAGCTCATTTTCCCCCTCAAAATTGCATTCTCCCAGAAGTACTTCTTGCTGTTGCAAAAAGGTGGAAGCAAGGTGGTTTTCATGGTGTTTTTAGGCCTTTTGACCATCCAGAACTTAATGAAATGCTTCGGCAATAACTGAGCATGCATAACTTACCATGTAAAACCCAAAAGTACAAAGTTTCCTCCAGGAAGTTTCCCAATCAAAAGCGAGCGCGTCGACGCGCTACTCGTAGAGCTGAAAAAACTGTTTTTGGGACCAAAAATTTCAAAATGACAAAAATTTCTTCGAATTTGCTGAAATTCGGAGCAAAGACCCTCCATCATGTGTCATGCTCAGCTAGTGAAGCCTCGGACAAAACTCAAAGTGGATCTAGCCTCTTTCACCGTTTTAGTGCTTTGCTCAACCTCCTTTTCAAAATCTTCATTTTTGCTTTGACGACATGCATGCGAGCCCAATAATGATTTTTCATGTGAAGAAGCATATCTTTGTCCCTATTGGCCTTCGCCAACAACTCCTCCAGATCTCGATTGACTTTCTCAAGCCAAAATTGCCGCTCAACAGGTGTCAAATCACCAGGTCTTTTTCGGGCTAGCCTTCGGTCTTCACGGATTTGTCGCAGCTCTATAAGTGTATGCTCATCCTCTAGCTGTTTATTGCGCTGCTCCAAGTATTTGATCAGACATTCTACCTTCAGTAACTTCTCATTCAAGCTATCAATCTCGACCTTCTGCTCTTGGATGATCTCTTTCAGCTTCGAGCTAGGAGAGCTCCTATCCACATCACTCAATGCAACATCAACATCATGACCACCTGAATGGCCCTCCTCATAAATTAACCTCTTGCCTCTGTCCTGAACCTGTACCTGTACTGAAGAAGAAGGCGAGACCCCTTCCATACCATGTGGAGATAGTACTCGTCGTGTAGTTGCAAATAAGGCCCTGTGGCCTTGTTGATATGTCACATATGCTGGAGCATTGACATGCTCGGTCTCAGGAATGTCAAACTGATGTGAAGGATCTCCCTCATCATGAACTATCTCTGGAGGTGGCTGTGGCGCTGTGAAAAAGTCACGAGAAATAAAATCCTCCCAAGTAATGCCCTGCTGTGCCAACTGATGAACCACTACGATCTTGATCAGCGCGTAATGATAAATACTTCTATGCTGCTGTGCTGGGGTCTTCTTTTGTACTAAGACAACCATCCTCTCTATGTTGTGAAACATGAAGTATGGAATGTTCATCATATGTACCCTTGTAAAATGCATCAACAAACGGACATGGTACGCATAAAGACGCGAGAATCTTCCCTCACAACTGAAATACCGAATGATGAGTTTCATCAAAGGTGCAAACTGATCACTCAGGTATTGGAAAGGAAAAACCCTGCTCAAGTGCCTCATATACCCAGGTTTGATGTATGGCTCATAGTAGGATTTCTCTAACTGCTGACGCTTATTCCATTTCTCTCCAATATTTGGTATCCCAGTGGCCTCTGCAATAGTCTCTGGTGACAAAATGAAATCAACTCCGACGAGGTTTACATGGCCATCATGTAAATGTAGAACAAACAAACGAGCTAGTTCACGATGATGCTGGATTTGTGAAGTTAACTCACAATAGTGATAGCATGACTGAAGACGAAAACAATCCATTGCAAGCGAGCAAGCCTGCAATTGAACCAAAGAAGTAGGCTCTTCCCTGAGATGCTTACCACCTTTGCCACCTATGCGGGGCCTCCGTGGCACATTACCCTCTGTTGTGGAATCACTGTCATACTGCTGCTCATAAACTGAATCTGTGTCTGACATGGCTTTGAAAACACGATGTCTGCAATATGTATGTTAATATAGGTGTGGTGAAATCACAATTTCAATGCATACTCAAAACCCAAATATGTTTACCACAGCATCATAAGAACCAAGCCATAATGGTAATAACTCTGTTTCAATGTATTGGCATAAAACAGTCACTGTTTTGATCACAAGGATAGTTTTGACAAATGAACAAAAGTGTAATGTGCACCCTTTGTGATGTTGGCTAAAACTTGACAAATGAGTATGGGACTGTATTTCACCAATGGAGAATGGGAAAATCTTCACAAAGCCACCCACATGTCTTTTTAAAAACCCTAAGGAATGATTTTGGTATGAGCATAGGGTTTCATTTTTCTACACCCAATACATCAAATTTCCCACCTCAAACATGCTACAAACATTTTAAAACTGACTGAGCAGCCATGAAAAACCTACTTGCAAGTTTTGGAGTCGATTTGGCAAGCTCTGGTCGCATTAACAAAAAATTTTTGGTGCTGTGACTGTGTGCGTAGTGCTCGAACCCAACGCGTAGCACACACCTGTGTGCGTAGCGCCTGTGGTTTTTTACACTGGCTGCTGAGGCCCAGTGCGTAGTGCGTAGTGCGCACTGTGTGCGTAGCGCACACCTTGTATGGGTAGCGCATGCCTCCAAAACTCTGTCCACGGGTATAAAACACAGCTTCGGCCTTCCAAAAGCTCAAACACGATTTTGCCTTGGGATTTTTTGAACAAATGGACTTGTTTCCCCTTTTATATGTGAACAAAATATCTTATCAAATTAGATTTGATTTAAATTTGTGTAATAACCCACTTTATAATGTTTGGCACTTTGACATTTGACCCTTTAATACAATGCTGTTCTTTGGCTTTTCCTTGCTTTTCTGAGTCTTGAACTGATAATACTTTGTTGATTTTTGCAGGGATCCGGCATTTTGGCTTTGGAAAAGATCAGAGGCTTGCTTTGAAGCTTTTTTGAGATAAAACAAATACAATTATTTACAATAACAATTTTTAGTTCCAAAACAGAGTTTTGGACTAAAAATGTTTTAAATGCTTTTCTGAGAAAAATATTAAATGAGATTCTTTTGAAACCACCCTCATGGCCTACGGGCTTTTATTATGTGTATGAAAAGGACTGAAAACCCTAGACTTTAGGACTAAAGACTTTTTAACGAAACTAACTTTTTATGACGATGAATGCAATGATCATATACTTTGGTGATTTTTGAGAAATTTTTGACTAACCCTGTAGGGACAAGCATGAGGAAACACAAGACAACTAGACCCCCTCGTCAGTCAATGGCATGCCCCTAGCGAAATGCAACGAAGTGGAACGAGCAAGACACCTAAAATGATATGCAAAAGCGAAAGGATCTCCGACGGAGGGCTGTAAGGACCGACTCTAACATTGGCTCCAATGGGGATGGTGGCTCCTTGGAGATGCCAAGAACTACAAATCTCTGGAAAGTAGACAATGCCTCTTCCATTGGGCATGGATGGTTAAACAACTGCAAACCCAAAACAACTCATACCAATCCAAAAACATATACATGCTGCAACATGTACATAAACAAATATCACAAACTGAAATGCTGCCTCGGGTAGTTTATTTATGTACAAATCTAACCTACTTTGCTGCAATATTGATAGATCAAGTAATGTTGTAATTCCATATCAACCAATCAAGTAAATCTGAGAAGAATTCTGCTTGAGAGTGCATCAACCAGATCACAGATGCAATTGCTTGCAGCCCTACATGCACATAACGAGTCTGGTTGTGTAAAAGACAATTTGATATATCATTCAAAACCAAAAAAAAATTCCATGTATGTTGCAATAGGATCAAAGTAACCAGACTCTGTTTGCTGCCCTAATTCCTCAACATAGACCTCCAACTGCAAACGGTCAATGCAAACATCTACGGGCAGCTCCATTGTTTCTTGTTTTGAAGGAGGAAGAGTTTCCAAGAACTTTCTGGGATCTCGGAAATCACATGATGGGATCTGATCATTTAAACACTGAATCTCCTTCTCAATTCTTTCAACAATTAACTCAAAGACACCCTTTTTAGCTTCAAGAGGAAACTTCGAAGATTTTAAACATTGAAGCACGACAATGAAAAATCTTTCATCAATTTCAAAATCTGCTAACTGATCTCTAATTTCTTTTACAACTTCACAAAGTACAGGGTTTGCCACATACCCTACCATTGCATAAATGGATCAGTGAGCACTGGAATCTCTGGATCGAGCTAGAGTCGCTAGGTGAATGTCTCAGCCTTCATATGTGTCTGACCGTTGTCCACCATCAACAATCAGATCTGACTTGATACATGTACTAGGGCAATTAACAAGTTAGATGTCACGATTACAAGCTAGACCGGAGATTGACTAAAGCAGTGTTTATCTACTTCCGCTAATGCAAAGCAAAAGCATTTCGAAGGCTACCTGGCATAACTTCAGGCTCCGTCTGTAGCTATAAAACAAATGACATCAACAAGCAAACCATTTTCTTTCCCCAGCATGGTTGCCACTATGTTAGCGCTCAAATCTGCCTCAGGCTGAGGAAGGCAAAACTCAAGGCCACATCAAACCAAGCTCAGCCTTGTAGCTAGCCCTACGAGGACAGGAGAGGGCTCTCTCCAGGTCTATCTCGGCAAAAGGTATTCAAAGGGGCTGAGATGACTCAAAATTAATGCTGATTTTAGGCTAGTAAAGAGATAGGAAAGTTTGATTTAAATTTTTGAGTTTTTTGTTGGAGAAAAGGGAAAACCAATTTTGGGTCTGGGGATAAGGCCAAATCTTTGCAGAATTCGAGTTGGGGCGAGGTAGGCAGTAGTTTTGATGCCTTTTATCAGGTGTATGGATGGATCAAAATGACAAGGAGCTGAAGAGGGCAAGGGAGAACATGGATCCTCTCCAAACTGGCGAAAACATGTAAAACTAAACAAATTTAAAGGAAGAGCATTGTAAACAATGAATTCAACCTCATTTACTCATTCATTTAGTTTCAGAAGCATAAGAAGGGAATGGCATACATTTAAACATGAATAAAATTACAATAAATGAGAGATAACACCATCAAGAACTGAAAGCCACAAGAATCCCAACAGGTGCTACAAAACCTTTGATCTTTCCTTAGCCAAAATATGAAAATGTGTACAATAGTGTGCCAAAATATTCCCAAGAGTCCAACCTATGCTATTGACTGAAAATTTACATATATAGATCAAGCCAACCCATTCCATAACCTCCAGGGTTCGAGCTCCTCCTTCTAGGAGCAGTTTGAACAAATTCTAAACATGGAGCAAGAATCTAGGTGACCAAAACAACCTGCCTCTAAAAAGAAGGAAACTAATTCATTACATTAAATTTTTGCCATTTTGTGAATGAATCATCTAGAATAAGGTAAATAAGTGCCATGTTACCTCATACACATCAAATTACATCATGTTAGGTCAAAAATCACATCAAGGAGTGAAACTGGTGAAAACTGGCTGAATTCCTGAGCTGGAGGATGAAAACTGGACCAAAAACCTCTATGCGTAGCGCCCTGATCCCTATGCGTAGCGCATCTTTCAGCCTATATTTTCGGCACTTCACGACATCGAAATCAAGCTCACAATAGCTGGTTGGAAAGCTCTGGATGTCTACTATCCATCCCAAGTGGAATTTCCCAATTTGGAGCTCATTTGCCCCCTCAAAATTGCATTCTCCCAGAAGTACTTCCTGCTATTGCAAAAGGTGGCAGCAAGGTGGTTTTCATGGTGTTTTTAGGCCTTTTGATCATCCAGAACTTGATGAAATGCTTCGGCAATAACTGAGCATGCATAACTTACCATGAAAAACCTAAAAATACAAAGTTTCCCTCCAGCAAGTGTCCCAATCAAAAGCGAGCGCGTCGACGCGCTACTCGTAGAGCTGAAAAAATTGTTTTTGGGACCAAAAATTTCAAAATGACAAAAATTTCTCCGAATTTGCTCAAATTCAGAGCGAAGACCCTCCATCATGTGTCATGCTTAGCTAGTGAAGCCTCGGCCAAAACTCGAAGTGGATCTAGCCTCTTTCGCCGTTTTAGTGCTTTGCTCAACCTCCTTTTCAAAATCTTCATTTTTGCTTTGCCGACATGCATGCGAGCCCAATAATGATTTTTCATGTGACGAAGCATATCTTTGTCCCTATTGGCCTTCGCCAACAACTCCTCCAGATGTCAATTGACTTTCTCAAGCCAAAATTGCCGCTCAACAGGTGTCAAATCACCAGGTCTTTTTTGGGCTAGCCTTCGGTCTTCACGGATTTGTCGCAACTCTATAAGTGTATGCTCATCCTCTAGCTATTTATTGCGCTGCTCCAAGTATTTGATCAGACATTCTGCCTTCAGTAACTTCTCATTCAAGCTGTCAATCTCGACCTTCTGCTCTTGGATGATCTCTTTCAGCTTCGAGCTAGGAGAGCTCCTATCCACATCACTCAATGCAACATCAACATCATGACCACCTGAATGGCCCTCCTCATAAATTGACCTCTTGCCTCTGTCCTAAACCTATACCTGTACTAAAGAAGAAGGCGAGACCCCTTCCACACCATGTGGAGATAGTACTCATTGTGTAGCTACAAATAAGGCCCTGTGGCCTCGCTGATATGTCACATATGCTGGAGCATTGACATGCTCTGTCTCAGGAATGTCAAACTGATGTGAAGGCTCTCCCTCATCATGAACTATCTCTGGAGGTGGCTGTGGCACTGTGAAAAAGTCACGAGAAATAAAATCCTCCCAAGTAATTCCCTGGTATGCCAACTGATGAACCACTACGATCTTGATTAGCGCGTAATGATAAATACTTCTATGCTGCTATGCTGGGGTCTTCTTTTGTACTAAGACAACCATCCTCTCTATGTTGCGAAACATGAAGTATGGAATGTTCATCATACGTACCCTTGTAAAATGCATCAACAAATAGACATGGTATGCATAAAGACGCGAGAATCTTCCCTCACAACTGAAATACCGAATGATGAGTTTCATCAAAGGTGCAAACTGATCACTCAGGTATTGGAAAGGAAAAACCCTGCTCAAGTGCCTCATATACCCAGGTTTGATGTATGGCTCATAGTAGGATTTCTCTAACTGCTGACGCTTATTCCATTTCTCTCCAATATTTGGTATCCCAGTGGCCTCTGCAATAGTCTCTGGTGACAAAATGAAATCAACTCCGGCGAGGTTTACATGGCCATCATGTAAATGTAGAACAAACAAACGAGCTAGTTCACGATGATGCTGGATTTGTGAAATTAACTCACAATAGTGATAGCATGACTGAAGACGAAAACAATCCATTGCAAGCGGGCAAGCCTGCAATTGAACCAAAGAAGTAGGCTCTTCCCTGAGATGCTTACCACCTTTGCCACCTCTGCGGGGCCTCCGTGGCACATTACCCTCTGTTGTGGAATCACTGTCATACTACTACTCATAAACTGAATCTGTGTCTGACATGGCTGTGAAAACACGATGTTTGCAATATGTACGTTAATATAGGTGTGGTGAAATCACAATTTCAATGCATACTCAAAACCCAAATATGTTTACCACAACATCATAAGAACCAAGCCATAATGGTAATAACTCTGTTTCAATGTATTGGCATAAAATAGTCACTGTTTTGATCACAAGGATAGTTTTGACAAATGAACAAAAGTGTAATGTGCACCCTTTGTGATGTTGGCTAAAACTTGACAAATGAGTATGGGACTGTATTTCACCAATGGAGAATGGGAAAATCTTCACAAAGACACCCACATGTCTTTTTAAAATCCCTAAGCAATGATTTTGGTATGAGCATAGGGTTTCATTTTTCTACACCCAATACATCAAATTTCCCACCTCAAACATACTAAAAACATTTTAAAATTGACTGAGCAGCCATGAAAAACCTACTTGCAAGTTTTGGAGTCGATTTGGCAAGCTCTGGTCGCATTACCAAATTTTTTTTGGTGCTGTGACTGAGTGCGTAGCGCCTGAACCCAACGCGTAGCGCACACCTGTGTGCGTAGCGCCTGTGGTTTTTTTACACTGGCTGCTGAGGTCCAGTGCGTAGCGCACACTGTGTGCGTAGCGCACACCTTGTATGGGTAGCGCACGCCTCCAAAACTCTGTCCACGGGTATGAAACACGGCTTCGGCCTTCCAAAAGCTCAAACACGATTTTGCCTTGGGATTTTTTGAACAAATGGACTTGTTTCCCCTTTTATATGTGAACAAAATATCTTATCAAATCAGATTTGATTTAAATTTGTGTAATAACCCACTTTATAATGTTTGGCACTTTGACATTTGACCCTTTAGTACAATGTCGTTCTTTGGATTTTCCTTGCTTTTCTGAGTCTTGAACTGATAATACTTTGTTGATTTTTGCAGGGATCCGGCATTTTGGCTTTGGAAAAGATTAGAGGCTTGCTCTGAAGCTTTTTTGAGATAAAACAAATACAATTATTTACAATAACAATTTTTAGCTCCATGGACTAAAAATGTTTTAAATGCTTTTCTGAGAAAAATATTAAATGAGATTCTTTTGAAACCACCCTCATGGCCTGCGGGCTTTTATTATGTGTATGCAAAGGACTGAAAACCCTAGACTCTAGGACTAAAGACTTTTTAACGAAACTAACATTTTATGACGATGAATGCAATGATCATATACATTGGTGATTTTTGAGAAATTTTTGACTAACCCTGCAGGGACAAGCATGAGGAAACACAAGACAACCAGACCCCCTCGTCAGTCAATGGCATGCCCCTAGCGAAATGCAACGAAGTGGAACGAGCGAGACACCTAAAATGATATGCAAAAGCGAAAATATCTCTGATGGAGGGCTTTAAGGACCGACTCTAACACACCATTGGGTAAGAGCTTGTGCATTTGAGTTAAATGGTGTGCCTACAATAGCGCATTTAAATGTATTTCCATTAGGTTCATACAATATGCTTTTGGGTATGGATTTGCTATAACTTCACAGAACCAAAGTGGATTACTTCAACAAGGCCATTGAGTGTGTGGATGATAGTGGTGAAAAGAGGACCTTGCAGGGAAAGAAGAATCATATATCAGTGAGGATGGTATGGTTATGCAGGCTAAGCATAGTTGTAAAAAAGGTTGTGTGATGTTTGCAATGCACATTTCCAGTGAAAAGTGTAAGGAGGTTGAGAATGCAGATGTGTTGAGAAGGTATCTAGTTTTGCAGCAGTTTCAAGATGTATTTCCTGAGGACATTATAGAGTTTCACCTCACAGGGAGGTAGACTTTTCTATTGAGTTAGCGCCAAGGGCAACTGTAGCATCAAAAGCACCTGATAGGATGAGCACACTTGAGTTTGTAGAGTTGAAGTTGTAGCTGAAGGAGATGTTGGACAAAGGATACATCAAACCTAGTGTATCACCTTGGGGCACACCAGTGTTGTTTGTAAAGAAGAAAGATGGTACTCTTAGATTGTACATTGACTATAAGAAGTTGGACAAGGTAACGATCAAGAACAGGTACCCTTTGCCGAGGATTGATGATTTGTTTAATCAACTAAAGGGAGAAACATTGTTCTCTAAGATCAACTTGAGATCGGGATACCATCATGTATGCATCAAGGAAGAGGATATCTTCAAGATTGCATTCAAGACTAGGTATGGGAATTATGAGATTTTTGTTGTTCCATTCAGTTTTACTAACGATATAGCTACATTTATGTGTTTAATGGATAGTGTGTTGCGTCCTTATCTAGACAAGTTTGTTATTGTATTCATTGATGACACACTGGTATATTCTAAGAATGAGGAAGAACATGCTGAACATTTAGCAGCAATGTTGAGATTGCTTAGAGAGAATTAGTTTTATGCTAAACTTAGCAAGTGCAGCCTCTTTTAGACTGAGGTACATTACTTGGGCCATGTTGTCTTCAAGGATGGCATAGCAGTAGATCCAGAAAAGATAAGGGTCATCAAGGAATGGGAAACTCCTAAGAATGTAGATGAAGTGAGATCATTTATGGGATTGGTAGGTTACTATATGAGGTTCATCAGGAACTTCTCACACACTTCATATCCTATCACATCATTATAGAGGGAAGGTAAGAAGTTTGAATGGATAGAGGAATGTGAGGATAGTTTTGAGAAGCTTAAGCAGTTGTTGACACATGGACCAGTGATAAATATTTTGGATCTAGAACAAGAGTTTGTAGTGTGTACAGATGCTTGCAAGAGATTACTTGGTGGAGTTCTCATGCAAGAAGGATAGGTAGTGTGTGATGAGTCATAGAAACTGAATGAGAACAAGTAGAACTACCCAACACATGACCTTGAGTTAGCAGTGATCATACATGCATTGAACATGTGGAGGCACTATCTTCTTGGAATGATATTTGTACTGATGAACGATCACAGTGGGTTGAGGTATTTATTTGATCAACTGAATCTAAATTCCAGGCAAGACAGATGGTTGGCTACCCTTAGTGAGTTTGACTTTGAGATTAGATACATCAAAGAGAAGGAGAAACAGGTTGCAGATTCTCTTAGTAGGAAGGTACAAGTAAAACATATATCAACTATAAGCTCTTATGAGACAGAGTTACAAGATAGGATTTTGAAGGCAGGTCAAAAAGATGACAAATACATAGAGATCATGCATAGGCTACAATAGAGTACAGGTACATGTACAAGTATAGGTGATCAGGATGCAGACTACCATCTCACAGAAGATGGGTCGGTGAGATTTAGAGATAGGATCTATGTGTCGAATTGCAGTGAGCTTAAGAAGCTTATCTTGAGAGAGTTTCATGTCAAGTCATACTCGGGTCATCTAGGATATTAGAAGATGTTGAAGGCAATAAAGAAGTTCTATTTTTGGTTTAATATGAAGAAGGAAGTGGCAGTGTTCATGGCTAGATGTTTATATTGTCATTAGTTAAAGGCAGAATGCAAGCATCCAGATGGTTTACTACAGCCTATTGCGATTCTAGAATGGAAATCGGAGGTAATTTCCATGAATTTCATTACAGGTCTTCAGAGGAATGTGAAGAAGCATGATTTTATTATGGTCGTGGTTGACAGGTTGAGCAAGGTAGATCACTTCATTCCAATGAAGACTACATATTCAGCCAGTGAGGTAGCACAGGTGTTCATTAGAGAAATAATGATACTGCATGGTGTCCCAATGAATATTGTGTTGGACAGGGATGCGAAGTTCACTTCCAAGTTTTGGAAGGAGATATTTGTAGGTTTGGGTACAAAGTTGGCCTATAGTACAACTTATCATCCATAGAGAGATGGTCAAACAAAGAGGGCCAACATGATTTTGGAGGATATGTTGAGGATGTACATGATGCACCAACAAAGGAAATGGGAGGAGTATCTTGCTTTGGTTGAGTTTGCATACAATAATGGTTATCAGGAGTCATTGAGAATGAGTCCTTTTGAGGCATTGTATGGATGGAGTTGTAACACTTCCATCAGTTGGAGTGATCCAGTGAACAAGATACTTATTGGACCAGATATGTTGGAAAAACTAGAGCAGGAAATGCAGGTTATAAAGAGGAATCTAAAGGCAACACAAAATAGATAGAAGAGTTATGCAGATCAACATGGGGTATTCAAGGAATTTCAGGTTGGGGAGCATGTGTATTTGTGCATCAAGCCCAAGAAAATATCTTTAAGGATTTGTTCATGTGCCAAGTTGGCACCACGGTATTGCAGGCCTTTTGAGATCCTTGAGAGGATTGGAGTGATGGCATACCAACTTGCACTGCCTCCAACTGTGAAAGTCCATGATGTTTTCCATATGTCATTGCTTAAGAAGTATATAAAGGATGTTGATCTTGTTATTTATTGGTCTGTATTGTAGGTGGAGCAAGAAGGAGAGTTCCAACTAGAGCCTTAGTGCATACTATAGAAGAAGCATCTCATGCTCAGGAACAGAGCCATAGAGCAAGTTAAAGTGTAGTGGAAGCACTTTGAGCCTGAAGAAGCTACCTGGGAGATGTCGGATCAGATGCAAACCTTGTATTATTCGTTGTTTGTCGGTTGAGGCAAATAAGTTTTGGTTTGATGTTGGTTTATGTTGGCATGTGTTTTGTTGATGTTTTGGTATATGTACGTATATGTATATGGATGTAAATACCATAATTATCTATGATATAAAGCTCCAGTATGGTTGTTATATTGTCATGTTTTCATGATATTTTTCTTTTGAGCAGGTATTTCATTGTAAATACTACAACGAGCTAAGTTATAAAGATCCATAGGCAGTATGTTTTCTTTTCAGCGGTTTTTCTAAGGTCATGGTGTGGTTAAAACCAAGAATAGTGTTCCCCAAGGGGGAGGGTTCTGTAACGGCCCCAGTGAAAAGTTCATGTAATAAAATTTAATAAAGGAAAAATAAGACCACAGTTAAGGGACACTTATTCCAAGCTGAATGTTGGCAAAATATATCCTAGTGGGCATCACTGGATGTGTGCTTTGGCTAAGGATAATTGGAAAAGGCTAAGGCAAAGGAATTAAAAGGAAAAAAGACATTTTTGGCACATTTATTTATGAAAATAAAGGAATTTAGGAGAAATGTATGGTGAAAGGTCACAGGTTGCATGTGAGGAGGAAATTGAAAGAAAATAATGGAAAATGAAGAAATTAGAGGCATCATTCATAAAAAGGCTTCTGAGGATCAGTTGGCAAGCTTTTGCTAACCTTTTTTCAGTTCAGCTTTGGAGCTCTTTCGTTGCTCTCTCTCTCTCTCTCTCTCACTCTCACTCTTGGTCACTTAGAGTCTTGGAACACTATATTTGGATCAAGGAAGGAAAATAAAGCAAGGGAAAGGAAAAGGAAAGAAACGATCAAGGAAAGGAAAGCAAGATTCAAGCAACTTCATTGCAGGTAACCTTTTTCATGTGTGATTTCCTAGCTAGTTTGGGCATGCATGGATTTTGATGTTGGTGTATGGTTCTCTTGTTGTCAGTGGCATGGTTTTTCCAAGTTATGACATTGGTTTTTAGCATAGCCTTGGCTTCTTCTAGATGCCATAGTATGTTGGGATGTTTATTTTGGTTTGAAAAATGGATTTCAGAATTTGGGGAGTAGGTGGTCTCAAGTTCCATTCCCTTAGGCCTAGGTAAAGCCTAAGGGATAAGTCTCAGTTTAGGGCCTAGTGATACGAGTTTGGATTACGGTAAAGCCTAAGAGAGGGGTCTTGATTTAGGGCCTAGTCATTCAATTTGGATTGTGGTAAAGCTTGAGAGATAAGGAGATGGAAAATTCCTCAAAGATAATGATGGATTTCAGATGGCATTCCAAGTTTGGTTTGGTTGTGATCAGAGCACCGATTTTGGTGTGATCATGGTTTGATGAGGGCAGAGGTGGTTTAACCTCTGGATTCCATTTGTTTTTCTTGGATTGGATGTTCTATGAGATCCCACATTCATGCTTGGAATATGGCATGAGGGTCACTAGCTGATAGAGAGATTTGGTTTAGCCATGTCTATGGGTGGGTGATATGTGGAAGTCTCGAACCTGGTTGGATTTGCCTATGAGTAATAAAAGATAAGTTATCTTACTTTTGAAATGATTTATATGTGGATTCAATGGTTATCTTATCTCTAATATTTACATCATTTTATGCTAGTTATAAGCATGGTTAAATGACTGGTTCATGTCATGGTTATTTCATGTATTTACTTGTAACTGTTAAATGGATGGATGCAAGACATAATTGATGATTTAGTAGCTCAATGGAGAAGGAGGTGATCCTTCTAGTTATGTTTCATAAGTTGTTTAAGTAGTTTATGCTCTATCTTGTATCCTAGACCTATAGGTTGCAATGATGCCAAGTGTTTGACAGAATCTCAGTCCCAGTGGGGGATGATCAAGCCTAGTCCTAAGGTTTATTTTGATTTATCAACATTTTTATCATGTCCTTAATGAATTTTGAAGGTTGTAGCAAGTTGTGGGTAGAGGTTGCGATTGTGGCCTAGAAAAGTGGCTTAAATCTTAGGGTCGTTGGCACATAACTAGAAATTTTGGTCCACAGTCATTGGCAGGAAGGCTTGTGAGAGTGAATTTAGGTTGTTGGTCACTCCCTTTCCCATATCATGAGAGCAACTATGGCCTAAGAGATCCATAATAATAGTGGGACCCAAGGACAAGCTGTCTAAGTGGCTGAACTCTCCTGGGGGTTTTGTTGATGATGTTGGATGACTATGTGTGATATTATGTCGATTCCACTTCCTTAAGGTCACATAGGAGGTTGAATATGATGATAGTAGCCTCTCGTCTCATGTTTACCCTAGTTAGCATGGTTACTTTGGGTAGAACTCGAGGGGTGTTACAGACGAAGATGAATATGATTAAGGATCAATTGAATATAGACCATATTGTGATGAATTATATATTTAAAATCAGACATAAAACATTGATATTTTTTATAAGCCATAGTAGAATACATTTAAGCAAATTCAGCCCTTAATCTTCTTGAAACAATAAAGAGAGAAAACATATGGAAAACTAGGAGAATAAACAATTTCAAAAAAGAAAATACATTGCCAATTGCTTGGCATGGGAATTCTAGAACAAATCTTTCTGTGTTACTGTAAATTGATCCCTTTTAGTACAATGCACAACTTACATCAATATACAACCTTTCTTCATACAAGTTCCACCCTTATTACATATTCATAAATTGTTTAAATAATGCTTGACATAACAACTTTTTGCAAAATAATAACTATGACTTGATTACAGAAACAAGGATATTTTTCAATATCTCTCAAATTCATGAATGCAAAGATAAACTAAGATATTTTGTATGTCCTAGAATAGCTATAAGAAATCTACTTTTATTCGGGAAACATAAAACTGGTGAACTGATTCCTTGAAAGTAGAATAGGTCCCTCTGCGATTTAAGCATTTCTTCTTATCAAAACAAGTCCCTTTGCAACTTCTTCTCTCTCATTTGTTTCGGTTGAAACTTTGAGCCTTAACCATAGGAAATCATTTTTTTAATACCGATCCTCTTTCTTGAAATCTGAGTGGTTGTAGTTGTTTTTGTAGCACTATCCATACAAAAAATTATGTTTCTCCCTTCCCATGATTAAATAGCCGCTAATTCATTCATGGTCTAACACTTTAACTTATTTCATTATGGGAGTCGAGAGCCTTTAAACCTTGTAATATCGTCGTGATGCTATTTTAGAGCTTTTTTCTCATTGGAGATTTACTTAAAAAACATTAAATTGTAACAAATTTTGATATTCTATTGACAGTGTTGGACCTGCCAACATGTCAGGGGATCTCCCTGGTAAGAAATCCCAAATAGACCTCAAACCATTTGGTGTAGGAGTCCCAACAATCGGTTGTACTGTATCACCTTGACCGTGGTTTCGCACAGAGGCAAGTAAGATGTCCTTGTTGGTAGCAAGGGTGTGACATATGTGTAAGTCAAAGAAGGTGCATGAGCGGTTCTAACACACAGAGGGTGAGGTGAATGTGCCCCTTGGAAACCTGTGAAAACATGAAGTTAAGAAGGGAACACATGAGCAAAGATGAATCACAACATGGAAGGCGAGTAAGATGGTAATCCAAAGTGATGGTTAAACCAACAACACTTTTCATTAATATTCATACATACATATACAAAAAATAGCTATACATGCATGCGTAAGCAAACAGATACATATATCATTTAAAGTAAACAAGATAGCTGAAATACAATACAACATATGCATGAAATGTGTTGGCTCTGTTATATTAAGAAGTGAAAGTTCCAGTCATAAAATAAAACCATGAACAACCACTAGTTTCGACAGAAGAATGTTACAACCACTGTTGCCTTCTCCTCCAAAGAGATATACTAGCTCTGCACAATGGAGAAGCCAAGGCTTGTTAAAATACTATCCAAGCTTTCTCTAAGATACTCCTATTAGAGGCTTGGTTGACCAAAAGCCTCTACAATGAGTTTTGAGGTTCTATTTATAGCAAAGGGTGGGGTGACCCTTGACATTCCCCTTTGTGACTCTTCATCTACCCTCATGAATCTTCACCTACTACATGACTGTTACGTCCAACTATTGACACTTGAACTTCTACTTGATAAGAAGTTACATAAAATTTGCACATGTACCCATGTGAGACAAAATGGCTTGAGAAAGCCATGCAAGACATCACTAACACTCGGACCATTGAGGTGGGACCAGCTCTTCGACATCCTCATGATGGTTGATGGTGGCAAACTGATGCCAATATGGGTCATCCATGATGGTTTCCATGTGCTCAATGGTGACATCTTGCTAAAAGTGAAATCTTGACTCCATTGCATCCGGGTACACTGATATGGCTCCTTTGTCGAACTCGTCTGATAGCATGCGCATGGTCATCTTGGGTGCGGCTGGACTGACAACAAACTGATGCATATTGTCTGTGCTGATCTCCAAGTGTTTGTTGGTGGTCATGCACATCAACTGTCAAACTGCATGTTCAACCCCAATCGGACTTAGTTCTTGCCTTCATCTCGGTGAGTGTGCCAAATGGGTGGATTGGATGCATGTGCATAATGAAATGCATGATGCTGAATTCCCTTGCATGCGATCAACAACACTTCTCACCTTTTCTGCTCCATGCCAGCTGCTGGGATGGATCTATAACTTGTACGAACACAGTTTCATTAGTCTATGCATGTTGCGCCCCCTGTTGTACCTGTTCCTGCTGCAACTCTTCTCTCGTCTGTAAAGCTCCTATTCTTCCTTGAGTTGCCACTTCATCACCTACAACTCCTTCTCTATTCCTTTCTCTGCCCTCACACGATCGTGTTGTCGTGCCTTCACCTCATAGCCTCAATCTCTAAAGCTGCTTTGGTCATGAGTGGATCTGCTTTGAACTTGCAGCTTTGCTCCGTCTTTATGCTATCAAAAACCTTCCTCTTGCATTCGTCGCATGTAGGTGTGTTGCCTTTTTATACTGTTGATGGTGCTACTCACTTTGATGTCATTTCCATTCATCTTGATATCCTTGTCCATGAACAACTTGATGTCTTCATAGATAGGCAAGTCATAGACACTTGATCGATTGCATCCCCAAGTGTGCTCTGAACGGCGTCTTCGACTTTGCTCTCCTGGAAGCCATTGTACCTGTGCTGCTGGAAGACGGATGACACCTATGATACTTGGAGACATAAAAACACCCATGGCAAGAAATTTGTCAGTCAAAAACCAAAACAAAGTAGAGGACTGACATGCAACATACCTGTGTGATTGTCTGTGAAGATTGCACAATTTTCATTGGGAGGCTGGGAAACTGATTGCAAAAAATGCGTAAGGCGTAGTATGGGTTGTGGGGAAGCTAATTGACTACTAGAAATATGCAATGGAAAATTCATCCTAACCTGATAAGGACTGAAACTACACAATGCGCAATTTCAGTCAGCAGTGACATGGAACCAGCAAACTGCATTGTGTAGTTTCTAGGGCCAGCAGGACACTACCTCTAAGAATTGTGAAATGCAAGCCTGGAGGTCACTGATGGGCTAGAATTATGCAATTTCTGGAGGGAAGGCAAAGCCTTCACTTCCAGAAATGCGCAGTGCTAGCCGGGCAAGGCACGGTCTGAGCCAAGACAACCCAGACCAACTGATGGGTAACTGAAAACATGAGAAACCTGAATGCATGATGAGATGAGTGAAAACAAGAATGAATGATTATGCATGCAAATAGTGTCGGCTGGATAAATCGTTCTTGCGGACAAGACCAATCTCCCTAGTATCAACTGATATCTAACGAAAAGTAGAACAAGCAAATCTACCTTTCTCTAAATATTGCGATTTATAAATAAAAGCCAAAAGGTGTTTTTAGACCTTACCTTAAGTCCAACGCTAGTTTGTGGCAGCCCCTCTTCAACCGTCTGAATGAGCTTCCTTTTAAAAAACCAGCAAACACAAACAAGCACACATCAAATAACACCTACATAGCCAATATAATAAATCATATTCATCATGGTGATCAAGGAATCCATGAAATAAACTATAAGAGACAACTTATTGAGAAAAATAAACTTGATTGTATTAACTTTAAACAAAGAAGAACTTTACAACCTTGGTGCTTTGATGCTGTACAAGCTCCTCCCAGGGTCCATACAAGAATCTCCTCTACTTTGATAAGCTTCACCCTCTTCCCAATGAGGTCAAAGGGTATGTAATCTCTCCTCTCAAGATCAATTAGGAAGTCTAAATTCCAACAACATTTACCCTAAAAAATATTCAGCTTTCAACCTTCTTAGTAACCAGCCCAATACTTCATTTTATAGTGCAGAGGAAGGAAGTTACCAGGTCCACCTATGAAGGGATAGAGTCCTCCTTCAAAGGGATAAGCTCCTCACATCAAGGGGTTAGCTCCTTTAGTTATGGGATGCATGAACCACCAAGGAGCGAACTTGCCACCTCAATATTCCCTCTAGAAGCTTCCAGAAATAACCCAAAGTGAGTTTTTAAGAATATACTTGCGCCTTTTTTACTTTTACAGGGGTCTGCACAAATTACATAGAAATAGAGCGGGCAGGTCCATAGGGGACATGACCAAGGGGTGTGGGACCGCATGTAATTCTAAGAGAAAGTGCGGAACCAGAGTTTTAGAGATTTTTAAGGCCTTTCTCACATTTTTCAAGGCTTGACATGAAGAGTTGAGGTTTAAGACTTGCATAGGAGGAATGTATGAGTGGTGATAGACTCATATTGACTGCAGAATGTCATGGTGACAATATTTTGTGCAACAGATTGCCCCCTAAAGTGTGAAGTCTGTAATAGATAGTATCTAAGAAGAGTGAAGTACTTTATCATTTCGAGGATCATCCTGTGGAGAGCCTGGTTGGAACCTGTAAAAACATTCAATACAAAATATATATATGTGATCATATCATCGTTGAGGTAGGCATTCCCATACTCAGATAAAAAATGACTATAAAATTAACTAAACTGCTCTAATATAGGAATGATCTTGTAATACATCACAAGTATAGACATATGTAGACACAGTATGGGCGCAACCATCTGTTTATGAATAGTCCACTATATAATGAATAACAAAATTCCTCGCAGCTTGGATGGTGGAAACTAGATCCAGGGTCTTGATTTCCACTTCCTGAAATAGTACGATTCTATCCATGTGAATGAATGTGTCGAAGTCGAACATGGTAGAAACCACTTGATTACCAGTCAATGATGTAAATTGTTAACAAGTGTGAGAGAAACCACCAGTAATTTCAATGGCTCTCAAAGTACTCAGTACAATCCATGAAATGTGAATAGATGAGTTGATGTCGAACATGTCACGGAATCCTTTGATCGAAGGTCAATGATGCAACCTGTCGTCGAAGGTGAGAAACCTGCCATTGAGGCATGCAGATTCCAAGGTACTGACAATTTCTAGATCATCTTTCTAGATAATGAGCTGAAGTCAATAGAAAGCGATCCGTCGTAGGCAAGCCTATAACACGGAATCATAGATCAAGTTTGAAGAAATATTTTTGCAAGGATTGACTCAGGGATGGTCAAGATGGATGACATATTTTGCAGATGAATGGTTTATTTGCACTGACCTCTTGAATACATAACGACACTGCAGATGGTTTGGTGACAATTGACCCAAAGCTAATACCCAGAAACTGGCTGAAGACTTTCAATATGGTTTGATTAACTGTTAGGCAAAGGATTTCCCAACCCAGGTGAACAAAAAGTGTCGTGTTCAAGAGTGGTTGAATGCTTTTCTGAGACCCAAATTATAACAAACAAGTTCATTTTTCTCTCTTTTCCCCCACCATTTCTGGCAAGTACCTCTTTATTTTTGACAAGCTTGAGGAGGATAACATTTGCTTGATTATAAGCTCATCCTTTGGATGAGTCCAACTTAGTTTAAAATTTGAACCCTAAGAAGGAGTGGTTCGTTCCTATTTGTAATTGAACAAGTCCTTTACTGTTAAAATTTAACGAGTCCAGTATAGGAGAAACTCGGCATTTTTCAATTTTAGGGAGTCAGAAGAAAAACTTAAGAAAACTTCATGGTTGTCCTTTTTCGTAAATTTGTGTCTCCCAAGCTCGAAAAAGTATAAAATAATACTTGAGAGAACTGCTTGACCATTATGATCAAGGAGTACTTTTCATAATTAGTGTCTCTGATCTGAAAAAGTAAAAAAGCGATCAAAGACACGTCGTTTTATAACCAATATCAAATTTGAAACGACAAAAATCCGGCAATCTTTTCATGTTTATGTGGTCAGAAAAGAGCTGTAAGTGGACCGTTTTTTTAATTCCATTTTAATCAGATTAAAAAGAAAAACTCGACAATCTTTTCATTTTTTAGGAGTCAGAAAAGAGCTTAAAGATGAATCTAATGTTTTTTGTTGAAAATGATCAATTTTGCCTAAAAAATCCGATATTCTGCACAAAAACTCAAATTTTACTCATACCTATTTAAAAATAAATAAAAATGCATTAAAAAGTTACCTCTTTAAAGTGAAAAATAAACAAATTAAAAATTCATTTATTCAAAAAATCTTATAAAAAGGGCTTTTGTAAATTCATTTTTACCATTTGACTTCAGAGTGAGAAAAGAGAGCTTTTGGGTAAGGAACTTCCCGTGAAGATTGCGGAAAATCCGTTCTTTGGAATAAAAAACTGTCACCTCCAGGTAATCCACATCACTTTAATCTTGTATTTCAACCGTTTGAATTTTGTTTTTAGGTTTATATTTTGATTTTTATGAAAAATTTAGTTTTAAAGACCGCTCGCGGGGGTTCGCAGGCGCAACATGAGAAACCTACGGACCTCGACTTTTTCCTGCAAAGGAAATAGCCAGGGGCCTGCACCTGCTATTTGGGCAGAGTGTGGACCTACGCACTGTCCCTAACTGGAGAGTGCGGACCCCGCGACATAGGTTTTATAACTTCAATTTTTTCAATTTCCGCCCAAAAACTATGAATTAAAATGTTTTAATCCGCCTTTTCTTTCAATGTAGGATATATACCATGCTCAGCTGGTGGGAACGGGAGCACGAAGATGTGGAACTTGCTGCAATTAATCATCAACCTTCAATAGATGCATTGAAGGCATGTGGGTTATTTAAATTCTGGGCCATACCTGGCATGAGGGCCCAAGTGGACTTTTTGCAGTGGTTGGTGGACAGATGGAATATATAGGACCAGTGTTTTCTTATTGGTGGCCACCAGCTCGAAATGGAGCCAGAGGAAATTTACTTCTTGACTGGTTTGCCCAAGAGAGGTGAACATTTGACTCTATTCGGGACTAGGCCAGGTGGCCAGTCTGTCGATAGTCTCCGGCTAGAGTTTTGTAATGACCAAACCAAGGACAAAGGGATTGATATAAAAACGATCTCCCATCCTGAACTCAAAGTGATTGCATTTATTGTCACCAGACTTTACGGAAGTGCAACACTGCATGTAGCCACTGGATCCCAAATGTGAATGGCAGTAGACTGCTATCGAGGCACCATCTTCAACTGGTGCGAAGCTGTGTTGGCTAATGTAAAAGGCCAACTGACTAGAGCAAAGAACGAACAACTAAAAAACTTTGGATATGGTTTCTTAGTCGTGAGCTTTAGTCTAGAGAGGGTCCCAATGTTGGTCCCACAACATCTTTCCGTTGGAGTTGGACTTCCCCGAGAGAGCAAGCTGATGCGTTGGGTTACAGTTATGGCCCGTCATCCTGAGGAGGGTTCAGAGGTTGTTCGATTTCCTACTGAGTATTTTCATTGGTTGGAGAACCAAGTTTTTACGATTCAGGATTTTCCTTAGGCTAGGATAGATTATCGTGGTGACCCAGACATGGCTCTTCCACCAGGAGAGCAGTGGGATGACTCAAGTAAAATCATTCTCAACATTTTCTAATTAATTTTTTTTTTTTTTTCAAAACGTCCCAAAACTGATAGTAAAAGGTTGCAAATGTAGATGTGGGTCCACAGCGACTAGCCACTCTCCGGCCCTATGAGAGGAAACACCCAGCTACAACAGTAACAGCCCCACGGGATGAATCTACAGAGACCCTGGCCGAATTGGAAAACCATCTAGAGCGCTTGACAACAGATATTTCGGAGACTAGCATAGATGACATTCCTCTTAGGTTATAGCACTATGTGATTGGGGTCCCAAGACCTTTCAGGATGTTCCTTTGTAGGGTGGCCTGAGCAGTGGTTTCTTATCGCGATCATCACCAGTGATAGGATGATCGCCTGTTGTAGACTCATATGACATTTTTGATTTTTGTACTATCATTTTTTCCGATCATAAGGTGTTTTTCAACCTATGATCGAAGACAATGTATATTTGACACACTTCTATGCTATGCTATATCACTATTACTGGCTATCTTGTAAAACATGTTATGGAATGTTTTTAAATTTACTATTTGATTATTGCAAATGTCTACTTAACATTCGAGAAGCAATTGCATTTGCTAATGTATTTAAATGTCTTGGAATATGCTGATATTCAATATCATCAAATTCACGTTCCAAGAGATGAACTCTCAAAAATAATCTTAATAACACTGGATTTCTAATGGCATAAACTCTATTAAGTTGCAATACAATGAGTTCAGAATCTAACCTCACAATCAAACTCCAAATCCCAAATGAGATGGATTCAGATAATAACTCAATCACTGCACTATAATTTGCAATTTTGTTTGTTGTTTGACCGAGGCTTACCCCATGCATAGATACCAACTCATCAGAGGGTGAATAGATAACCCAAGTTGCGGAAGAAATGTTCCGTGTATTATGACAAGCACAATCAGTGAAACCAATGTATGTTTGAAGAGACGTCGACATATGCAATATCGAGAGTAAAACCAAGATAAGCAGGAATAATGACAAAAGCACTCTCTAAACTAAGCACACTTTTCTACTCTAAAACACACCAGCTAGAAAGAAAACTAATCCAACTAAAATCTTCACACCCAGATTTAAGCATAATATCTCTTCAGATAAAGACCATTTCTGGGCTTACCTGAAGAGACACTGTCAAAATCTACCAATTCATAGGCCCCTTTTGCCAGCTTTCGCTTAACAACATAAGGACCCTGCCACATAGGTATGAATTTTCCAGCCCCTAGCTTATCATTTGCTTGATCGTATAGTAAGACTAGGTCTCCTTCCGAAAAATTACGAGGTGTAACATTTCGATCGTATTGGGCTTTAATTCATTTGGCATGAGTTTCGATTGCTAGTGCAGAATCACGTCAATTCTCATCTAGCTGAGCCAAGCACAACAAATGTTTTTCCTCGTTGGAAGTGGCTGGAAGTAATTCTATGGCTATTTTCAATGACGAGATTTCACATTCAATGGGTAACACAGCTTCCAAATCGTAAACTAGTTGGAAAGGAGTGAAACCAATTGATGTTTTTACTAAGGTTCGATACACCCAAAGCATTGAAAATAACATGTTATGCCAATTCGACCTATGAATCCCAATGATTCGTCGGATCATAATGACTAGAACTTTGTTGATGGCTTCAACCAGACCATTAGCCTGTGGGTAATATGGAATAGAACTATCGTGACGCAGGCCAAGTTGATATGTTAGTTTAGTCATCATGATGTTTCAAAAATGACACCCATGATCAGTGATAATCACTTGTGGAACACCAAATCTAGTAATTATATGATTGAAAATGAAAATTGCAACAGTTTTGCCGTCTGCCGCAAATGTAGGCATCGCCTTGGCCCACTTGGTAAAATAATCTACCACAAGGATGATATACGCATGCCCCCCAACCGAGTGAGGGTTACATGTAATAAATTCGATACCCCACTTTGCAAAAGGACCGACGGTAATTATAGGGTGGAGAGGAGCAGGTGGAGCACGCATCTTGCGATAAAAAATTTGACAATTGTGGCATTTTCGGACTGCGTAAATACAATGTTTAAACAAAGACGGCCAGAAATAGCCAACACGCAATATCTTTTAGGCTGTGGCATACCCAGACATATGACCGTCACACGCTCCAGAGTGACAGTCATTTAAAACCTTTTTAGCTTATCCATGCATTAAACAACGTCGGAAAACAGAGTCCACCCCACGACAATAGAGTGTATCTCCAATGATCTTGTATTGTTGGGATTGGAAATGTATTTCTTGTCGCTAAGATTGTGAAATCTTAGGCCGAAAAGATTTAGTTTGGAGATAAACTATGATATCTCCATACCATGGATCAAGAGTGCTGATAAGAAATAAGGATTCATCTGCAATGGGCTCTTCCGCCACAGTTTCGGTATCAGCACGCGGGAAGTCACACATCAACTCCACAAAAACTAAAGATTTCTTTGACTTAGATTTTTCAAATTCCAAGTCAAATTCCTGCAGGATAACAATCCATTTGGAATACTTGCCCCCTAGCAATTGTTTTGTCAAAATATAAATCATAGGGTTACAGTCAGAAATTACAGTAGTTTTGCGTAGTAAGATGTAATGCTGAAATATTTAGACAGCTTGAACAGCTGCCAAGGACAATTTCTCCACATGTGAATATTTTAACTCAGTCGGATTCAAAGTTCGACTAAGGTAGTAAATCACATGTTCAGTACCGAATTCATCTTCCTGAACTAACAGCATTCCGATGGTGGAATGAGAGGCGGCGAGATACAAGAAGTAATCTTGGTTGTAGTTGGGAGGATGCAATAATGGTGCATGGGTCAACGCGTGTTTAAGTGCATCAAAATATTTGTTAGCTATCTCATCCCAAAAGAATGGAGTATTCTGTTTCAACAACCTAGTAAAACCATTTGTTATCTCGACGTAGTTAGGAATGAATCGATGTAAAAAGTTTGCTTTCCCTTGCAAACTTTGGAGTTGGCGAAGAGTCGAAGGAGGAGGCAATTTAACAATAGCTTCAACCTTTGAGGGATTGACACGAATGCCAACTTTTGAAACAACAAATCCCAGTAAACAACCCGTTTCTATACAGAAAACACATTTGTGTGGATTCAACCTAATTCGATAATGCCTACATCTCATAAAGATTGCTCGTAAATGAGTGAGATGATCGACTCTACATAATGAATGAGCAGGTAAATCATCGAGATAAGGTTGCACAATGTGCTTGATGTCATGAAACGCGTAAGACATAGCTCTTTGAAAAGTTGCTCCGACGTTCTTCAGTCTAAAAGGTAATTTGCAATAAGCAAATGTCCCCCATGGACAAATGAAAGCTGTTTTTGGTTGATCGGCAGGTAGAATGTTAATTTGATTGTAACCTGAAAAACCATCAATAAAGGAGAAAATTTCACTGTCAGCACAATCATCAATGATTTGATCGATATAGGGAGTTGGGTAATTGTCTTTGGGACAGGCTCGATTAATATCCCTATAATCGGTAATATTCTTATGTCTCCTTGCTTTTTGTTAACGGGAACAATATTCGATACCCAATCTATTAAGAGAATTGGATAAATGAAACCTACTTTAAGTAATTTCTCAATTTCTGCTTTAATAGCAACAGCTTTTCGCCAGTGGATCTGACGCAAACGTTGCCAGACGGGTTTAGCATCTGGGTAAGTTTTGATTTCATGAACAACAATTGCTGGATCAATTCTTGGCATTTCTTCATATGGCCAGGCAAACACGTCACGGAATTCTTGAAATGGGGCCTTATATGTTTGAAGTTCATTTCATGTACAGGAGGCACCTATATGAATGTTTTCAACAATTCCAGGTTTAACTGAAATGTCAATAGGAACTGTTCGAGAAATATTTCCCAAATTTAACTCAGAATCAGGATTTTGCAATGGATTTTGTGGTTCTTTGACATAATCAATAGTAAAAATAGATGAAAAATCATTTTCAAAATGATCAATCTCAGGTAAGAATGAAGATCTATGATGAAGATCTTCCCATGGTAAGTCATCAACAGACAAAATTTCACGAATCTGCTCATCAGTATGAACAAGTTTGGAAAAAGTTGTTGAATCTGAGTTTGATGTTGAAAGTGATTCTCCATGGACCACATTCATTAGATCAATTTCGGTTGAAGAAGGGTTGGAAAATGACTGTACAACCTGATATGCAATTTCATAGGGACTCAAAGGCATAGCATCACCAAATGAATCCATCTCAAATTCGGAAGGTACGATCCAAGGATCATCATAAACAATAATGTCTGATGAAATCATATGAATGGTTGCAGTAGAAGGCGAGACGTTAGGAGGAGGAAAGGAAAAATTTCCTAGTAAACCAGAATCTTTAAATAATCCTAGTCCAACATCCTTGTAAGGGATAGTTGTTTTGCCGACATGCTAGATACTTTCAGAAGAGGCTGGGTCGGATGAAAAGTAAGTTAGCTGGTCTATAGTTACGATCTTTCCATTGTGAGGAAATTTTATAAGCCGAAAGGCCGATGAAACAACAACAGTCATAGCGTAAGACCAACAACGACCCAAGAGAAGGTTGTAATCTAGAGGGCATCAACCACTCCCACATCTAGATTAACAGTTTTGCCTTCAACCACTATAGGTAAATCCTGTAGAATTCCAAAAGGATGGAACCCATGGCCATCAAAAGCCTTTAGAATCGTCGGGGATTGATTAAGTGTAGGAGAACCAAGCGATCTCCAACACTGGATTGACATAATACACGTTGAAGCTCCCTCATCAATCACAGTCCTAAAGCAAGGTCTATTTTTTACTAACACTAGAATATGGAAAGCCATTTGATGAGGTAAAGGAGGTGTACTATTTTCTAAATCGAAGATTATAAGGTTTGAGTCCTGAATATCAACAGCTCTTATAGTCGACAAAAGCAATTTACGTTGTGCTGGACATGATTGCAGCACTTCCAAAGCCGACATTGCTGAAGGGGAAATAGCTAAATCTTCAACAATGTTATAGTTCTGAGCAGCTCTCGCATGCGGATTGAAAGCTGACTTTCGAAGTATACCTTTAGCAGGCGGTTTGATTACTAAGTTTGGGTTAGGTTTCTCGATCTGTAGCAGATCAGAACCAGGAGTTGAAGTTGATGGGTTTGAATTAGAAGATTTTGCTTCCTTACCATCAACAGGACTTTTACTTCCATAATCTTGCGATCGTGTCACAATCCTAACATGGGACATCATCATTATGGGTTCTTCTGAGGCATTTGAGGAAGAACCGATCATCTTACTATCTTGACTAGGAAAAGGATCCTTCAAGGCAGCAGGCGTTTGAGAACCTTTGACGATTTTCGCAACCTCAGTGTAATGAGGGTAGTCCCTTGTAAAATTCTCTTCATCACAAATGAGACAAGGATAACGAGGTTTACGTTTCTCATCAGTAGATTCTGTTTTATCTGATTTCTCTTTCGATTTTTGCTTATTTTTCTTCTTCCCTTTCTTTTTACCGCTGGATTTTGATTTGGCCGTAGATGATTCTACAACATGAATATCGGCAGGAATTTCCACGGAAGAGTCTCCTGTCAAGGAATCTGGTAAAGTTATGATAGGAGAAGAATTCTTTGAAGATTTATTCTTACTTTTGGTATTAACTGAACCAATCATACCATCAGCGGCATGAGACCCTGAAGGAGCTGCAGTTATTTGATTTTGTTTAGGAAGGTCGGGAATTTTTCATGTAAAGTACCTGACTATGTATAAATGAGGTCAAGGTACTGAGCTTGAGCAATTACTTGCTCTTCAGTAACAACTCATGCTTTAGCTACATCCTTAGTGATTTTAGGTAACAATGATTTAACAAACCATTCTATTAAGATTTGATCCGAAATAAAAACTTTCACTAAACGATGTCGACGTCTCCATTCATGAATATGATCTAAAATGTAAGTGGATGTTGACTTTTTTAATGAAGTTAATAATTTCGTGCCATTTTCATATCTGACAGGCAACTAAAAAGGAGTTAAGAACGAAGTGGCTAACTGACTAAAATTATAAAAGGAGGCACGCGGTAACTCAATGTACCACTTGGCCGTAAGACCAATCAGAGTGCATTGGAAAAGACATAAACGAATTAAATCATCTATAGTGGAGTTAGATGCACACCAGAGGTGATAAGTCATCACATGGTTTGACGGATCCTCTCGTGGTTTACCTTCAAACTTTGGGATATCACTGGGCAACTTATTCGGCTTTGGCAGCCAAAACGGAAGATAATTAGTCGGATCGTTCGTAAGGCATGAAAAATCAGGCAAGTCCAAAGTTGCAATGAATGGTAACTGATGATTAGGGTATCGAAAACCCTGGGTCATAAGACCAGCCCCAGGAGGAGGATATCCAAGATAACTTGGAATTGGAATTGCATTTGGGATATTATATCCTCCCGGAAAACCAGGATTAACCGGACCATACTGGTGTTGTTGAGGTTGCTGATAAGTATATCCAGGGTACGATTGATATTGATAGACTGGGCTTTGAATAGCAGGACTGAATTGGTAATGTCCCTGGTACGGTTGATAAGTAAATTGAGGTTGACTAGTGACAACTGTACTTGGACCAGATTTTCCTACAGGCATCTGAACCAAAGTCTGAATTGTAGGTCCAGACTGAGGTAAAGATTCTTGAGGAGTTGATGTAGGAGCAGTAGAAACCGGAGCTGCTGATACTCCAGAAGTAGGTGGGGTAGATTGAACAAAAGCTGCAGTAGTTGTAGCAATCGTTTGAGGCGGAGTTCGAGGCGAACTAGGCCCAGATTGATGAGCTAGACTAGGTGCAGAAGTTTGAATAGTAGGCTGGATGGGTTGCTAGGTTGAACCAGAAACTAAAGGTTGTCCAGATTGAGATGACAATTGCACATTAGGTTGCAAAATCTGTTGAGATTGAGATGGATCCCACACCATGTTCATTCTAGGGTATAGACCCATAGAAGGTTGAACATATTGAGGACCATAACTAGGTTGAGGGTAGGGTTGATAATTCAAAGGTACATTTCCAGCTCCTTGGAAAAATGATTGACCTGAAGGTGGTCGGAAACCTTGGGTTGGGTACTGACCTTGAGGTTGATAACCTTGAGGCACGTACTGAAACTGACGTTGACCTTGAGGCATATATTGATACTGGGGTTGACCTTGAGGTACGTACTGAGTCTGGGGTTGACCTTGAGGAATGTACTGTCCCAAAGGTATGTACTGTCCTTGAAGTTTCCCCCTAGGTGGTAACTGGGTACTTTGAGGTTGCCCCCCAAGTGATAATTGAGTACCTTGAGGTTGCCCCCCAGGCAGTAACTGACTACCTTGAGGCTGTAGATTTTGAATGGTACCTGAAATCATAAGAATATCTTCTACACTCAGCGGTTTAGTTCTGTTATTACTAATTAATAACCCGTGCTCAATGGGTTGAGGAGATGCTCCTGAAAAAGTACCAGTCAGTGACTGATACCCAGAAGGAACAGAAGGACCGCCACATGAAAATGTTTCTGGTGATTGGGAAAAAATGGATGACTATCTCGACATATTCAAAGGAGGATAATAACCTCTAGGTGTTGGATGATAAGGAACTCAAGGTGGTGAAAAAATGAGACACGGATTTTCTAAAAAGTTGGTCAATGAAAGATACCAAGCATCCCTCCTAGGTGGACTGTAAAAGATCGATTGACGCTCCATAAGTTCTATAGTTGGTTGATTTTCAGGGATAGTTATACCTTCTTCCGGAGTAACGATTTCTTCAATAGCAATAAGTTTAGAAGGAAGATTTTGGGTAATGATCCTTCCTACCCTAGGTGAACCAGGACCACTAGAAGTTGGAGAAGAAAATCCTGACAATGGAGTAGCAGCAGGTTTAGTTTCAGGCTCAGAAATTTCAGGTTCTTCGGCTAATTCACTAGTAGAAGAAAAACTACCAGTAACTTCGGAGAATGAAATTGGTTCAGAAATATAATTTGTTGCTTGAACTTGATAATCAGGGTGAAAAACTAAAGAAGATTCTCTTTATTCCGGTGACCCAACTCTACTATCACTAGGAGTTACAAGAGCTCGTAGCCCTTCAAGCTGGCTTGGTGAATACTCGAGAGGTTGCCCCCAAAGTCTACGGGATTGTCTCAGTAATTCAGCCACGATTAAATATTTTAACTACTTCAGACACAAACAAAGAAAAATCTCAATAAAACCACCTAAAGTCTCTAAAGAACCAAACAATTTGAATCACACACCTAAAGAATCTAGGAGTTCAAACCACACACAAACAGTGACTTTTCGTATCGAAAGCACTAGTTGGTGATGAAATCCAACGTCGCAGAATTCAATACAAAAAGGCGGTTGGAACAGTTACCTCGATTACCTGCTTAATGAAACAGACTGGCACAAGTTTCTTCACTAAACCGGCTCGAGTGAAGAGAACCCCCCAGAGAGTCCAGGTGAGTCTAGTCGACGTCTGCTCCAGGTACAGTGGGATCTTCCCTCCACCATCACCTTAGGAAAAAATCCTATAGATTATGGTCACTATGGTTACCAACAAAAACAAATATACCTGGGGGAACAGTCTGTGATCCGACACACACGCAAGGGCAGAGTAACAAAGCTCAATCCCCTTGAAGGCTCCTTGACATAATCTAAGGTTTACCAACAAGTGACCCCAGGCTCCTCAACAATGGTCAATCCGAGGTTTACCATTTTTAATACGTGTATATCTTCTATCGTTCCCAATGAGGAAGGATTGATTACCCCATTGGTTCGGATATGATCTCGTGCCTGACTCCTTTAAGAGAAGCTTCCCATAACATAGATGTAACAATTGGAATTTATCTCCTACCGCAAGATATAGCTACTTGTTTGTTTTAACTATCTTGGAGAGTTAATTACTCCCTACTCCAAGATACTAGCCTAAGCTATGTTGGTGATAAAGAGCCCTAGAAATAAAAAGATTGCTAGACAAATTTTACTTTAAGTGTTAGTTTTATGGTTGTTTCTTAAGTCAAAAGGTGTGGATATGAAACTTTATGGTGTGAAGACTCGACTCCAAAACACTAAAAATGCACCTAAGATGATAAACAATCATTTTTCTTCAATGAATTTCTAGCTAAAGAAAGAGTTGAGAATGCTATTTCTTGAAAAACAAATCTTTCCTTAACAAACAAATGAAAAGAAAAGCTTTTTTGTATTTTTCAATAAACTCAAAAACGAGACTACTAATTATGCTCACGAAAAATATCCCTTTCTTTTCAACACTCAAACACTACAAAAACAAATTCTTTTCAAAAGAGATTTTAAAATTTCTAGAAAACACTCAAAACTATGAAAAATCTAATCTTGAGATCTACAACTTCTAAAAACCTAATTGAAGTAAAAGCTTACAAAATTTCTTTTCGAGGATGTTTTACTTAGTTATCAAGAAAACTAAGGACTAATTCGTTCAAAATAACAAATTAATCAAAAAACACCCATCTTATGTTTTCTTTTTAAAAATGAAATTCAAAACTTTCAAAACAAGTTCTTTCAAAGCTTTGCAAAGAGAAAATGAGATCTATTTCTCACCAAAGGCAGATTTCACAAATCGGTCAGACTCATTAAGAAGACCAGCAAAAACCAGGGTAATCTGAGGTTTCTTAGGCTTCTAAACTCTGAGTTACTACAAAGACCAAACAAAAATCAAGCCAGGCACACAAAACTTCTAGAAAATCACCTAAAACCAAAATGCCAATGGAACTCACCTACAAGAAGTTTCTGACAAGACACATGCAGATCTGGGCAGAGGCTAAAAGACATAAATAAATCCTAAGCTTAACAGGATGAAAATATTTTAGGTTTTTCAAAAATTTGACAGGGTGCTCATGCGTCCAGTATAACCAGGTGCGGTACCACTCTGTGTAATAAAGCAACAGTGCGGGGATGTCTGCACTGTGTTACAAACAGAACGTGTGGTCCTCTTTCAAAAGCATGAAAAACAAAAACAATTCAGAATCTAAATAACTACCCAATCCCACACCTATCAAGCAAAAACCAGAAACAGAGAAAAAGTTTCTCAAGTCAAAGTAAAAGTAAAGGCAAAAAACCAAAATTCAAGTCCCCAATGGAGTCGCCATTTTGTCGGCCGAATAAATCGTTCTTGCAGACAAGACCGATCTCCCTAGTATCAACTAATATCTAGTGACAAGTAGAACAAGCAAATCTACCTTTCTCTAAATATTGTGATTTATAAATAAAAGCCAAAAGGTGCTTTTAGACCCTACCTTAAGTCCAACGCTAGTTTGTGGCAGCCCCTCTTCGACCGTCTGAATGAGCTTCCTTTTAAAGAATCTGCAAATGCAAACAAGCACACCAAATAACATCTACATAGCCAATATAATAAATCATATTAATCATGGTGATCAAGGAATCCATGAAATAAACTATAAGAGATAGCTTATTGAGAAAAATAAACTTGATTGTATTAACTTTAAATAAAGAAGAACTTTACAACCTTGGTGCCTTGATGCTGTACAAGCTCCTCCCAGGGTCCAGGCAAGAGTCTTCTCTACTTTGACAAGCTTCACACTCTTCCCAATGAGGTCAAAAGGTATGTAATCTCTCCTCTCAAGCTCAATTACGAAGTCTAAATTCCAACAACATTTACCCTAAAAAATATTCAGCTTTCAACCTCCTTAGTAACCAACCCAATGCTTCATTTTATAGTGCAGAGGAAGGAAGTTACTAGGTCCACCTATGAAGGGATAGAGTCCTGCTTCAAAGGGATAAGCTCCTCGCATCAAGGGGTTAGCTCCTTTAGTTATGGGATGCATGAACCACCAAGGAGCGAACTTGCCACCTCAATATTCCCTCTAGAAGCTTCCAGAAATAACCCAAAGTGAGTTTTTAAGAATATACTTGCGCCTTTTTGAATTTTACAGGGGTCCGCACCCATTACACAGAAATAGAGCGGGCAGGTCCGTAGGGGACATGACCAAGGGGTGCGGGACCGCAGGTAATGCTAAGATAAAGTGCAGAACCAGAGATTTAGAGATTTTTAAAGAATTTCTCTCATTTTTCAAGGCTTGACATGAAGAGCTGAGGTTTAAGACTTGCATAGGAGGAAAGTATGAGTGGTGATAGACTCATATTGACTGTAGAATGTCATGGTGACAATATTTTGTGCAACAAATAGTAAGTACAAGATTGAGAAGATGGGACAACATGCATGTGAGTGAAGTGAGTCACCCCGATGGTGACCATCATTGTAAAAACAGTGTCATGAATGCGAAAACAGTGAGATGCAAACAAAAACTGAAATGATGCTTGTACAAGCTAACATGCATGCAAATGACAGAAAGCATTCACATAAATCAAGCAGACAACACTCACACAAGCTGAAACACAAAAAGCGACAGAAATGAAGTGTGAGACATGAAAAGTGGGCTTAGCCTAAGACAACTGAGATGAATGCGTTGATGACTCCTAGATGCGATGAGGGATGTCAGATATACAAGATCGATGTGAGGAATGAGCTTTGTAGCGTCTAGTTCATAAGTTTTGATCAAATAGAGGTTATGACACGCATGCCACAAATCTAGGAAGAGTGACACTTGGCAGGAGGTTTCTAGAATGATCCTTGCATGTAACCTCCAACTGCTAAAAATAGATCCCTAAACCAAGGGATGCCTTTGCATGCTACCTTGGGAAAAGTAGTCCATGCATGCAAATCAGTTTTGCTCGGTCTCGGAGGAAACCGGTTAACCTAAAGGCACATGCATCGGTCTGTGAGCCTGGGAGAGGGATTTAAGCAGTTTCTAGGCTGAGCAGAGATGAGTGTCCTAGAGGGATTGTGCAATTTATGGGAGGAACAGGTGACTGTCTCCCAAGATTGCATAATTTCTGGGCTGAGCAGCTGTCTTGGGTCAGATTGCACAATTTTCTCAAGGAAGCATGTCTGACTGCATTGCGCAATTTTTTGGCCTAGTAGGCTACTTGGCTCAATTTGCGCAATTTATGCTAGCTGCTGGGTTGGTTTTCTTAGAGGGATTGCACAATTTCTGGGAGGAACAAGTGACTATCTCCCAGGATTGCACAATTTCTAGGCTGAGCAGCTGTCCTGGGATGAATTGCACAATTTTTTAGAGCAATTCTATCAAGAAGAATTGTGCAATTTTGGACCCCAACTGGGTGTCCAACTGGGTTTTCACAATTTCTTGAGGGAAGGTTGGTTCCCCTCTAGAATTACGTAATTCCTAGAGGGAGTTGCTCAACCAAAAACCGACACTAAGTCTAGAAATCATCCTGTGAAGGAGTTGGAACAAACTTGCATGCACAGGCTGCCAAGACTCTATGAAACAATTGAAGATGATGTGCTTGACAGTGCAAGACATGCTACTGAGGATGGTTGGTAGGTAGGCTCCAAAATGAATCTAAGGAAACATTTTGGAGGGTGGTTGTAGCCACTACAACATATTCCCTTGGTCCTTTTGTGTTTAGCCCCTTCTTGTATTTCTTTGCATAGGACCAAGGGCTATGACCTACTTCTATGCCTTAAGGTGCCAAAGCTTTTATTTGTTCCTTGAACTATTTTTTCCTTTATAAACTATTTTGGCACTTAGACTCTTTAAAATAGAAAAAATGTGTTCCAAACCCGATATCAGAACTTTCAATCGAAGGTTTTCATTGTGTGCCACTTTATATTATGCGGGGTGTTAAATCTTCGATGCACCTAGCCCTCGGGGCTCAAGTGGAATATCAAGGCCAAAACCTCTTCACGTGTTAAAAATCTTTAGCTAGAAAGGGGGCTAATTCTTTGAAGTGTTTCATTATACTTTTAAAAACTTATAAAACCATAACACATCTGCCTAGGCCCTTTAGGATACCAGAACATCGCAATCAATGATTTTATAGTGTTGCATTTGGTTGCACACTCTAAAAGTTGTGAACATCGATATGCGATAACCCACGGTATCAGCCCCAACCTTTGGTTCCTTGTGTCGCAACCATAGGCCAACCCTCGTATCAGGGCTCCTCTCCTGGCAATTTTCAATCAACTGTTTTCAATATGATGTACAATATGCCACCACCGATCCTCGAACATCGATCACCTTTTCTACTTAGTGCTTAGTCCTTTGGTTCCTCTCGTGACCATAATAAAACCCCCATGTCAGATCCCCTCATTCAGAGCATTCCAATTGACGATCCCATTATAATGCATAATACACCTCAACCTATGATCATTGATTTCCTACACGTGACATCATCAATGCCATGTCACTACCACATGTCATCCTGTGAATGGTGACACATGTCAGCCTTTTTCGGCCTCCTCTAACCCTTTAAAATGTTGAATCTTCTTGCCATGTGTCCACCATACGACCACGTCATAGTGACATCAGCCACCATGTGGGTTTTATAGGATCCAATCGTTGTCTACAACACGTCCCTTTGCGAGGAGAGAGAAAAGGCTCGGTTTGGCCTGGTTTTGCAAGAAATTCCCTTTCTAGTTTTTTTTGGCGTTTCCTGGGACTTTAATACTAAAGGAATCTCCCGACAGTTTAATCACATATTGAAAATTTTAAAGGTTGTCATCCTTGCGACCTACAAACTCTGATCACTGATTGCGATATGCTTTGGACCCCTCCAACCTCTGATATGTCACATCGCTGATGTCCCTGATCGGTGATTAGAGATCGTCGATATGCTTCATTTTTGCATTGTGTATTGGACCTTTGATCATCGATATGCAACATCGACGATCATTGACCGATAATTTTCTTTGAACTCCACTTCCTAACTCTACAGACCTCCGATATGCGGGATCCAGGATCAATACTTGGCATAATTCTAATGTTAGAAATCCTTTGACGAGGAATTCTCTTTATTGCCATAACTTTTGATTCTGAGGTCCTGTTATGAAACCAGCTCAAGAAAAGATAGAAAAGATAGATCAACGCCTTAGAATTCAGCCTCTTCGAGGGGGCAACCTCCTTTACATTACATAAATGAACAATTCTTGGATGATACAAATGACAAAACCTCCTTTCTATATATAGGAGTCTAAGGAGTCACAATATAATCCAGCCGACCTAACAATAATAATATAAAGCCACAAAAATAACAATAGAGGGATTCTATGGGCACATAAATAACAATATGGGGGTAATAGGGGCACAACAATATAAATAAGGGGTATAACTACAATAGTAATGGGGTAATCACTAGTATTATAGGGACCCAACATGCCCCTCTCCTTCAAAAAAGTGTTGTCCTCAACGCTTGAGTAGTTCTGGATACTTCTGCATAAAATTCTCATCCTCCCATGTGGAATCTTCAGCGGATAAGTTCTTCCACTTGATAAGATACTCTGAAATTGATCGATTTCGTAGCTGTCGAGTTCTTGTTTCTGTGACTGCTTCCGGTTCCAATATAATTTTTCCTTCCTCGTCAAGTTCTGGCAATATTGTTTGAATTGGGAGCTTGTCACCTATAACCTTCTTTAAACATGAAACATGGAAAACTGGGTGCAATCGAGAAGCTGCAGGAAGCTCCAATTTGTATGCCATAGTACCAATCTTTTGCAACACCTTGTACGGACCATAATACTTTGGTGATAATTTATTATCCTTCTTAGCTTGCTTTAGGGACATTTGCTTATATGGTTGTAGCCGTAGGAATACCCAATCACCTACATCAAAACTTCTTTCACTGCGATGTTGATCTGCCTGTTGTTTCATTCTATTTTGTGCCAACACGAGGTTATCCTTTAAGAGTTGGAGGACTTGTTGTTGATGTTCGATGTGATGTTCCACTGCCTGAACCTTAGAATTTTCTCTTAAATATGATGTGATGGATGGTGGTTGATACCCATAAAGTGCCATAAATGGGGTCATTTTTGTTGCTGTATGGAAGGAAGTGTTATACCACCATTCAGCCAGAGGCAACCATTTGACCCATTGTGTCTGTTTATCAGATACAAAGCAACGAAGATATCCTTCCAAACATTTGTTTACTATCTCAGTTTGCCCATCAGATTGAGGATGATAAGATGAGCTATGAGCTAACTGAGTACCAAGACAAGAAAATAATTCTGTCCAAAAATTTCCAGTGAAAATGGGATCTCTGTCACTTACAATAATCTTTGGGTTTCCATGTAGCTTTTGAACTGTTTCCATAAATGCAGTAGAAACTGTACTGGCTTTAAATGGATGTGATAATGCACAAAAGTGTGCATACTTGGTAAGTCTGTCAACTACCACCATGATGACACTCTTTCCCTCAGACTTGGGTAAACCTGTGATAAAATCCATTGAAACCTCCTCCCAACGTTGGCTTGGAATGGATAAAGGTTGTAATAGACCCGGTGTCTTAATTGTTTCAACTTTATTTTGTTGGCAAACCAAACATTCCGCCACAAACTTTTGAATATCTGATTTAAGGCCATCCCAAAAAAATTCCTTCTTAACCCTGTGGTAAGTTTTTAAAAATCCTGAGTGCCCTCCTAAGGGAGAAGTGTGCAATTCCATAAGAATCTTTTGTTTTAGCTGGGAATTCTTACAGAGGTATAAGCGATCTTTGTACCATAACGAATCATTTTTCCAGCTAAATGTATCAGAAGTACTGGAATCTTGTTGTAGCTTTCGAATAAGTGCCCACACTTCTTCGTCATTCTTCCATTCCTCCCTTGCTTCGTTTATCCAATCTGGTTGGATAATAGAAATGGCACACAACAATGCTTCCACATCCTCATCCTTTCTTGAGAGTGCATCTGCCACCACATTTTGCTTCCCTTTTTTGTAGATGATTTCAAAGTCATAACCCAACATCTTTGTGACCCACTTTTGTTGCTCTTCAGAGGATAATCTTTGTTCTAAAAAGTATTTAAGGCTATCATGATCCGTTTTTACCTTGAAGTGTCTTCCCATTAGGTAGGGTCGCCATTTCTTAAGTGCATGGAGTATTGCCAACATTTCCTTCTCATAAATAGCTTTGCTTAAAAACTTTCCCTTGATTGGACGACTTTCAAAAGCAATGGGTCTTTCATCTTGCATTAGAACAGCACCAATTCCATTTCCTGAAGCATCACATTCCACAATAAAGGTTTTTGTGAAGTCCGGTGTAGCTAAGACCGGTGCTTGGCACATTGCCTCTTTAAGATGTTCAAAGGCCTTTGTTGCTTCCGGAGTCCATGAAAATGAATCTTTCTTCAATAATGTTGTTAGAGGTGCTGCTATTCTCCCATAATTCTTAACAAACTTGCGATAATACCCTGTCAACCCAAGAAATCCTCGCAGATGCTTTATGGATGTGGGGATTTTCCATTCCTTAATGGCTTTAATTTTGCTAGGGTCTACCTTAACTCCTTCATGAGATACAATATGACCCAAATATTCCACCTCCTGGACTCCAAAGAAACATTTGGATCTTTTTGCATATAATTGTTTCTCCTCCAATAGTTGTAGCACCCTGTCAACATGTTCAACATGATCCTTCCAAGACTTGCTGTAGATTAGTATATCATCAAAAAATACTAACACAAATTTTCTAAGGAATGGTTTGAAAATTGAATTCATCAAACCTTGAAATGTTGAAGGTGCATTGGTAAGGCCAAAAGGCATGACCAAAAATTCATAATGACCCTCATGAGTTCTAAATGCCGTTTTCGGAATGTCTTCAATCTTCATTCTGATTTGATGATATCCCGAACGAAGATCCAACTTGGTGAAGTAAATTGATCCATGCAATTCATCCAGTAATTCATCAATAACAGGAATGGGGAACTTATCTTTAATAGTGAGCTTGTTGAGCTCCCTATAATCTGGACACATGCGCCATGATCCATCCTTCTTGTGCACCAATACTACTGGAGCTGAGAAAGAACTTTGACTCGGTTGAATTATACCAGCCTCTAGCATTTCTGCAACCATACGTTCAATTTCACTTTTTTGGACATAGGGATATCTGTACGGCCTGATGTTTGGAGGAACACTTCCTGGAATCAGATGAATAGCATGATCATGATCACGCATAGGTGGGAGACCTTTGGGAGTCTCAAATACCTTGGAATGATTGTCCAAGACTTTTTGGAGATCTGGAGAAATAGATGATTCCAATGTGGAAACATCTAGCGAACATAATTGTGCAATTACACCTCTTTGCTCCTTTTTTAGAAGCTTTGTCATACCATTAGAGCTGATTATCTTTCCTGGTTTCCCTGCAATACCCCTTAATTCAACTTCCTTTCCTTCCAGAAAATTTGATGAAAAGTTCTTGAAAATTAAAAGCTATTGTACCCAAGGATTGTAGCCATTGGACTCCTAGTACAACATCAGCACCTCCCATTGGAATGGAAAGCATTGGGCTAGTCAATACATATTCTCCCATGGATAGCTTGATATTATGGCACTTTCCAGAGCAATTTATTGTTCCTCCATTTGCAATCATCACTTGACACTCTGGTGCTGGATATAGGAAGCAATTCAATTCTTTTGCTACCCTACAATGAATAAAATTGTGGGTGCTTCCTGAATCAATCAACACTATTACCTTTTTCTTCTTGATTTGTCCTTCTATCTTGATGGTTTGAGGAGTGGTAATTCCCGCCAATGCATTACAAGATATGGTCGGATTTATTTGTTCTTCATCTAGGCTTTGTTCCTGGAGTATATCCTCTTCTTTTGACCTTTCTTGCTCCTTTTCTTCTTCCTCTTCACAATCTATGTAGAATAATTTCTTCTCAGCACACTTATGACCTTTTGTGTATTTGCTATCACAATTGTAACAAAGCCCTTTTGCTCTTTTTTCTTCCAATTGTTGTGGTGTCAACCTTGTAGGTTGTGGAAGACTATGGGCAACAACACTTCCGTCTTTATAGTTGTGAGTGGTATGCTTCCTAGTTGCCATAATTTTGCTTTCCATTTTTCTTGCTAACCTGAATGCCTTCTCTAATGAATCAGGTTCCCAAAGGCGCACATCATGTTGGATATTATCCTTTAAAGACCCTATGAACACATCAATCCTATGCTCCTCTGGAATATCTTTTACCCTTATGTTCAATTTTTGGAACTCCTCAATGTGCTCCATTATTGAACCCTTTTGTTTGAGACTTATCAATTGGCTAAAAAAAGTGTTGCTTTTTGTATCCTCATAATGTGCTATCAATTCTTCCGTAAAAATTGCCCAAGTGATAAATTGTTTACGAGAACAAAGCCATTGATACCATACAAACTGATTTGGTTCCAAATATAAAGTTGCCATACGTACCTTTTGTGTGTTTTGCACATTATTGAGATCGAAGAATTGCTCCATCTGTAATATCCATGTGGCGGGATCCTTGCCATCAAACTTCCTCATATCGATTTTTGGAACATGGTGAGTCTTCGATCCAACATTAGAGTCTATGGAATCATGATTAACATTTCTTTTGTTCTCATCATGAGTTTCCTTTACTACCTTTTCACCATTAGTGACCCTTTCTTGTAGCAACTTCTTCAATTCTTCCATGTCTGTCTTCAAATCTATCTTCAAATTTACCATCGAATCCTCCATCTTAGCTTCCATGCCCTTTATCTTAGATTCCACGCCATTTATCTTAGATTCCACGCCATTTATCTTAGATTCCACGCCACTTATCTTAGCTTCTGTTAGCTTTTGTGAGCGTGACATTTGTTGCACTTGTTCTTGTAATTTTGATATATCATGTAGCATTTCTTCCTCTTCTTCATGAGTCATGCTAGAGCTTTCAGGTTCCTTACTAGGTGTTTGCATTTTCTTTCCTCGGGGCATCAGTTACCGATAATAATGCTTTACTATGCCCTTTGAATTCCATTAAACCAAGCTTAGATAAAAAATTAAAAAAAAACTACACACCTTTTTTCACTTTATAGAAGCCTGATATTGAATCTGATGTATCTCTGTAATTTCGGATCATCCAGTTCTGAAATTGCTACCTGTAGTAGCCTTCTGCGTCCTCTTTCCAATGCCACAAGTCTGAGCCAAATTGGATTCTCCAAGGAAGAGTTATGTGAAATCTCCCACAGTGACTTGCTTTTAGACTGGTTCAGTAGAGCGAACTTGTACGACGTGCCACGAGTCACTGTTTCAACCTTTGAATCTGAAAAACACATACAAGAAACTACAGTCCGTCCTCTTTCTGTACCTGTTTACGAAATTTCAATCCGATTCTCAGAGAGAGAGTTATGACGATTTTCCCCAGGTCACCTGTTTTGAATGTAATTCAGGAGTCTGCAAAAAGGCCAACTTCCTCAGATCATATCTCCGAAAATATCGCGCGAAAAGCTCTGAAATTCGGACCCAAGGTTCAGCGCCAATTCTTCTCAAATGGGTTTTTTTTGCAACTTCTGAAACGTCACAAAAAAAAAGTTATAGCGAAAATTCCACGATGACCTGTTTGGAGCAGCGAAACCCTAGAATCCAAAGCTCTGATACCAAATGTTATGAAACCAGCTCAAGAAAAGATAGAAAAGATAGATCAACGCCTTAGAATTCAGCCTCTTCGAGGGGGCAACCTCCTTTACATTACATAAATGAACAATTCTTGGATGATACAAATGACAAAACCTCCTTTCTATATATAGGAGTCTAAGGAGTCACAATATAATCCAGCCGACCTAACAATAATAATATAAAGCCACAAAAATAACAATAGAGGGATTCTATGGGCACAGAAATAACAATATGGGGGTAATAGGGGCACAACAATATAAATAAGGGGTATAACTACAATAGTAATGGGGTAATCACTAGTATTATAGGGACCCAACAGGTCCTTTTGAGGAGATCTATAGCTCGTTGGAAAGCTACTTATGACTACTTTATTATGAAAACACTCACTAGATCATTTATGAAAGATTGAAAAGAAAAAATCCTTTCCAAACTAAGACTAATTTGACCACATAAATTCAAGGACTGAATGACTTCTTTGACAAGTGAAACTTTAGGCTATAACAAACCAGTGACTCATAGGTTAAATTTCAAAAGGAGGTTCTCAAAATAAATCACTGAAAAATAGACTCTTATTACCTATTTTATAGGACCCTAACACAGCTTTGAAGAACTTATCAATAATGACCTTAACACGATATCGTATAACATGGTCAACTTTTTTATCTCCATAATGTGTCAGTGTTAACATTTTCTAACATATCATCATCGATATTGATTTCATCTGTACATATGAAAATTAAATGTAAATGGGTATAAATATTCATTAAATAATTAAATTAAAAAATAGAGTTTGAACGAAATTGAAATTAATAAATATGTATGTTTTCAATAATACACATGACATATATATATATATATATATATATATATATATATATATATGTCATGTGTATTATTGAAATTATACATATTGGTGATTCAACATCTTCACTTGAATCTCTTTCAGCATCTTCAACAACATCATCAATCATTGGTTCATTATCTTTTTCACTTTGTCTTTCAACATTTTCAATCTCATCATCAATATTATGAGGAATATCTCTCTTTGTTTACGTTGCAAAATATTTTTCAAACTAGTTCATCAAATAGAAAATAAATTTAATAATACACTAATTAAATTTTAAATATAATTTATAATATTTACATTTACTTACCTGCTTCAACTTCTAGTTGAGATTGATTTCCCCTTTCAATATTTAAGCATTCTTCCTTCATTCCTTTATAATAGTTTTTCGGGTATTCTCTATGAGCCTCAATGTCTCTTATTCGATTATATTTTCTCTTGCAAATTCTTTGAGTTTTCATGATAATTTAATCTATGTAGATTTTAAAAATCCAACCCAGAAAAGTCAATTTCAAAATCCTGCAAAAAACTCACTTTCACAATTTAGACCAAAAAACTCTTTAAAAATTCAACACAAAAAGAGTTACTTTAAAAAAAACTCTCATTAAAAATTCAGCCAAAAAGATTTACTTTAAAAATTAAGCCCAAAAAACCCACTTTAAAAATTCAGCCCAAAGCATTTCTTTAAAAATTCAGCCCAAATGAGAAAAGAGTGAGAAGAAAATGTTTCGGCTCCATTTATTTATATCGTTAAGGTGGAACATTTTTTTCGGAGGGTCGCATCGCTTCATTTTTGTGGCCGACGGAAAATATAGACACATTTTTGACCAAAATTTTAAAAAATTTCGGTTGAACATTTAAATTAATTCGGTCAAATTAACTTTATGCTTATTTTAGTGAGCATCGACGAAAATCACAAGTTCAGCCGAATTTTTTTTCGTTCGACCAAACTACTTTAACCTGCAACTCAGCGACAACTCGACTCTAGTCACCCTTCTCCAACTTCGGAATGGTTAAACTCCATCAAATATGGTGAATTTACTTTGGGAACCAATACCAACATTTTCATAATTGAATCTACTTTCAGTAGATATAAATTTTATGGAATTTCATAGATATTTGTTGATTTTAATTAATTTTCTAATAAAATGTGTGCAAAAAATATCTGAAGGTCATTATGATTTAGTGAAATCAAAATTTTGTATCTTCCAAAATACACTGCAAAAAAAATGAAAAATTTATGGTTCATTACATTGGTCTGTCTTCTGTAATGGGTAGTTTTTAGATTTTTAATTTATAACTAATACGGTGAGAAACTTGACACTATGCTAAACATCTTCAAAATCTACAATTTTTTCATATTGGTTCAATTAAAAAAATTCTAGTAATTATGATGTGCATTAGTTGGTTTCATAAATATAACGATATTGAAGTAGAGTTTGAATATATTGTTGCAACACATTATTTTTTTTAAAATGCCAAGTTAACAAAGAATACACTAGTGCCAAAAAACATGGCTTTTTATGAATCCCTTGATTTTTAAAGAACATACAATAAAACAATTGCAAAGTTGACATATCAAATGTGAATAAAAAATTCCAAAAAATAACTAATAGAAAGCTAATAAAATTTCTGACAAGTTTTCTTTTTGTTGTAAAATGAAATTCTAAACAAAAAAATTGCCTTGGCTTGCCAAAAGTTGAAGAATTTATAAAAATGATATTTTTCCTCAAAAAAGGGCAAAAAGTGTAACCCAACTTCAAATTTTCACCCAGGTGCAAGTTTAGGATGTGGACTATCATCTCATAGTAGATGTCTTGATAAGATTTAGGGACAGGATATATGTACCAAATGACAACGAACTCAATAATCTTATATTGAGAGAGTTTCAAGTGAAACCGTATTAAGGTCACCCGAGATATCAGAAGACATTGACAATAGTGAAGAAGTTCTACTACTGGCTGAAATTAAAGAAGGAAGTGGCATAGTTTGTGGTGAGATGCTTGGATTGTTAACAGGTAAAGGTAGAGTGTAAGCATCCAGGTGGGTTACTATATCCGATCTTGATTCCAGAGTGGAAATGGGAGGTCATTTCCATGGAATTCATCATAGGTTTTCCGGGAACATCTAGACAACACGATTCCATCATGGTTGTGATGGACAGGTTGAATAAGGTAGCACACTTCTTTCCATTGAAATCTACCTATTCATCTAGTGACGTGGCATAGATATTCATCAGAGATCTAGTCATATTGCATGTTGTTCTGAAGAATATTTGGTCATACAGGGATGTAAAGTTCACTTCCAAGTTATGGAAGGAGTTGTTTGTAGGTTTAGGTATTAAGTTAGCCTTCAGTACAACTTATCATCCATGGAAAATTGGACAAATAGAGAGGGTCAGTAGGATATAGGAGGATATGTTGAGGATGCATGTGATGCATCAACAACATAAGTGGGAAGAGTATCTTCCACTGGTAGAGATTTCTTATAATAATGGGTATCAAGAGTCACTAAGGATGAGTCTATTTGAGGTATTGTATGGGCATAGTTGTAATACTACCATCAATTGGAGTGACCCGATGAACAAGGTATTGATTTGAATGGACATATTAGCAAAAATGGAATAGGAAGTGCAGGTGATCAAGAAGAATCTAAAGGAGGCACATGATAGGAAAAAAAGTTATGCAGATCAGAAGAAGTTGTTTAAGGATTTTTAGGTTGGGGAACAAGTGTACTTGTGCATCAAGCCCAAGAAGAGTTCCCTGCTGATTAGATCATGCACCAAGCTCACATCTCGGTTTTGTGGACCTTTCTAGATTCTTGAAAGGATTGGACTAGTAGCCTATTAACTTGCATTACCTCTGAAAGTGAAATTCCATGATGTTTTTCATGTATCATTGCTTAAAAAGTATGTTAAAGATGTTGATCATGTGATTGAATGGTCTGTATTGTAGGTGGAACCAGAAGAAGAATTCCAGCTGGAACCTTAGTGTATATTGTAGAGAAACATTCTCATGCTCCGGAACTGAGCAATCGAGTAGGTTAAAGTGTAGTGGAAGCACTTTGGGCCCGATAAAGCTACATGGGAGATGTCAGATCAGATGCAGGCTATGTATCTTTCTCTATTCGTTGGTTGAGAAAATGTTTTAGTATATGTGTTGGTGCAATGTTTTGGTATATGTACATAGGTATATGGATGCAAATAATGCCATGGGTTGTGTTATAAAGCTCCAATAAGCGGTATGGGTGTCATGTCATTATGGTTGTCATTTTTTATGTTGTCATGTTGGTTTGATTCTCAGCAATTTGATTATTGTAAATAATGTAACAAGCTAACTTATAAATCACCATGGGTAGTATGTTTTGATTTTAGTAGTCTTGTTGGTTGTAGGTGCCATTGAACATTGAGGATGGAGTTCCCCAAGGGGGAGGGGTCTATAATAGCCTTGGTTAAAAATCCATGTAATAAAAGTTAATAAAGGAAAAATAATAACCATGGTCATGGGACACATAATCCAAGTTGAATGTTGGGAAAAATATCCTAGTGTGGGTGTTCATTTGGTTTATTATGGCTATGGGAATTGGAAAAGGCAATGGCTAAGGCTTTGGAAAGGCAAAGTGGTCTTTATTGGCATTTATTTATGAAAATAATGGAAATTAAGAGAAAAGGAAGGTGAAAGGTCACAGGTTGCATGTGAGGAGGAAAATCAAGGAAAATGAAGAAAATAGAGGCCTCATTAATAAAAAGGCTTATGAGTATCAATTCAGTTTTGGAGCTCTCATTCTATTCTCTTTCTCTCTCTCATACTATTGGAAATTTAGAGTTTCTTGGAGCACTCTTGGAGGAGTGTGGCATGCTTGGGATTTGGAGCAAGAAGGAAAAGAAAGAGCAAGAAAGTGTAAGAGGACACTAGGATCAACAACTATAGTGGGTTTTTCTTGCAGGTACCGAGTTGCATGTATAATTTCCTTACTAGTTTTGGCATGCATGGCATATGCATGTAGTTTCTTGGCCATGATCTGCCATTGGCATGGAGTATTTCCTAGATTGAAAATGGTTTTTCCTGGCCTTTCAATTTTCTGGATAGCCATGGTGTCGTGGGAGTCTTTCCCTTTTGCTTCCTAGTTAGTTCTCATGTTCATTTGGCTTTGGGTTGAGTTTTTAGTTCTTTTAGCCTTGGTTGGACAAATGCTCTGGAGCCCTGTAACAACTTAGGTTGAGTTATTAGTCTTGGAGCCTTGGTTGTGAAAATGATCTAGAGCCCTTGGTGGGTTGAGTTACTAGTGCTAGAGCCTTGGTTGGACAAACACTTTGGAGCGCGGCAACAACTGTGGGTTTAGTTTCTAGTCTTAGAGCCTTGGCTGGAACCAATGCTCTGGAGCCCTAGAGAGCTTGCATAGAGACCAATATGGTGATGGATAGTGATTTCTGACCATCAGGTGGAATCACTGGTTGAGGGTTGAGGTATCTTGGCCTCTGGAAGATCTGGTTTGATTTTGATGGATTTTTTCTATGAGAACCCACATTCGTGCTCAGAATATGGCATGGGGGTGATTGGATAAATGTTAGAAAATTATATATTACGGGGCAATGGAACACATAAAATATTACAGAAATATAAACACAGAAAACGCACAAAACAAGAGAGACACAGATATATGTGGTTCACCCAGTTTGGGCTACGTCCACCCCAAACAGTCAGTCCTTCCTTTCTATTATCCAGGAAAATGAAGAGACACAACCTACAGAAAATCCGTTGTAATATCCTCTGTTTTCTCTCACAGTCTCACCTCTCTGTTTCTTGCTCACAGAATACACATCTATCACACAGCCTCAAATACAATACCCTCATACAAAGAGAGGGGTGACTTCTAGGGCAAAAAACCCTAAACTAAACATAAGTTCTACCGTCAGATCATCCGCCTAATGAATGACCCAGATTGACTAGAAATTACTATACTTTTAAAAGGCAATTTTACAACTGTTTTTAGCTTCGGGGGCGCTACCCCCGAAATCCCCCGCCAGGGGGGGGGGGGGGCTGCCAAAGGTCGCAGCCGCCCCCCTGGAATCCCCTGCAGCGAATATTTTACGGCAGTGTTGCCGCCGCCATTTCAAACTGGGGTCCTATGTGGCGATACCTTTGAATATAGAAGATAATCAGGCTCCACACCCAACAATCTCTCACTTGGAGACTGATTGTAGCAACTCCACCGCTGCTCCATTTGCTGGACAATGACTCCTCTTTGGACCTGGTTGTTTCTCATCTTCATCGTCATCCTTGAAGACCAACTAAAATTGAGTATATTCTCAGTTTCTCCCTGGTTATAACTTTTGTTAGCATATCTGCAGGATTCTGGCTAGTGTGTATCTTTTCCAGCTTCAACTCTCCATCTTCCAACACTGATCGTATGAAATGGTACTTGAGCTGTATGTGTTTAGTCCTGGAATGAAATGCTGAGTTCTTTTCAAGATGAATGGCACTTTGGCTATCACTGTATAACGTGCCCATATCATGCTCCTTACCCAATTCACCCATAAACCTTTGTAACCAAATCATTTCTTTACTAGCCTCTATAGCAGCAACATACTCTGCTTCTGTTGTTGAAAGTGCAACAACACTTTGGATTTTTGAAACCCAACTGACAGCTATTCCTCCAACAGTAAATACATATCCTGTAGTGCTCCTCCTGTTATCTCTGTCACCTGCCATATCTGCATCAACATATCCTTGTAGGGAGATGTTTGAACCACCAAAGCATAATGCTTGATTTGTGGTACCTTTCAAATATTTGAGAATCCATTTCACTGCCATCCAATGTTCCTTTCCTGGATTGTTCATGTACTTACTTACAACTCCCACTGCATGTGCAATATCAGGCCTTGTGCAGACCATTGCATACATTAAGCTTCCAACTGTTGATGCATATGGAAATTTAGACATATAATCCATGTCTTCTTGGGTCTTTGGGCACATTTCCTTGCTAAGTTTGAAATGGCTAGCAAAAGGTGTACTGACTGGTTTTGCATTGTGCATGTTAAATCTTTTCAACACCTTTTGTATGTACTTATTCTGAGACAATGTTAATTTACAATTTTTTTCTGTCTCTAGTTATTCTCATACCAAGGATTTGTTTTGCAGCTCCCAAATCCTTCATTGCAAATGAATTTGCCAATTTTCTTTTGAGCACATTTATTTCCTGCATGTTATATCCTGCAACAAGCATGTCATCTACATACAATAACAATATAATATAGCTGCCATCATTTTGCTTTTTCAAATAAACACAATGATCAGAGTGACATCTAGTATAACCTTGTTCAGACATAAACTTGTCAAATTTTAGATACCACTACCTTGGAGCCTATTTTAAGCCATACAAGCTCTTCTTCAACCTGCACACTAGTTTCTCCTTCCCTTTCACCTCATATCCTTGTGGCTGCTACATATATATCTCTTCCTCCAAATCCCCATGGAGAAAGGTTGTCTTTACATCTAACTGCTCAAGATGAAAATCTTCAGCTGCTACAAGACTTAAAATAGTTTTGATTGAAGTCATTTTAACAACAGGAGAAAATATTTCATCAAAATCAATACCTTTCTTCTGTGCAAACCCCTTCACCACAAGTGTTATAGACATTTTTGTGCCTTACAGCATTGAGCATGAAATGTCCATAATCTAAGGGATCCAAAGTCCCTAAACATGTTGTTCCTACCCCTAGAGGAACAAGGCTAACAAACCACATCAATTCACAAAAGTTCTCCACCAAAAACTGCTCAAAACAAGTCAATTCAGGATCATTTCAGTGGCTACACTAGCTGTTTGCGCTGAATGTCAAAGCCAACACTGGCTACCTGCGTTGAATGTCAACTGGAACAAAGGCTACCTGTGCTGAACGAGAGTGGACAAGTGGCAGGCTGATTTCTCAAGGTGTCAAGACCCAGGAAGCTTCCAAAATGACACTTGCCTCGGGGAATTCGACTGGTGATGAGTAAGAGGTTCCAAATCTCCAAGTGGAAGCAAGAACCTACAAGTGGACTCAAGAACTGACAGAGGGAGAGGACACTAGTCAGATCTCAAGCTGACTCATCCTCTCTCCAAACATCTATATATGGATCTCTTCTCCATGAGATCTAGAAGGCTGGAATTTTATTATTGCAAAGAATTGCTGTTGGTTTGAGACTGGAATCATTGGGTGCTTAATGCTTTGAAGGGGCTGAAGATAGGAATTCCATTTGCTGGGAAGGAGATGCTGGATTGGAGCCCTCAGGGTTGTATCTCTTCCTGAACCTTGTTATTCATCAATAAAGCTATCTTGGTTTCTCCTATATGCTAATGTATTTTGATGTATGAATGTATTAGTGTATTTGGTTTATTTCTAATCCTAAACTAGTTATGAATGTGAAAATTTGTCTTTGTGTAGTGTTCTTCTCTTGTCTCAAGTAGTTGTTCTCTTGTCGCAAGTAGCTGTTCTCTTGTGATCTTGCAGGAAGTTGTAGCTGGATAAGAAAGAAGGCAAGTAGCTGTGAACACCCAAAGAGAAGGGAGATTGGATCGAAGGACAAACGGAAGATACCGGTAAGTCTATTGATCTCTCTTCTTTCACATTTCATAAAGGAAGAAACCAGTATAGCTGTACTCATTTGTTGCTAAGGCACTGTCACACCTTAGGTGGATAGGATCGTCCTGCATAGGCATTTTTCCCCACAACAAATTGGCGACTCCACTAGGGAGATTTGTTTAGTCATTTTATTTGTGTTTCTATCATTTGTTTTCATCATAGACTTGACAGCAACAGTCGAACTGCATCTTTCCCGGATGCAAAGTAGAAAGTTGCTGCTTTGATCCAATTGCTGGACTTGTCTATGATCTAAACAATGGATCCACAAATGATTTGATGATCCTTGTGATAGATCTTAGTAGCCTTCAAAGCATCCCTTTGATTACACCTTGCTTGTTGCTTTTATTTGGCCTGAAACAGTTGATTAAGTAGCAAACTGTGACCCAGAACCTGAGGGAAACGAGAGTTTCTCCTTCAGCGCAGACCCAGTGAAGGGATTCTGCATTTCAACGCAGGTCCCGTGAAGGATACCTGCGCTGAATGTCAAACCCGGTGTCTTCTCAGAAGGTGACTTGGTCTTGCTTTATGACCAAGAATCCGATAAATTGGGAGCAGGTAAATTTAATTCCTTATGGATGGGCCCCTATATTGTTAAACGAGTGTTAGCAAAAGGAGCCTACGAGTTAATGGATTATGACGGAATTCCACTGGCGCAACCCCGTAATGGGTTGTACCTCAAGCGTTACTATGCTTAAATAGTAACCTGTATGCTTTTGTTGTATTTTGTTTTCGCTAAAATGTTTGTTTTGGTCGAGTGATCCTCCTTTTTACATTTATTGCAGATGTCAAACCTTCCGGAGACATGTGTTGGATATGTCGACGGAGCGAGTCGTAGTTCGCGGAACCTATCCTCCGCAGCCTGGGCCATTTTTGATCCAAGCGGCGAGTTAGTAAGTTTCAGAGGTGTATGTATTGGGAAATCAACGAATAACATCGCTGAGTATAGCGCGTTGATAGAACTACTCTCTAATGCCATCACCCGTGGTATACGCCGACTAATTGTCAGGCTAGACTCACAGCTCGTAATACTACAACTCAATGGTATATATTCCATTCGCAATCCAGCTATTTATCGCATGTTCCTAAGGGTTAAGATTTTGGAAAGACAATTTGATTCAATTCAATACCAGCATATTTCTAGAAACTTAAACACATTAACCGACTCTTTAGCAAACTATGTGTTAGATAGACATTTGCGACATTTATAAAAAGAGACACATCATCAATGATTGTACATATGGATCATATAACTCAACCAGAATAAAACTCGAAAATCAAAATATATATAAGTTGTTTATCGTTCATACATAATGTTCTGTAACCAAGACAAAATCGGTCATATGACCCAAAAACTCAAAAGTGCTAGGGGGCACCCTAGCCTAGTGATGCTTATGATAGCACGTCACGGCCTGTGGAATCATGCGCAAGAGACGAGTCCATCGTCTAGGCACACCAGTAGTATGCCGCTGCAACTGTAAAGGTAACTCATCAATCCTCACATCGGGAATGCCGAGAGTAAGGCTCTCAACCTGCTCCTGCACAGCTGTAAGGGTCTCGGCTACGTCGAGGTCACGGAGAATAACTCTCCCAGCAGTCTCCCCTGCTGGGGCAACAACTAGCGCTCTCGGGCGAACTGCTGGACGAACAGGACCAACATCTGCATGCACACATGAGTTTGATTAAAGTCTTGATAGAATAAAGCACAAGGACATTATAAATAAGAACAGTAAACAGTAATATGGTCGAAGATTTTACCAATAGCGCCCCACTGTTCGCCATCCGACAGTACCAAGTCCGGATCACCTCGAAAATCCATACCAACATATGGATACTCGGAATAGACCATCTCCTGACGCTCGAACCACCTGAAGAAGGTATCAGTAAAAGAAATCGGAGATTGACCAGCATGCCTAGACATGTGGTCAACCCATCTCTGCATGCGTGGCTCGGTAGGAGAAGGCAAGTCTAGTGCAATATACTGAGGCTGCATCAGTGGTATTTTCTCCAAGGCAAAGGTAGTCAGAATAGAACCAAATCCAAAGTTCTTCAGCTTCCCGTCCTTTACCTTGTTCAACTGACTTTTCATCTGAAGAAGTATTGCATCACATCAGTTGAATACTTTCGCTTGAGGACACTCCAAGGCGTGCTGCACGTAAGATCTGTTGGCAACATGTAGAGATGCGCTACCGGCCATCCTGCCAATAGTATACAGAATGGACCTGAGAGACCTGTCAGTAATCTCACGGATAACAACCTTGCCGTCTCTGCTCGGCTGGGACCCCTCCCTGCAATACTAGCGGACATAATCTCTCACGGAATCATTCCCTCTGGCCGAACCTAACAGAGAAATGGGGGCACCCCGCCTCGACAAACCAGTCAAGAAGTAAAAGTCTACCATGGTCAAAGGGATGGATTTGCTCCTAATCTGAAATACTTGGTTAATAGGATCCCAAGCATCAAGCATATACTGCAGTAAAGAGATCTGTGCTCTCATACTAGAGATACGGGAAAACTTCAGCAGGCCACAGTTCCGCAGCACGTTCACCGTGACAGGGTCATGGAGGGCAATCATGTCCTCCTCTTCATGTTCTCGTTCTCGCCATGTGAGGGTCATTTTGCTTAAAAGTCCCTGCAAAACAAACAAGAGAAAGAGTAAGCTCCTGGATTTGATGAGAAACTGGCAAAATTTCATCAAAAACTGTGCAATAGAACTGCTTTTCTGTGATCAACGCAATTGGCAAGTGTCCTACCTACGTTGAAGGTCAAACTGCCTTAAGGCAGCTTGACATTCAACGCAGGTTTCGAATGGACTGCCTGCGCTGATGGCAGAGCGCCCTAGCAAAACCCCAGGGGCTCATGGGAACAGGAAAACAGGCATAGAATGGAAAAAGGAAACCATGAAAAGAAAGAGCTAGAGTTTAGCTCCTACCTGGTCCAGATGACGCCGAAAATCGTCCGCAGAATCTCCCGGAATCAGCTGGTGAAAATCAAGGGGGAAGAGGCACCTCCAAAGCTCCAACAAACCAAGTTCAAATGAAATGGTAAAATGAGAGGTAAAAACATCTTTTAATTGCTTTTTACGTAGTTCAAAGCAAAATATTAGGGTTCTAATCTCATTTCCATGCAAATATTATTCGTTTCTAACTAGTTTGATGCAGCAATTGAGGATACAGTACTATCTTTGAAAAGGGCAAAACGAGTCATGGTAAAAATCAAAGATTTGACCATATAATATCGAGCAGTTTTAGCACAAAGTTCATGCTCGTTAAAAAAATAAACACAAGATCCGAGCAGTTTTAACACATAGTTCATACTCGTTAAAAAATAAACATAAGATCGAGCAAATGTTTCCACCCGCGTTTAAGCTCGTTAAAAAATGAACTATCCCGGTAAATAACCACTGTGAATGTAATATCATCAGCCATTAAAGCCTAAGTCGTGTTTGCACCGTCACCTCCACTTTTCATTTGGCCGATCGTTCACCTCCATATGATTGTTTACCCATTTTGAGGAACAGCTGCGAAGAGTGATTTCACCTAGCCATCCTTGTGACACTGCCGTGATTGGAAAATTCCAACCTGTACCTGGAATCAGCTGCTAACCTTGTTTATCACTCGTTCCTCAAAAGACGAGTCTTCTTTAAGCTCTTTTCAACTGACTCGTAAAATATGAAAAGATTGCCGAGTTTTGGCCTTCCAGCTCGTTAAAGGACAGGAAGAGCTATCCCTCCTCTATATTTTAATCTTTTTTGCCAGAGGGATTATTGCACAAAAAGATCGAGTGCTTGTTTTATTCGGCTCGTTAAAACTATCGAAAACTCATCCCTTCTGTATTGTTTTATACTTTTTCGGACTTAAGGGATTAGATGACGAAAAAGGAATTTGGGAGTTGACTTTATGTACCTTTTCAGACTCTCTAAAAATGAAAAGGACCGAGTTCTCCTTGTCGTTAGACTCGTTAAAATCATTAAATAGCGACAAACTTGTCTTTAGACGAGAACGAGTTTCACTATCGCTAGGCTCGTTAAAACATAGCGATGGGCTTGCCCAAAGGGCAGGTCATAGAACAAGCATATGTTATCCTCCTCAAGCTTGACAAAAATAAAGAGGTACTGGTCAGCAATGACTGGGGAAAAATTGGGAGAAACTAAAGAAAACTTTGATGGTAGCAGGTCGCTCTTGAACATGACACTTTTCCTCCGTACCACAATCGGGTTGGGTTGTTTCATTCACTGGTCACATCCATGGTCTCGCCATACCATCCATATTTGGGGTAATGCTACCGATCCATCGCATCAGTGTCGCCATATGTTCAAGAGAAGTCGTTCAGAAAGAGTCAACCGTGTCCCATCCACTGCCGTACATTATCCTTCATCCATTCATGACCGCCACCCTGAATCATATGTCACAGATCGTTTTCACCTCCATTAAAATCATTAGCTCCGTTCCGTGTCACTGATGTGGGATTCATTAAGGCCCTCCTGTGACGAATCGCTTCTTGTCGACATCAGCTCATTATCCAAGAAGTTGATCTAGGAACAACCCCTTCAGTACTTTGAAGCTTGCATGCCACAATGGCAAGTTTCTCACTTCCGGCGACAGGTATACATCAATGACCTTCGACCGAAAGATTTTGCGTGGTGTTCGACGCCAAGTCCTTTATTCACACCACGTGAATTGTACTGCAGTACCTTGAGGGTCATTATCATTATCGGTGATTCCTCTCGCGCTTGTTAACGGTTTACATCATTGACCGGTAATCAAGCGATGTCTTTCCATGTTCGACTTCAGGACAATTCTCACATGGATCGACTTGTACTTAGAGTGAAGATCGAACGAGTTTGAAGACCCCGGATCTAGTTTCATCCATCTGGGCTGCGATATATATTCATGAAAGATAAAGACATTGACATGCACATCATTGTAGCAGATAATCATCCTACTCAAAGGATGATAATTTCATCAAAATTATCAGTCTACCATCAGGCCATTGTCTGTTCTATGTACAGAAAAATGAATTTATAAAGCTGAGCATGGGAATGCCCGCCTCAGCTAGATCATGAAAGCAGTATGAAAAATAATGTATTGTATTGTATTGTATTACAGGTCTCCTCCCAGCATTGGATGAACTTCGGATCCCCCTGATAAAGCATTTCACCCGATAAACAGCCTCATACTTTAGGGGGCAACTGTTATAGACATTTTTGTGCCTTACAGCATTGAGCATGAAATGTCCATAATCTAAGGGATCAAAAGTCCCTAAACATGTTGTTCCTATCCCTAGAGGAACAAGGCTAATAAACCACAGCAATTCACAGAAGTTCTCCACCAAAAACTACTCAAAACAAGTCAATTCAGGATCATTTCAGTGGCTACACTAGCTGTTTGCGCTGAATGTCAAAGCCAACACTGGCTACCTGCATTGAATGTCAACTGGAACAAAGGCTACCTGTGCTGAACGAGAGTGGACAAGTGGCAGGCTCATTTCTCAAGGTGTCAAGACCCAGGAAGCTTCCAAAATGACACTTGCCTCAGGGAATTCGACTGGTGATGAGTAAGAGGTTCCAAATCTCCAAGTGGAAGCAAGAACCTCCAAGTGGACTCAAGAACTGACAGAGGGAGAGGACACTAGTCAGATCTCAAGCTGACTCATCCTCTCTCCAAATATCTATATATGGATCTCTTCTCCATGAGATCTAGAAGGCTGGAATTTTATTATTGCAAAGAATTGTTGTTGGTTTGAGACTGGAATCATTGGGTGCTTAATGCTTTGAAGGGGCTGAAGATAGGAATTCCATTTGCTGGGAAGGAGATGCTGGATTGGAGCCCTCAGGGTTGTATCTCTTCCTGAACCTTGTTATTCATCAATAAAGCTATCTTGGTTTCTCCTATATGCTGATGTATTTTGATGTATGAATGTATTAGTGTATTTGGTTTATTTCTAATCCTAAACTAGTTATGAATGTGAACATCTGTCTTTGTGTAGTGTTCTTCTCTTGTCTCAAGTAGTTGTTCTCTTGTCACAAGTAGCTGTTCTCTTGTGATCTTGCAGGAAGTTGTAGCTGGATAAGCAAGAAGGCAAGTAGCTGTGAACACCCAAAGAGAAGGGAGATTGGATCGAGGGACAAACGGAAGACACCGGTAAGTCTATTGATCTCTCTTCTTTCACATTTCATAAAGGAAGAAACCAGTATAGTTGTACTCGTTTGTTGCTAAGGCACTGTCACACCTTAGGTGGATAGGATCGTCCTGCATAGGCATTTTTCCCCACAACAAATTGGCGACTCCACTGGGGAGATTTGTTTAGTCATTTTATTTGTGTTTCTATCATTTGTTTGCATCATAGACTTGACAGCAACAGTCGAACTGCATCTTTCCCGGATGCAAAGTAGAAAGTTGCTGCTTTGATCCAATTGCTGGACTTGTCTATGATCTAAACAATGGATCCACAAATGATTTGATGATCCTTGTGATAGATCTTAGTAGCCTTCAAAGCATCCCTTTGATTACACCTTGCTTGTTGCTTTTATTTGGCCTGAAACAGTTGATTAAGTAGCAAACTGTGACCCAGAACCTGAGGGAAACGAGAGTTTCTCCTTCAGCGCAGACCCAGTGAAGGGATTCTGCATTTCAACACAGGTCTCGTGAAGGATACCTGCGCTGAATGTCAAACCCCGTGTCTTCTCATAAGGTGACTTGGTCTTGCTTTATGACCAAGAATCCGATAAATTTTGAGCAGGTAAATTTAATTCCTTATGGATGGGCCCCTATATTGTTAAACGAGTGTTAGCAAAAGGAGCCTATGAGTTAATGGATTATGACGGAATTCCACTGGCGCAACCCCGTAATGGGTTGTACCTCAAGCGTTACTATGCTTAAATAGTAACCTGTATGCTTTTGTTGTATTTTGTTTTCGCTAAAATGTTTGTTTTGGTCGAGTGATCCACCTTTTTACATTTATTGCAGATGTCAAACCTTCCAGAGACATGTGTTGGATATGTCGACGGAGCGAGTCGTAGTTCGCGGAACCTATCCTCCGCAGCCTGGGCCATTTTTGATCCAAGCGGCGAGTTAGTAAGTTTCAGAGGTGTATGTATTGGGCAATCAATGAATAACATCGCTGAGTATAGCGCGTTGATAGAACTACTCTCTGATGCCATCACCCGTGGTATACGCCGACTAATTGTCAGGCTAGACTCACAGCTCGTAATACTACAACTCAATGGTATATATTCCGTTCGCAATCCAGCTATTTATTGCATGTTCCTAAGGGTTAAGATTTTGGAAAGACAATTTGATTCAATTCAATACCAGCATATTTCCAGAAACTTAAACACATTAACCGACTCTTTAGCAAACTATGTGTTAGATAGACATTTGCGACATTTATAAAAAGAGACACATCATCAATGATTGTACATATGGATCATATAACTCAACCAGAATAAAACTCGAAAATCAAAATATATATAAGTTGTTTATCGTTCATACATAATGTTCTGTAACCAAGACAAAATCGGTCATATGACCCAAAAACTCAAAGGTGCTAGGGGGCACCCTAGCCTAGTGATGCTCATGATAGCACGTCACGGCCTGTGCAATCATGCGCAAGAGACGAGTCCATCGTCTAGGCACACCAGTAGTATGCCGCTGCAACTGTAAAGGTAACTCATCAATCCTCACATCGGGAATGCCGAGAGTAAGGCTCTCAACCTGCTCCTGCACAGCTGTAAGGGTCTCGGCTACGTCAAGGTCACGGAGAATAACTCTCCCAGTAGTCTCCCCTGCTGGGGCAACAACTGGCGCTCTCGGGCGAACTGTTGGACGAACAAGACCAACATCTGCATGCACACATGAGTTTGATTAAAGTCTTGATAGAATAAAGCACAAGGACATTATAAATAAGAACAGTAAACAGTAATATGGTCGAAGATTTTACCAATAGCGCCCCACTGTTCGCCATCCGGCAGTACCAAGTCCGGATCACCTCGAAAATCCATACCAACATATGGATACTCGGAATAGACCATCTCCTGACGCTCGAACCACCTGAAGAAGGTATCAGTAAAAGAAATCGGAGATTGACCAGCATGCCTAGACATGTGGTCAACCCATCTCTGCATGCGTGGCTCGGTAGGAGAAGGCAAGTCGAGTGCAATATACTGAGGCTGCATCAGTGGTATTTTCTCCAAGGCAAAGGCAGTCAGAATAGAACCAAATCCAAAGTTCTTCAGCTTCCCGTCCTTTACCTTGTTCAACTGACTTTTCATCTGAAGAAGTACTGCATCACACCAGTTGAATACTTTCGCTTGGAGACAGTCCAAGGCGTGCTGCACGTAAGATCTGTTGGCAACATGTAGAGATGCGCTACCGGCCATCCTGCCAATAGTATACAGAATGGACCTAAGAGACCTATCAGTAATCTCACGGATAACAACCTTGCCGTCTCTGCTCGGCTGGGACCCCTCCCTGCAATACTGACGGACATAATCTCTTACGGAATCATTCCCTCTGGCCGAACCTGACAGAGAAATCGGGGCACCCTGCCTCGACAAACCAGTCAAGAAGTAAATGTCTACCACGGTCAAAGGGATGGATTTGCTCCTAATCTGAAATACTTGGTTAATAGGATCCCAAGCATCAAGCATATACTGCAGTAAAGAGATCTGTGCTCTCATACTAGAGATACGGAAGAACTTCAGCAGGCCACAGTTCCGCAGCGCGTTCACCGTGACAGGGTCATGGAGGGCAATCATGTCCTCCTCTTCATGTTCTCGTTCTCGCCATGTGAGGGTCATTTTGCTTAAAAGTCCCTGCAAAACAAACAAGAGAAAGAGTAAGCTCCTGGATTTGATGAGAAACTGGCAAAATTTCATCAAAAACTGTGCAATAGAACTGCTTTTCTGTGATCAACGCAATTGGCAAGTGTCCTACCTGCGTTGAAGGTCAAACTGCCTTAAGGCAGCTTGACATTCAACGCAGGTTTCGAATGGACTGCCTGCGCTGGTGGCAGAGCGCCCTAGAAAAACCCCAAGGGTTCATGGGAACAGGAAAACAGACACAGAATGGAAAAAGGAAACCATGAAAAGAAAGAGCTAGAGTTTAGCTCCTACCTGGTCCAGACGGCGCCGAAAATCATCCGCAGAATCTCCCGGAATCAGCTGGTGAAAATCAAGGGGGAAGAGGCACCTCCAAAGCTCCAACAAACCAAGTTCAAATGAAATGGTAAAATGAGAGGTAAAAACATCTTTTAATTGCTTTTTACGTAGTTCAAATCAAAATATTAGGGTTCTAATCTCATTTCCATGCAAATATTATTCGTTTCTAACTAGTTTGATGCAGCAATTGAGGATACAGTACTATCTTTGAAAAGGGCAAAACGAGTCATGGTAAAAATCAAAGAATTGACCATATAATATCGAGAAGTTTTAGCACAAAGTTCATGCTCGTTAAAAAAATAAACACAAGATCCGAGCAGTTTTAGCACATAGTTCATGCTCGTTAAAAAATAAACATAAGATCGAGAAAATGTTTCCACCCGCGTTTAAGCTCGTTAAAAAATGAACTATCCCGGTAAATAACCACTGTGAATGTAATATCATCAGCCATTGAAGCCTAAGTCGTGTTTGCACCGTCACCTCCACTTTTCATTTGGCCGATCGTTCACCTCCATATGATTGTTTACCCATTTTGAGGAACAGCTGCGAAGAGTGATTTCACCTAGCCATCCTTGTGACACTGCCGTGATTGGAAAATTCCAACCTGTACTTGGAATCAGCTGCTAACCCTGTTTATCACTTGTTCCTCAAAAGACGAGTCTTCTTTAAGCTCTTTTCAACTGACTCGTAAAATATGAAAAGATTGTCGAGTTTTGGCCTTCCAGCTCGTTAAAGGACAGGAAGAGCTATCCCTCCTCTAGATTTTAATCTTTTTTGGACTTGAGGGATTATTGCACAAAAAGATCGAGCGCTTGTTTTATTCGGCTCGTTAAAACTATCGAAAACTCATCCCTTCTGTATTGTTTTATACTTTTTCGGACTTAAGGGATTAGGTGACGAAAAAGGAATTTTGGAGTTGACTTTATGTACCTTTTCAGACTCTCTAAAAATGAAAAGGACCGAGTTCTCTTTGTCGTTAGACTCGTTAAAATCATTAAATAGCGACAAACTTGTCTTTAGACGAGAACGAGTTTCACTATCGTTAGGCTCGTTAAAACATAGCGATGGGCTTGCCCGAAGGGTAGGTTATAGAACAAGCATATGTTATCCTCCTCAAGCTTGACAAAAATAAAGAGGTACTGGTCAGCAATGACTGGGGAAAAATTGGGAGAAACTAAAGAAAACTTTGATGGTAGCAGATCGCTCTTGAACATGACACTTTTCCTCCGTACCACAATCGGGTTGGGTTGTTTCATTCACCGGTCACATCCATGGTCTCGCCATACCATCCATATTTGGGGTAATGCTACCGATCCATCGCATCAGTGTCGCCATATGTTCAAGAGAAGTCGTTTAGAAAGAGTCAACCGTGTCCCATCCACTGCCATACATTATCCTTCATCCATTCATGACCGCCACCCTGAATCATATGTCACAGATCGTTTTCACCTCCATTAAAATTATTAGCTCTGTTCCGTGTCACTGATGTGGGATTCATTAAGGCCCTCCTGTGACGGATCGCTTCTTGTCGACATCAGCTCATTATCCAAGAAGTTGATCTAGGAACAACCCCTTCAGTACTTTGAAGCTTGCATGCCACAATGGCAAGTTTCTCACTTCCGGCAACAGGTATACATCAATGACCTTCGACCGAAAGATTTTGCATGGTGTTCGATGCCAAGTCCTTTATTCACACCACGTGAATTGTACTGCAATACCTTGAGGGTCATTATCATTATCGGTGATTCCTCTCGCGCTTGTTAACGGTTTACATCATTGACCGGTAATCAAGCAATGTCTTTCCATGTTCGACTTCAAGACAATTCTCACATGGATCGACTTGTACTTAGAGTGAAGATCGAACGAGTTTGAAGACCCCGGATCTAGTTTCATCCATCCGGGCTGCGATATATATTCAGGAAAGATAAAGACATTGACATGTACATCATTGCAGCAGATAATCATCCTACTCAAAGGATGATAATTTCATCAAAATTATTAGTCTACCATCAGGCGATTGTCTGTTCTATGTACAGAAAAATGAATTTATAAAGCTGAGCATGGGAATGCCCGCCTCAGCTAGATCATGAAAGCAGTATGAAAAATAATGTATTGTATTGTATTGTATTACAGGTCTCCTCCCAATATTGGATGAACTTCGGATCCCCCTGATAAAGCATTTCACCCGATAAACAGCCTCATACTTTAGGGGGCAACTGTTATAGACATTTTTGTGCCTTATAGCATTGAGCATGAAATGTCCATAATCTAAGGGATCCAAAGTCCCTAAACATGTTGTTCCTACCCCTAGAGGAACAAGGCTAACAAACCACAGCAATTCACAGAAGTTCTCCACCAAAAACTACTCAAAACAAGTCAATTCAAGATCATTTCAGTGGCTACACTAGCTGTTTGCGCTGAATGTCAAAGCCAACACTGGCTACCTGCATTGAATGTCAACTAGAACAAAGGCTACCTATGCTGAACGAGAGTGGACAAGTGGCAGGCTCATTTCTCAAGGTGTCAAGACCCAGGAAGCTTCCAAAATGACACTTGCCTCAGGGAATTCGACTGGTGATGAGTAAGAGGTTCCAAATCTCCAAGTGGAAGCAAGAACCTCCAAGTGGACTCAAGAACTGACAGAGGGAGAGGACACTAGTTAGATCTCAAGCTGACTCATCCTCTCTCCAAACATCTATATATGGATCTCTTCTCCATGAGATCTAGAAGGCTGGAATTTTATTATTGCAAAGAATTGATGTTGGTTTGAGACTGGAATCATTGGGTGCTTAATGCTTTGAAGGGGCTGAAGATAGGAATTCCATTTGCTGGGAAGGAGATGTTGGATTGGAGCCCTCAGGGTTGTATCTCTTCCTGAACCTTGTTATTCATCAATAAAGCTATCTTGGTTTCTCCTATATGCTGATGTATTTTGATGTATGAATGTATTAGTGTATTTGGTTTATTTCTAATCCTAAACTAGTTATGAATGTGAACATCTGTCTTTGTGTAGTGTTCTTCTCTTGTCTCAAGTAGTTGTTCTCTTGTCGCAAGTAGTTGTTCTCTTGTGATCTTGCAGGAAGTTGTAGCTGGATAAGCAAGAAGGCAAGTAGCTGTGAACACCCAAAGAGAAGGGAGATTGGATCAAGGGACAAACGGAAGACACCGGTAAGTCTATTGATCTCTCTTCTTTCACATTTCATAAAGGAAGAAACCAGTATAGCTGTACTCGTTTGTTGCTAAGGCATTGTCACACCTTAGGTGGATAGGATCGTCCTGCATAGGCATTTTTCCCCACAACAACAAGTCTAGCTTTATACCTCTGTTTTCCTCCATCTTCTTCCTTCAGCCTGTAAACCCATTTATTCTTCAATGTAGTTTTTCCTACAGGCAACCTGACTAAATCCCAAGTCTAGTTATGCATTAAGGAGTCCATGTCTTCTTCCATGTCTACCTCCCACTTCTTCCTGCTTTCAACCTGCATTGCTTCTTCATAACATTCGGGTTCACCAGAATCAGTCAACAATAAATAATATAATGAAGGAGAGTATCGTTCAGGGGGTCTACTTATCCTAGTAGATCTTCTAACACCACTTTCAGGTGTTTGGGGTGCCTATTGTTGTTGTGGTGGTTGTTGTTGTTGTTGTGGTTGTTGATTATTATTATTTTCAGGCACCTTTACTTTTTCAGTGATTTCATCAAGAACTGCGTGTTCCTTGTTTTCCTTTTCCTGTTTCTTTTCATGCAATTGATTCTTATACAAGACCTTTTCATTGAATATTACATCTCTTCTCCTAATGATTTTGTGATTTTCGTAATCGTACAAGCGATAACCAAAATCATTAACACCATATCCAATAAAGGTACATTTCTTTGATTTTGCCTCAAGCTTTGTTCTATTTTCTTTATCAATATGGACAAAGGCCTCACAACCAAAAGGCTTTAAAATAGAGTAGTTTACCTTTTTACCTGTCCATGCTTCCTCTGGAACACCACCATCCAAGGAACTTGAAGGCCCTCTATTTATTAGATAAACAGCAGTATCTACAGCATCTGCCCAAAACTGTAAAGGCAATCCTGCATGCAATCTCATGCACCTTGCACGCTCCATGATTGTTTTGTTCATCCTTTCTAACACACCATTTTCTTGTGGTGTTCTTGGAACTGTCTTCTCTCTACGAATTCCATGCTCTGAATAGCACCTATCAAACTCTTTGCTGCAATATTCACCTCCATTGTCTGATCTAAGACACTTCAATTTCTTTCCTATCTCAATCTCAACCAAAGATTTCCATTTCTTGAAAGTAAATACATCAGATTTATTCTTAATACAATAAATCCAAGTTTTTCTAGTTGCATCATCAATAAAAGTAACATAATAACGAGAGCCATCGAGAGATGATACCTGAGCAGGTCCCATACATCTGTATGCACAAGCTCTAATTTTTCATTCTTCTTTTCTTTCTCAACTCTGAGAAATCTGACTCTCTTCTGTTTTCCATAAATGCAATTCTCACAGAAGTCCAAATCAACATTCTTCAAACATGGCAACAAATTCCTTGAGTGAATAATCTTCATCCCCTTTTCACTCATGTGTACGAGCCTATGATGCCATAATGCTGCATCTGCTCCTTTGGAAGTTAAAGCATTAACAGAGTTAGAAATACCATTGCATAAATAAAATGTGCCAACCTTTTCGCCTTTTGCTATTACCAGGGTTCCTTTGGTGACCTTCTAAGCTTTATCTGTGAAAGTTGTCACACAACCTTCACCGCCTAACTGCCCTGTTGAAATCAGATTTTTCTTTAGATCTGGAACATGCCTTACCTCCTTTAATAGCCATTGGTTTCCATTCTGCTGTTTTACAAGAACCTTACCCATTCCAACGATTTTACAGGGTTTATCATCACCTAGACGAACTTGTCCAAAATCGCCTTGAACATAGTCATGAAAGTATTTCTTATCAGGTGTGGCATGGAATGAAGCCCCTGAATCTACCACCCAGGAATCAGTAACATTTTTGAAAGAAAGAATCAAAGCATCTTGTAACACCTCACCTGTCACATTTGCTTCATGATTGTTTTCTTGCTGTGCATCTCCTTCTTTTCCCTTCCGAGATCTACAGTCTTTCTTTAGGTGTCCTTTCTTTCCACATTTCCAGCACACTATCCCCGATCTGGACTTGGATCTGCCTTTCCTTGATTTATTGCGATATCCTGAGCTCTTTCCTCTTTCCATTTTTCTTCCTCTAGACTCTACACCCAAATCATTTCCCGATGTCTCACCGGAGCTTTTCCGTCGCATTTCCTCGCTAAGGATAGCACCGACAACATCATCAAACTTTAAAATACTAGATCCAGAAACAAAGTTACTAATGGCCATTACCAAACCATTCCAACTTTCTGGTAATGAGCACAAGAATAACAGAGCTCTAACTTCATCATCAAAGTTTACCCCTATAGAACTTAACTGACTTGTAACTGTATTAAGATCATTTAAATGGTCTGCAATAGATCCACCTTCTGACATCTTCATATTAAATAATCGTTTGATAAGAAATACCTTGTTTGAGGCCGAGGGTTTTTCATATAGTTTCGACAGCGTCTGAATCAAACCCTCTGTCGTGGTTTCCTTCGAAATTTTGAAGGCGACTGATGCAGCAAGGCACAACCGTATTGTTTCGAGTGCCTTTCTATCGAGAAGGTTCCATTCTTCGTCTGTCATACCCATCGGCATCTTTGATTTTCCGCCCAATGGTAGGTATAGATCTTTCTGATATAGGTAATCTTCCATCTGCATCTTCCACAGCGAGAAGTTTTTTCCGTTAAATTTCTCGACTCTAAACTTACCATCTTCCTCCATTGCTCCCACTCGAACCAGGAACCCTTCTTTCCTGCGAGTTTATCAGCCAAATATACCTTCGGCTCTGATACCATTTGTTAGAAAATTATATATTACGGAGCAATGGAACACATAAAATATTACAGAAATATAAACACAGAAAATGCACAAAACAAGAGAGACACAGATATACGTGGTTCACCTAGTTTGGGCTACGTCCACCCCGAACAGCCAGCCCTTCCTTTCTATTATCCAGCAAAATGAAGAGACACAACCTACAACAAATCCACTATAATATCCTCTGTTTTCTCTCACAGTCTCACCTCTCTGTTTCTCGCTCACAGAATACACATCTATCACATAGCCTCAAATACAATACCCTCATACAAAGAGAGGGGTTGCCTTCTAGGGCAAAAAACCCTAAACTAAACATAATTTCTACTGTCAGATCATTCGTCTAATGAACGGCCCAGATTGACTAGAAATTACTATACTTTTACAAGGAAATTTTACAACTGTTTTTAGCTTCGGGAGCGTTGCCCCCGAAACCCCCCGCCAGGGGGGGGGCTCCCAAAGGTCGCAGCTGCCCCCCCTGCAACAAATATTTTACGGGAGGCGTTGCTACCCCATTTCGAACTGGGGTCCTATGTGGCGATACCTTTGAATATAGAAGATAATCAGGCTCCACACCCAACAATAAAGAGAGACATGGTTCAACTAATCTATGGTCGGGTGGAACTTGGAAGTCCCAAAGCTGGTTGGATTTTTCATTCAACAATAAGACCTCTCCTTTTCCTTGGTATTTTATGGGTAAATATACCTGTTTATATGTGGCTTATATGGTTGTTATATCCTTGATATATCTTTTGGTTATATGTTGGTTATGAATGAGTTTTATGACATTAATAATATATGGCTCTCATCATGTTTTGGTTAGTCACTAAATGTACAATGAATATATTGCTTAGTAGATGGTAATGCAGTTATTGTGATGAGGGATCAATCCTTCTTAGTGATTCTCAGATAAGTATGAGACCCCAATGCTCATATATTTTGTTTAAACCTGTAGAATGAATATTTGTGACATGTTTTATGAAATGTCTGTCATGGCTAGTAGGGGTCCAGTCAAGTCCTTGTTCAAGTATTTACATTTGTATCATTGTTTTGAGGTTACATTTCATTTCTAGAAGTTTCATGGAGTTCTAGGCAGTGGCCTGAGTCATGGCCTTGAAAAAGTGGCACAAAATCGAGATTCGTTGGCACGTAACTACCTGGAAAAGTCCCTAGTCCTACGCATGCCTTGTTGTGGGAGAAAATAGAGGATCCCAGTCGCATGCATGACCATGTCAAGGGAGTGACTAAGAAGAATATTCAACAATCCAAAGTGATGAGTTAAAGCAACTACATGCTTCAATAAGATTCATACAATCACATACATAATAGTCCATACATCAATGCGTAAGTAAAACTACATACATTGCTAAAGTAACCAAAATAGTTGAACTACAATAACAACATATGAACGAAACATGTTGGCTCTATTATATTATATAAAGTGAAATTTCCATCCATACATACAACCATGATAACCGCTATCCCCAATAGTGGAACGCTAGAGTCAACATTGCTTGTTCCTTCGAAGAGACATATTTGCTATGCACTGTGGAGAAGCCAAGGCTCATCACAATACTCTCCAAGCCCTCTCTAAGAAATGCCTAGCAAAAGCTTGGCTCCCAAAAGCCTCTTATATGAGTTATGTGGTTATATTTATAACAAAGGGTGGGGTGACCCTTGACATTCCCCTTTGTGACTCTTGGACTACCCTCGTGACTCTTCAACTTCATTACATAACTCTTTACATTACATATGACTCTTTGCATTCCACTTGTGAAACTTGGAATTTTCACTTTACATCATATTTACAAAAATTATACATTTTCCACATATACACATGTGGGACAAAATTGGCTTGAGTCAGCCAGACAAGACATCACTAAGACTCAGATGGATGTGGTAAGTGTTGAAAATAGCAACAAGAAATGATAAAAATAGAATCTAGATATTCCAATTTTAATTTGTCCTTGAATTAAAATTTGAATTTAGTCTCACCAGCTGTTTGGAAATAATTAATTAATTCATTATGGATTAATTAGTTGGAGAAATCCAAGTTAGAAGTCTTTCTAAAGTCATGCAAAAGTTATCCCTTAAATTAAGGAGATTATCCCTTAATTAAGGAGATAAGATTGAGTTATATTTGAGTTGTAATTAGTTAGCTCGGTTTACTGAGTTAAGTCCAGTTAAATTAGTTCCAAACTGTTTGAGGAACTAATTGTGAGTTATCAGTCAACTGATGCATGCATGCACTCAACAAGTATATTCCAGATAACTGAATATTCTCCCATTAGTAACTCATGCATGTCTATTCTGAGAAATACCCAGTTGAACTAAATGTCAAGGATAGTGTACTATTAGCTGCATGTGTTTTCCTATAAAGGAAACTCATGCATGTAGTCAAGGAAGGTTCCTTGAGGATTGCACAATTTTATAGTGTGTAAGAGTAGTGTTCCACTTGGTTGAAGGTGAATCATCCCAAAGGAACAACGAAAGGAAATAGGAGCTTGGAGGGCAGAGAGGAAGGCTTGTGAGAAGCTTTGATTGCCTATGAGCATCTGTGGGGATTGTACTAAGAGCTGGCTAGCTGTGAGAGCTAAGGTTTTGTATAATTCCTATGTATTTCCACCTTGTATGATAATACATATAGTTGGGTTTTTAGCTGAGGCTTTCCCTAAAGTATTTTCATGTGTATTGTGCATTGATTCTTCTTCTTCTGGTCATATGTGTTCAGCTCAATATTTAAGCTTCCACAAAAAGTTGGTAGTGGAAGTAGGTTATAGTATTCTGCTTTGATTTATATTGCATTATCGGGTTAACCTACATATAGATTTTCTACATGGTTGTAGAGAGATAGATCTGTAGAGAAATTTCTACATGGTATTGGAGCCAAGTTTATCGGAGCTATGAACAATATACTGAGAAAAGAATTCGATGTTTGAAGTTAGGGGTTGCAGGTGAAAATCGAATTCATATCATACTTCAATTGAGATGGGAAATTATGCGACTAATTGCCCATCGAAGAAGTCCAAGAAGGGATCCTCGGAAGGATCGGAATGTGAGGCATTAGCCTCTCAGTTTGAAATGGACTTTACCCTCATCACATGAATGGTGTCATTGATGATGGGTTGTGTCTGGTATCTTGACAGTGGAGCCTAATTCCACATGACCGGTGATAAAAGTTTATTCCGTACCTTGGAGGAGAAAGACCTCAAGATGCGTATAGATATGGGTGACGATGAAAGGTATAGTGTTTCAGGAGTGGGCACGGTTGCTTTTCAGAGGGAGAATGGATCTCCTATCACCTTGGTAGATGTGAAGTATGTTCCTAGACTGAAGAAGAACTTGGTATCGGTCGTGATGTTGGAGGACAAAGGCTATGATGTTGTCTTTAGTAAGGGAAAGGTTTTCCTTAGACACATCACCATGAGATAGGAGAAACAGATCGGTTCACGAGTTAAGAACCTGTACGCTCTTGAGGTTCAAGAAGCATGAAAAGCCTTGAGGAGCAAGGAAAATGTTAGAGACTTGGTGGTTCAGAGGGAGAGTAAATTACCTCTCAACATGCATCCCCAGAATAAGTCTTAGACAATTGTGGAGGAGCCACAATTGGAGAGGCAGAGAGGAGACTGAGTGAAGAGATCCACTTATGTAGATACCTACATTAGGGGGGAATTTCAATCCAATTAGGAAGAGGGATCACACGTAGCCATACCTCCAGGTGTGAGATGGGGCGATGTGAAGTGATAGTCCCAAGAAGGCTGAAATTGGGCGGGGTACATTGAGAGGTTTTATCTCATGGATCGTACCTTGCTATGGGAGCCTAAAGTACATAGTTGCATGAGGAATCAGTGGCATTGATGCAGTCAGAGATCAAAGTGACAGAGGCTATAGCAGTCAGATACTGAAGAGCACAAAGAAGGATTGACAATAGTGCAGAAAGGCAGAGTCAGTAGAAGCACAAAGTTTTTAGTTGACAGAGGCAATAATAGTTAGAGACTTTGATGACAGATGCATCATACTGATTCAGGTTGGATGTTTTTTTGGTTTCTGAAGTTGCTGGAGCAACAACACTAGAGAGAAGTGTTGCATGCATAACATTCCAAAGGTTCACGATTGAGATCGAGTTGAGTTCCTTTCTTGTTGAGAGGGAGTGTTGAAAATAGCAACAAGAAATGATAAAAATAGAATCCAGATATTCCAATTTTAATTTGTCCTTGAATTAAAATTTGAATTTAGTCTCACCAGCTACTTGGAAATAATTAATTAATTAATTATGGATTAATTAGTTGGAGAAATTCAAGTTAGAAATCTTTCTTAAGTCATGCAATAGTTATACCTTAAATTTAGGAGATTATCCCTTAATTAAGGAGATAAGATTGAGTTATATTTGAGTTGTAATTAGTTAGCTCAACTTACTGAGTTAAGTCTAGTTAAATTAGTTCCAAACTGTTTGAGGAACTAATTGTGAGTTATCAGTCAGTTGATGCATGCATGCACTCAAAAAGTGTACTCCAGATAATTGAGGATTCTCTCATTAGTAACTCATGCATGTCTATTCTGAGAAAGACCCAGTTGAGCTAAATGTCAAGGATAATGTACTATCATTTGCATGTGTTTTTCTATAAAGGAAACTCATGCATGCAGTCAAGGAAGGTTCCTTGAGGATTGCGCGGTTTTACAGTGTGTAAGAGTAGTGTTAGACTTGGTTGAAGTTGAATCATCCCAGAGGAACAACAGAAGGAAATAGGAGCTTGGAGGGCAGAGAGGAAGGCTTGTGAGAAGCTTTGATTGCCTGTGAGCATCTGCGAGGATTGTACTGAGAGCTGGCTAGATGTGAGAGCTAAGGATTTGTATAATTCCTATGAATTTCCACCTTGTATGATAATACAGATAGTGGGGTTTTTAGCTGAGGCTTTCACCAAATTATTTTCATGTGTATTGTGCATTGATTCTTCTTCTTCTAGTTATATATGTTCAGCTCGATCTTTAAGCTTCCACAAAACTTTGATAGTAGAAGTAGGTTATAGTATTCTGCTTTGATTTATATTGCATTATCGGGTTAACCTACATACAGATTTTCTACATGGTTGTAGAGAGATAGATCTGTAGAGAAATTTCTACAGTAAGACCATCTCATCAACCTCTTCTCTGTGATCCTCGGTGATGAGATGATGCCATGCTCGATAACGTGCAATGGTGTCCGCGTACTCTTTGATGATGTCTTTCTGGAAACAAACTCTTGCCTCCATTGCTTCTGGGTATAATGATTTGGACCCTCTTTCCAACTTGTCCTGTAACATGCGCAACTTAGTCCTTAGAAAAGCCAAACCGATGATGTACATCTGCATGTTATCAATGTTGACTTGCAAATTTACCCTGGTGGATGTGAGCATCAACTGATCAAAGTACGTATCGAGCTCCATTCTGACTTGGTTCTTCTCTTTGGCCTCAGTGAGCATATCAATTGATGGGTTGTCGTACTTTCTCACCATGACATCCAAACTCCTGTACAACTATGCATACGAAGTCTCTAGAATGGTGATGAGCAGCGGGAGTTCCTCATAGTTTCGGCTAAGACTCTGGATAGATACTTTGTCTAACTCTACACGTGGTTTCATCATCTTGTGAAAGTGTAGTGGGGCTCCCTTGTACCTCATTTTCCATGTTTGTACATGATAAACTGCGACAGATATATACATATCTATATATATATCTATATATATATATATATATATATATATATATATATATATATATATATATATATATATATATATATATATATATATATATGCGAGCGTTTGCATAATCCTGTGCAATGCTACTAATGACCGTGTAGATGGACAACTGCCTTGTGCATGGTGACGAACCTGTCATACAGTCTCCACATGACTTCCACAAGAGTTGATACTTCAGCAAGTATGTCCATCTTTGTTATAGACATTTTTGTGCCTTACAGCTCTAAGCATGAAATGTCCATAAACCAAGGGCTCCTAAGTCCCTAAAAGTGTTGTTCTAACCCCTAAAGGAACAAGGTCAACAAATTACAGCTTCTCCCAGAAGTTCTCCACCAGAAACTGCTCAGAATAAGTCAAAACAGGATCATTTCAGCTGCTCCACTGGCTAGGTGCATTGCATAGCACCTAAATACACTGGCTAGGTGCGTTGCAACGCACCTAAATGCACTATGAGGGTGCGTTGGGCGAGAAATGACAAATGGCAGTGTCATTCCGCGAGGTGGAAAGACAATGGAAGCTTCCAGAATCTTCTCCTATGACACTTGCCTCACTGAATTCGACAAAGGATGAGTAAGAAGCCTTCAGTCTCCAAGTGGAAGCAAGAACTGACAGAGAGAAGACACTAATCAAATCACAAGCTGACTCATCCTCCTTGCATACATCTATATATGGATCCCTCATCCCAGAGATCCAGAGGTTGGAATTTTGCACATTGTAAGGAATTGCTGTTGGTTTTGGGACAAATATCAGAGTATTGGGTGATTTATGCTTTGTTGGAGGTGAAGAGGGGCTTCTTTGCTGGGAGGTTGATGCTGGGTCAGGAATCATCGATTGTAACTCCTCCTGGATCTTCTGTTTATCAATAAAAAACTATTTGAGTTTTTCCTCCATGCTTGTGTATCATTGATGCTTGTCACATTTGTATGGTTAACTTAAATCTGATCCTAAGTTGTTTATGAATATAGATCCATGTCTTTGTATAGTTTTCTTCTTCTGTGATCTTACAGGTACTTGGTGAAGCTGGGAAAGTAAGGGAGCAGGTAGCTGGAAGCTGTCAAAGAAGAGAGGGATTGGATCAAAGGATTAGCGCAAGACATAGGTTGGTTCTTTCTATTCCTCTCTGTCTATAGTTTATAAAGGAAATACAAAAGTAGTTTTTCTCTATTTGTTTCTAAGGCAGCTGTCACACCTTAGTGGGATAGAGCAGTTCTAAATAGACACTTTTCCCGGTAACAAAATGGCGACTCCACTGGGGAGAATGTCTAATTAGTTTGTTTGTGTATCTCTTTTTTGTTCGTTTCATAAACTTATAAGTAGCATTCGAACTGCATTTGCCATAACAAATGCAAAGTAGACATCTGTTGCTTCAATCCATTCACTGGATTTGTTTATGATTTTAACAGCTGATTCACGAATGATCTGATTGCCCTTGTGATAGCTCTTAGACCCTCCTTAGATCTACCCCTGATTGTGCATTACTGATTGCTTTTACTCAGCGAAAAACCAAAGACTGAACTACAAACCGTGACCCAGAACCCAGACAAATTCTCGTTTCTGGCCCAGCGCAGGCACTGTTAATAGTTCCTGCATTTCAGCGCACTTCCCGAAAGGGCAACCTGCGCTGCAATCTAGTTTCTCTGTGTTACAGGTGCGCTGATCAGACTAGCCCTGTGCAGCTGAGGTTCTTATGCTTCATTCTTTCCAGTTTTGTCTCTGAATTTTGCTGCCCGTGATCAGTATATGTATGTCTGTTTAAAACCCCTTTTCCTTACTGTTATTCCGCCTCCTTTGTACAAAAGAACTGTAGATGTTTTTGTGTGTTTGTTGAGTCGTTTACAGTTTTCCATTGCAAAAGTAGAATAGTCGTACTGTCGTCCTTTGATTTAGATCTGTCGCAAGTGTCGATTTCGATCATAGGAGAAAGTTTGATTGCTGTTGATGGTCGATTATACTTTTACTATTGCCTTTGGTCTGAATTTTTGATTTTCTAGTGTCTAAAATGAGTATTCATTTCAAAATCGTAAGGTGTCGTAATCGTCTTTATCTTTTGATTTCGGAAAGAAGCTTGTTTGTGTTTGTCGCTTGAAAGCAAATTCAGATTTGTACATCAACTTTCTTTTTAGCATCAATACTAAGAAATTCGAAAACAAATACATGCATGTGCATTTGCATATTGACAGTCTGTTTGGCTTGATTTAGGAAAGTGCATTTACAGTGTCGTCTTTGCTCTTTGTGAAAAGATTGTGTCTTTCTTTTCCTCTAGTAGCTAGGATTTTCATTGCACAAAAGAGATAAAAGTTTGCTTATCATCTTTAGATTGCATTTTAGAAATTACATCTACATATCGTGGTGAACCCAAAAGGCAAACTTCATAAGCAAGATCAACTTAAAATAAATTCAATGAATCTAACAATGCTTTGGAACTTAACGCACAACATTTAGAGGTCTAGGCTAGAGATGTATTCTGGTGTCGTAAAGCCTGGTAACTATTGTCCTCATTGATGGTTGGGTGATTCCTCCACTTTGAGATGATAAGTGCCAGTATGGACTTGTGCTCCCACGTACCGTCGAGTATATTTTGGGAGACCCCTATAGGTTTAAATCCTTTATCCATAGGAAGCCGTGTCTGCCGCCCTATCGATCGCAATGCACTGAACACAGCATTCGGGAAGATTGACTGCCGTACCGTAAAAAGTATTCTGCAGTTTTGTGATTGGTTTGGTACTCCCTCTACCTAGATCTCCAGAGCAGTCCCTTTCGTTCCTTTTTAGACTCCTTAACGGAAAAGGTCCATCTGAGCACTTGTCACTTCAGGCTCATTAAAAATCGAAGGAGACTAGAGTCATCTTTTGTTTTTTCTCGACTATTAAAAACTGAAAAAACAAGTTGTGTCAAAGCGTATAAAAATTTATTTTAAACAGAATATTTACTACCCTTTCCTACGTTGATCTTGGGTTGAGAAAATGGAGTCTACCAACCAAGGAATTCCCCTTGGAGGAAATCCTAGTCCCTTCTCCTCTTGGGGAGATTTTGGTGTGCCCCATATGGCCACATTGTCGCTTCCAGGACTGACAATTGGTTTGCCTGTATGGCTCTTCTCAACCTCTGTCGTTCAGAACACCACTATTCCTGAACAATCGAATCAGCAATTAGACGAGTCCAGAGTTGCCCACCAACCTTCTACTTCCTCTAATTCTTCCTCTCCTCCTTCCTCTTCTCTTGATGGGGCTGGTAAAGCCAAAAGTCAAGTTCCTAAGGAGAAGAAGGAAAAGAAGAAGAAAGAGAAGAAGAAGAAGGAGCCAAAGGCGAATGGGGGAAAATGAGTGTTGTCTAACGAAAATCCACACACTGCACCGACCAGGCCTAAATCGCCATGTGTCATTTGCAAAGGAGACCACTTTCACAGAGATTGTCCTTGCATCCCTCGGATATTAAGGGACTGGTCTCCTAGATTGCACAACCCGGTGTCATCAACCTCTGATGATCATGTTGAAAGCACACCGTCGACTAGTGAAAGTGAAGCCCCAGGACAAAAAGGAAAATATAGATTTCCTTGTAAACTGTGTGAAGGCGATCATGCCATTCACCGTTGTCCCTTCTTAGATGAAGCTAAAATAGTTTTGGATGATCGTCCGGTTTCACCGTTACGACTTCCTCCTGGATATAAAAAACTCTTGCCGAGTCCGTCACTAGTTGAAAATCCGGCTGGCTCGCTCAGGTGGTCGGCTGAAGCACCTATCATTGAAGATAAACCATCTGGACCCATATTCGTCGAAAGTCAAAAGGTCGAGGCGGCAGTTGACCCAGTCTTGCCTCCAGAGGTTTCATCTTCAGATGATACAGTCACTGAAGAGAACAAGGATGACACCGTCCAAATTCTTTTCATAAACACAGACTCCAACGAACATGGGGGAAATTTACCCGTTCCTTTATCGCAGGAAGGAAGTTCGTCAGAGTCGTACCCGGCCGTCTATTCGGTCCCACCTCCAAGCAACCTAGTTGTCTCCTTCGACTGGAATCAACTAGGTAGAACCCGCTTACCAGCAAGCTTACCATTCCGAATTATCGTTCAAATATATAGAATGGTTATGGCTGGTACCATCATAGATGAGGGGGCTTCTGTGAGTATCCTTTCCTCAACTGCTTGGAAAGCGCTTGGTTCGCCATCGCTTTTGCCTGAGATGAGAAATCTGACAGGCTTTGATAAAGGAACCAATCGACCTTTAGGGATCCTTCCCGATGTGCCCATAACATTGAGAGGGAAAACCATTCACATGAACGTAATGGTAGTTCAAGGACCCCTAGATTACAATCTACTCCTTGGACGAGACTATATTTATTGCATGAGAGCCATTGTCTCATCACTCTTTAGAGTGATGTGTTTTCCGCACGAAGGAAGAGTGGTCAAGCTCGTGGACCAGCTTTCATTTCCCAGATCACGCATAGAAAATAGTCATATACCATCCCTGAATGGTCTTTTCACGCAAGCAATGTCTCAATCTCCAGTCCGTCCTGCCGATGAGCGCGAGTAATTCGGAGGGATATGACTGAAACCCAGGGGGCATGCACCCTGGTCTGCTTCGGCAGGAAAACTTCGGGTATAGGGTAGGTTTCCACGGGAGAATATGCCTAGTCTGTACCCCCGTCCGTGATTGGAAGAGGGGGTTATTCTAGTGTTGGATACCTATAGTAATAGGTTTCATATTTCATGATTGGCAAGAGAAAAGCCAAATATGCTCTGCTTTGGTATCCCAAAGATCCCATATTTCCTAGAAAGCAAGAGCTGGGTAAGTGTTTCAAGTATTGAGGACCTTATTTCAATTTTTGTGGATGATTCAACAGTTTAATCTGGATCATGCCATGTTTCAATTTTGAGTTGTAGAATAGAGAAAGAGGTCTGTCCAAACAGCTTAATCTTGGCAGACAAGTAGCTCAGGTAGAGAAGCAAAGGTTCCCAAAAGTTTAATCTGGGACCTTGGAGGACATAAGGGTAGAAGTAGATAGAGAAAAAGAGGAAAAAGCCAAAGAAAAGAAAAGGCAATTGAGGGTTGCAAGTTCAAGTGCCCCTCCAAGAAGAAACAAAAAATGCTAGGCAAAATAGTTGGGTAGGCAGTTGTGGTTGCAGAAAGAATATGATCACCATTACACAAGTATCCATAGGTCTCTTGCCAAGGCAATCGATCTGTCAGCAAGCAAAGTGGTGAAGTTCATGAAATTACAGCAAAGAGCATCACTAACTTCCTCTCTTTCCCTCTCTACTCCATCACTAACACCCCCTTTCTAAATTCCCCTCATTCATTCATATTAACTCCTAATTCTACTATATAACCTCCCTTATCTTACCCCACCCCTAATATTATTAACACTAAGGTGTATAAAACCCCAAATCTTATCTATATTCCCTCCCATAGGCATAATAGCCGTGTATTTTTTAAAGGGGGCCAAATGGCATCTGGCCACTTTGGTGAACCTATTCCACCCATTTCCCTTTTGCTGCAAGACAATTTGCCTTCAAATCACCTCTGCATTGCTAAAACCCACTTTCCAAACCCATTTTGCCTATAAAACCTTTGCAAAGGTCAAATGCCCGCCTCTGGCACGTTTCCCAATCCTACCGCATTGTGGTTTAATCAAAACATTTGAAAAAACCCACATAAAACCCACAAATTTTGATTTTTCCGCCCATAATATCAAAGGCGCATGTTACCCCTCCGCCAGCCGTCGGATCAAGCCCACCAGATCCGACGGCTTACAGCAATATCGGAGCACCTCCCGTGACCGCACGTTAACTTCCGGGGAAGTGACGTTGCGCCTTGTCACGCCTCCTCCACGCGTCGGGCATTAAACCATCTCGGAGCCCGCTCTGACATCCTCCGCGCCGTACCTTAACCGCCCCGGGAGACTGCGACGGTTAAGGCCTTAACCGTGACCGTTGCACGTTAACCGCCACCTACCCGCCGCTAATTCACCGCCACGTCGTTGCCTGCCCGTACCCGCTTATGTTATTGGCCCACCTCACTGCTGACTGGGCTTCCACCTCGCCTCACCTTTGACCAGTCGCCCACTGCCACGTCGCCCGATGACGTCAGCTGACGTCACCTCACCATGACCCACCAATGACGTCATGCTGACGTCAGCAGAAAAAAGCGCCAAATGGTAAAATGACCCATATTTACCAAATTTTCCCGTGTTTTTACCATTTTCACTGTGTTTTTACTGAGCGCTCTGCTTCACCGTTTGAGCTCGAATTTTCGCCAACCAGTCGATTAGCCCGGGCGACCTCCTCAGAAAGCACCTGTGCACCTGTGTCTCAACCTCTGCTCGTCGAATTACAGGTATTTAGACCATTTCGCCCTCCATACGACCTTCATTAAGCTCAAAATTGCTCACAGGGATAATAGAACCACAAAGACTAGATTTACACCGTTCATTCCCCTTCATTCATCCAGCATTGTCACTGTGAGGGCCAAGAAACACTGGCAGAGCCCTAAAAAACCTGCAATTCCCATTAAACCTCTGTAATTCTGCGTTTTCCCGGCAGAATTGCTAATAGACATATTTCACCCTGTTAGAGAGTTCAGTCACACCACAGAGAGGTTCTATCACTAGACTCCAGTAGTATTTCAATTGCTACTGAGAGAATTCCCCTTGAATACTCAAAACCTCAACTGTATCCATAGAAGACTGCCTCCAGACTGTGTTTTCACCATTCCACTTGTCTATTTGCAATTTTGGTACCCTGAACAGCTATGGAGACCCCTATTGCACTAAACATTAAGCCCATCAATGCACCTCACCAAGAACTAGCATGGAAAGCCCTGGGAGACATGGACTACCAAATGCTGGATTGGTTTCCCATGGGAACCAAGTATAATGTGTTAATGCTGAATGAACTAAGAGCCCAGCACCTCAGTGGAGCAGATATCTTGGGGATTTGGGAGTCAAATTTGCCCATATACAACCTTCCCCAAGTCAATCCAATGCCAGAGCTCATTTACAGCTGCCAGGAATGCTATGACCCCAGCCAAAGGGCAGTCATAAGCCCCACAGGCCTAGTCCTGTTCCAGATAACCCCAGAGAGCATAAACCAGATGTTGCACTTCAATACAGCCAAGAAATTGACCCCTCTGTCCATGCAGAATCTGATTAACACAGGGATCAAGCTGTCCAGTGACCAGATTATCAAAATCAACCAACTGTTTGTCATATCAGGCTCTGAAACAGTCAGAACCCCTCCTATTGGGTACCATTGTCTGAATGAGTTGGGCAGAATGCTGGTGGACCTAATTAGCTATGTCCTAGGGTTCAGGGGGCTGGAAGATGTAGATGAAAGTATAATGGCAATGCTGTCCATGTTTGCCCCTGGTAAGCCTCCAACTGTGCAGTATGATTATGCAACTTACATAGCAGAGAAAATCCATGATCAGTTCATGAATCTGAAGAGGGAGAGACTGTTCAGGTACTCCTCATATATCTATCATTTATTTCTTTTCTATCAGCCAGCTACCTTCTCAGTTCCTTTGAGGCCACTCAATGCCCAAGGAAGCCCAAGATCAGTTGTTTTCTGGACCTCTGTGTTTCATTTTACCTCAGTATCACCCTATACATACTGTGAGTTCATTGATCTATTTGTTCATCCGGCCCTAACAGTTCTGCAAGGTACTCCTCCTCCTAGATTAACCGATGAAATGAGGAGGATTCTACATCTGAACAAATCCTACAATATTGGCAACTGGTACTTCTACCAGAACCACACAGTCATTAGGATATATGGCTGTGAATTGAACCCATTTAGATTGCCAAGGTATGTCCCCATGAGGCTTTTTGCCCTGGAGTATTTCAGGCAGTTTGGGAACTCAGATTACCTTCACTTTCAGAGTAGAAACAAGAAGTCACAATTGAAGGTAAGAAGTCAGCTAGGTTCCTTCCTGTATAACAAGAAAGAGGAAGGATGGAAAGAGGCACACAGCATGCTGGAAGGCCTCAGATTGCAGACCAGTTTTGAGTGGATTCCTTATGACCCCAATCATAGTATTTCCCTCAGGAGAATTAGATACAGACTGGGCAACTATGCACATAAAAGACAACCGGAAATAGAAAAGTATGCCAATGCACTAGATTGGGAAGAGGGTACACTAATAGAACAACTCACTGAGGTAGAATTGCTTGAGAAAGAAGCCAGGAATGTACAAAAGGAAACTGACTTGGAAACTTGTGCACAGGTGCCCCACTCCTACAGAAAGCAAAGTGGAACAGCTGCTGGATCTTCAGCAGCACAGCAGCAAACCACTGAGAAGACATCCCAGGCAGCAAGCAAAGACAAAGGTAAACAGGTGGAACAGCCACCTGTATTGACAGAGGAACAAGTGGACACCTTGCTACAGCAGCAAGAAGAAATGGAACAGCAGGAACTAGGGCAGCAACAAGAAAAGGCACAGTCCAGTGAACAGCCCTTGCAGCAGGAAAAGGGGACAGATCAACCTGGCAATACTGAGCAGCAGCCTCAAACAAATGTGCCTCCCAGGACAGACACCAATATAGACACATCAGTCCTCCAAACACCACAAAAGGAGGATGTGACAAGGAAAAGAGAGAGAGAGACCCCCCACACCTCATCTTTCATCAGGGGTGAGAAGAGACAGAGACTGAATGACTCCCAAGAGGAGGACATAGCAGTAAGGCAAGCCATGGGCATGGGCCCACCCAGTGGAGAACTTTCGGCCAGCTCATCCCAACGAGGACATGACATGACTATGGGAGGAGAGGTCAGCTCCTCCGGTCAAACAAGAAAGGGGCAGTCAAGTATAAAACAGCAATTCATTGACATCAAGAGGAGGAGTGATCCCATAAAAGTGCAGCTGTACGATCACTTGCTGAACCTAGCTCCTAGCAACCAGCAAAGACTCATGTCTGCTTTCGATGTGAGCGAAGGCAAAATGATAATGAGCCACTTCACGCCTACAACTTTGCAGCCTCAGTCCACCTCAGACTATCTAAGAACCAACATGGAGGTTCTTGCCAAAGACATACACCCCATGGACAAGATTGAACTACATAAGCAGACTGGTGAAATGGTGTATGCCTCACTGGCAGATGAGACATTGGAGAATTATAAATTAAAGAGCAGCCTGGACAACACAGCTTCTCAGCTGGAGTTAGAAAGAGCTTCATCACAAGCCAAGGACAATAGGATCAAGTCCTTGGAAGAGGTAATTATAGAGATAGGGCATGATCCTAAAGATGTCAAAGGCATCCAAGAGCTCCTGAAGATAAGGGATGCAGACATGGCAGCCCTAAGAAAGAAAATCAAACTCCCGGCCACCATCCATCCACAAACAGATGAAGTTGCCCAGCAAAGGCAAGAGAAAGATGCTACAGATCTGCTGGTGTCCTTATACAAAGAGCTGGTCAGGACTCAGGACCAGCTAGGACAAACTGAAGCTGCAAAGGCAGCACTACAGGAAACACTGAAGCAAAGAGAAGAGGGCCAATCCTCCCAGCCTCCTCCTGTCATAATAAATCTTGAAAAAATCCCTCCAAAAACTACTCCTCCTCCTCAGCAAACAGAAACTACAGCACCATCCACAGCAGCAACAACTACAACATCAGAACAGGCTGCTAGCTTAGACATGCAAAAGCTGCAAGCTGAGATCCAAGCCATGGAATCTCAAATCAAAGAGCTGGATGAGCTTAAGAAAACCTTGACTAAGGTAAATGAAAGGTTTGACAAGAGCAAACAGAATGAGGCAGCCAAGGACAGAGAGGTAAAAGCTCTTAAGAGAAGAATTGCTGAACTAGAGAAGGAGCTTGCACTAGAAAATGTGACAGCTGAAATGAAAGCAGTGCTATGGAGCAACATTGGAAGGTCCATTGCCAAACAGTGGCAATATATTGAGACCATGGATGAGCAAATGGTGCTCATCACTAAAGCAAACAAAGAAATACAGAGAGCCAGGGCGAGCCTTGGACACATGCCAGAAGCTGCTACAAGGATAATCAACACTCTGAACTATAAGACTATCTCTCAATTAGCTGTCATGGGAATCACTAACAGGACAGAAGCAATTGCTGTAGCAAAGAGAGTCGTTACATTGAGGAACTTGGTTGGAACACTGGAGAGGAGGACACAGGATATGCAAACTGAAATCAACAGATTCCTGGAGAAATTCGTGGCACTACAGAACAGAGGCCTCCCCAGCATTTTAAGCAGTGTAGGAAGACTGCTCACCCTAGAGAATTACAACAAGAGAATTGATGCCCAGGCAGTAGCAGAGATTGCACAACCGCCCAGCACTTCAGCAGAACCAGGGCCAGCCACCGGGCAGAGTATGTATGACAGAGTGGAGAACCTGTTTTTCCTCATGAATGAAGTTGACCATCTGTTTGATACACCACCTAACTTCTTCAAATTTACAGAAGCAGATGAAACTCTGGGTGCAATCTTAGCACACCAGCTGCCCACACAGGATGCCTGGAGAAATTTGACACAAACAGTTCTGTCAGGCCAGAATCAGTAGCGCTATTTCTACAGGCAAATAAGCATACATGCGCAGGCACAGTTTTGAGGAAAGATAGATACAGGGAAGAAGCAGAGGCTGAGCCAACTCAGCTGGACCATTGACTCACCACAAGCAACAGTCACAGTCACAGGTGACAAGTCCAAAGCACAGCGTACAAAGCATTAAAGACAGATGTTCCAGCATTTACTCAGAATATTTCGACCGACTTAGCTGTCTCCAAAGGCTAAAATATCTTCTGACAGAGCATTAAAATGCCTGTACTCTGTAGTCAATGCTGCATTAGATTTTGGCCATAATATCTTAAGTAGTTGGTAAGAAAGTAAAATCTGAGATAACTCATGACTCAGATATTTTGTAAATGACCGCAAGTATATATTCACCCTTCACAGCAGTGAAAAAGGGTTGTTGTTATTTTCTTTGGAAAAGCTCTAGCTCATTGTAAGATTTTCAGAGAATTAATACAAAGGAAGAATGGAATTTCCAAGGCTTGGTGTTCTTTGATGTATGGTGGTGAAAGATGAATGTTACAGGATTCCAGGGTGTTGCATAAAACAGCAAGTATTCTCAAATCTCTTTGTTATGTGTTTTTGAGTCTTTTGTTCTCTTTTGTTGTTCAAATGTTTTTACACTTGATAGCAAGGTGAAAGGATAGTCCCAGGATTTAACAATGTTTACCCTGGACTCAAACTGAGCTATTATACATGTTTTCCTCAGATACAGTGACAGAATTGTAATTCTTAATTGCTGCATTTCAAAACTGTGTCTTTACTGTGACAGTCATTCTCAGGGATTCAATTTTGCCCCTAAGACCTCTGTTTTCTCCTCTTAAAACTGTCTGTTGGGAACATATAGATAACAAGTGAAAATTCTTAAATGCTTTCACTGTTGTATTACCTGTTTCCAGTAATTTAATCAAAAAACCTGTTCTATTAAGCACTCTAATGGCCCTGTAAGTTCCATCTTTCATCTCAAAGTTTCAAACACTTATAGCCACAGACTCCATTGCCCAATGGTACTCAACCTCTCTGAAAACTACATCAATAGAATCTAAAAGGAGTTTCATCAACCAAAACATAAACAAAAAATCAGTACATAATAGCTAGCCTAAAACCCTATTACAAACAGTTGCAAATCATAAAGAGAGAGCCCTCTCTGATCACAGTTTGGCTAGGAACAGTGATCCAAAGATTGGTTAGTGGTTACCCCGGCCGTATTCCCTTGGGAGTCATAGGGAACAACCTGGGTGTTAACATAAATGGCGACTCCGCTGGGGACTTAAGATTTCTTCAATTACTATCTATTTCCAAAAGCTACCATCAAGCCTGAAACTAGCCAAGAGGCCTCAGGACTGTTTCTGTAAACACAGGGACAGCTTTAGGGAAGAGCTAACTAGGGAAACTTCATACTAGCCTTGAGAAATATATAGTCATTCCAGAATTCTTACCTAGTCCTTGTACATACAAAACTTTCTGTATAAAGTCCTAAAGAATACTTAGAAGCTGGCTCCCAAAAGAAACCCAAGGCACACTAGGGCAAACCCTGACCCTAATCAACCCATCATCGTCGATAACCCAAATATCATACCAAAGAATATAAGGAGGCAGCAAAAGCAGGAGAAGCTTGCTGATTCAGATATAAGTTTAGACCAACCTATCCTCATTCCAACTCCTTGTAAAGTCCTTTTCCGTTCCACACCTAATTCCCCTAGCTCATCATCAACACCTCACAGCCCTTCTCTCCCATCTTCACCATCTGCACACACTCCCTCAACCAGTTCCCCACTTATTACCCATCCTCTTAACCCGGTTACACCTGTAATCCCTGTTGTCCCATTTGTTCCTATTAACCCTATAAATCCCATAAACATGGCTAACAGATATGCACCGCTGCAGATACCAGCCAATGCTCCAGCTCTACCCCAAGACTACCAAACTAGACTCTCATTTTTTGACTCCCATGGCCCTTTGACAGCCATCCAGCATGCTAAAAAGATGCAAGACCACTTTGAGACCTATGAAATAGATGATGACAGTGTTAGGATGAGAATTTTTGTTCAAAGCTTAACTGGGGATGTCAGAACTTGGTTTAGATCCTTAAATGCAAATTCCATTGCAACCCCTGAAGTTCTATACCAGGAATTCACCAACAGATGGGAGAAAAAGAGAGATCCGCACCATATACTTGGTGAATATAACACTATTAAAAGAGGTCCCCAAGAAACGGTGTTGGAGTATTGTGCTAGGTTTAACAACATATACAATGCTATTCCCCAGAACTTAAGGCCCCCTCCTGATTTGGCCCTTTATAACTTCCCTGATGGTTTTGATTCTGATATGGCCTATCAGTTGAGAGAAAGAGACCCTCCAACCCTTGCAGAAGCCCAAAGAGTTGCAGTCACTGTAGAGGCCAACCTAATTGCCAAAAGAAACAGGGCAAAGCTGGAAAAGAAGGTTGGTTTCAAAGAAGAGCCCTCAGGTTTTGATCAAAAGTTGGATGCAATACTAAACAGCATGAAGAGACTAGGTGAAAGAGTGGAATCAGTTGAAAGAAAGTCATCATGGGAGGCACCACAAAACAATCCTCCTAGAAACCCAAATTTTAGGAGAACACAGAACCCCAATATAGGGAAGACAGGCGCTGACCAAGATATCAGACCCCCTTTTCAAGAAAATTATGCAGAAACTTCTTCAGCTAATCAGCTCAATGAAGATCCTGACATCAACTTAATAGGTCTGGATGGTAAAAGCCATGTTTTCTTAACACAAGAAGACCATGAGGAGCATGAAAACAAAACATTCCAAACACAATCAGGAGAGTCTTTTGACTTTAAACAAGGGTATGATACTGCTGTCTATGAAGTCCATAAACAATACAAACTAAGAAGTCGGACTGTAAATGCAAATCAGCCTGAGAAGGTAAAGGAGAAACAGCAATCTAAAGAAACCTTAGTCACTGAACCTAATGACAAAACAAACTTACCTACAAAAGAAGTAGTGGTTGAGGAGGTCACTGAAATACTGTCCACACCACAACAACCCTTGGCAACCTCATCATCCCACCCAAATCCGAACATTACCCCTCAAGACATCAACATGAGGGGCAGACTCCAAAATCAAGATGAAATCCAACAAGAAGATTCAATGAACAGAGAAAGGACTGCTATCCGTGACTCTAAAATTCAGGTGGATAAACCCTTTGACCTAGGAACAGAAATTGGCAAGTTAAAGATAGCAATTCCCCTTTCAGAGCTAGCCAAGCATGACATATATAAGCAACAGATCAAAAAATCCCTTCAGCTCACCAACAACAAAGATGATGTAAATGTGCTAGATGACACTCCAGAATTACTGTTTGGCCCAGAGGTAGATGGAAAAACAGTAGTCACAGGAGTTTTGCCTTTTTATGTCAGCTTGCATGTTCATGATAAAATACTGCATAATGCAATGTTTGACTCAGGTGCATCTCACAACCTTATGCCAAAAGCAGTCATGGAAAGATTAAACTTGGATATAACAAGACCATACAAAGACCTGTTTTCTTTTGATTCTAGTCAAGTCAAATGCTTGGGCCTAATTAAGGATTTATGTGTGTCCCTGGTTCAATTCCCCAACAAAACCATTCTAATGGATGTTGTTGTTGCTGATATCCCACCCAAATATGGAATGCTCCTATCAAGATCATGGGGAGCCAAGCTCCAAGGCTCCCTGCAATTAGACATGTCATATGCAACCATCTCTGTCTTTGGACAACCCAAGAGACTCTATAGGGAAACACTCATGAAATATATGGTCAGCAGTGAAGAAAAGCCTCAAAATTTTCCAATATATGCTGTCCACTCGGACATAGACTCCTTCATCCTTTTCAATGACAGCACAAGTTCCTTAAGCAATGACATTAAGACCGAAACACCCATACAAGAACAAAACATCGATCAAACAAGTGGCACCTGCCAAATTTCAATTAGCCCAACAATACCCATTAACCCTCCTCTAGTTGTCAAAAATTGTCAAACAAATGATGAAATTATCCTAGGAGACAAATGGGAAAAGAAACCTCAACTCATGCTCACATGGCCATCCCATGAAAAGAATTTAAGATCCCCTGACCAGCAAGATAGTCTGTGGGTCCTAGAGTTTGATGGCTCAGTTAACAAGTTAGGGGCAGGAGCTGGAGTATGGATACATAACAAAGAGAAAGCCTGTGCACAAGGCCGGGCTTATAGATTGAACTTTAAATGCACTAACAACATGGCAGAATATGAAGCTCTGCTATTAGGCCTCAAGATTGCAAAATCATTACAAGCACATAGCCTCTCAATCATGGGGGACTCTGATCTAGTAATCCAACAAGTAAAAGGGGATTTTGTCACCAATGACAAAAGATTAAGGTCCTATAGGTCTGCTGTAATTGAAATATTAGAAACTTTCTCCGAGTTTATTATCACAAAGATTCCAAGGGGCCACAATCTCCATGCTCACAGCTTGGCAACATTTGCCAGCACCTTCAAATTCCCACTACAACCCAACAATTGTTTCACAGCAGAAGTCAAATATAGGCCTTCTATTCCAAACAATGTCAAAGAGTGGCAAGTATTTGAGAATGATAGGCAAATAAACAACTTTTTAACTTTGCAACAAGAGTTTACAGGATTAAATATTGACCTTGAGACAGCAAGTCAATCTCAAACAGTTGATGGAGCAAGTCAATCACAATTACAGTTTCAACAGTCTGCCCACCCAATGTCACCTAGGACAGCAAAACAACTACTCAGTCCAACCATTTTCAACAAAGTAAACATTCAGCAAATTCACCAAATTGACTGTGAAGAGCTGAGCAACGCTGAAGATGAAATCATACAACTCAAAGACAATCTTCTTCCAGCAGGCCTTACCCCACTAGAGGACATTTTTGACTCAAATGATGTCCCCAGGAAACCAAAGATGCAGCCATTAGATGCAACAATTGAAGAATGTAACATTGGTACCACTGACAAGCCTAAAATAATAAAGCTATCTGCTGCTTTGCCCCCTGATCAAAAACCCAAATATGTTGATCTCTTTAAAGAATTCCAAGATGTCTTTGCCTGGGGTTATGAAGACTTGAAGTCTTATGATACCTCTGTTATCCAGCACACCATTCCCCTCAAGCCTGATCAAAAACCATTCAAACAGAAATTGAGAAGAATCAATCCTGTGCTTCTTCCTTCCATTGAAAAGGAATTACAAAAAATGTTCAAAGCTGGGATCATAGCACCAATCAGGTTTTCTGAGTGGATTTCAAATTTGGTCCCTACAAGAAAGAAAACTGGTGAGATTAGACTTTGTGTAGACTTAAGGAATTTGAACCTAGTGTCACTCAAAGACAATTATCCCTTACCCAAAATGGACCACATCCTTCAAAGAGTAGTAGGAGCCTCAAGAATATCATTGTTGGATGGCTTCTCAGGTTTCAATCAAATCCTGGTACACCCTGATGATCAAGACAAGACTGCATTTACTACCCCATGGGGTACTTTCAAGTATGTGAAGATGCCCTTTGGATTGAAAAATGCAGGGGCAACATTTCAGAGAGCAATGGACATTGCTTTTGCAAAGGAAATTCATGATTTCTTGGTCATTTACTTAGATGATCTTACACCCTTTTCAAAATCTGACCAAGAACACTTGAAACATCTGAGACAAATCTTCATAACATGCAGGAAATATGGTATTTCCTTAAACCCCAAGAAGTCTTTATTTGGCTTAGAAGAAGGGAAACTTCTAGGACACATCATTTCGAAAGATGGCATAAGAATTGATCCAGATAGGATACAAGCTATCCTACAAATGCCTCACCCAAGGAATGTCAAAGAGCTGCAAGGATTCTTGGGAAAAATCAACTTTTTGAGAAGGTTTATCCCAAATTTAGCAGAGTTAATCAGATTATTAAACAATATGCTAAAGAAAGATTCAAAGGTCAAATGGACTGTTGAAGCAAAACAAGCTTTTGAAAGTATAAAATTGGCCTTGACTCAAACCCCAGTGTTAACTAACCCTCAGTTTGACAGAGACTTCATCATTTTCTCCTTTGCCTCCCAACACACTATTGCTGTTGTTTTATTACAGAAAGATGACCAAGGGAATGAAAAGCCCATTGCTTTTTTCAGCAGAGCTCTTAGGGATGCCCCCCTAAAGTACCAAATAATGGAGAAGCAAGCCTATGCCTTGATCAAAGCCATCAAAGACTTTAGGATTTACATCCTTTACTCCCATGTTGTAGCTTATGTACCAAGTCCTATTGTCAAAAACATTCTCACACAAGAAAACTTAGAGGGAAGGAGAGGAAAATGGATTGCAAACATACTTGAATTTGACATTGAAATAAAGCCTACAAAGCTGATAAAAGGGCAAGGTTTGGCCAAGTTAATGACAGAAGCAAATTTCCAAGCTTTAGATATCAACCAAATGGACAGTGAAACAGAGCTGGCGACTCCAAAGATCAATGAAGCCTTTGAACAATCTCCCTGGTACTCTGATATCTGTTATGTGTTACAAAACCTGTGTGCTCCCCCAGGACTGTCCAGAACTAAGTCTAGGTTCCTAAAAATGAAAACATCTAAATTTTGTGTGATAGATGAGAATCTACTCTGGAAATACCATGAAGGTATTTTGCTGCACTGTCTTCTTCAGAGTGAAACTGACAATATTATGCAAGAATTCCATGCTGGAGACTGTGGTGGACATTTGTACTGGAAGTCCACTATGGACAAGATATTAAGGGCTGGTTATTACTGGCCCACTATGTTCTCAGATATGAAGAAATTCACAACATCATGCCACAAGTGCCAACTGTTTGAAGGCAAAAGACAATTGCTGCCACTCCCTTTGAGGCCCATTGCAACAGAGAGACCTTTTCAACAATGGGGCTTGGATTTCATTGGAGAAATTCACCCCTCATCTTCAGGACAACACAGATGGATTCTAACAGCAACAGACTACTTCACCAAGTGGATTGAAGCTGCCCCATGCAGACAAGCAAATGATTCAGTAATCATTCAATTTTTGGAGAACAATATACTGGCTAGATTTGGCTGCCCAGACAAGATAATAACAGACAATGCTGCTGCCTTCAGATCCAAGAAGATGGTAAACTTTTGCCATAAATTTCACATTACTTTGGGCCATTCTACAGCTTACTATCCTCAAGGAAATGGTCTCGCTGAATCATCAAACAAAACCCTGATAAACATCATAAAGAAAGTGCTGGAAGAGAACAAAAAGAACTGGCATAAGAAACTAGTAAATGCTTTATGGGCAGACAGATTAACCACCAAAAGATCAATTGGGACCAGCCCATATGAGTTAGTCTATGGATTAGAGGCCAGATTTCCTTCATCACTAGGAGTGCAACTGTTTGTCATATCAGGCTCTGAAACAGTCAGAACCCCTCCTATTGGGTACCATTGTCTGAATGAGTTGGGCAGAATGCTGGTGGACCTAATTAGCTATGTCCTAGGGTTCAGGGGGCTGGAAGATGTAGATGAAAGTATAATGGCAATGCTGTCCATGTTTGCCCCTGGTAAGCCTCCAGCTGTGCAGTATGATTATGCAACTTACATAGCAGAGAAAATCCATGATCAGTTCATGAATCTGAAGAGGGAGAGACTGTTCAGGTACTCCTCATATATCTATCATTTATTTCTTTTCTATCAGCCAGCTACCTTCTCAGTTCCTTTGAGGCCACTCAATGCCCAAGGAAGCCCAAGATCAGTTGTTTTCTGGACCTCTGTGTTTCATTTTACCTCAGTATCACCCTATACATACTGTGAGTTCATTGATCTATTTGTTCATCCGGCCCTAACAGTTCTGCAAGGTACTCCTCCTCCTAGATTAACCGATGAAATGAGGAGGATTCTACATCTGAACAAATCCTACAATATTGGCAACTGGTACTTCTACCAGAACCACACAGTCATTAGGATATATGGCTGTGAATTGAACCCATTTAGATTGCCAAGGTATGTCCCCATGAGGCTTTTTGCCCTGGAGTATTTCAGGCAGTTTGGGAACTCAGATTACCTTCACTTTCAGAGTAGAAACAAGAAGTCACAATTGAAGGTAAGAAGTCAGCTAGGTTCCTTCCTGTATAACAAGAAAGAGGAAGGATGGAAAGAGGCACACAGCATGCTGGAAGGCCTCAGATTGCAGACCAGTTTTGAGTGGATTCCTTATGACCCCAATCATAGTATTTCCCTCAGGAGAATTAGATACAGACTGGGCAACTATGCACATAAAAGACAACCGGAAATAGAAAAGTATGCCAATGCACTAGATTGGGAAGAGGGTACACTAATAGAACAACTCACTGAGGTAGAATTGCTTGAGAAAGAAGCCAGGAATGTACAAAAGGAAACTGACTTGGAAACTTGTGCACAGGTGCCCCACTCCTACAGAAAGCAAAGTGGAACAGCTGCTGGATCTTCAGCAGCACAGCAGCAAACCACTGAGAAGACATCCCAGGCAGCAAGCAAAGACAAAGGTAAACAGGTGGAACAGCCACCTGTATTGACAGAGGAACAAGTGGACACCTTGCTACAGCAGCAAGAAGAAATGGAACAGCAGGAACTAGGGCAGCAACAAGAAAAGGCACAGTCCAGTGAACAGCCCTTGCAGCAGGAAAAGGGGACAGATCAACCTGGCAATACTGAGCAGCAGCCTCAAACAAATGTGCCTCCCAGGACAGACACCAATATAGACACATCAGTCCTCCAAACACCACAAAAGGAGGATGTGACAAGGAAAAGAGAGAGAGAGACCCCCCACACCTCATCTTTCATCAGGGGTGAGAAGAGACAGAGACTGAATGACTCCCAAGAGGAGGACATAGCAGTAAGGCAAGCCATGGGCATGGGCCCACCCAGTGGAGAACTTTCGGCCAGCTCATCCCAACGAGGACATGACATGACTATGGGAGGAGAGGTCAGCTCCTCCGGTCAAACAAGAAAGGGGCAGTCAAGTATAAAACAGCAATTCATTGACATCAAGAGGAGGAGTGATCCCATAAAAGTGCAGCTGTACGATCACTTGCTAAACCTAGCTCCTAGCAACCAGCAAAGACTCATGTCTGCTTTCGATGTGAGCGAAGGAAAAATGATAATGAGCCACTTCATGCCTACAACTTTGCAGCCTCAGTCCACCTCAGACTATCTAAGAACCAACATGGAGGTTCTTGCCAAAGACATACACCCCATGGACAAGATTGAACTACATAAGCAGACTGGTGAAATGGTGTATGCCTCCCTGGCAGATGAGACATTGGAGAATTATAAATTAAAGAGCAGCCTGGACAACACAGCTTCTCAGCTGGAGTTAGAAAGAGCTTCATCACAAGCCAAGGACAATAGGATCAAGTCCTTGGAAGAGGTAATTATAGAGATAGGGCATGATCCTAAAGATGTCAAAGGCATCCAAGAGCTCCTGAAGATAAGGGATGCAGACATGGCAGCCCTAAGAAAGAAAATCAAACTCCCGGCCACCATCCATCCACAAACAGATGAAGTTGCCCAGCAAAGGCAAGAGAAAGATGCTACAGATCTGCTGGTGTCCTTATACAAAGAGCTGGTCAGGACTCAGGACCAGCTAGGACAAACTGAAGCTGCAAAGGCAGCACTACAGGAAACACTGAAGCAAAGAGAAGAGGGCCAATCCTCCCAGCCTCCTCCTGTCATAATAAATCTTGAGGAAATCCCTCCAAAAACTACTCCTCCTCCTCAGCAAACAGAAACTACAGCACCATCCACAGCAGCAACAACTACAACATCAGAACAGGCTGCTAGCTTAGACATGCAAAAGCTGCAAGCTGAGATCCAAGCCATGGAATCTCAAATCAAAGAGCTGGATGAGCTTAAGAAAACCTTGACTAAGGTAAATGAAAGGTTTGACAAGAGCAAACAGAATGAGGCAGCCAAGGACAGAGAGGTAAAAGCTCTTAAGAGAAGAATTGCTGAACTAGAGAAGGAGCTTGCACTAGAAAAGGTGACAGCTGAAATGAAAGCAGTGCTATGGAGCAACATTGGAAGGTCCATTGCCAAACAGTGGCAATATATTGAGACCATGGATGAGCAAATGGTGCTCATCACTAAAGCAAACAAAGAAATACAGAGAGCCAGGGCGAGCCTTGGACACATGCCAGAAGCTGCTACAAGGATAATCAACACTCTGAACTATAAGACTAGCTCTCAATTAGCTGTCATGGGAATCACTAACAGGACAGAAGCAATTGCTGTAGCAAAGAGAGTCGTTACATTGAGGAACTTGGTTGGAACACTGGAGAGGAGGACACAGGATATGCAAACTGAAATCAACAGATTCCTGGAGAAATTCGTGGCACTACAGAACAGAGGCCTCCCCAGCATTTTAAGCAGTGTAGGAAGACTGCTCACCCTAGAGAATTACAACAAGAGAATTGATGCCCAGGCAGTAGCAGAGATTGCACAACCGCCCAGCACTTCAGCAGAACCAGGGCCAGCCACCGGGCATAGTATGTATGACAGAGTGGAGAACCTGTTTTTCCTCATGAATGAAGTTGACCATCTGTTTGATACACCACCTAACTTCTTCAAATTTACAGAAGCAGATGAAACTCTGGGTGCAATCTTAGCACACCAGCTGCCCACACAGGATGCCTGGAGAAATTTGACACAAACAGTTCTGTCAGGCCAGAATCAGTAGCGCTATTTCTACAGGCAAATAAGCATACATGCGCAGGCACAGTTTTGAGGAAAGATAGATACAGGGAAGAAGCAGAGGCTGAGCCAACTCAGCTGGACCATTGACTCACCACAAGCAACAGTCACAGTCACAGGTGACAAGTCCAAAGCACAGCGTACAAAGCATTAAAGACAGATGTTCCAGCATTTACTCAGAATATTTCGACCGACTTAGCTGTCTCCAAAGGCTAAAATATCTTCTGACAGAGCATTAAAATGCCTGTACTCTGTAGTCAATGCTGCATTAGATTTTGGCCATAATATCTTAAGTAGTTGGTAAGAAAGTAAAATCTGAGATAACTCATGACTCAGATATTTTGTAAATGACCGCAAGTATATATTCACCCTTCACAGCAGTGAAAAAGGGTTGTTGTTATTTTCTTTGGAAAAGCTCTAGCTCATTGTAAGATTTTCAGAGAATTAATACAAAGGAAGAATGGAATTTCCAAGGCTTGGTGTTCTTTGATGTATGGTGGTGAAAGATGAATGTTACAGGATTCCAGGGTGTTGCATAAAACAGCAAGTATTCTCAAATCTCTTTGTTATGTGTTTTTGAGTCTTTTGTTCTCTTTTGTTGTTCAAATGTTTTTACACTTGATAGCAAGGTGAAAGGATAGTCCCAGGATTTAACAATGTTTACCCTGGACTCAAACTGAGCTATTATACATGTTTTCCTCAGATACAGTGACAGAATTGTAATTCTTAATTGATGCATTTCAAAACTGTGTCTTTACTGTGACAGTCATTCTCAGGGATTCAATTTTGCCCCTAAGACCTCTGTTTTCTCCTCTTAAAGCTGTCTGTTGGGAACATATAGATAACAAGTGAAAATTCTTAAATGCTTTCACTGTTGCATTACCTGTTTCCAGTAATTTAATCAAAAAACCTGTTCTATTAAGCACTCTAATGGCCCTGTAAGTTCCATCTTTCATCTCAAAGTTTCAAACACTTATAGCCACAGACTCCATTGCCCAATGGTACTCAACCTCTCTGAAAACTACATCAATAGAATCTAAAAGGAGTTTCATCAACCAAAACATAAACAAAAAATCAGTACATAATAGCTAGCCTAAAACCCTATTACAAACAGTTGCAAATCATAAAGAGAGAGCCCTCTCTGATCACAGTTTGGCTAGGAACAGTGATCCAAAGATTGGTTAGTGGTTACCCCGGCCGTATTCCCTTGGGAGTCATAGGGAACAACCTGGGTGTTAACATCTAGTACAGGATTCTCTTGTCAAAGTTATGTGAGTTGGCGAGCGCCGCCACTCACCTTTGTTTACCTCGGTAGACATCGTTGAGGAAGTGTTTTATTTACGCCGTGAATAGAACAATCTTTGGGTAACCTGTAAGAGGTATACCCTTCCTAAAAAAACAAATGTTTTGTCACCTCGAATAGAGGGTGACCTTGAAACTCTGTTTTATACCTGGGGGCATGCAAGTCTTTTGGCATGCAAGCGAAGAGAGACTATTTATTTTTTAAATTTTTAGGACCTCTAACCCTTTAAACCCGTAGGATTGGTCGTTTCCTAACTTGCATAAAGAAAGGATGTGGGGCAAAACTCTAAAAGTTGCCGTTTTTATATGAGACATTCTTATCATACGACTGGATTAATCGAGCAGTGTTACCACAAGGTTCAAGCTCGTTAAAAAATAAACCCGCACCGAGCAAATGTTTCCACCCGCGTTTAAGCTCGTTAAAAAATGAACTATTCCCCGGTAAATAACCACCGTGAATGTAGCACTTCAGCCATTAAAGCCTTGGTCGTGTTTGCACCGTCACCTCCACTTTTTCATTGGCCGATCATTCACCTCCATTTGATTGTTTACCCATTTTGAGGAACAGCTGCGAAGAGTGATTTCACTAGCCATCCTTGTGACACTGCCGTGATCGGAAAATTCCAAACCTTACCTGGAATCAGCTGCTACCCATTTTATCACTCGTTCCTCAAAAGACGAGTCTTCTTTAAGCTCTTTTCAATTGACTCATAAAATATGAAAAGATTGCCGAGCCATTGGCCTCTCCAGCTCGTTAAAGGGATAGGAAGTGCTATCCCTCATCTAGATTTTAATTTTTTTGGACCTGAGGGATTATTGCACAAAAAGATCGAGCGCTTGTTTTATTCGGCTCGTTAAAACTATCGAAAATTCATCCCTTTTGTATTGTTTTATACTTTTTCGGACTTAAGGGATTAGATGACGAAAAAGGAATTTTGGAGTTACCTTTACGTACCTTTTCAGACTCTCTAAAAATGAAAAGGACCGAGTTATCTTTGTCGTTAAGCTCGTTAAAAAGATTAATAGCGACAAACTTGTCTTTAGACGAGAACGAGTTTCACTATCGCTAGGCTCGCTAAAACATAGCGATGGGTTTGCCCGAAGGGCAAATTACAGAACAAGCATATGTTATCCTCCTCAATCTTGACAAAAATAAAGAGGTACTGGTCAGCAATGACTGGGGAAAAATTGGGAAGAAAACTCAAAGAACTTTTATTGGTAGCAAGTCGCTCTTGAACATGAAACTTCCACTCCGTGTCCGAGTCGGGTTGGGTTGTTTCATTCACCGGTCACATCGCCATGGTCACACCATACCATCCACATTTGGGGTTAATGCTACCAATCCATCACATCAGTGTCGCTGACATGTTCAAGAGAAGTCATCCAGAGAAGCCACATGTGTCCCACCCACTACCATACATTATACTCCATTCTTTCATGACCACCACCCTGAACCGTATATCATCAGATCGTTTTCACCTCCATCAAAATCATTTTCTCCGTTCCGTGTCATTGATGTGGGATTCATTAAGGCCCTCCTGTGATGGATCACTTCTTCTCGACATCAGATCATTATCCAAGAAGTTGGTCTAGGAACACCCCATTCAGTACTTTGAAGCTTGCATGCCTCAATGGCAAGTTTCTCACTTCCGGCGACAGGTTTACATCAATGGCCTTCGACCGAAAGATTTTGCATGGTGTTCGACGCCAAGTCCTTTATTCACACCATGTGAATTGTACTGCAGTACCTTGAGGATCATTATCATTATAGGTGATTCCTCTCGCGCTTGTTAACAGTTTACATCATTGACTGGTAATCAAACGATGTATTCCCATGTTCGACTTCAGGACATTTCTCACATGGATCGACTTGTACTTCGAGTGAAGATCGGACGAGATTGAAGACCCCGGATCTAGTTTCATCCATCCGGGCTACGATATATATTCAGGGAAATAAAGACATTAAATGTATAGCATTGCAGCACAGATAATCATCCTACCAAAAGGATGGTGGCTCTATCAGAATCATCAGTCTACAATCAGACGATTGTCTGTCCTATGTACATGAAAATGAATTTATAAAGCTGAGCATGGGAATGCCCGCCTCAGCTAGATCATGAAAAAGCAGTATGAAGATAATGTATTGTATTGTATCTTATTACATGTCTCCTCCCAGCATTGAAAGAACTTCGGATCCTCATAATAAAGCATTTCACCCGATTAATGGCCTCATACTTTAGGGGGCAACTGTTATAGACATTTTTGTGCCTTACAGCTCTAATCATGAAATGTCCATAAACCAAGGGCTCCTAAGTCCCTAAAAGTGTTGTTCTAACCCCTAAAGGAACAAGGTCAACAAATTACAGCTTCTCCCAGAAGTTCTCCACCAGAAACTGCTAAGAATAAGTCAAAACAGGATCATTTCAGCTGCTCCACTGGCTAGGTGCATTGCATAGCACCTAAATACACTGGCTAGGTGCGTTGCAACGCACCTAAATGCACTATGAGGGTGCGTTGGGCGAGAAATGACAAATGGCAGTGTCATTCCGCGAGGTGGAAAGACAATGGAAGCTTCCAGAATCTTCTCCTATGAAACTTGCCTCACTGAATTCGACCAAGGATGAGTAAGAGGCCTTCAGTCTCCAAGTGGAAGCAAGAACTGACAGAGAGAAGACACTAATCAAATCACAAGCTGACTCATCCTCCTTGCATACATCTATATATGGATCCCTCATCCCAGAGATCCAGAGGCTAGAATTTTGCACATTGTAAGGAATTGTTGTTTGTTTTGAGACAAATATCAGAGTATTGGGTGATTTATGCTTTGTTGGAGGTGAAGAGGGGCTTCTTTGCTGGGTCAGGAATCATCGGTTGTAACTCCTCCTGGATCTTCTTGTTTATCAATAAAAACTATTTGAGTTTTTCCTCCATGCTTTTGTATCATTAGTGCTTGTTACATTTGTATGGTTAACTTAAATCTGATCCTAAGTTGTTTATGAATATAGATCCATGTCTTTGTATAGTTTCCTTCTTCTGTGATCTTACAGGTACTTGGTGAAGCTGGGCAAGTAAGGGAGTAGGTAGCTGGAAGCTGTCAAAGAAGAGAGGGATTGGATCAAAGGATTAGTGCAAGACACAGGTTGGTTCTTTCTATTCCTCTATGTCTATAGTTTATAAAGGAAATACAAAATTAGTTTTTCTCTGTTTGTTTCTAAGGCAGCTGTCACACCTTAGTGGGATATAGTATTTCTAAATAGACACTTTTCCCGGTAACAATCTTCATCTCTCCTCTATTGGATCATGTTGATTGTTCCTTTCTCTTCCTAGCTTCTTGCAACTCCTTAGCCATGTGCTCATTTTATGTTATCAAGAACTTAACACTCGAGATCGTGGCTTCGACATAATCCTTTGTAGCATCGGCCAAGGTGGCTGGATGTCTCTATACATCTGACACAATCACCGATTCTTCAAAGTGCGTAGGTGATGCATTTTCATCTGGGGCACACACTCTATGTGATTGTACAACTCTATGTTGTGATTCATCAAAGGCTATGTTGTACCCCCGGATGGTCCTCCAGGAGAATGGTATCCCCTTGTTCACTTGGTACTTGCTTTGTTGTTGGAGTTGGTGACACTTGTGGAGTGACCTCAGTTGCTTTTCGCATGAGGTCATTATCCTGATCCTATTCCAACTGCTCCATCTCTATGTCCATGTGTTCTACTATCAGTTCATCCTGTGGAGAAAGTTCCTGTTCCTAAGGTTTCCCACCCTGTTCCTCATCTACTGCTGGTTTGGAGTCTTCAACATATATCGGTGCATTTTGTGCTGTTTGCATGCCTTGCACTTCCTCTTGTTCCTGTTCTTGTTCATGCTCATGCTGTGCTTCCTTCTCTCTTCTGTGCAACTCTTGTTCTTCTTTGAGCTTCTGTTGGACTTCCTGCAACCTCTTCTCTACATCTTCCAGTCTTTTCTTCTCTCTCTTTCTTTGCACTATCCTCCTCTCCCATTGTTGCCTCTTTTCATCTCTCTTCAAAGCCACTTTTTCCACAAGTTTGTCTTCCTTAAACTTGTCACTTCGCTTTGTCTTTGTGCTTTCAACAATCTTCCTCTTTCCTTTGTCTTGCATAGGTTTGCTGCTTGTTGTTGTTGTTGTTGTTGTTGCTCCCTGTGGTGCTGCTACCTTAGATACTCCTAGCCACTCTACTACAATACTGACCGGTTCATTGAACCTAGAGAAGTTATAACAATATCTCCATGGGTCTTCCTTTGGCCAATGACACTCCCCATGGATCCAATAATAGTACACTCTCACATAGTGGTCCCTACATAAACCATGTGCGTCATACAGTTGAAACTCTTGGTGCCAAACTTAAACTTCTTGAAGTTTACCACCTCGAAATTCACTTCTTTCAAACTCTCAATTGCATACAACCCAAATCAAAGAGGAAGCATAGGCCATGGTTCCTTCTTCTTCCTACGCAATTTAGGTGATAACCTTACTGAGATGTGGTATGCAACCACCTGCATGACCAACTTGTCCATGCAAAACCTCAGTGATACTGTGGAGCTCTCTCAACACAGTACAACCTGGTGAAGGTGCCCTCGGGTGAGGCATAACAATCTGCAATGTTCAGCAACATGTGCATTGCTGCCTGGGACATGTAGGGTGGACCTTGTTCAAAGATAATCATGTACAAAGGGGTGATGAAATGGTCAAATATTCTAGCCACGACTCCTCGGTAGTTGCAAATCTGAGAGTAACTTGCAATATACGTTCACAACACTCTCTGAAGGTGTCCATGCCCAACCCATGCTAGGAAATTGTTGACGAGCATAGATTGCAATGAGCAAGTAGGTAGACATGAAGAATATTTCTTGTTGATCCTTGGGTGGACTCCGGGCATTAGATAGATGCACTTTCAACTGGAGAGCCAACATGTCAGACCAGTCGAACGATTTTCCTTCACTTACTAGCCAATCCAGCATAGCAACCCAACTCTGTGGGAAGGTCTTTGTACTCCCTTGGCCATACAAGTGACATGTGAAGATGACCAAGAACTGATATTCCTTCCTGAGTGTCTTCATCCTATATATTTGGTTGGGTTTCATCCTAAACTTTGTTGGCTCCTTTATCCAACGCTTCAAGATGTCTCTCATGTTCATGTTGCTGTTGGGAGTGTAGAATGGCACTTCCATCCTGATAACTGGCAATGGAAAATGATATATCTCGTGATAATCCTCTGTCCTAAAGGAAGCAAGCCTTTCTCGACTAACACTTCTCAGTATCATTGTCTCAGGATCAGCGTGTGAGACAATCTAGCGAATTACATATGGGCACGGAAACACGGGAAAACTGCATGCAACCTTGTACAATCCTGACTTATGGATGTTCACATCGACCTGTCGATCCTCTAGATTCTCCTCAAAGTTGCTTGAGAATATGGTGTTGATGTCTTGCCATGTGATATTGATGTCTTTCTCAATGAACAGGTTTGTGTATGTGTACATGGGAAAGCTCATAGACCCCTGTTCAACCACGTCCCCAGTACTTCTTTCAACAGTCTTTTGATCCAGCTCTCTTGGAGGCCATGATACCTGTATTGCTGAGAAGCTGCTAAAAAGCCATGGTACCTAGAGATAGAGAAGACACTCATGGCGAGACAAATTCAACTAAAAACATCAAAAAACTCAAGAAACATCTAGGCAACAAACTGATGACTGCTGGGCAAGATTGTGCAACATTGACTTCAGGAAGTTGGGAGACTGTCAGCTAGAATTGCACATTGCACAATCCCAACTGCCAGTGAAGTTGACTGCTGGCTAGATCTACACAATGCATAGTCCAGTGAGGCTGACTCTTGATTAAAATTGTGCAGTGCACAGAACAGTCAGGCTGGGTTGCTAGTTAGAGCTGCACATTGGGCATTTCTAGTGGACAAGATTGGGCACTGCCTCACAGGATTGTGCATAGCACAACTGGGAGATAATATAGGTAGCCTCTAATCAATTCTTGGAGGCAAGGTAGAGCCTTGACTGCCAAGAATGCGTAGAGCATGATGGGAGAGACAAGATCTGGGCCAAGTCAGCCCAAATCTGCCCAATGACAACCCGAAAACATGAAGGACTGAGTGTGTGTGCAAATATGGTGCAAATATGAGTGAAATGGACATGCATGCACTTGAAGTAAGTGTATAAATTAGTAAAATGACAAAAACAAGAAGCCCATGAAGTGAGTCGCCGCAACGACGATTGTGAGTGCAGAAACAATGTTATGCATGTGACACTAAGGAAAGGTAATGAAAAACTTGAAAAAACACTTCTACAAACTAAAATATATTGAAACACTAGCGGTTATTTAATAAAAATAGGAAACATCACTCATGCAAGCCAAAAACTAAAAAGCGATGGAAAAAGGGGCAAAAGGCATGAAAAACAAAACTTACCAGGAAAAGTTATGATGACTGTGTCGAAGGTTCCTAGATGCCTTGGGAATTCTAGAGCTCCAAGACCTAATGTGAAGACTGAGCTATGAGGTGACATTTAACTACATTTGGTGAAATTAGGGTTTATGACATGCATGCCACAAATCTAGGAAAAAGTGACAATTGGTGGGGAGTTTCTAAAAACCATTTTGCATGTAACTCATGCTGTTAAAAATAGATCCCTAAAATCTAGGGATGATTTTTTGCTTTTTTACTTTTTTCTTTTTTAGGAAAAGCTTCTCGACATGCAAAGAAGGATTGCGCAATTTTGGTGGGAATCGGGCAACCTACCAGTGCATGCAATGGACAACAACTGAGGGAAAACTTCTACATTGTTTCTGGACTAAGTGGCCCTGGCTGGTTGGCCAACTCTATGCAATTTTCCAGAGCAGTGATGCTAGGATGGTCTGTGCATTTCGAGAGAATAGTGGAGCTGGCCAATTCTACGCAATTATGGAGAACATTGCAGTTGGCCTGGGCTGCTCTGCGCATTTCTGGAGATCAGTGCAGCTGGGCTAGTTTTGTGCATTTTTGGATGGCAGTGCAGCTAGCCTTGCATTCTCTGCACAATTTTGGAGAGCAGTGCCATCTAGATGGAATTGCACATTTCTATAGATTAGTGCCAATTAGATTGCTCTTTGCAATTTCTGAGTGCAGGGTAGCTACTGGGCTGCTCTGCACAATTCCTGAGGGGAAGACAAATTGTCCTCTAGGTTTACACAGTTTTTCCCGACAGCTGGTTGACCCGATGTGAACCAATCACTGTGTGTGCTTGTAGTTTACCGACGGGACAAGTGAGTTGAACACATGATTTTAAATGATAGATAAAATCAAATAGAAACAAGTACATGATCAATGCAGGATAGTTGCGGTGATTTCAAGGAGGGAGGTTCCAAAATGAAGTGAAGGAAAAATTTTGGAGGGTGTTTGTAGCCTCTACAACATTGGTGACACACTAGTCTAACTCCATCTCTATGTATGGACCTTGTTCGTGAAAATTGAGTCTAACTCCTCTGGATGTATTGTTTGATTCTCCGAGTGTCATGGCTTCGACACTAATCTTGAGTTAAAGATATAGTCCTTACCATTCTCTTGATCGGTCAACACACATTCCGAACCAAGTCAAGTCAGTTGTTATGATTAGGGATGAGGGGTATATTGGTGCACATGTAATTTAGATGTTAGAGTCTTAGTTTCATCTCTGATGTTGCTCCACTGCTAGCAGGCTTGGATAGTACCCCAGCAGAGTCACACATAACACAAGCATCGCTCCACTGCCAACGAGCCTGGTTAGTACCCCAGTGGAGTTACTTGCGTCACCTCTCTGCATAGGAAGCCTTTCTCTTCTTTCGCCTTATCATTTTTTTCATTTTTCATTTTCATTTTTCAAAAAACTGTGCATAGGAACTTATTTATTTCAGAGGAAGAAGAGGGATCCAAACTTATTGAGAGTAGAAGAGGTTGTCCCTTCAGAGAAGTATTTTATGTATACCTCTTACAATGCTTGTGAAGGTTTTCCTCCTCACCTTACTCTACTTGACTGAGATGACAAGGGTTAACCCAAAATAACCGATTAGAGTAGGTGGTACTAATTAGAGTGCAAGTTTTGTGTTTTCCCCAAAACTCACTATGAACATAACGTATTTTCCATGAGGATATCATCGACTAAAGACAACAAGCTCTTTCATAAAGAGAGAGGACAACAGATAACCAAGTGTTGATAGTTGTACAAGTCCTCTTGTACTTTACCTTTCATGTCTCAAGAGCCACATATGATTTCATGCAAACTTAACCTATGGGCGAAAAACAAGAAAACAAATAGAAAGCAAAGGATAGAAGTAAATAAAAGAAAAGAAAGAAAGAAAATCAAAGCAAACATGCAATCAAAGAAAAACAAGAAAGAAAACACTACTACTCCTAAACTAAGCAGTGCATAGGCCTTTTCACATAAAGTGATATTTCCAAAGCAGCGATCGGCACATTAGTTGACCCATGTTGGTCAAGGTGTGGTATATGAGAACGATAAATGTGTAAATCAACAAAAAATAAATATATAACTGTGAATACCAACACGCTCCAAGTTTAAAAATATCCACATAAAATAAAAGAATAAAAGTGCAGGACAAGCATTCTGCGGACATATCATGGTCATACATCGCACTGTGTGTAGAAAAAAAACACGCAGAGAAAGAAAGACAACTTATGTTGAGCAGGAGTGCTCACTATGTATGATTCCTCCAATGCATTGGAATCATGTGGTTTAGGTGGAGGATGTGAATTCTGTGAACTCGATTGATCTTGAATGTAAACAAGAGAGTGATGAGGAGCCTTAAGTGTTTCAACATATTTGTTATCTAGAGTGGAATCGACCTTCAAGACAGTGAGAACCTGACATAACCATCAGCTTGGGATGAAGTGCCTCGACAACTTGTGGGGTTTCCACTTCATCAATAGGTAGATCATTGAAGATGGGTGGCTTAAAAATATCGACGAAGAATGAATCAACATCGTGATTGAATGAAGGGGAAAATAGGTGATGACAAATGTTTAGTCAATTTAGTGTCCTAAATTGCTACATAAATTATCAATCCGGGTGTTGTAAACTAATGAAGTGTAGTGCACCATATGTGCTAGATAACCCTTTCTTACCTTACTATTTTCAATTTTTTGTTGTTTTGGGGTTTTCTTCTTTTGACCTGCTAGAATGCTACAATATAATTGAAATCCTAATCTATTGCTAAAGTGGGAGTTTAAGGTCAAGTTTGGAAGTGGAGTTTCAAGAAGATGAAGACAAAGCTTATTTTCTTGCTTATTGTAATGTTTTCCAAAATATGAGCTTAAAAGACTCTTGAAACTGCTATCTACAAAATTAAAATTTGAATGAGGAAATGAACTTGCAACTATCTATATCAAACTGAGAATGAAGTACTAGAAATGAAACTACCACTTCTGCTATCTATTCTATCTGCAAAATTAAAGTCTAATGAACTACTGCAATTAAACTAAAGGCAAAAGTAAAACTTGAAACTGATTTTAAACTAATGGTCAGCCAATAATCTCATCCATAAACATAACACTTCACCAATTAACTTGAAAATCAGTCATCAGCTAAAGGCTCCGGAAATATCATCTTATAGCATGAGAAAATGACATTAAACTATCTAACTCTACACTAATGAACAACAAGTAAACTCATTTATAAACACAACACTTTGCCAATTAGCTTGAATTCATCAACTAAAGGCTCTAGAAATATCAGCTTATAACATGAGAAAATGACATTAAAAACTATCTAGCTCTAAACTAATAAACAACAAGTAAACTCATTTATAAACATAACACTTCACCAATTAGCTTGAATTCATCAACTAAAGGCTCCGGAAATATCAGCTTATAACATGAGTGACTATATTAAGAAAGAAAAGGTATTGAACAACAAGTAAATCTCATTCATAAACTCCATATTTCGCCAATTAGCTCTGAAGGTAAACCATCAACTAAAGGCTACGGAAACATGTACTTATGTAATGAGTGTCTATCCTATTAAGCAAAAGCATAAAACAACTTGAACTTGGAAACTAAAGAACAACAGAAGAAGTGAGTCCCAAAAATGCTACTTGATGCAAGTTTAAAATTACAACTAAGAAGCTCGAGCATAAACAAATTTAAAGACCTACTGCTACTCTGAAATGCATCTATCAGGGTTAATAAAAACAAGTGACAAGCTACAATACATATACAACGTTAAAACAATTATGAGCATAAACAAAACACAAGCAATATATACTTGAATGAAAGAAAATACAAATAGAAATATACAAAAATGAAAAAGAAACCTCAACCACACAGGGGCCCTCTACACAACCTTGGATTATCAATGAAAATCTACTTCACACGCTTAGGTAGCCATATATGAAAACAAAGTTTTTATATTATGAAAACAAAGAACTGTGTGTCTCTTGATTACAAACAAAATCACACTATTTCAATAGAAAAAACCATTTTGTCTGTGTCCCAAACGCTTGAATTTATAGGAGAAATTCATAACTATTTCTAAGAGGAAAATCTTCTATGGTAGACACGTGAACAGGTCATGCATTGAGGATTTAGCCTTCCTGTTGGTATAAATAATAAATATTTGCATAGTGGGTATTGGATTTAGTTATGTAGGTGGAAAAATGAATCCTTAGGTTCAGGAACAGGCCTCGGACTCAATTGCATGTCAAAGCAGAGCTCTAACTGTTGTAGAACTTGTCCGTTGACTCCCCTTCGACCGGGGTCTTTTCCCTCGAATCTGATCAAACGAATAGGATCCTATCCATGTATTGACATTTCCTGAGCTACCCATGTGGCTCTTTCCTCTTCTTGACACCTGTAACCTGCAAAAGTATGAAGATGGTTGCGGAATTGCCAGTTAGCTGCAGAAAGTGGCTACATTCCGTAGCTGAGAAACAAAACCTTATCCAAATAACACACATAATAATATAATTTGAAAATCACTATAATGCACTCTTGGAATCAACATGCAATGACTTTTGATGGCTTAGGATGCACTGGTATGGGAAAACAGAGGAAGAAAGGTGAAGAAAATGCTTGAAAAAGAGGTAGTTTTGGGGCTCAACATACCCCCACTGTGAAGCTGTTGCATGTCCTCATGCAACCAAAATTGTAACAATCCTTCTTCTGCTGCATTTGCTTTGAAACCTTTGCTAGAACATCCAACCTCTTCTTCTTCTTCCTTGCTGCCACTGCCATTCTAGGCTTCCTCATTATGCATCTATATTTAAGGTTGATGAGGGCCCTGCTTAGCTTCCTATTTTTCTTCTTCAATTTTCTATTTTTCTTATGCCATAATCCAAAATGAAGCATGGTATTGTCATGAATGATTTTTTCCATCTTGTTTTGCTCCTTCAAAGCTTCATTTTCCCTCTGGATATGCCTGTTTAAGACCTCTAATTCATAGATTTCTTGCTTTAATGAATGAATCAGAGTTTCCTGTGATGTAACTGGTTGGTTAGATGAAGTCCCCTATTTTGCTGTTGTGTTCTTCTACTCCAATGATTCAATGAAATCATAGATCTGCTGCTGAGCTTGGTCAATCTCTGGAGATGCTTTTCTTGGACTAATTTCAAAGTCTAGTTAAGGAGAAGGAGAATATTGTGGACTTTGCTCGAATGAGGTGTTATCTAGTGATTGGATTGGAGTCTCCGCTCCCAAGTCTATGATTTTAGCTTCTTTTGTTTATGTTTTCTTCAACTTTCCTTTAAGCCTAGAGCTTCTTCTTAGACTTTGTGAGCCTATATTCTCTTTTTCTATGACCTATCTCCTCTTCCCTTTTTCTCTTGCTTTCTTGGACTGTTCTTTAATGTGGACTAATTTTTCAGAGAGCAATTGTTCTTCTTCTGATGAAGGCTTAGGAGTTTGGTAGATTTTCTCAACTTTTCCTTTTCCTTTCTGTTTTGTTTGCTTCATGATTTCAGTTAGAGTTTTAGAGGGTAGTTCTTCCTCACTATTTTCTTTTGCTACACTGGTAGGAGTATCTTGAATTGTTAGAGTTTCTCTTCTCCTCCTACTCCTCTTTACTGAACTCCCTTCAGGTAACTTAGGTGGATCTTGGAAAAAGTTCTTGATCAAGAATTTTTCCCATGTGTCTCCCATATCCTTCAAGTGATTTTCAACTAAGATTTTTATGAGACCATGGTGGTAAAGATGGGGTTCTATATCTTCTATGTTCTTTTGAACAGTGGTAGACATCATTCTTAAGCTATTCAACAAAAAGTAAGGGAGATTGATGGTCTCATTTTCCAAAAATTTCATCAATAACCTTATTTGATACATGTACATTGAGCCATATATACCCTAACACGTGATAAATTTTTGAATAATCAAAAGCAAACTACTCCATTTATCCTTTAATGCTGAGATAGGAATTCCTCTTTCGAAAATTGATATATCCATACCTGGTTTTCAGAGAATAACTCTCCAAGCCTTTTCATCGAAGTCCTTATTTTTGAACCACCTTTCTCCATCTTTTGGAAGTTTTGTTGCAGCTGCAATGGAAGATTCAGTCACTAAAAACCTTATATCTCCAATTTCCACTTCTACCCCATTAAAAGATTTTGCAAATGTTTTGGTAACTTCCTTGTGATGGCCATTGAATTTCTTGATAAACTTTAGCCAGCCAGCCTTCTTCAATGTCACCTTCAACTGAGGGTATCCCTCCATAAACTTGACTCCTATGGAATTTGTCCTTGCAATGAGACCCATTCTGCTTTTCTTCACAGTGTAGCAACTTCTATAAATGGCAGTTATATGGAAACAAAATGGTTATAGGGACAGAAATGGAAGAAGACTGTAGAGAAAATTGATGGATATGGAGCTGGGAAACATGATGGGTATGAGGTTGAATTATGGAGGGTTACGGAGTAAAAAGACCATATGCACAGGAACAGTATGGAGGATGTGAGGTCTGGTGCACACACAGACTGTGTGGAGTATTACTTATGCACAAAACTGAAAAAATGAATGGAGTCCGAGTGCTTTGTGTTCATAAGAAGGTTTCGGGGGTAAAAAAAATGAGAAACTTGGTGGGTGAAAGAGTCGTATTCAACTTGATTACATTCACATAATTAGCCATTTAAACAGGTGGAGTAAGGATGTACGATGAAGTACGAGTTAGAATCAGAGGCAAATCATGAGACCGTTAAGGATTAAATTGGAGGGTATGGTGGAGTTATGGCAACAATCAAATCACATCATGATATGTTAAGGAGTAGTGATTATTCAAACTATACAATTTATGCTTTTATAGTGCTATTTGAAATGGGTTTTATTCTCAACTTTGGAATCATACCTTTTCCATTTGCTAACCTTTGATTGCTTGCTTTTGTAGGTGCTTTAGGTGCTAATGTTTTCAAAAAATTTCTCCTTCCATACCTGCATCTGGCATTTTTTTTTTTTTTGGCTAATAATTCAACTGTTACTGCAGAGTAACAGGATTAGCTGCGGAATCAGAAAACAAAAGTGGAATTGGAAAGAAGCCCCAGAATTGAAAAACAGCTGCGAAATGTAACACAGTGAATGAAATATGACTTGATGAATGAATGAAAATGGAAAAAAACTATATGGATGAAACATGGAAAAGTGGATATGAAGAAATACTGAAAGAAAGTTTATTGATGGAATGTGGTGGTGGAATGGAGTGAAATTTGCAGAAATGGAATGGAATGGAATGAAACAAACCATGAATAAAATGAAAGACCTTCTCTCTCTTTTTTTTTTTGGAAAATATAGGATGTCAGAGTCTTCTGATTTTCACCCTGTATTTTCTGTATAAGAATGCCAATTAATGATTGGTTTTCAAGCTTGTACATTTTTTTTTCAATGATGAAAAGAAAAAAGACTAAGTGGATGGAGAAGAATGATTATTCTTCACCAACTTCATTTCATAATTATTTTGAAATATCTTGATAAACTCTTGCTTTGAGATTGGCTTATGATAAATCTTTAATCTATGACCATTCACAAGGAGAGGAGTTTGATGCTCATCTATGGTTCTGATTCTTACTGCTCCATTACTGAAAACGTTTTCAATCTCATATGGCCCAAGCCAATGAGTTTGAAATTTACCTTGAAAATCCTTGAAATTTGAATCAAATAACAATGGCCAATCTCCTTCTTGAAACCTTATGTCCTTGATGTACTTGTCATGCCACTTAGCTCTTTGCTACTGAACTAGACCAATTCTTTGAACTGCTTCTTGTCTGATTTCATCAAGTTCATTCAACTACTCCAGTCTATGCTTTTGAGCTTCTGATAGATCCATTCCCAACTGAACTGCCATCTTGAAAGTTTTAACTTGGAACTCAATGGGAAACAGAACTTGCTTTCCATAAACAAGTTCATAAGGTGTATGTCCCGTTGTATTCCTCCATGTAGTTCTGTAGGCCCATAAGGCTTCAGGAAGCCTCTCTGCCCAATCCCTTCTATGTAGATGCACAGTCTTGTAATGATTCCTTCAATCACTTTATTTGTGGACTCCACTTGACCATTTGCTTATGGATGATAAGGAGTGGATTTCCTATGCTTGAACTTGTGTTATTCCATAAGCTTCTCTATCATTCTGGATGTGAATTGAGCTCCCTGATCTGTCACAATTTCTCTTGGAACACCAAAGCGAGTAAAAATATCCTCAAAAAGAAAACTAACTACTGTATTTTCGTTAGCAGAAAATAATGCTTTGGCTTCTACCCGTTTAGTAACATAATCAGTACATACCAATATATACTTTTTCTTCTTGGATGGAGGATTAATAGGTCCAATAAAGTCTAAAGCCATTTTTTCAAAGGGTTTGATAAGTACCTGAGGTTGTAATGGCATCTCATTTGAGGGAGCAGGTTTCCCTACCCTTTGATAGTTGTCGCACCTTTTGACATATTCTCTTGCATCTTTGAAGATGGATGGCCAATAATATCCTAAAGAAAGGGTTTTAGGTTGTCCTCCTGTCAGCAAAGTTTCCACCACACGACTCATCATGACATGCTTTAAAAATATTAGGCATTTCATCTTCCCTGGCACATCTTCTGATCACAAAATTTGGCCCTTTTTTATACAATTCGTTAGAGATCCATGAATATCTTGAACTATTTTGAATAATATTTCTTTTCTCTCTAGGAAATAAATGTGAAGGTAACTTCCCTGTAACCAAATAGTTAGCAACATCTACAAACCAAGGGGTTTGAGTAGTTACTGCAAATAAGTATTCATTAGGAAACTTATGCTCAACCAGAGAGTCTTCTTTGATATTCTGAATCCTAGACAAGAAATCAGCAATTGTGTTTTGTTTTCCAGGTCTATCTAGCACAGTAATATTGAATTATTGCGAAAGTAAAAGCCATCTTGTAACTCTACCATTAGTAATAGGTTTATCCATTAAATATCTAATTGCAAAGTGATTAGTATGAACAAAGGTTTCATAGCCTATTATATAATGTCTAAACCTGTTAATTGCATGAACAACAGCTAAGAACTCTTTTTCAGTCACCATATAATTCAACTCAGTGGGAGTCAAATTCTTACTTATATAGTAAATGGCATAATGAATCAAGTCTTTTTGTCCCAGTACAGCTCCTAGAGCAGTATCTGAAGCATCTATAGAAATATGGAAAGGAAGTTTCCAGTTTGGTCCTCTTAAGATAGGTGCTTCAAATATTTTTGTTTTCAGGGCTTCAAACACTAGTTGGAAATCAGGATTCCACTTGAATTCACAATATTTTGTAAGCAATTTGAAGAGTGGAGATGCTAGTTTAGTAAAGTTTTCCATGAATCTTCTATAATATCTTGTAAATCCTAGAAAACTTCTAACATCTTTTTGGCAATTAGAAATTGGTAACTTGGAGATGACTTCAACTTTAGATTTGTCTACTTTAATCCCATCCCCTGAAATGTGATGTCCTAAAACAATACCTTCTGTAAACATCATAAAGCACTTTTCATGGCTTAATGAAAGGTTCAAGGAATTTTTCCAAATTTTCCAAGGATTCTTCAAATGTGTTACCATAGACTGTAAAATCATCCATATATACCTCTACACAGTCATGTATTAGATCAGAAAAAATGCCTAGTACTTCTCTTTGGAATGTTGCAGGTGCATTACATAATCCAAAAGGAAGCACTCGGTAGGCAAAAGTTCCCCATGGACAAGTGAATGTGGTCTTATCCTGATCTTCAGGTGCTACCTGAATTTGATTATAACCACCAAAACCATCCAAAAATGAAAAATACTTTTTACGTCCTAATGTATCTAATACTTGATCTATAAAGGGCAAGGGAAAGTTATCCTTCAAGGTTTCTTTATTCAATTCTCTATAATCAATGCACACCCTCCATTTGCTGGCACTATTACCAAGGGAGAAACCCATTGGCTATTTGAGATTAGGTAAATGAAGTTTACATTGAGCAATTTTTGGAGCTCTTCTTTCACAATCTCCCTAAGATTTGGATTCATCCTTCTCTGAGGTTGTCTGATTGGTCTACTTTTTTCCTCAATATAGATATAGATATGATTGGTCTTAGGGTCAATACCTTTCATATCAATATACTCCCATGCAAATGCAACATAATGTTTTTATAATATTTTAGTTAGCTCCTCTTGTTGTAATTTCTCCAAGTTTTTGTTTATATTCAATGTTCTACCTGGAAAAATTTCAATTGCGGAACTGCCAAACTCTTCCATGGAATAAAGAGACATCTGCCTAGATGACAAGTATTCAATATCAGAATTTAACTGAAATTGTTCATTATCATATTCTGAAGATGTTTCAAAATTTTCTAATGTGTTCAAAATTTGACTATCCTCACTAATTTCTAATATAGTAAAGATAGGTTGTATAACATCTTCATCATCGATACATTCACTGTCATCTATTTCTGTAATTGCTTTTGCTGGAGGATACAAAGTAAATTTCTTTGTTGAACTACCATCAGAAATGTACATGTCACTGGATCTACAATACAAGCATCAGCTGTGGCCAGCCAAGGTCTTCCTAAGATAAGTGGGTGTCCTCCTAGATTATTCTTGGGAGTTAAAATCATGAAATCCACAGGATATTCCCAAGAATCTAGGGAGACTGAAATGTATTCTAGCACACCATCTAGTTTGATTACTGATCTATCTGCAAGTTGCAATAAGGTAGGTGTGTAAAGAATATTAGGAAGTTTAAGTTGTTCCATAGTCTATCTACTCATAATGTTTATAGCTACCCTAAGTCAATTAATGTATTTGGAATTTCAATCCCATTTATGTGTGTCTTGATAAGTGGACTTCTTGGATCCACATATTTCTACATAGTAATCTTCCCCATCATGGTATCAGAGCTGTTGATCATCAGATCTACTATTCAGGAAGTGTTTACATTCTATTTCTTTAGGCAGAGTCTGTAATCGGGCCAGGTAACCTCTAGATTCATCCTTCCTTTGGAAGGTGAGATATCTAGTGAATGCCCATATAGTCAATATCTGTACGAGAAATATTGTGTTTTCACAAATTTTAGATCGGAAGCGGTTGAGTTTGAGCTGGTGGAAATCGAATTTGCAACAGTGTTGTTGAAATGTCTTTCAACAGATTTCAAATGTTATTCCAAAGCAAGAGCGACCTGGCGCTCAAGGATAAACTCAGAAACAATAAAGGTGAGAATGGATCTTCATCAAAGGTATCTGATGAAGAAAATTGCACTTTGGCTGCCAAAGCAAAGAAGGGGAAGAACAAGAAAGCTTCTCAGTTTGGTGCAAAAGGCAAGAAGCAGGACATGTCCAAGGTGAAGTGTTTTCACTGTCACTAGCACGGACACAATGCCACTAATTGTCCGCAGAAGAAGAAGAACAAGTAGGCTACTGGATCGGCAGCAGGAGAGGCTCTAGCCTCGCAGTTTGAGCTTAATTTTTCATTGATCGCATGCTTGGTTTCAAGTGTGATGGGATCGGTGTGGTTCTTGGACAGTGGTGCGTCTTTTCACATGACGGGAGATATAGATTTGTTCTCTGATCTGGAGGACAAAGATCTTGGAGTGCACATCGAGATAGGCGATGATGGTAGATACAGTGCGACCGGTATCGGTACCATTTCCTTTGAGAGGGAGTCTGGTAAACCCTTCGTATTGAAGGAAGTCATGCATGTTCCAGGATTGAAGAAGAATCTTATCTCAGTGGCGATGTTAGAAGACAAGGGGTATGATGTTGTTTTCAGCGAGGGAAAGGCTTTCCTGCGCAGCAAGACAACTGGTGAGACCCAGAAGATAGGGGTTCGAGTGAGGAACCTTTATTAGTTGCATGTAGATGGATGCATAAAAATGGCAGGAAAGGCAAAAGGATTGGTGAGCCGGGATGATGGCGAGTTGTGGCACAGGAGATTGGGTCACCTTCACCATGGAGCCTTGAAGATACTGCAGCAGATCACTACAGGGCTTCCTAAAGGCACACTTGCGCAGTTAGATCAGTGCAAGGGGTGTACTTTGGGGAAGTTTGTGAAAGCCACCTTTCACGAGAAGGATAGTCGTGACACGACGATCCTTGAGAGAATTCACACAGACGTGTGTGGACCTTTCTCAGTTGCTTCGACAACAAAACACAGGTATTATGTGATTTTTGTTGATGATTTCTCTCGTAAGTGTTGGATCTTCTTCATGCAGAAGAAGAGTGAGACATATTCAAAGTTCTGTGAATTCAAAGCATTGGTCGAGAAGGAGTCGGGGAAGAAGGTGAAGGCTCTTAGGAGCGATAATGGTGGTGAATACATCTTGAACGAGTTCAAGGATTTCTGCAAGGCAGAAGGGATTCGAAGAGAGCTCATAGCTCCCCATAACCCATAGCAGAACGGGGTAGCTGAGCGGAAGAACAGAACAATTGTGGGTGCTGCACAGGCAATGTTGCATGATCAGGGCCTACCCCTTCACTTGTGGGTGGAAGCATGCGCTATAGAAGTTTATGTGCAGAATTGTTGTCCTCATAGGATACTTGGCATGAGTACACCCGAGGAGGCTTATTCTGGTAAGAAGCCTGATCTTTCTCATTTGAGGATTTTTGGTGCTAACGTTTACATGCATGTGACAAAGGATGCCAGGAAGAAGTTGGAGCCGACCACAGAGGTTGGGATATTTGTGGGGTACACTGATACGCCCACAACTATCGTGTGTATTTTCCAGACAGTGGTAAAACTGTTGTGCGACGGGATATAAAATTTTAGGAGGAGAAAGCCATGAAGTGTTCGCTTGAGAGGGAGCTACACTTACATGCAGATGAGGAGCTATTAGTTCCTAAGGATGAGCTTCAGGACGTGGATCAGCCATAGGACGAGGTTCATGGAGTGGAAGAGACCACTCATGCAGTGCCAACCATCAGAGGGCGAAAGCGCTTGACAGAAGCTGAGCGACTGGCTCAAGATGCAGAGAAAGTTGTAGGACCACCTACAGCCCAATGCAGGCAGAGACAGTCACCTGATCAGTACACTGGATACATGGCTCTTATGAGCAAGTGTGTTGTGACTGAGCCATCCTCTTTCGAGGAAGCTGTGGAGGATCCGCATGGGTAGACGCCATGGTGGAAGAGTATGATTCTATTGTCAGAAACAGTGCATGGGAGATTGTTCCTAGAATGGAAGGGAAATCAGTGGTGGGTTCGAGATGGATCTACAAAGTTAAGCAGGCAGCTGACGGGAGTGTAGAGAAGTACAAGGTAAGATTTGTTGCCCGAGGCTTTTCACAGATAGAGGGGATCGATTATGAGGAGACCTTTGCACCTGTCACAAGGTATTCTTCCATACAGACGATTCTTGCTCTCTCAGCACAGATGGGATGGTACATTCATCAAATGGATGTGAAGACTACGTTCCTCAACGGAGTCATTGAGGAGGAGGTGTACATTGAGCAGCCCGAAGGGTTTGAGGTCTTCAGCAACGAGTCGCATGTGTGCAGGCTCAAGAGTGCGATGTATGGGTTGAAGCAAGCACCACGTGCTTGGTACACACAGATAGACAGCTAATTCACAGGACTTGGATTCTCCAAGAGTGAGGCGGATCCTAACCTATACCAAATTGTGGTGGAGGATAAGTTGCTTATCATTGTACTGTATGTTGATGATTTGATTCTAACGGGTGATGAGTTGTTGATACTATCATGCAAGAAGGATCTTGCTACAGAGTTTAAGATGAAGGACATAGGCCTCCTTCACTATTTCCTAGGATTGGAAATATGGCAGCGCAGTGGTGGACTATTTGTTTCTCAGGGCAAGTATGCTCGGGAGATACTGGAGAAGTTCAACATGCATGGCTGCAAGCGTGTTGATACTCCTCTTCCTGGAGGTTCGAGGAAGGAGGATGCCACTTCGGGAGAAGAAGTGGATGCCACTGTTTATCAACAGTTGGTGGGGTCACTGATATATTTGGTCAATACACGACCCGATATATGCTATGCAGTTAACCAGCTTTCACAAGCTATGGTTAAGCCTACCAAGCTCTTCTGGAAGGCGGGCAAGCATGTATTGCGCTACTTGAGAGGCACATCGGGATATGGATCTTGGTACATACAGGAGGATGCAGATTGGGCAGGGAGCTCAAGAGGCTGAGTATATGGCGGCAAGGACATCAGGTCCCATAATATCAGAGATTGTGTGCAGCAGAGGATCATGTTGCTTTCATACATTCCAAAGGAGGATCAGGATGCTGATATTCTGACGAAGGCTCTCACCAGGAGAAAATTCGAATACCACCATGGCAAGATAGGGGTTGCTGATAATCCATATCTTGTCGAGAGGGAGTGTTGAGATTGCAACAAGATGATGGAGCTTAGTGAAAAGAGTCACCTTCACTAAGTGGGCCCGCAGGCAAGTTATGGCACAAGTTCTATTTTTGGATCCCAGCAAGGATGATCACAACAGGAGTTGTTGTGGGGAAAAATGCCTATGCAGGACGATCCTATCCACCTAAGGTGTGACAGTGCCTTAGCAACAAACGAGTACAGCTATTCTGGTTTCTTCCTTTATGAAATGTGAAAGAAGAGAGATCAATAGACTTACCGGTGTCTTCCGTTTGTCCCTCGATCCGGTCTCTCTTCTCTTTGGGAGTTCACAGCTACTTGCCTTCTTGCTTGTCCAGCTTCAACGGATTCCTGCAAGATCACAAGAGAACAACTACTTGCGACAAGAGAACAGCTACTTGCGACAAGAGAAGAACACTACACAAAGACAAATATTCACATTCATAACTAGTTTAGGATTAGAAATAAACTAAATACACTAATGCATTCATACATCAAAATACATCAGCATATAGGAGAAACCAAGATAGCTTTATTGATGAATAACAAGGTTCAGGAAGAGATACAACCCAGAGGGCTCCAATCCAGCATCTCCTTCCCAGCAAATGGAATTCCTATCTTCACCCCTTCAAAGCATTAAGCACCCAATGATTCCAATCTCAAACCAACAGCAATTCTTTGCAATAACAAAATTCCAGCCTCTAGATCTCATGGAGGAGAGATCCATATATAGATGTTTGGAGAGAGGATGAGTCAGCTTGAGATCTGACTAGTGTCCTCTCCCTCTGTCAGTTCTTGAGTCCACTTGGAGGTTCTTGCTTCCACTTACTCATCACCAGTCGAATTCCCTGAGGCAAGTGTCATTTTGGAAGCTTCCTGGGTTTTGACACCTTGAGAAATGAGCCTGCCACATGTCCACTCTCGTTCAGCGCAGGTAGCCAGTGTTCCAGTTGACATTCAACGCAGGTAGCCAGTGTTGGCTTTGACATTCAGCGCAAACAGCTAGTGTAGCCACTGAAATGATCCTGAATTGACTTGTTTTTGAGCAGTTTCTGGTGGAGAACTTCTGTGAATTGCTGTGGTTTGTTAGCCTTGTTCCTCTAGGGGTAGGAACAACATGTTTAGGGACTTTGGATCCCTTAGATTATGGACATTTCATGCTCAATGCTGTAAGGCACAAAAATGTCTATAACAGTTGCCCCCTAAAGTATGAGGCTGTTTATCGGGTGAAATGCTTTATCAGGGGGATCCGAAGTTCATCCAATGCTGGGAGGAGACCTGTAATAAGATACAATACAATACATTATTTTTCATACTGCTTTCATGATCTAGCTGAGGCGGGCATTCCCATGCTCAGCTTTATAAATTCATTTTTCTGTACATAGAACAGACAATCGTCTGATGGTAGACTGATAATTTTGATGAAATTATCATCCTTTGAGTAGGATGATTATCTGCTGCAATGATGTACATGTCAATGTCTTTATCTTTCCTGAATATATATCGCAGCCCGGATGGATGAAACTAGATCCGGGGTCTTCAAACTCGTTCGATCTTCACTCTAAGTACAAGTCGATCCATGTGAGAAATGTTCTGAAGTCGAACATGGAAAGACATCGCTTGATTACCGGTCAATGATGTAAACCGTTAACAAGCGCGAGAGGAATCACCGATAATGATAATGACCCTCAAGGTACTGCAGTACAATTCACGTGGTGTGAATAAAGGACTTGGCGTCGAACACCACGCAAAATCTTTCGGTCGAAGGTCATTGATGTATACCTGTCGCCGGAAGTGAGAAACTTGCCATTGAGGCATGCAAGCTTCAAAGTACTGAAGGGGTTGTTCCTAGATCAACTTCTTGGATAATGAGCTGATGTCGACAAGAAGCGATCCGTCAAAGGAGGGCCTTAATGAATCCCACATCAGTGACACGGAACGGAGCTAATGATTTTAATGGAGGTGAAAACGATCTGTGACATATGATTCAGGGTGGCGGTCATGAAAGGATGAAGGATAATGTATGGCAGTGGATGGGACACGGTTGACTTTTCTGAACGACTTCTCTTGAACATATGGCGACACTGATGCGATGGATCGGTAGCATTACCCCAAATATGGATGGTATGGCGAGACCATGGATGTGACCGGTGAATGAAACAACCCAACCCGATTGTGGTACGGAGGAAAAGTGTCATGTTCAAGAGCGACTTGCTACCATCAAAGTTTTCTTTAGTTTCTCCCAATTTTTCCCCAGTCATTGCTGACCAGTACCTCTTTATTTTTGTCAAGCTTGAGGAGGATAACATATGCTTGTTCTATAACCTGCCCTTCGGGCAAGCCCATCGCTATGTTTTAACGAGCCTAGCGATAGTGAAACTCGTTCTCGTCTAAAGACAAGTTTGTCGCTATTTAATGATTTTAACGAGTCTAACGACAAGGATAACTCGGTCCTTTTCATTTTTAGAGAGTCTGAAAAGGTACATAAAGTTAACTCCAAAAGTCCTTTTTCGTCATCTAATCCCTTAAGTCCGAAAAAGTATAAAACAATACAGAAGGGATGAGTTTTCGATAGTTTTAACGAGCCGAACAAAACAAGCGCTCGATCTTTTTGTGCAATAATCCCTCAGGTCCAAAAAGATTAAAATCTAGAGGAGGGATAGCTCTTCCGGTCGCTTTAACGAGCTGGAAGGCCAAAACTCGGCAATCTTTTCATATTTTACGAGTCAGTTGAAAAGAGCTTAAAGAAGACTCGTCTTTTGAGGAACGAGTGATAAACAGGGTTAGCAGCTGATTCCAGGTACAGGTTGGAATTTTCCAATCACGGCAGTGTCACAAGGATGGCTAGGTGAAATCACTCTTCGCAGCTGTTCCTCAAAATGGGTAAACAATCATATGGAGGTGAACGATCGGCCAATGAAAAGTGGAGGTGACGGTGCAAACACGACCAAGGCTTTAATGGCTGATGATATTACATTCACAGTGGTTATTTACCGGGATAGTTCATTTTTTAACGAGCTTAAACGCGGGTGGAAACATTTGCTCGATCTTATGTTTATTTTTTAACGAGCATGAACTATGTGCTAAAACTGCTCGGATCTTGCGTTTATTTTTTAACGAGCATGAACTTTGTGCTAAAACTGCTCGATATTATATGGTCAAATTTTGATTTTTACCATAACTAGCTTTGCCCTTTTCAAAGATAGTACTGTATCCTCAATTGCTGCATCAAACTAGTTAGAAATGAATAACATTTGCATGAAAATGAGATTAGAACCCTAATATTTCGCTTTGAACTACGTAAAAAGCAATTAAAAGGTGTTTTTACCTCTCATTTTACCATTTCATTTGAACTTGGTTTGTTGGAGCTTTGGAGGTGCCTCTTCCCCCTTGATTTTCACCAGCTGATTCCGGGAGATTCTGCGGACGATTTTCGGCGCCGTCTGGACCAGGTAGGAGCTAAACTCTAGCTCTTTCTTTTCATGGTTTCCTTTTTCCATTCTGTGCCTGTTTTCCTGTTCCCATGAGCCCCTGGGGTTTTGCTAGGGCGCTCTGCCATCAGCGCAGGCAGTCCATTCGAAACCTGCGTTGAATGTCAAGCTGCATGAAGGCAGTTTGACCTTCAACGCAGGTGGGACACTAGCCAGTTGCGTTGAGCATAGAAAAACAGTTCTGTTGCACAGTTTTTGATGAAATTTTGCCAGTTTCTCATCAAATCCAGGATCTTACTCTTTCTCTTGTTTGTTTTGCAGGGACTTTTGAGCAAAATGACCCTCACATGGCGAGAACGAGAACATGAAGAAGAGGACATGATTGCCCTCCATGACCCTGTCACGGTGAACGCGCTGCGGAACTGTGGCCTGCTGAAGTTCTTCCGTATCTCTAGTATGAGAGCACAGATCTCTTTACTGCAGTATATGCTTGATGCTTGGGATCCTATCAACCAAGTATTTCAGATCAGGAGCAAATCCATCCCTTTGACCGTGGTAGACATTTACTTCTTGACTGGTTTGTCGAGGCGGGGTGCCCCCATTTCTTTGTCAGGTTCGGCCCGAGGGAATGACTCCGTGAGAGATTATGTCCGCCAGTATTGCAGGGAGGGATCCCAGCCGAGCAGAGACGGCAAGGTTGTTATCCGTGAGATTACTGACAGGTCTCTCAGGTCCATTCTGTATACTATTGGTAGGATGGCCGGTAGCGCATCTCTTCATGTTGCCAACAGATCTTATGTGCAGCACGCCTTGGAGTGTCTCCAACCGAAAGTATTCAACTGGTGTGATGCAGTACTTCTTCAGATGAAAAGTCAGTTGAACAAGGTAAAGGACGGGAAGCTGAAGAACTTTGGATTTGGTTCTATTCTGACTGCCTTTGCCTTGGAGAAAATACCACTGATGCAGCCTCAGTATATCGCACTCGACTTGCCTTCTCCTACCGAGCCACGCATGCAGAGATGGGTTGATCACATGTCTAGGCATGCTGGTCAATCTCAGATTTCTTTCACTGATACCTTCTTCAGGTGGTTCGAGCGTCAGGAGATGGTCTATTCCGAGTATCCATATGTTGGTATGGATTTCCGAGGTGATCCGGACTTGGTACTGCCGGATGGCGAACAGTGGGGCGCTATTGGTAAAATCTTCGACCATATTACTGTTTACTGTTCTTATTTATAATGTCCTTGTGCTTTATTCTATCAAGACTTTAATCAAACTCATGTGTGCATGCAGATGTTGGTCCTGTTCGTCCAGCAGTTCGCCCGAGAGCGCCAGTTGCTGCCCCAGCAGGGGAGACTGCTGGGAGAGTTATTCTCCGCGACCTTGACGTAGCCGAGACCCTTACAGCTGTGCAGGAGCAGGTTGAGAGCCTTACTCTCGGCATTCCCGATGTGAGGATTGATGAGTTACCTTTACAGTTGCAGCGGCATACTACTGGTGTGCCTAGACGATGGACTCGTCTCTTGCGCATGATTGCACAGGCCGTGACGTGCTATCATGAGCATCACTAGGCTAGGGTGCCCCCTAGCATTTTTGAGTTTTTGGGTCATGCGACCGATTTTGTCTTGGTTACAGAACATTATGTATGAACGATAAACAGCTTATATATATATTTGATTTTCGAGTTTTATTCTGGTTGAGTTATATGATCCATATGTACAACATTGATGATGTGTCTCTTTTTATAAATGTCGCAAATGTCTATCTAACACATAGTTTGCTAATGAGTCGGTTAATGTGTTTAAGTTTCTGGAAATATGCTGGTATTGAATTGAATCAAATTGTCTTTCCAAAATCTTAACCCTTAGGAACATGCGATAAATAGCTGGATTGCGAACGGAATATATACCATTGAGTTGTAGTATTACGAGTTGTGAGTCTAGCCTGACAATTAGTCGGCGTATACCATGGGTGATGGCATCAGAGAGTAGTTCTATCAACGCGCTATACTCAGCGATGTTATTCGTTGATTGCCCAATACACACACCTCTGAAACTTACTAACTCGCCGCTTGGATCAAAAATGGCCCAGGCTGCGGAGGACAGGTTCCGCGAACTACGACTCGCTCCGTCGGCATATCCAACACATGTCTCCAGAAGGTTTGACATCTGCAATAAATGTAAAAAGGTGGATCACTCGACCAAAACAAACACTTTAGCGAAAACAAAATACAACAAAAGCATACAGGTTACTATTTAAGCATAGTAACGCTTGAGGTACAACCCATTACGGGGTTGCGCCAGTGGAATTCCGTCATAATCCATTAACTCGTAGGCTCCTTTTGCTAACACTCGTTTAACAATATAGGGGCCCATCCATAAAGAATTAAATTTACCTGCTCCCAATTTATCGGATTCTTGGTCATAAAGCAAGACCAAGTCACCTTCTGAGAAGACACGGGGTTTGACATTTTTGTCGAACTGCGCCTTGACTCGTTTCTTATGGGCTTCGTTAGCCAAAGCGGCATCACGACGGGTTTCATCCAATTGGATTAATTCCAAGAAACGAGCCTCTTCTTCCGAAGTTCCGGGGAGGAGATCAATTGCGAGTTTAAGAGACGAAATTTCACACTGGATTGGCAAGACTGCTTCCAGGCCATACACCAGTTGGAAAGGTGTGAACCCGGTCGCGTTCTTTACCGATGTTCGGTAAGCCCACAAGGCTGAGTACAGGATTAGGTGCCACCTTCTTTTGTGAACCCCGATCATCCTTTGCAACATACGCTTCAGGACCTTGTTGATTGCTTCAACTTGTCCGTTGGCTTGCGGATAATACGGGGTAGAGCTGTCGTGAGATAGCCCTAGCTTGGCAGCTAATTCAACCATCATGTGATTGCGAAAATGCGACCCATGATCTGTAACTATAGCCTGTGGTACGCCGAACCTGGCGACTACATGATTGAAAAAGAAAAGGGCAGCTGTTTCACCAGTGTTATCTAATGTAGGCATCGCCTCGGCCCATTTGGTAAAATAGTCAACAGCGACTATAATATACCCATGCCCCCCGGTCGAGGTGGGGTTACATGTCATGAAATCGATGCCCCATTTGGCGAAAGGCCCAACAGCAACTATTGGCTGTAAAGGTGCGGGTGGTCTTCTGGTTTTGCTATCAAAAATTTGACAAGCATGGCAACTTCTGACTGCGGTTATGCAATCTTTGAACATGGTTGGCCAGAAGTATCCTGCTCGTAAGATTTTCTGTGCTGTAGCATATCCAGATTGATGCCCCCCACACGCGCCTGAATGACACTCATTCAGGGCTTTTTCGGCCTCTTCATGGGTGAGGCACCTCCTCAGAACTGTATCGATACCACGACGGTAAAGCGTATCACCGACGATCATGTAGTCTTTCGCTTGGTATCGTATACGTTTCTGTTCTGAGTGAGAGGTGTCAGGCCTGAATTTTTGGGTTTGGAGATAAATTATTATATCTCCATACCACTCATTGCTTGCAGATATCAGAAACAAACTTTCGTCCACGATTGACTCTTCTGATGTTTCATCGTTGGACGACGATGGGAGATCGCACAATAATTCTGCGAAAACTAAAGCTTTCTTTGATTTGGATTTTACAAATTCCAGATCAAACTCTTGAAGGATCGCTATCCATTTTGAATATTTGCCCCCCAGCAACTGTCGCGACAATATATAAGTCATGGGGTTGCAATCTGATAGAATGGTAGTTTTCCGAAAGAGGACATAATGTCGAAATCTTTGTATCGCTTGAACAGCAGCGAGTGCTAGCTTTTCAACATAAGAATATTTGCTTTCTGTATCATTCAAGTTTTTACTTAAATAATATATAGGATGTTCAATTCCATCGACTTCTTGAACTAAAACCATCGCAATGGTCGTATCTGCTGCAGCCAGATACAGGTTAAAATCTCTTTGATAGTCCGGGGCATACATTAATGATGCTTTTACTAGAGAATCTTTCAGAGCATCAAAGGAAGCTTGCGCCACCTGATCCCAGACAAAAGGTACATCCTTTTTCAAAAGACGAGTATAACCTTTAGCAAGTTCTGCGTAATTTGGAATGAACCTCCTCAGAAAGTTTGCTTTCCCTTGGAGTTTCTGAATCTGAAGCAAATTTGAAGGTGGAGGCAAATTAATGATTGCCTGAACCTTGCAAGGGTCGAGACGAATCCCATCCTTAGAGACTACAAAGCCAAGTAAACGACCAGAACCGACGCAAAACACACATTTGTGCGGATTGAGTCTTATCTTGTAGTGTCGGCAACGTAGAAATATCGCTCTTAAATGCTGCGGATGATCAGTCCGCTTTCGCGAATGAGCCGGAAGGTCGTCGAGATAAGGTTGAACGATGTTCTTGATGTCATGGAAGGCATAATTCATTGCCCTCTGAAACGTCGCCCCTGCGTTCTTTAAACCAAAGGGTAATTTTCGATAAGCGAATGTGCCCCACGGACAGATGAATGCAGTCTTTGACTGGTCCTGTGGGCGGATATTTATTTGATTATACCCGGAAAATCCATCCATAAATGAAAAGATTTCACATCCGGCGCATTCATCAATTATCTGGTCGATGAAGGGTGTAGGGTAGTTGTCCTTCGGACAAGCTTGGTTTACATCCCTATAATCGACACACACTCTAATTGTCCCTTGTTTCTTCATAACAGGGACAATATTCGATACCCAATCGGTTAGAGGAACCGGGTAGATGAAACCAGCATGGAGAAGCTTTTCAACTTCTGCCTTAATGGCAGCGGCTTTCTTGGGGTGCACCTGCCGAAGCCGTTGTCTTACTGGTTTGACATCAGGATACATTTTAATTTCATGTTCAACGATACTCGAGTCAATGCCTGGCATTTCATCATATGACCAAGCAAAGACATCTCTGAATTCGCGAAAAAGAGCGTTATATATTTCCAGTTCTGAAGGAGAACAACCTTTGCCGACATAAATATTCTCTACAACATTTGTTTTAGTCGAGATATTTATGGCTATAGTCTCTTCAATATTGGATAAGTTTCGCTCGGAATCCACCGTATTTACAGTATTTGATAGGAATTCAAAAACTGAAGGGTGATAAAGGTCATGTTGAGTATCTTCTTCATATTCCGGAAGAAGGGAACGATGGTGGCAATCATTCCATGGTGCCCCCTCAATCAACATTGATTGTAGGATTCCTTCGTCAGTCCCATGTACTTTCGACCAAGGATCTAATGGGGTACCATATTCTCTAGACCTATCTACCCAAACGCTTGATGAGCGTTGATTTGGGTTCGCCTCCCATGCTCGAAACATTGATTGCTACAATATTTCTATAGGGCTTGGGGGCAAAACCATTGCATGATCCATGTCGATATCGTCTTCTGAGATCTTCGTGGAAGATATCATGTTGCAGGCTCTTACCAATGCTACTTCTCCTATATAGAATGGAGGTGGAAGTGCGAAAGTTCCCATTAATGTGGGGTCTTTCAGTAGGCCTACTCCGATGTCTTGAAGCGAATGGTTGCTTCCATGGATCATGGGAATGCTTCCTGTAACTTGTGAACCATTAGGGAGGAAGTCTTGTTGGTCGACGATCGTAATCCCTCCTTGAAAAGGGAATGCGATCTTCCTAAAATAAGTCGACACAACAGCTGCCATGGCATATATCCACGGTCTTCCCAGTAGGATGTTGTAGTCAAGATTCCCATCGATGACTTCAACATCTATTTCTACTGTTTTTCCTCCCAGTTCAACTTTCAAGTTATTAAGGATACCGCACGGGGTATATGTCCTTCCGTCGAATGCTTTTAATGTCGTCGAAGATCGCGACAAGGTTGGAGATCCTAAAGTTTTCCAGCAACTCATCGACATAATACATGTAGATGCCCCCTCATCAATAATTGTTCGGTGAACAGTTTTGTTGAGGGCTTTCACTTGAATAAGGAAAGCTAGTTGAGCTGGTAACTGAGGATCGTATCCTTTGTGGTCAAAGGATACAAGATTGGAATCCTTAGGATCAACCCCACCAATAGCCGATAACAAAGCCTGCCTTTGGGATGGGCAATTTTGTAGTACTTCAAGAGTCGACATAGCGGATGGCGATTGGGCCAAATCTTCCACTATGTTATAATGCTGCGCCGCTCTGGCGCGAGGATTAAATGTCGACTTGTGTACTACTCCCTTTGGCGGTTTTATTGTTAATTCAGGAATGATGGGCGGTACAACTTCTGTCGAAGTTGTTGTCGAACTACTTGGTTGATCTTTACCTTTGTCGTTCGACAGCTGCGGATTCCCGTAATCTTTGTTCCTTGTCGAAATCAAAGCATCATTCTGCTGTTTTGAAACCGACAACATAAGCACTTGCGACGGGGAAGCATTTCCACTATCAACCAGATTTTGACCTGGATTGGGAAACGGATCAGTTAACACAGCTGAGGTTTGCGAACTTTTGAAGAACCTTTTAAGCTCAGCTTTGTATGGACAATCGCTTGTCCAATGATCCTCATCACATATTTGACATGGACTTTTGGTTTCCCTTTCCAGGAGGGTTTGAAGAAGTTTTTCCAGGGATGACTCACCCTGTTTCTTCTTCTTCCCTTTGTTTTGCTTCTTCTTGCTTCCTGGTTGATTGGTTTCTTTGCCTTTATCTGCTGATACGGCATTTACTTCCGAAGCAAGAATTTCTTCTTTTGCATTTTGATCCGAATTCTTACGGGCTTTCTTAGACGAAGCCTTTGTCGATTTCGCGTTTGCCGTGCCAATCACACCATCGCCGGCATGAGAGTCACTATTTGATTTAGGAGGAGGAGGAATTGAGAATTCCGGTCTAGGGGCGTCAGGTATTTTGTCGTAGAGCGTGCCAGACTGAGTATAAACTAAGTCTAGATATTGTGCACGAGCAATAACTTGCTCCTCTGTTACGACTCCCCCCTTTGCCACATCTTCTGTTATAGCAGGAAGTAACGACTTTATAAACCATTCAGCTAACAGCTGATCGGGAACGTATGTTTTCACCATCCTACGACGACGACGCCACTCATGTATATGATCGGATATATGAGTGGCCGTTGTCTGCTTGAAGTTGGTTAAGATTTCTGTTCCCGTTTCATACCTTATCGGTAATTGAAAATGGGTTAAGAAAGTCGTGGCTAGGGAGCTAAAATTGTCGAACGAGGCTCTAGGTAATTCAATATACCATTTTGCCGCTGGACCCGTTAACGTCCTCTGGAAAAGGCGAAGCCTTATCGAATCATCATTTAGGGTGTTTGATGAACACCACAGATGAAAAGTCATCACGTGATTCGATGGGTCTTCACCTGGATTTCCATTGAATTTAGGAATGTCAGATGGAAGTTTGTGAGGAATCGCTGGCCACCAAGGGGCGTAAGCAATCGGATCGTTGGTTAACCGGTGTAAATCGGGTAACTCTAAAGTTGCCACGAATGGTAACTGTTGATTCAGGTTAGGTGAAGCATACCCAGGGTACGATGGAATCGCCTGAGCAGTGGGCCTTTGCATACCAGCATAATGTAATTGATGTTGGTATGACTGATACGGTTGGTGGACTTGACCACTGTAAAGCGGTTGGTTTTGACCGTTTTGAATATACGGTTGTCCACTGTTCGCAAAGATCTGCTGCTCAGAACCTTGGTACACTTGCTGGAATTGTGGTTGTTGGTATTGCACCAGCCACGGTTGTGAAGCCATGTTCTGTTGTGCTATACTAACTGTTGGACCAAGGTGTGGGGTAATTGTACCCGTTTGGACCTGTGTCGCCCCACCAGTTGGCGATTGTGGTTGTGTCACAGGGTCAAGGGGCTGTTGCATTACAACCTGAGAAATCTGAGGTTGACATACAACAGGCAACGTTTGAACTTGCGACACTGTCACAATAGCCGGTGTGGTCGGGATGTTCGACATAGGTACACACTGTTGCATAGAATATACAACCCTTGGTTGTTGAGGTAGCATAGGTACCCAACCACTTGATGTAATTCCAGTATAACCTGAATACTGTTGTGAACTCCCGTATGGATACCCTCCCGGAGGGGGTAATGAAAGGGCATACTGCCCCCCATACGGTAGCAATCCGGAACTCAAGGGGATTGTTTGTCCTTGGGGACTGGATTGCCCAAATTGACCTCCAAATGGATCAATCTGGCGAGTCTCAACATAAGAGTTGCCGGATATTATTCCGGATGAACAAACTGGAACGGACCACACTGTCGAAATAGTCCCTTGGTGGACTCCTTCTAGCGGTTGTGAGCTAGTCGGGACAGATGGTATGCCGGCAAACATTGTCGGAGTGACGGCAGGGGCTTCTGCTGTCGCTGTGTCATTCGACACAGTCCTAGATGTTGACGGTTGTTCAGACATTTTGAGTCTATCCAATAGATTGCCTAGCGATTCTACAGGAACTTCCACTTGTGGTGGACTAACTTCTGATGAAGGAAATAGAGTGACCCCGACTCCAAAATGGGTTGGAGTACTTGCTTGCGGATCCTCTACAATTTCCTCTATCGCAATCAAACCAGGTGGAAGAGGAAGACCGTCAGGTCCGTAAAATATTTCTGGTGCCGAAGAAGGGGTTGAATCGACAGCGACAGTTGTTTGAGGAGCAAGACTCTCTGAACCGGTTACAGATGGAACTGGTTCAGTAACGCAAGTATTTGCCCCAGACTAGGATCAGTGTTACTGTCCCTCTGTGGCTGTTGAACTTCTTCTATAGAGGCAGGGTTTCCAGAAATGTTTGGAGTAACCGGAATCTCAGATGTTGTTGGAACACTTGTTCTAACTTTGATAGGAGATTTCGAACCGGTTAAACGAGTTCGCTTTGTCCGTACTGTTTTCGATTCCGGAGACAAAGACGGTTGACTCGTAAGCCTCCGCGAACGACGGGGTTTCAATTGACTTTCTTCCACGATTGCGGATTACTCGATCAACCAAAATACAAAAGGGGAAAGTGTGTTTCCGAATTAAATGAATTTTTTAGACGCTTTTAGACACAACTTGCTTTTTCACTTTTAAAGAGTCGAGAAAAAGCTAAAGATGACTCTAGTCTCCTTCGATGTTTTAACGAGCCCGAAGTGACAAATGCTCGGATGGACTTTTTCGTTATAGAGTCTGAAAAAGGCCAAAAGGAACTGCTCTGGAGTTCTAGGCAGAGGGTGTGCCAAACTTTTCGCAAAACCGCAGAATACTTTTTAGGGTACGGGCGGTCGATCTTCCTGAATGCTGTGTTCAGTGCATTGCGATCAGTAGGGCGGCCGACACGGCTTCCTAAGGATAAAGGTTTTATGCCTATAGGGGTCTCCCAATATATACGCGACGGTACGTGGGAGCACAATCCGTACTGGCGCTATCGTCCCTCAGGAGGAATCACCCACCATCCACGAGATCGACAGTCACCAGGCTTAACGACGCCGGAACACGTCTCTAGCCTAGACCTCTATGTTGTGCGTTATGTTGCAAAGCGTTGTTAAGTTCATTCAATTTATTTTAGGTTGATCTTTTTAGAAGTTTGCCTTTCAAGGTTCACCACGAGATGTATGATACAATTCCTAAATGCAGTCTAAAGATGATAAGCAAGCTTTATATCTTTTCAACTTTGAAAATCCTAGCTACTAAGGGAAAAGAAAGACACCATCTTTTCTCAAAGAGCAATCAGCACACTCTAATGCACTTTTCCTAAATCCAACATGCAAACTATCAAATGCAAATGCACAATGCAGGTGTTTGTTTTCCGCTTTCTTAGTATTGATGCCTACAAAGAAAGCTTTTTGTACAACTTTGAATTTGCTTTTAAATGACAAATACAAACAAGTTTACTTTTTCGAAATCAGAGAAGGTAGAAGAGATTACAACACTTAACGATTTTCGAAATGAATACTTGTTTCGACACTTAAAAGAGACAAACTCAAACCAATAAGCAAAAGTAAATGTATAATCAATCTGCAAACAGCCAATGAACTCTCTTCTAAGATCACAATCAACAGATCTGAATCAAGGGCTACAGGATGACTATTTCACTCATGCAAAGGAAAACTGTAAATGACGCCACAAACACATAAAAACACTCACAGTCTTTTTGTACAAAAGGAGGCGGAATCTAAGCAGAGAAAAGGAGTTATCAGACTGGTACCTATGCTGGTTACAGGCTGCAAAAATCAGAGATCAAAACAAGGCAAAACAGAGCAGAGAACCCCAGCTGCACAAGGACAAACTGGTTCAGCGCAACCTCAACACAGGGGTTTTGACATTCAGCGCAGGTAGCCTTCACGGGACCTGCGTTGAAATGCAGAATCCCTTCACTGGGTCTGCGCTGAAGGAGAAACTCTCGTTTCCCTCAGGTTCTGGGTCACAGATTGCTATTTAATTCACTGTTTCAGGCCAAATAAAAGCAACAAGCAAGGTGTAATCAAAGGGATGCTTTGAAGGGCTACTAAGATCTATCACAAGGATCATCAAATCATTTGTGAATCCATTGTTCAGATCATAGACAAGTCCAGTGATTGGATCAAAGCAGCAACTGTCTACTTTGCATCCGGGAAAGATGCAGTTCGATTGTTGCTGTCAAGTCTATGAAACAAACAATGATAGAAACACAAATAAAATGACTAAACAGATCTCCCCAGCGGAGTCGCCAATTTGTTGTGGGGAAAAATGCCTATGCAGGACGATCCTATCCACCTAAGGTGTGACAGTGCCTTAGCAACAAACGAGTACAGCTATTCTGGTTTCTTCCTTTATGAAATGTGAAAGAAGAGAGATCAATAGACTTACCGGTGTCTTCCGTTTGTCCCTCGATCCGGTCTCTCTTCTCTTTGGGAGTTCACAGCTACTTGCCTTCTTGCTTGTCCAGCTTCAACGGATTCCTGCAAGATCACAAGAGAACAGCTACTTGCGACAAGAGAAGAACACTACACAAAGACAGATATTCACATTCATAACTAGTTTAGGATTAGAAATAAACTAAATACACTAATGCATTCATACATCAAAATACATCAGCATATAGGAGAAACCAAGATAGCTTTATTGATGAATAACAAGGTTCAGGAAGAGATACAACCCAGAGGGCTCCAATCCAGCATCTCCTTCCCAGCAAATGGAATTCCTATCTTCACCCCTTTCAAAGCATTAAGCACCCAATGATTCCAATCTCAAACCAACAACAATTCTTTGCAATAACAAAATTCCAGCCTTTAGATCTCATGGAGGAGAGATCCATATATAGATGTTTGGAGAGAGGATGAGTCAGCTTGAGATCTGACTAGTGTCCTCTCCCTCTGTCAGTTCTTGAGTCCACTTGGAGGTTCTTGCTTCTTACTCATCACCAGTCGAATTCCCTGAGGCAAGTGTCATTTTGGAAGCTTCCTGGGTTTTGACACCTTGAGAAATGAGCCTGCCACATGTCCACTCTTGTTCAGCGCAGGTAGCCAGTGTTCCAGTTGACATTCAACGCAGGTATCCAGTGTTGGCTTTGACATTCAGCTCAAACAGCTAGTGTAGCCACTGAAATGATCCTGAATTGACTTGTTTTTGAGCAGTTTCTGGTGGAGAACTTCTGTGAATTGCTGTGGTTTGTTAGCCTTGTTCCTCTAGGGGTAGGAACAACATGTTTAGGGACTTTGGATCCCTTAGATTATGGACATTTCATGCTTGAGGCTGTAAGGCACAAAAATGTCTATAACAGGAGTGACCACAGCAGGGATGATCATAGCAGGAGTGACCACGGCAGGAGTGATCACAATAGGAGTGACCACAACAGGAGTGATCACAACAAGAGTGATCAAAGTCTATTTTTAGACTGGATGTCAAAAATAGAAAAGTCAAATATTATTGTCTCATAATAATATTTGGACTATAAACTTGATCTTATTCTCTTGGAGCACTTCAGTTTGAGCTACAGATGTGGCACATGCAGCTGTCAGAAGGAAATACATTTTTCTTATGAGTCAGTTGAGTTGTTGCATGCATGACTTCAGTTAGAACTCAATCAGTTGAGTTTGGTGGAGTTGATTGTAGAGTTGATGGAGTTGTGTTCAGTTTGACTTGGTTAAACTAGTTGTAATTAGTCTAACTGCAAATAGACTAATGATGAGTTGTTAAACTAATTATTAACTCATAATGCAACTATAGAATACATCAATTAACTCAGTTGCATGTCAGTGCATGTTCAGTTCAACAGGGACAAGTGTTAGAGGATCAGATTGCTATCAGTTGTGACTATAGTTGTGCATGAGGATTTCCACAATCAAAGGGATTGAGTATGCCAATGAATTGGCCAATACCAAGTATTATAGCCTCTGCTCACGTCTTTCCCAGTGCGAGTGATTCTTTGGAGGTTAAATACGAGTTTGGTAAACGATTCTCATTCATTCTTGAGCAGGTATTGAGTTGTGGAGGCAGGCAAGCAGTGGAATAGATTTGGAGATCAGATCTGAGCTGTATGGTGTGTAACAGGTGGAGCTAGTACTGGATTGCTTGTGATAAGCATTGTACTTTGTAATGTTACATGGTCTCAATCATTAATATACAGATAGTTGGGGTTTTTAGTGAGATTCTTTCCCCGGGTTACATACTGTGTTAATGTGTGAATGCTCTTGATGTTTTATTGTTATTGATGCTGCTAAATTGATGATCAACGTAGAGGAGCTTATGTATTGTGTATGTATTCCACAATAGTACATGATCAGGATAATCTCCATTGAATATGTGTTAAATTATTCAAAATTTCTACAAACAGCCGCCTATGTATTTCCCATTGTAAAAACGGCTCCCATTCTCCTTGCCACGCTATAAGTAGGCGTTTGTAATAGGAATGCGTTACAAAACGCGCAGAACTAGATGGCCAGATGCAAAGCCACAGAGCCAGAGGGGCCAAACGCGGAGCCACAAGGAGTAGAGGAAGCCACAGAGCCGCAGAGGGATGATTATACAGAAAGAAATGGATAAGAAGTCGTAGAGCCGAAAGGATGCCTCAAGAAAGCCATGGAGTTCAATTGACGAGGTAGCGGCTAGTGTAGAGAAACTGAGGGATTTTTTGGGAGTCACTTGGAGGTCAAGCAAAAAACCAGAGAGCTGAAAGTTTTTGAAAACGGTCGCTGGAAGGTTTCCAATGAGTCTCTTGGAGGTTAAGTGAATTACAAAGGCATGCAGAGGCTGAGAAAGAGCTCAGAGAAGCCAAAGCCAGAGCCGAGAGCTTGAGCAAGAGCGAGAGCCAGAGCAAGATCCAGAGCGACAAGCTAGAGCCAAGAGCCAAAGCCAGAGCCAAAGCAAGAGCCGAGAACCAGAGCTAGAGCTAGAGCCAAAAAGCCGAAGAGCTTCAGAGCCAGGGATAAGATGGTTTTCTAAGCCCATTGTGTTCTGTGTAAACCAGTGGAGTTGAGCGTGGAGCTTGTAAAAGGACTTTGCCATAATCCTAGAGAACCTAGTTGAGTTGACTAGAGCTCAAGGAGACGTAGCCCAAGAGTTTTGGGTGAACTCCATATTATATTATTGTTCTATGTGTTTGTCTTATTGCTCCATTATTTACTACCACATGTATTTACATATCACCATAAACAATCAAATTTAAAGCATTGAACATTTAAAAATAAACACAAGCATACACCTATTTCAAGCATTATTAATTCCGCAATTGGTTAATCATAATATCTTGGGAATATTTAAGCTTTGGAAGTGGGAGAGGTTCTTGTAAGCTTGACAAGAAGCCTTTAGTGCGCCATTTTCAGATCACCAAGACTTTCGTGGCACTTTATCCGTAGCTGATGGTTATTCCAGGCCCTCGCTATCCTAAGGTTAGTTTCACTTTCGATCAGGAAATTGTTCAATCACCCAAGGCTCCTCATCACTCATCTATATGCATTGAAGATCAATCTCACACATAGATCATGCTTCCTCCACTTGAACTGCACGATCCTATCGGTCATGCATTGGAGGAATCTTACATTGCAAGCACATGTGCATGACGGAAGTTGTCTTTTTTTCTTACATTTTCTTGCATGTCACAATCAAGAATGTGCGTATGCTTCACAGCTGCATGCGGTGTCACACAACACCATGATAAATCCATGGACTTCTTGTCATGCACTTCCACTTACTTATGTCCTGTGGGCACTTTCAAACATGAAGTGTGGTTGTATTCATTTTTATATCTTTCTTGCTTGTTGGTCTGCACAACTGGGTTTCTCATGGACCATGCCTTCACCAACATGGGTCAACCAATGCACTAGTGGCTGCATTGGAAGCATCACTTCACGTGAGCAAGCCCATGCACCGTTAGTTTAGGAGTAGGAGTAGTGTTTACTTTCAGTCTGTTTTCTTGCATGCTTGTTTGCTTACTTCTTTTGTTTGTTTGGTTGTTTGCTTTCTTGTTTGCTTACTAACTTTACTTTTACTTTTTCTTCTGCTCTTTCTTTGCTTTGTTGTTTGTTAGTTTGCTTGTTTTTTTCATAGGTTAGTTTCGCATGAAACCATGTATGACTCTTGAAATGAGTTGGGTAAAGTACAAAAGGCCTTGTGCAACTATCACTACTTGGTTATCTATCATCCTACCTCTGTATGAAGAACTTGTTACTTTTAGTCCATGATATGTCGAAGGAAAATACGTACTATTCGAAGTGAACCTTGGTGAAAACACAACACTTGCGCGCTAACTAGTGTCACCTACTCTAGTCAGTTGTTTTTGGGTTAACCCTTGTGAACTCAGTCAAGTAGAGTAAGGTTAGGGGGAAAACCTTAACAGGCATGTCAGAGGTATAATAAACTACTTCTCTACTGGAACAGTCTCTTTTGCTCTCAATAAGTCAAGATCCATCTTTCGCCTCAGAAATAAATAAGTGTTATGCATATTTACAAAAATAAAAATAAAATGAAAAAGTGAATAAAAGTTTGAAAAAATGAAAATGACTAAGGTGAAATAAGAGAAAGCCTTCCTACGCAGAGAGGTGATTCAAGTAACTCTGACAGGGTACTAACCAGGCTTGCTAGTAGTGGAGGCATGCTTGTGTTCCTATTTGACTCCATCGGGGTACTGTCCTGACCCACTGGTAGCGGAGCAACACCAGAGATGAAACGAAGACTCTGATGACTATACTGCTTGTGCACCAATATACACCTCAACCCCAATCGAAACAACTATGTTGTCTTGGCTTAGAATGTGTTTCAATCGACCGAGAGCATGGAAGATGCTATATCTTACAATCAAGTTAGTGTGAAGCCAAGACGAACAAGAACTGAACAATACTTCCGTAGGTGTTAGACTTGCTTTTCACGAACAAGGCGCATTTAGAGAGCCAGAGTTCCACCAATGTGTCACCAAGTGTTGTAGCACTACAACACCCTCCAAAATTTTTCCTTATCTTCGTTTTGGAGCCTCCCTACCAACCTTTCACAGCACCTTGTATTGCTTCATCAAGTACACAACCTTCAGTGTTTCTCTTACACAAAAACAGCTTATCAATCAAAGCTTGATGCATTCCCCTCACAGGCTGATCACCTGGACTTGGTCCAGCTTCACGCTGAGCAGATCCCCTAAGAAATTGCACAATTATGGAGGGAAACTAGCCTTCCCTCCAGAAATTGCGCAATTTTGTCTGGCAGCTTGCTGGACTCCAGAATTGTGCAATCCTACCAGTTAGGCTTCACCTAGAAAACTGCGCAACCCTTCCCAATAGGCCTACTTAGCCTAGGAATTGTGAAATTCTGGACAACAGTCAGCTACTCTTCTTAGAAATTGTGCAAATATCCTGGGTAGCCACCCCAGCTCCCATCTAGAAATGCGCATTTTCTCCCAGCAGTTGAGCAGCCTCAAGCATGAGCAATTGGGTTGACAAGTTCCACCTTCGACCAAGGAAACTTGACTTGCATGCATGAATTTATTTTTTGTGGAATAGCAAAAGGCAACATGAAGAAAGCATCCCATGTTTAAAGGAGATATTTTTAGCAGCCATAGGTTACATGTAAAATCGTTTTAGAACCTTTCCTCCAAGTGCCTCTTTTTCCTAGATTTGTGGCATGTGCATCATGAGCTCAAAATTATTTATTCGATGCATCAGAGCTCATTATTTGATATTGATCTTGGAGCTCTGGCATCCCACAGCACATCCAGGACTCTTTGACGCATCTGGCTCAGCTATTCAATGGTAAGAGGTCTCAACTTGTCTTTTTCAGCATTTTTGTTGCTTTTTATGTTTTTTCTTGTGTGAGTGTTGTTTTTTTTATTTCTTTGAATACTTGTTGTCGTTTACATGCATACTAGCTTGTACTAGCACCATTTCAATTTTCATTTCTATCTCACTGTTGTCGTATGCATGAAACTGTTTTTCACGAACAATTGTCAATTCGGCGACTCGCTTCACCCACATGCATGTTGTTGTGTTTTCTGAGTCCTTCACTCAATGTTTGCATGCATGATCAATCACTTATGCTTTCACTTAGAGTTTTCACATTCACTTTCACATTTTCTTTCAGTTGCCCATCGACAAGTCTGGCCAGCCTTTGCCCGAACTCTGCCTCACCGAGATAGCATTGCACAATCTAGGGAAGGAAGGCTCTATCTTCCTCTCGAGAAATGTGAATTTATGCCCAAGAACTGTCCTCCAAGACTAATTTGTGCATTTCTTAGGGACAGTGAGTGATGGCCCAGAAAATTGTGAAATGCAGTCCCTAAGCCTACAGTCATTGCCAGCTTTAATTGCGCATTGCGTAATCCTAACAGTCATCAGTCAACCTAGATTTCGCATTGTGAAATTCCAATAGCCAGTCTTGCCTCCAAGATAGCCCAAACTACCCTTTTCGTAGTTCTAGTAGCCAGTCAACCAGCCTCCCAGAAGAAATTGCGCAATGTTTGCCTATCATTCCGCAGGTGTGTGTTATGTCATTCCTGAAGTTGCTTTGGTTTCTACTGATGGATTTCTTTCCATGCATGTTTCTTTGTCTCCAGATCTTTTAGGTGTTCATCTGCCTCTTAGCAGTACAGGATCAATGGCCTCCAAGAGAGCAAGATCAAAGGACACTGATGGAAGTGGAACTGGAGCAGCAGTTGAGTAGGTGTCCGCATGTCTACCGATCTATCAAGATACCAAGTTGTTTATAGACAAGGACATCAAGCTGAAATGGAAAAAGGTCAATAAAGAATTTGCAGGAAATTTCAGGGAACACCACAAAGACCGCCAAGTGTATGTGAACATTCACAAGTCTGGCTTGTACCAGATTGCATACAGATACCCTACGTTCCCATGCGCGGACATGATACACTAGATCGTCTCGCACACTGATCCCGAGATGATTACTTTGAGTAGTTTCAGTGGGAAAAATATTTCAACCTTCTAGGCACATGATTATTATGAGATTTATTAGATTTCAGAGCCCGTGATTATCATGGAGACACCCTTCATCTTACCCAGCAACAGTGGCAACACTAGAGACATTCTTAAGAACTGGGTAGAGGAGCTGGCTAGATTTAGGATGACACCCAAATAGATCTACAAGATGAAGATATTGTGAAAGGTGTATCAATACTTGGTCATATTTTCATGTCTACTGTATGGCCAAGAAATCATAGAAACCTTCCCACAAATTTGGGTGTTCGTGTTGGACAATTGGCCAGAGAAGGAAAACCATGTAACTGGTCTATCATATTGGCTCACCAGCTGAAGGAATAGGTAATGAAGGCTCGAGAGTTTCCCGAAGGTATGTAAGTGGATATCTACATGTTCTCCTACATCTTAGATGCAATCTATGCGTGACAGGAGTTCCCGGACTTGGAGTGGGAATGGTCACCAGCGAAGAATACTGTGAACACGTATTGCAAGTTGTTTTCTGAATGTAGCTTCAAAGGAGTTATCACACGGTTGTGTGAGCATTTTTTCACCCCAGATTACAAGATGATATTCGAATAGGATCCACCCTACATGTGGAGGGAAACAATGGAGGCACTGATAGACATTGTTGATTGGTATGACTCACTGTCCAACACCTTCATACAAATGTTCAGCGTGGAGAAGCCTTTGCATGTTCTACCGAAGTTTGCCTTGGACATATTAATCATGCAGAAAGTAGCATATCACATCTTGGCAGGATCGACAGCTAGACTGCACTGGAAGAAGAAGGAACCTTGGCCCACTCTTCCATTTCTTATTGGGTTATATGAGATCTGAAGTTTCAAGCAAGCGGATGTCCAAGCAGAACAGATAAGGAAGTATCCATTCGAACTTTGAATTTATAATACGTATGACCCACATTATATTATGAAAGATCATTGCACGAGAGTATAGTTCAACTGGACCCACAGGGCATTTCATTGGGTCGAGGAGGACCCATGGAGATATTTCTATCATTTCTCCAGACCCAATGAATAGGTCAGCTTTGTTGTGGAGTGGTTAGTGAAGCAACATGAAGCAGTATCCTAGAGAGCACCAGCACCACAAGCAGTAGCAATAGAGGCAAGCATACCAGTGCACGACAAGGGCAAGACAAAGATTTTTTACCACATGGAGGACGAACAAAGATGCAAGTTCTGAGAAGATCCACTGGTAGGAAAGCAGTTATGGCTATAGAGGTAAAGAGGCAACAGCGTGACAATAGAATTGTGCAAAGGTAGAAGGAGAAGAGAAGAATGGAGGAAATAAAGAGGGAGTTGCATGAGCTGAAGGAGAAACTCCGGAAGGAACAAGAGCTGCACAAACAGGAGAGGGAAGCGCAACAACAAAAGGTACATCATGGGGTGCAACATGTGCAAACAGATGAAACAACGCCCATACTAGTATTGGATTCATCAGAATAGTTGGCATTAGGCAGATGAGGTGAACCTCATACGAGCAGGACTTCGCTCATGAGATAGAGCAAGAACTTCATCAGTTGGATACAGATATGGATCAATGGGAATTGGAACATGACATCGACCTTATGCCTCACCACGAAGAGGTCGATTTACTTGCTTCACCACATCCAGAAGATGAGCAAGTCTCAAGTGACCAAGGAGGCACTGAGATCCTTGGAGATTAGTCGCAAGGAGAGATGCACAACATCTCATTCAATGGGTATCAACATAGAGTTATGTAGTCTCGTAGAGTGTTGACTTCGGATGATCATACATCTCCTACATAAGTTGAGGAATGAGTGATTGTGTCTGACATACGCAAACATCCAGCAGCCTTGGCCGATGTAACCAGAGTATATGTCGAAGCCACTAGCTCAATTGTTCACTTTCTGATAGCTGAGAATGAGCGAATGGCTAAGGAACTATAGACAACCAAGCAAGGAGGAGAGTTGGTGATAACATCCACCTGAGCTGAACTGAAGAAGGAAATACTAGATGAATTATTGTCCCTTCACACAGTTATGTGAGAATTGTACTCCAAGTTTGGCACCGTGCATAAGGCAGTCATCCATCTCAACAGATGGCAGCAGCGATGTGCTAGAAGAGCATGTATCTTGACGAACTTTCATGTTGATGTTGATCACAGGCAAACATGGATGATGAGAAACAAGGGATCCCTACCTCACCTTCCTAAGATGATGAAGGCCAATGTGGTCGAGCTGAAGGCACGTATCCGGAGTCAGATCCAGAACTATGAAGAGCTCCTGCAATTCATCACTAGTATGTAGGCTTCCAATGCATGTGTGTTCAAGAGTATGGATGTTGTGGTGCGCACAAATGCGATCCCATCTATTGGGACTCCCACCCAAGTGAAGACAAAGGCATAGGTCTAACAAGTGTTCGACTCGTACTTTGATGAGTTGATCTGCATTGCCACTAGCCAAGACTTGCCCATCAGTGAAAACATCATGCACAAGTATGTTGTTGGCCTAGCTGCATTGACGACAATGATGTGCATGCTTATAGATGAGTTGGATAGAGGAGCCTGAGCAATGTACCTAGATGCTATGGAGGCAAGAGTCATGTTACAAAAAGATGTCACCTTGGAGCATACAGACACCATCTTGGACTACCTATCTTGGTATCAGTATGTTACTATTGATTAGCATGAGGATGTTGAGGAGTTGGACTTTTATGGTTGTCTAAGTCATAATGATGTCTAGCATGGCTTCCTCAAGCCATTTCTCTTACATCGGTACATGTGCATTGTAATGTAATGTCTTGTCAAATGTAAGTCAAGTTGTGATAGTTGGATGTAACAGTCATAGAGTAGATGAAGATTCATGAGGGTAGTTGAACTGTCACAAAGGGGAATGTAAAGGGCCACCCCACCCTTTGCTATAAATAGTTTGTCATAACTCATTGTATGGGATTTTGGTTAGCCAAGCTTCCAAAAAAGACTACCTTGGAGAGAGCTTGGATAGTATTGTAACGAGCCTTGGCTTCTCCACTACGCGGAGCTAGTACATATTTTTGGAGGAGTAGGCGAATGTGGCTATAACATTCCGCTATCGGAACTAGTGGTTGGACATGGATGTATTGTATGACTGGAACTTACACTTCTTAATATAACAAGACCCAACACGTTTCATGCATATGTTGTATTATATTCTATGCTATCTGGTTTACTCTAAATGATACATGTATTTATTTACTTACACATGCATGTATAGCTATATGTGTATGTATGTATGAATCTTTCTGAAATGTGTTGTTGGTTTAACCATCACTTTAGATCACTAGCTAACTTGCCTTCCATGTTGTGATGCATATTTGCTCGTGTGTTCCCTTCTTAACTGTGTTTTATCACAGGTTTCCAAGGGGCACACTCATCTCAACCCCCGTGTGTTAGAACCTCTCATGCACCTTCCTTGGCTCATTGCAGTTGTCACACCCTTGCTACCAATAGAGTTATCTTGTCTCTATGTGAAATCGTGGTCAAGGCATTACCTTACGACTCATTGGTGGGACTCCTACACCAAACGGTCTGAGGTCTAATTGGGACTTCTTACCATGAAGATCCCCTGACATGTTGGTAGGTCCAGCACTGTCTACATGCTACTAAATTATAAGTTGAAGAAACCAAGCATGCAGAAGGATTACAATCCAACACTTAACAGTTTCCAAGAAATCATAAACACGTGTTTTTTGGTTGTTGTTGTAGATCTTCCAACCACTCTTCCCACAAGAGAGGTGATAGGAAAACCTACAACTACAAGTTTTGTGATGTAATTCCTACGTAAGCAATAAAATAATTGCAATGTCTTGAACAAGAACAAGGAAAGAACACAAGAGAAGGACTAAATCTGCTAGGTTCGGCCCAAACCCAAGGGTTTTATCCCTCCAAAACTAACTCAGATGTAGGCCAACAATGAATTTCCCATTGACAAAAAATAAGAGTCACATACATCATATGAAAGATTAGAATAACAATACCAAGCATGAGGCTCTTAGCAACTACTCCTATCTTCAACAGAAACTCGAATCCTAATGACCCTTTAGGCTAGTTTATTTATACAAAAAGTACTTGAGGGGAAGCTCCCTAAAAAAGAGGAATGTTTCCCTCCAAAATTTCGAAATTGGTGGACCTGTTTCCCTTTGATCTTCACATGCACTGGATTTCCTTGGATGCTATTGAATTCGAGTTGTTGTTGAGGAATATTTTATCTGAAGCCGAGTTGGAGAGATAATGAAGTGCACAATCCCCCTATATTCTCTATTGATGTCTCGACCAAGGCCCTGCATAGCGTTAGCCCCCTAATTTTCTCTCTTTTTGCCATTTCCCCTTCCTGAATCATAACCATTTACCCCTATTTTAGCTCTCTTATACACCCTCATCTTGCACCAGTCCAAGAACGGTGACATATTTCGTATGCACTTTATTTTTCATATTTTTAACTTAACTTAGCATTAATTAATTACTTGTTACATGTTTTCTTGCTTATAATAATTCCTTGTAACTTATCGATATCTCCAATGTTTATTTGGTAGTCAAAGTACTTACCGCGACCGCTGATCCCAATGCAGGATCAGATCTTGCACCGGTGCCAGCACAGCAAATCCTTGCAACAAATTTGAACCTCCTTGATCACCACCTCATTTTGAGCAGCTTCAGCCACAACAGCAAGATCGATCTCAAGGCAGCTGAGCTTCAGCCACGACAGCAAGATCGATCCAAAGATAGCCAAGATCGAATTTATGAAGATCGAATGGCTAGAGATTGGCTATGGCCAATTTTGTTAAACTGTCTAATTTTGAAGGCCGAAAAGCTAAATTCTACATATGGTTATGTAATTGGTTAAACGAACTTTTCGGCCTTTGGGCACAGATCTATATAATGAAGAATGTAAATAGGACAAGATAGATTTTGATAGAAGTTTGTATAGAATAGAGACATAGCCAAAGAGGTGGTAACAAGTTGTTGTATTTTGTTATCACCCGAATCTGGGCTGGACTATGTATTCACGCATGTATTTGCCTCAATGAATTAATAGAAAGGGAGCTCCACCTCATGTTTTATAAATTGCATCTATATGTTTGAAAGTTGATGAATTGATTAAAGTACTGAGCAACGTTTCTATTTGAAAGGGAAACGCGCTAGTTGGATAGGGCCCAACCAACCCAACACGTTTACCCTATTTAGTGTTTCTTGTAATTTATGTTTATATTGTTAAGTGTGATTTAATTTCAAGCACATGCATTCCTGTCTGAGTGAAAGTGGATCCATTGTGTTAAGTAGCTAGATTTCATTTTCTTGCACCTGATTTCAGATTGGTCTCCCCGCCTAGTCCAAGCAGGAGAAATAAACTTGCACCAGTGCACGTTGGTGTGATATTCCTTTTCTGCAATTTTGCTTGGCTGGTTTTCCCTGCCTGGTCCAAGCAGGAGAAATGAACCTACACTAGTGCTTGTTGGTGTGATGCAGCAATCCTTTCTAGTTTACTTCGAACAATTTTCTTGCTTTCATTAAACACTTTATGACAGGATAAATGTATATGGATTGTTTCTTTATTTCTACACTGTGTCAAAATCAAAAACATTCATTTTTTATGTGTGCAATTTGATTTCACAGTATAACAACACTTACAGTAACTAAGCACTTATTTTAAGAGTTAAATGCTAAGTTCAAGAAGCTCTGATCTGGTACACAAACTAGTTTCTTGCCACGAGATTTGAGTGCTTTGAACCTGGAAAAGTTCAAACCCTTGCAAGAAGTAAAACTTCTTTAGTAAAGACACCATTTATACCTTCTGCATAAATATTTGTTCCTGCACTAGTGCAAGCAAACAATGCAGGACGGATTAGTGCAAGAAGGAAATCTCCAAAGGAGCAGGTTTAAAGGGCCCATCTGATGAGACTGCTAAGTTTCTCTACTAAAGAAAAACACACACTCAGTAGTTAAACAATAGTTAGCTGGAGTGATTTCCCCTTTATTTCTAAATCCCTTTTGCAAATGCATTCTTCCTTGTTCCAGTCTTAGATTATTTTAATGGTTCAAGTTGCCTTTTTTCTTTTTAGTTTGATTCTGCAATCTTTCCTTTCAATAAAGTAGGGATTTATATTAGGAATATTCATACCATCTCTGGCATTGCCTGTGTTTCACCTCTAAGTTTACGGATCCCCCATTTTGACAATTTAAGTGTTGAGAAGTTTTGTTAAGTGTAATTCCCGCACCCAACATTTTGGCACCATTGCCGAGGAGGTAATTTGATTTGGTAAGAATTTTATTATTATACAATAGAGGTAATTTTTCCTTTATTTCTGCAGTATTGGTTGGGAAATCTTCTTTGAAGGAATTCTACTAGTGTTGATTGATTTCTGACAACATTTTTTGTTAGAAGTTGTTTGTTATTTTTCTTTCTTTTTATAAATGAATGCCTAGAAAAGGTAAGGGTTCAAAGCCCACTAAGGGCCAAAAGAATTCTAAAAACAATTCTCATATTGGGTTTCCTTCTGTGAGCAGGAAGCCCAATCCAATTCAAACCCATCACGCAAGAACAATCCACCTAGATTTTGGTGACAATAGCTCAGGTGTGGTTCAGTCTGTTGGCAGCAAAAGGGAAACAATGACAGACCATGAAGATCATGTGGAAGGGACTGGTGAAAACCAGGTAAGTAGGGAATAATCCACTTTTGTGTTTCCAATTGTGGACCCCGATACTGTGGCACAAATGAAGACTAACCACCATCATCTCTCCCTCATTTCCAGTGTAAAGTTCATGAAGATCTTGACTCTTTTTTATTCGAGTTTGATATTATGTGTAGAAGTTATGATTATTCAACTGATGCCCAGAAGCTAAGATTATTTCTTGTTATTTATGGGGTTAGGAGGAAACACTATAGCCTCTTGGGATCAAATGAAGAGAGTGTTTTTGTCTAAATATCAAGAATATTGCAAAACTCGAGACATGCAGGATGAGATTTTTACAATCATACAGGATGATGATGAAACTCTTAAAGATTACCTAGAAAGATTTCTGTAAATTTTACAAAGGTCGAAACTTAAGCTTGATTCCAGTACTATTAGAACCTTGTTCTTAAGAGGACTTCTGATAATCCTAGAAATAATTTAAATATGTTAGGACAAGGTGATATTTCTCAGTAAACTTTTGAACAAATTTGTGAATTATGTAGGAGATTTCCAAGAAATCAGTATAGAACTGGTATTGGAACTTGGAACAGAAATAAAAAAACCGAATCTACTGATGTTATGATTATTGGACTAGAAAATAAAACGGAAAACATGAAAATTGATATAATTAATATTGTTACCAAACAGTTGGACTCTTTAAAATTTCAACAAAAACTCATAAAGGAACAAGAGTCATTATGTATTTTTTGTCCTAAATGTAGAGACAAGCATCCTCCTAAAGAATGTCCTCTTAATTTGAAAGAAACTAATAAGTGTGCTATTTGTGGAGAAGACCATGTCACAGAAAAATGTCCCTCTATACCAGGACTTAAAGCTGTATTTACAGGGGGACAACCTGAAGCTAAATACTTGTATGATATGGGAGCAAAAATAAATTGGCCTCAGGTAGGTGCAGGTATGGCTCCTAAATTTTCTCCACACTATTTTAGTTATAATTCACATGCATATTCTTATCCTAACACTAATCAGTAGTGGCAGTATGGGAATCAATATTAGCATGGGCAACCTTCTCAACCATGGCAACAAGGTTGGAGGGGGCCAACTCATTCTCCATATTCCTACCAGCCACCCATGTCGTCATATCCATCTACACATACACCTTATTCAATGCCTCAACTTCCGAGTCAGTCTACTCCACCATTACCTTTACCTCCAGCTTTTCGACTTCCTCAATTGCTTGCTCAACCTATGCCCAATCATAACAATAATAAAGCAGTGAAAATGATCTATGTAACAAACCCACCTTTATTCGAGTACCAGTCTATTCCAGCTAGGGTTCATGATATTCAATTAAGATCGGAAAGGACTGTAACTTCAAAAAATCATAAGCAACCTAGAGTGATTGTTGAAGAGAAAGAAGAAGAGGAAACTCTTAATCATTCTCCTAAAGTTGTCACTAAGAAACCCTTACCCTCTAAATCCCTGCCATCTTCTTCCAACCAGCCTCCCTTCCCAGAAATGCTAGTAATGGAAAGAAGTGAGCCTATTCCTGAGACTAGCTTGGCATCAGAGCTTCAGAATCTTTTCATTAAGATACCTCTACTCCAAGCCATCAAAGAGATCCCTATTTGTACCAAGATTATTAAGGAACTATGTCTCAAGAAACTAGGAAGGAAGAAATTGGAACCCCAAACCATTCAATTTGTTGGTATGGCAGCAAAGTTGATGATGGGATGTGTGTCTATGGAAAAATATATTGATCCCAAAAACCTTGTTATCTCAGTTCAGATTGGTAATGTCCTTGTCTCTAATGTTCTTATAGACCCGGGGGCAGCCATTAATGTCATGACTAAGCAAACCATGGATCAACTTCGGTTATCTCATCTTCGCCCTACTCCCACTGTGCTTGAATTAGCGGATAGATCTAAAATTAAGCCAGAAGGAGTATTGGACGATGTGATCATCTCATTAGATTCTTGGGAATATCCTATTGATTTCATTGTGCTTCATCCAAAGAACCCAGTAGGAGGACATCCCTTGATCTTGGGTCGACCATGGCTTGCTACAGCCGATGCATATATTGGATGTTGCTCCGGTGATATGTATATCTCGCATGGACATTCTAGGAAGAAAGTTACCTTATATCCCCCTGCCAGATCCATTCATGACCTTCGAGATACTTTATGGTTGGATCAAAGTAGCGATGAGGAGAATTATCCCATTTCCCTTATCCATCAGTATACTAGGTCTTCACAAGAAGATGAGATTCAAGATTTCTTGAATAATCTAGACACTATGCCTAATTTTGAGTTATTGAGCCAAATTTTCAGCCTAGATTTTCAAGATAATCATGATTCTCATTCTTCTGTACCACTGCATTTGACCACCCTCTTGAGTACTCCTAAGCCTGATACTACCCTTATTGAGATTAGCCCCAGTAAATCCTTGTATATTAGTTTAGATTTGGACTCATCTCACCAAGAGCAGTTTGTGAATTTGTTGCAAAAACATCTTAGTGCCTTTGAATGGGGCTATGAAGACATGAAAGGTATCCCTCCTGAAATGTGTACACATCATATCTATATTTAGGAAGGAACCCGACTTGTCCGATAACCCCAAAGGTGAATGAATCCAACTCTAAGAGATATTGTGAAGAAAGAAGTACAGAAACTCTTGGATGCTGGTTTTAACTATCCTATTTCTGACAGTCAATGGGTCTCTCCATTAATGCTAGTACCTAAGAAAGATGGAAGATGGCTTATTTGTATTGATTATCGAGAATTAAACAAATCCAATCTCAAAGATTATTTCCCTCTCCCTTTCATTGATCAAGTGCTTGATACCCTTGCAAGAAAGAAATATTTTTCCTTTTTGGATGGCTTCAATGGTTATAACCAGATACAGATTGCACCCGAATATCAAGATAAAACTACTTTTACATGTCCATGGGGTACATTTTCTTATAGAGTTCTTCCATTTAGTTTATGTAATGCCCCGACTACCTTTCAAAGGGAAATCCTGGCCATTTTTGCTGATCTAGAATTTGTAGAAATTTATATGGATGACTTTTCTGTGTTTGGTGATTCTTTTCAGGAAGCTCTCGAAAATTTGGAAAAAGTACTTCTTCGTTGTTAGGAAGCCCATCTCACCTTGAGTTACAAGAAATGTAGATTAATGTGCAAAGAGGGAGTGGTACTTGGCCATTTGATTTCTAGTAAAGGTAACCAGGTTGATCCAGCAAAGATTGAAATCATTCTACATCTTCCTGCACCCAAAACTCAAAGGGAAGTAAGAGGTTTTTTAGGACATGCTGGTTACTATAGGAGATTCATTGAACATTTTTCTAAGATAGTTACCCCTCTTTTTCAACTTCTAGCTAAGGATAGTGAATTTTCTTAGACCACATCTTGCCAATAGTCTTTTGAAACATTGAAGGAAAAGTTAGTACATGCACCAGTTTTGAGAGGTCCTAACTAGTCTCTGCCTTTTCATATTTCCTCTGATGCTTCAAATTTGGCTATTGGTGCAGCTTTAGGACAAGAGGAAAATAAACAATCCTATGCTATTTATTATATTAGTAAGAATTTGTCTTCCTCTGAATTAAATTATACAGTTACAGAGAAAGAGTTTTTAGCAGTAATTTTTGCAATTAATAAGTTCAGACACTATATTATAGGATATGAAGTATTTTTACATACTAATCATTCCGCGATCAAATATTTGATGAACAAGCCATTAAATAGCGGTAGAGTGACTAGGTGGTTATTATTGTTGCAGGAATTTAATATTACTATTGTTGATAGACCAGGAAAATCTAATGTTGTAGCAGATTTTCTTTCTAGATTAGATAATCCTGGTAAACAAACTCTTGTTAATGATGATTTTCTGGATGAACATCTTTTTTCTATGTCAACAAATTCCCCATGGTTTGCTAACATTTCTAATTACTTGGTTACAGGGAAAACACCACCCCACTTGTCCGCTCGTGAAAAGTGTAGTATTGTTCAAAAAAGTCTACATATTCCTGGATTCAAGGAGATCTCTTTTACACTGCTCCAGATCTGATTATCCATAGGTGTGTAAGAGAGGAGGAAGCTTTTGACATATTGAAATCTACTCATGATGAACCTTATGGAGGCCACTTCGCTGATAAGTGGATTGCATATAAAGTATTGCGTGCTAGTTACTTTTGGCCTTGTTTAAGGATGCCAAACAATATGTCAGGCATTGTGATAGCTGTCAGCGAATGGGCCAGCCTAATCAAACCAATGAAATGCCTTTATGCCCCCAAGTTATGATTGAGCCATTTGAAAAATGGGCTATTGATTTTATAGGGCCAATAAATCCAACATCATTAAGTAAAAATCATATCTTGGTTTGTATAGATTTTGTTACGAAATGGGTAGAAGCTAAAGCTCTTTCTTTTGCTACAGAAAAAGTTGTTTTTAATGTTCTTTTTACTGAAATCTTTACTAGATTTGGTGTGCCTAGAGAAATTGTTTCTGACAATGGTCCGCAGTTTATTTCTAATCGGGTACAGGGTGTGATGGAGAAATATAAGATCCGGCACAAGAAATCCACACCGTATCACCCACAAGCAAATGGCCAGGTGGAATCCACAAACAAAGTGATCGAGTCCATTCTTACAAAGAAAATAAATATGCATCGAAAATATTGGGCTGAAAGATTACCAAAGGCTTTGTGGGCATACAGAACCACCTAGAGAAAGAGCACGAGACATACACCATATGAGCTGGTATATGGCAAACAGGTTCTGTTACCAATTGAATTCCAGATCAAAACTTTTAGAACTGTAGTTCAGTTACGACTAGATCTCTCTGAGGCACAGCAACAGTTTCTTCTCCAAATAAATGAGTTAGATGAATTTTGTAGGGATGTTGTTAGAGCAGAACATATTAATTCAACAACAACGCAAAAGGTGGCATGACAAGTCTATTTAGAAAAAGCAATTCCAACCAGGTGATTGGGTGCTCCTTTATGATTCTAATATCTTTAAAGGGAAATTCCATACACATTGGATGGGACCTTATGAAGTGATCCGAGTGTTCGAGAATGGAGCAGTAGAAGTTAAAACTATTGATGGACAAAATTCAGTATTCTTGGTAAATGGACACAGGTTAAAGAATTATTTTCAACCACCTACCAGGAAAGATTTTATACAACATGTCCAATAGCAATTTGGGATGGTAGTGGTGAATGGTAATACCAACCTTTTGAAAACATGAATTCTTCTTCTTCTTAATATCTATATATATATATATATATAAGAAAAAAGTAAAGAAAAAAACGCATTCTTGTAATTATGAAAATCAGTTCACTGACATAGTTGCAGAAGGATCAACCTGAAAACCAGCTTGCTGGAAGGAAGATCAAAAGTTTCTAATAAAAAGAAAATGTTGCTTGATCTTTAGATATGCTAGCAACCACCAAGTAAAAGCAACTTTAGCAGAACCAACCTTTATATAATTGGGGTAATTAGCATGGATATTTTTACTCAAGTAGCGCTTAATTTTCGCTGCAATTATTTTTTCTTGCACCAGTGCAAGCAGACCTTCCAAAAAAATTTCTGCCTTTCTTCATATTCCGCTTCCATAATATTCCCTTAGTTTTCTTCTGCAATCCCAGAATGACTAACCTTCCCACATTCTTCTAAATTTACCCTTGAAATTTCTTCCCTATCCCACTTTTGTTTATTCCCACTTTTGGTACTATTTCTGGAATCCCTGTAATAGAATTCCTTCCCATTCTAAAATTTCCCTTTTCCCACTTCTTTATTCCCTCATGAATTCATTGCAGGATCTCACTCACAAAGAGCAAAAGGATATGCTTTGAAGCATCAAGAAAGGGCGAAGCAAATTTCCAGTATAAGTTGAGGAAGTCATGTGGAAGTCCAACCTATATTTTATTTAAATTCTCTATTTTTAGATAGTATGCTTGAACTAGTGCAAGCATGTTGTCCTATATGATAAAGCAAGCAGAATGGTACCAGCAAAATAGCATAATTTAAGCGGTGCAAACATACCAGTGCAAACATGCACCTCGTCAGAAACATAGTACAATTTGTTCTTTTCATAGCATACGTCATAGGAAAGTGATCATCATGAAAATTTATATGAAGTCCTTTCACTTAGCCAACGAGTACTTATGCTATCATACTAACTAGGAGAAAATTATTTAAAGTACAAGGTGTTTTTAAGTTATAAATCATGATCATTTTTTAATGAATGCTAAGTTCTTTTTGAATTATGGAGGAATGTGGAAGTGTTTAATCGTTTCTTGGACATAATTTCCCCCTCTCCGCCATGATCCTAGATGTCCTTCACTCATAATGATTACCTCACCTAGCCGTTAAAATGCCACCGCAAGTACCAATCCAGCCTGATCTCAAAGTTTCCATGCATCTACAGTGAATGAATAGGTGATAAGATGGAAAGGATGGTGGACAGTTGGATCTCTATTTATAAGAACCAATTTCCTCGGTGTTGCATGTAAAATTCTTGACTGTTCATAGTCGTTAAGCAGCGATATCTCCTATTTGAAACGAACCCTCGTTTCTTAGTAGGGTAGAACAGACCGATGAGTATTGCAATAGTCTTGCACTATTGCGAGACTTAGGAATTATTCAATTCTTGCAGAAGTTTGATGGGCACGATAAGAAGTGGCTTTACAGTTTTCAACAAATTTCAAAAACGGCCGAGTAAAAATTGGGCCTCTCAAATTTAAAGTCACAGAAGAATTTATAGTAGCAGCAACAGGCTTGGAAAATATTGGTGAACAATGGTTTAAAAATCAGATGCTAGAAAGGAAGTGATGGCAGTATTTCATCATTGACAAGAAGATGGAGGTAGATTGGAAGGAAGGAGTTTCGCGCAGTGCCCTGTTGGGACAATGGAAACAGCTCCTTTTCATCCTACAGAAGTTTGTAACCTATGAGGGAAGATACTCGTGCACTTTTGTATATCATTTTAGAATGTTGCATCATTTTGAAGACAGCCGGCACATCCAGTGGAGGATGGATTTCCTCTATTTCCTTCTTAAGAGCTTGGAAAAATGGCCAAAGGTGTGCAGGACGGATGGGCAGACCAGGCCAACACAAAGCTATATCACCACAGCTTGATAAAAATTATGGTCCTGAAACAACTAAAAGTTAAAGGCATGACATGGGAGGCACTATTAAAATAGCTGCACAAAGAGACAACTGTTGGAAAGGAGATAGAGGACCTCGCCAGCACAAGCAAGGGCCCGAGTAAAAATGAAAAATGGAGTCCTTGCACCAGTGCAAAAAGGAAACAATTGGAAAAATCAACAGAACAAAAGGCCCCATCTTCAAATAACAAGACAGTTAGCGCACCTGTTGAAGAGACTCCTTCTACACCACCAGTACAGGCACAGACCCCTGAAAATGACAACTTGTCAGTCCTTGTGGATGCAGCAAAATTTGTAGAGGTCAAAGATGATGCTCTGTTGGCTGATTTCATTCAAAATACCCAGAAAAATAATAAAGTATCTGATGCAGGAAAAGAACCACAGTCCCCACAGGACGTTGAGTCCCCACCTGCACTAGTACAAGAAGAAGCATGAGTACGAGAAGAAGATGAAGCGAAAGAGGAAGAAGTTGTAGAAGAAGAAGAAGAAGTAGGTGGAGAAGAACCTGAAGAAGACAAAGCAGAAGAAGAAGAAGAAGAAGAAGAGGAAGAAGCAGAAGAAGAAGAATTAGGAGGAGAAGAACTCGAAGAAGATGAAGCAAAAGAAGAAGAAGAAACAGTAGAAGAAGAAGAAGCAGGAGGAGAAGAAATCGAAGAAGAAGAAACAGAAGAAGAAGAGGAAAAAGAAAACGAAACAGGAGGAGAAGAACCTGAATAATAAGAGGCAGAAGAAGAAGAGGCAGAAGAAGGAGAGGTAGGAGAAGAAGAAGCAGAAGAAGAAGAAATAGAGGAGGAAGAACTAGAAGAAGAGGGACCAGAGGAAGAAGAGTTTCCTGATGTGACCATGAGGGATATTGAGGTTCCTAAGGAAGACATAGCCCCTGCTGAAACAGAAACAGAAAAAGATTTGGTAACCCCTGCTGCTTGGGTAGTTGAACTAGAGCTTCAAGTGTAGAACTTAGAACAGCTTATAGCTAAAGCGCAGGAGGATAAAGAACATAGTATAGGAGATTTGATGGCGGAGATCCAGAAAAAGAAAAGAGAAGTTAAATTTTGGAAGTATCAAGCTTTTAATGTTTCAAGTGACTTAAAAGGGTGACAAAGAAACTAAAGAACATCAGAAAGAAGAAGTCTAAAACATTGCAGGCTGATGACAGTATGCCAGAGTAGGATTGAGCTGTAATGCTCAAAGTTTTGAAGTTTTTTTGTAGAGGTAAAGAGTTTTGTGAGGACACACAATAGTTTAGGGATGGGAGGATGTTAGCCCCCTAATTTTCTCTCTTTTTTCCATTTTCCCCTTCCTAAATCATAACCATTTACCATTGTTTTACCTCTCTTATACACCCTAATCTTGCACCAATCCAAGAGTGGTGACATATTTCGTATGCACTTTATTTTTCATATTTTTAACTTAACTTAGCATTAATTAATTATTTATTACATGGTTTCTTGCTTATAGTCACTCTTTGTAACTTATCGATATCTCCAATGTTTATTTGTTAGTCAAAGTACTTACCGTGACCACTGATCCTAGTGCAGAATTGAATCTTGCACCGGTGCCAGCACAGCAAATCCTTGCAGCAGATCCGAACCTCCTTGATCATCGCCTCATTTTGAGCAGCTTCAACCATGAAAACAAGATCTATCTAAAGGCCGTCGAGCTTCATCCATGATAGAAAGATCGATCCAAAAGCAGCCAACATCGAATTTATGAAGATCAAACAGTTGGAGATTGGCTATGACCAGTTTTGTTAAACTATCTAATTTTGAAGGCCGAAAAGCTAAATTCTACATATGGTTATGTAATTGGTTAAATGATATTTTTTCCCTTTGGCCAAAGATCTATATAATGAATAATTTAAATAGGACGAGATAGTTTTTTATAGAAGTTTGTATAGAATAGAGACACAGCCATAGAGGCGGTAATAGGTTGTTGTAGTTTTTTTATCGCCCGAATTTGGGCTGGACTATGTATTCACACATGTATTTTCCTCAGTGAATTAATAGAAAGGGAGCTCCACCTCATGTTTTATAAATTGCATTTCTATGTTTGAAAGCTTGTGAATTGATTAAAGTACTGAGCAACGTTTCTATTTGAAAGGGAAACATGCTGGTTGGCTAGGGCCCAACCAACCCAGCACGTTTAACCTATTTCGTGTTTCTTGTAATTTATGTTTATATTGTCAAGTGTGATTTAATTTCAAGCACATTCATTCATGTCTGAGTGAAAGAAGATCCGTTGTGTGAAGTATCTAGATTTCCTTTTCTTGCACCTGATTTCAAATTGGTTTCCCCGCCTGGTCCAAGTAGGAGAAATAAACCTACACCATTGCACGTTGCTATGATATTCCTTTTCTACAGTTCTGTTTGGTTGGTTTTCCCTGCCTGGTATAAGCAGGAGAAATGAACCTGCACCAGTGCACGTTGGTGTGATGCTGCAAGCCTTTCTAGTTTACTTTCCGCAATTTTCTTGCTTTCATTAAACACTTTATGATAGGATAAATGTATATGGATTGTTTCTTTATTTTTGCACTATGTCAAAATTAGAAACATTCATTTTTTATGTGTGCAATTTGATTTCATAGTATAATAGCACTTGCAGTAACTAAGAACTTATTTTAATAATTAAATGCTAAGTGAAAGAAGCTCTGATTTGGTACAAGAACCAGTTTCTTGCCATGGGATCTGAGTGCTTTGAACCTGGAAAAGTTCAAGCCATTGCAGGAAGTAAAACACCTTTAGTAAAGACACCATTTATACCTTCTGCATAAATCTCTGTTCCTGCACTAGTGCAAGCAGATCGTGCAGGACAAATTAGTGCAAGAAGGAATCTCCAAAGGAGCAGGTTTAAAGGGCCCATCTAATGATATTGCTAAGTGTCTCTGCTAAAGAAAAACACACACTCAGTAGTTAAACAATAGTTAGCTAGAGTGATTGCCCCTTTATTTCTAAATCACTTTTACAAATTCATTCTTCCTTGTTCCAGTCTAATATTATTTTGATGGTTCAAGTTGCCTTTTTCTCTTTTAAGCTTGATTCTGCAATCTTTCCTTAAAAGAAAGTAGGGATTTATATTAGAAATATTCATACCATCTCTGGCATTGCTCGGGCTTCATCTCTAAGTTTACAGAACCCCCAGGTTGACAATTTAAGTGTTGAGGAGTTTGCTTAAGTGTAATTCCTACACCCAACACATATTAAATATCTCCAAAAATGCTTTTTTTCTTGCATATTCATCACATTAGGCCATACAATATGACAAGCACCCTTTAGTATTCTTACTAAGCATATTGTGGCTAAAAATGTGAATTAATGTGAGAAAAGGAGAGTTTTAAGGGTCGGAGGATAGAAAAATGGACCTCAAATATGCCTGTTGATGGGACCCATCAATTATGCCTGCGTCTGGGACGAGTCCAAATCACTAAAAGAGACATTTAACTCAAGGTTTGGGCACCTAGAGTGGTTGTTTAGCTCCTATGGGTCTTGTAGCTCCTGAGGAACGTCAATAAAGTTTCTCTTTGTTGATTCCACTTCCTTAACTTTACTTAGGATGTTGAACCATGTCATAGTAGCCCTTAGCTCATGTTTAATCTGACAAACCGGTAAAAGTGAGTAAATGTGGGAGTGGTGGTTATAAGCTTCTCTCTAGTAGAATCACCAATTTTGTTGAAGGGAAATTCACATATGGATAAGAAAGTATCCTCATTGACTGGATGTGAACCATGGTAGACAACATCATAGATAATGTACCTCTTTTTCCTAGAACTAATCATGCAATTTCATAAGAAAATGAGAGACATAAGGGAAAACACACCATAAATATAATGGTTGTTCAACATATCTAATATATCCATGTTATATCCCACTCAAATTATGGTTCTTCACCACATTACATACATAAAAATTAAACAAGTAAAACCTTCCTCATAATTCATATAATAAGAAATTAAATATTGCATAATCAAGTCCTAATGTAGTAAATAAAGCCTACTTACATCAACAAAATAACATTCAAGATACAAGATAGATCAATTAAAATTTAAGTTTTGTTTATCTTGCAGGATGAAGGAAGAATGTAGATCTATATTAATGAAATGGAAGTTACAACAAAGATGATTTACCTTGAAATATGTTACTAAACTCAAAGCTCCACAACCCAAAGCCCTTATTCTTATCCATAAGCTCCTCTATTTAGCAAGCATAATTTGAAACAATCTCATGATAGGACAATTAAAATGGCTCTCACCTATGCTTTAATAACACGAGTTCTAATGCCTAACACTTAACAATTGTGGGAAACTATAGACCAATGATTATCACTCCACTATAATAAGGATGCTTCAATGCAAACTCTTCAACCTTTTGAATTGGCCTCTTCCCTTATTTTTTTATCCTTATAAATTCTTTGAGGAGCTAAAGATAGAGTCATGGTGTGTTATTTTAACAAATATAAGCCATGCACAACTATGAACAATGGTGAACCTATGCCAACCCATAGCTTGTTGATCTCCTCATAACTTTCCAATTCTAGAAGGTTTAGGTTTTGCATATAAAACCCATGATCAACCATGTCTTACTTATGAGGAAGGCATGGATGGCCACTATTCTACTAGGAAGAAGTGTATCCAACACTTTTTAAATCATTTTAAGAGCAATCTTCTTGGTTGTAATTCAACATCCTTACATCTCACATCAACTTTACTTGACATATGGTGGAAAATGCAAGTATAAGAAAGATAAATTTTCTATATAAAAATAAAGTTGAACCCTTAGCAATAACAATTTCTCCCTAAAGCCAATGATTTTACTCTTGGAAACCTTTAACCAAGGAAAACTAATAAAACTTAAAACCACACCTTTATCTTCTTCATTGTATTAACTTGACTATACATAATATCATATTCAAGTATTCCACATCATCTGAAAACCTAATTCAAACTTGAATTAGACTAGAATCCTAATAACTTATTTGTGATTAGATTATAATGGGTTTAAAAATAATTGGCTGAAAAAATATAAATCAAGTAAAAAATGAACAAAAAAAACACAAAAAACATTAGGAAAAAAACCCTACACCTTAAAGTGCACTCAATGTATTACTCAATGATTAAATTGTTATAGTATATTATAGTCTCCATGCTCTTAGAAAGAGTGTTCCCCAATGAGATTTAGGCCTATACTATGTACTCTAGGACTATGATGGCCACCTAGGCCTTTATGGGGCCAATGTACCCACTTGTGAATCCTACTCATGAGGCATCCTTTAATAGAGTATCCCAAGCCATTAAATAACATTAATAATATGAAATATCATGGTGAAATACCATGGGTACCTAGTAACATTTTTCCATAAACTGTGAACTATAAACCCATCATTTACTATATAAAATTTATATTAACTAATTTATGATTGAATCAAGATTTAACCAAACATTCCCCCTTTTAAACTTGAATTTCAATAAACACCTAACCCCCCTCAAAGACTATTAACAAGGTACTGAGAATACAACATCCACCCTTATCACCTAAGTCTACATTTAGAATTTACATTGATGAATCATCAAACAAAGGGTACATGCTAAAATGGGTCTTACAACCATATTCCCATTTACATATCTAATAAAATCCATATCCATAAAAATATATACAATTGTATGTTTCAACGATAACACCCCCTCCCACCCCCTTGGGTCATTCTTGGGTATTGGAAGGTGTTACATCAAGCTAACATGATCTATAAGGTCTCCTTATGGAAATGGGGTTACAAAATTCCTTAAATTTCATCTTCCTTGAAATTAAAAAGCTAATACCACTATTATAGTTGCATTTATTATAGTTGTGTTTAATCAATCCCTAAGGACACTAGCAGGATTTCCTCCATATTATTATGGTCTTGTTGACCCTCACGCGGGTCAATTAAACACTCATTCAAGATTATAATAATAATTACACAATAGACAACCCAGTAAGCTATTAACCATTAACCTAAGCATATTATTACATAACTAGGAATGAATGCAAGTAAACAATTCATACAGATGTGTCCCAACCATTACAGGGCTCATCCTTCCCTTACAGACAAAATGGATAATCTCACAATAGATTACATTCAGCACATAGAGAGTTATGTCTCTCTTGAAAGCTAATCAAGCCAATGACATTCACCACCACGGGCAATATTCACATTACATGAGTAACCATAATGATACAAACAATCACTTATCCTAATAGCTAGATTATGATAACTCGAAGAGGGAATCCCAAAACCCTTATATCATGAGAATAAACATGTAAATTTCTCATCATAACCACATAGGAACATAACATACTTATCAATAGTACTAGACCATTTCAAGCAACCATGATCAACCATGCATATAACTTGTGATTTTGGAGAGATAATTGTAACTTTTCGAGCTACATCTTCCATCTATACTCAACACATACTACTAATGAGAATAACTTACAATCAAGGCTACAATAGTGAGTTTCCCAAGCCTACAATATGTAAAAATAATTGATTCATAGTTTAGACTTGCTTGACTTTAGATCACCATTTAAGGACCTATTTGGCAGACATGTGAATGGCCAAGAATTCCACAACCACATGATTCAAGCAATTCAATAACATCATGCTAATACAAGATAGCCAACAATTCATACATACCCACAGGCATTTTATAGGATTACTCATTTCTTCACTAATAGCAAAAGTACAAGTCTACCATTCATACTTCATCATATAGATAACTGCAAACATTGCAACCTCATAACTCAAGCATTCTCATATAGACATCACTAGGTTATGTTTTAGTCCTCCACAACACAATGTACACATACATAGTGTGTGTGTATATATGTATATATATATATATATATATATATATATATATCTATATATATATATATATATATATATATATATATATATATATATATATATATATATACAGATATATATATATATCTATATATATATACATATATACATATATACATATATATATACATATATATATATATACATATATATATATATATATATATATATATATATATATATATATATATATATATATATATATATACATATACATATATATACATATATATATATATATGTATATACATACATATATATATATATATATATACATACATATATATATATATATATATATATATATATATATATATATATATATATATATGTATGTATATGTATATGTATATGTATATGTATATATATATTTATATGCATATGCATATGTATATATGTATATCTGTATATGTATATATGTATAATTTGATTTGTGTGGTTGACAAATAAAGGAGGGACTTCCACTCTCCACCCAACCATAGGTCAGCTACACAACAACCTTTCTTGTAGTTGACCGCCCTTGAGCTATGTCTAGGGTCTGAGGTTAAATTCTTGCACAAGGAAAATATTCAAACCAAAAGGTTGAACATTATTGAAGAGATGAAGTCCACTATTCCAGTGCTCCAATACCTCAATAGCCAGCACTCAGTGGTCTGTTTTGTCACTGAAATTCATACATGCTCCACGATTTTAGATAAAGATCTCACTAGTTATCAGACATAGTTGTATGGATGTCTATCCAAATCACAGGTACTAGTTATCAAATTGATAGTAGTGCACCAAAGGATAGGGAAACTATGACCTAGCCAGCATGACCATTCCCAACCTCCCAACATCCAAATATTTTTTATTCTTGCTCCCATGTTTCTTGCACGCCTTTGCTCCAAACATCTCTATACCCTTATGATCATATTTTTCCTCTTTAATTGTACATATCCCCAGCCTAACTTTACCATTGTGTGCATAGGGAAGAGTTGAAGGGTGTCATACGTGAGCCTACCTGTGATGTTGAAGTGTTGGAGATGCATGAAAGTTTTTTTTGGGCTTATGATTGATTAATTAACCCATATAGGGGATAACTCTCCTTGTTTACTTATGCACAGGTCTTCACAACATGATGATGTAGTCGAATGATGAAATAATTCTTCCATACAAGCCTCCTTCCAGTGTTTGATCTGTTGTTGTTGGAGTGGATAGATGACCTTACATATGTTATTTAGGGATGGTGTGACCTTTATAAGCTTCAGTAATTTCCTCATGATTCCTCAGGTGGCTGGATCTTCTATTCTAGAGCTGTAAAAAAATCTGGTTCAATATCTTATTGGAACTGTGCAATCTGTTATAGGACAAATATCCTTCATGTAGTAGTCACTCAGTTCCCTCTCAAGACCTCATATTGCATTCAGGGATTAGGAAAAATCATAGGGGGTATAGGGACAAGATTAGAATGATCATAGGGTGGTGAAGGTTGTGAAAAAGGTGAAGGTGGAGTCCTTTTTCTGTGTTTTTTATGGAATAATTGGAATTTTGAGGATGAATTTGGCTAAATGATGTGGATAGGTGATGAAGGAATTTTGGTGGACCTCTCCCAACATTTTCCAAGGAAAAAATTACCTTTTGGCCCCTTTTTCCAAGTGGTTCTCCCTCATCTACCATTTTAGGTTGCTCCTATTGCAATTCAGGATAGTCATGTAGCAGTTCAAGACAATCATATAGCATTTCAGAAATGAGACAAAACACAGTTCAATGCCTAGCTAAATGATGGAGATAGGTAGCGAAGTGGATGAAAATTCAATGGATGGATAGGAAAGATGGAGAAATGAATTGTGGAACATTTTCTGTAACCACTGTCCTTCTAACTGTCTGGAGTGTTGCAAAAGAGAAACATTAACAAAATTGATGTAAGGACTCCCCTCTTATGTATTATTTTTTTCCTTTATTTCTTTTAGACATGCAGACTCCCTCTGGAGAGGTTTTCAACCTGCACACCTGCCTTATGTTCCTAATAGGAGGTTTTCACCTCAAGATCTTTTCATCTTATTTTCCTTCTCTTTTTTTATAATTTTATTATTTATTCATTTTCTCTTGGGTTGCCTCACATAGGTTTTCAACCTTAGAGTTGGCCTTAGATGCCTCATGGAGGTTTTCATCTAGGCCCTTTATTTTTCTTTCTTTTCCTTTTCTAGAAGCTTTGTGGATTGAGGGTTGTGAGCCTCTGAGTCACATTCAATTCTTTATTGATTGGACTAATAAACTCTTCCTTGGACAGAGATATTCTATACAACTTCAACCTGTAGCCATTGACAAGTAACGGAATACCTTCTTCATCAATTGTTTTGATTTGGACAGACCCGTTCTCATGACATATTTCCACTAGATAGGGACCCAACCATCTTGTCATTCATTTTCCCTTGAAGTCCTTGAATATGGAATCATACAACAGGGCCCAGTCACCTTTTTGAAAATTATTCTCCCTAAGTGTTTTTCATGCCAAATCTTCCTCTGTAGCTGGATTACCTCAGTGTGCAAGAGAGCTTGTAGCCTGAATTCATCTAAACCATTGAGTGGCAGCAACCTCTCTTGTTGTGCTACAGTGAGCTCCAAGTCTAATTGAGTTTCCATCCTTAAGGTATTGTATTCAAATTCAATGGACAACAAGGCCTTCTTCCCGTAGACTAGTTTGAATGGAGTAAATCTAGTGGTGGTCTTCTAAGTGGCATTACAAGCCCAAGTAGCTTCTACAAGTCTATTTGCCCAATCCTTTTTTCTACTGCTAATAACCTTGGTTAGAATTTTCTCCAATGCTTGGTTTGTGACCTCCACTTGCCCATTTTCTTGAGGGTGATAGGCAAGGGATGTCATGTCTCTGATGTGGATTTTGCTCCTTGATCAGTAACCAAGTCTTTTGGAAAATCAAACTTATAGAATATTTTTTCCCTCAAAAAACCAGCCACCTTCTGCTCAGTTGTTTCCTTAACTATCTTTGTTTCAACCCATTTAGTCAAGTAATCAGTGCACACAATGATATACTTCTTCTATCCCAATGGGAGATCAATGGGCCAAGTGAAAGCCATGCTCCACTTATCAAATGGCTCTAGAGTCACTTAAGGTTGTAAGGTAATTTCATCCTTAGGTGTGGGCTTATCTCCTTTGGCACTAATCACACCTGGTGGTGTACCTCCTTGCATCATGATGTAAAGTGGGCCAGTAGTAACCTACTTGTAAAACTTTGAAGGTTGTCGTATTATAAAAACATTGGCCTCCACAAGGTCCATCATGGCATGCTGAGAGGATGTTAAAGAGCTACTCTTCCCTCACACATCTCCTCAGGATCTGATTTGGACACAACCTGAAAAGATTTCACCCAATCCAACTGAATCTGGCACTTTTCCTAACAATATTTCTTTTATCCCTGGAGAATATATTAGGAGGGAAACTCCCAGCAACCAATTAGTTGGTTATATCATCGAACCAAGGTGAAAGCACCGAGATGGCAGAGAGGTGTTCATCTGGGAGTTGATCATCTACCATTTCTTCCTATTATGTAGGCAAGGTGAGTCTTGACAAGAAATAGAAAACCACATTCTCTTTCCCTAGTTTGTCAATAATAGTCAAATCAAATTGTTGCAATAATAACAACCATGTCATTATCCTAGCATTAACATCGGGTTTTTTCATTAAATACTTAATGGTTGCATGATCAGTGTGAACAAAAGCTTGATAACCAGTGATGTAATGCCTAAACTTGTTCAAATAATGTACCACAACCAAGAGTTCCTTTTCAATTATTGTATAATTTAACTCAGCTTTAGAAATGTTCTTACTCATGATTCAAATAGGTAGCATAAGGAAATTTGTCTTCCACCTATCATAAGGAAGCGCCTAAAGCTTCATCTAATGCATCTATATGTATATGCAAAAGTAAGGGCCCATTTTGGACCTCTACGAATGGGTGCAGTGGTTAGATTTTCTTTTAGCACTTCGAAGGATTCTTGATAGTTGTTTGTCCCACAAAAGTCTGAATCTTTAGCTAGTAGTCCAAACAAAGGTGAAGCCAGTTTACTAAAGTCTTTAATAGCCTTCTATAATATTGAGCTAATGCAAGGAAGCTCCAGACATCTCTTTGTTTTTGAGGGATATGGACCCTTTTAATGATGGAAATTTTGTTTGGGTCAACCTATATCCCTTCCTTGGATATGGAATGGCCAAGGATAATCCCTACTTTCATCAAAAAATCACATTTATCAGAACTTAATGAAAGATTCATTTCAATGTACTTTTTTAAGACTTTGCATAGGTTAGAAAGAGCTTCTTGGAAGTCACATCCATAAGGAGTGAAGTCATCCATGTATATCTCAACAGTGTCATGAACAAGTTCAACAAAGATACTTATAACTTCCCTCTGGAAGGTAGCAGGGGCATTGCACAGACTGAATGGAAGGAACCTATAGGCAAAGGTACCCTAAGGACATGTGATTGTGGTCTTATCTTGGTCCTCGGGGTAGATATGTATTCGGTTGTACCCACTAAATCCATCCATGAAGGAGAATAATTTACTCCCTCCAAGCCCATCTAGGACTTGGTCAATGAAGGGAAAAGGTAAATGGTCTTTGTAGCTGTGTTAATTTCTCGGTAGTCAACATAGATCCTCCAATTCCCATTTTTCTTGGGGACTAAAACGAGATGGGACACCCACTCACTATCTAAAATGGGGAATATGAATGTTGCATCCATTAGCTTTTGTAATTCCTCCTTCACAATATGCTAAAGAGTTGGGTTCATCCTTCTCTAGAGTTAGTGCACAAGATTGCATCCCTCTTTGATGTATATATGATGAGTACAGACTGAGGTATGCACACCCTTCATCTTCTTACAATCCCAAGAAAAAGCATCTAGGTGTTTCATCAGCACACTGCATAATTTTATTCCTACTTGGATGAGCGAGAGTGTTTGATCTTGATAGTTTTGTACGGGTCAATATCCAAAAACTTGGCATGTTCTAGGCTAGAGTTAGTAGAGGACAAATCATTCCAAGGATTATTCTCGGATTCTTTCATCAGTTCATGAATCGACATGATAGTGGGGTGTTGATTCTACAAGACATGGTCAATAAGGTCATATTCATCAAGTTGTTCCCCCCATTTAACAATATCTAGAATGCATACTTGGTATAGGGATGCCTGATAAAATTCTTCTTCATCCTCATCCTCTAACCACAAGGGAAAAGTAGGCTCAATAGAAGGTTGAGCAAGAGGATACAACAAAAGTTGTTTCGGTAGGTTCCCATTCTTAATGGTCATGTTCCCAATGCTACAACTAATGTAGGCATGAGTAGTGGCCAACCAAGGTCTTCCTAAGACGATAGGATAGCCATTAAACTTGGATTTAGACTGGAGGACCGGGAAATAACTGGGATACTCCTAGGAGTCAATGGATACCATGAAACCCTCAATAACTCCTTTAAGAGCTACTCTTGATTTGTCTCCAAGTTTTAGTATTGTAGTGGTCTTCCTCAAGGACCCTTGGAGGTTGAGCTTCAGCATGGTTTCCCTAGTCATCATGTTGATTGTAGATCTAAGGTCAATCAAGGTATTAGGGAGCATAATGCCATCAATGTGCACATCCACCACTGAGCTACTAGGATCCAAGTATTTTGGGGAGATTACCCTACCAAACATCAGATCAGATAGTTGTCCAACAACATTTATAGTGGAGGTATATCTTCTTCTTCTCCTAGGAGTTTCAAAAAATTATTTCTTAATAAGATTATTATAAATGGGAACATCTTTGATGGCCTGGATAATAGGTATCTTGAGACTCAATTTATTCAATTCTCCCAGAATTTTAGCCTCTTCTAGGGTGTGGAATTTAGGGTGGACAAACCTTTCAGTATAAGGAGGTGCATTGGCTTGAGGGGAACTCCCTTCCTTCTCTTCTTCAAGCTCTTCAGGTGGAGAAGGTGGTTGATTATCTGGGAGAACCTTCCCAAAACACAGGTTGATGTCTTGAATTTCCACAACATAAGGAGGATAGGATGTCTCTCCACTATAAACATGTTATGCCTACTTATTGTTCGGGTTTAGATTGGGTTGAGAAGTAATTTGAGGTTGCCTAGGTTGGGTATGGTGAGGGATCTGTGGTTGAGGTTGAGGTGGAGGTAGTAGAGTAGAAGGTTGGGTTGTCTAAGACCTTCGCCCTTGTGATTGGTTGCCCCATTGGGAATACTCAGGTGGATATGACTTGAAAGGAGGGTGAATAAGCTAAGGAGGAGGTGTGGGCCATGCTGGATGAGTGGAAGGGTACCAAGGCTAGAAGGTGGATTATGATTTGGATTGTAATGAGGATAGTGTGCACCTTGCATGCCATAGTGATATGATTGAGGGAATTGATGCCTTCTATGGTTAATGAAACATAATTGCTCTAAACCACCTTCTTCCCCTTGGTATACAACCTTCAGACCTAGTCGATAGGGACATGTGTATGTTGCATGGTTCTCTTCATAGACAGAGCATACTTCTATGACATTCAATGGCCATTCATTCCTACAGTGTCTCTCAGTTCATCTAGGGCAGAAGATAGCTAGTTCCCTTTCCACTTCCTCTTGCTTCTTTTTAATTTGCATAATATCCATTTCTAGGGAAAAGAATGCAACATTCACCTCTTAAAATTCTCCAACATATTTACTATCTCATGTTTGATGGTTGTTGTAGAGGGATATGAACTGACCAAGACTTGGCTAGACCTACCCTTTTTCCTAGCAGCCTTAGAGTGATTCTTGAATATAGTTTTGATGTCATCATAAGTAAATTGGTAGATATCTCCTCCAGATAGCATGTTGAGGGTTTCCATTACATCCTCCTTAATCCCTCCGAGACGAACTAGCTTGAGTGACTTAGGTTCAAGGGTACAACTAGCTCTCCTATAATTGAGTTAGAATATTTCCTCATAATCCTCTAAGGATTCGTCACATCCAATGGTCATCCTAAAGATTTCCTCCTCTATTTCTTTGGACCTACAGTAATCCTTATATTTGCAATTGAAGGCTTGTTGTATTTGGGTCCACGTAGTGATTTTACCTCTAGGTAAAATCATAAACCAGTACAAGGCTACATCTTTGAGGATAGATGGAAACAACTTTAGCTTTTGTTCATCAGAAGCATAGTCATAGGTCCTATAGACAACAACAAATTCAAACATGAAGGTGTCAGGATCCTCAGATGTTAGGCCATGGAAATGTGGAAGGACAATAGGGATTATATTCTTCATTTTGGCCTCTCCATTGGTTTCTATGATAGGGAAAATCTCAGTGTACCTATTCTTAGCAATGGTTTGGGTAGGCGAGATAGGTTCTTCTTCCCCTATGGGTTCCTCAAAAATTTCAGGTTTCTCACCTAGAGGATCTTCTAACTCCCCAATTGTCAAAGAGGGAAGTTCACAAACACCAAAGAAGAATGAAAGTTGACTAGTTGAGGAAGTGGGAATTTTTAGTGAGAATTTCCCTTGATTATCCCTATTCCTATGAGGCATGAAAGAACTAGCTCTATTTTTTTGAGTTTTTTTTTGAAACTTTCCAATTTATAAGACTGATGTAAAATAGAAAAAAAAGGAAAAAAGTAACTCCTAAGTAGAAAAAACACCTACTTAGACACCTCTCAGGCAATGGCACCAAAAAGTGATGAGCCCTAGTATTGCACTAAGGATGTTACAACTCCCAATGATTTTAAACTTAAATTATCAACCCGGAGTTTGTACAAACTTATATGTGATAGTGCTATATGCAAAGGAGGTTAGGTTCTACCCATGTCACCCTCAGACATTAGATCATATCAAGGTATTCATATACCACTCCTATAACTAAATACAAATAGAATTTGTTATGAAAGCATATCATGATTGCAAGGAGATGAACGTGATTCTAACTACATAAATGAAAATGCCATTCTTTAAATGTAAATGTTAATTGAAATTTCATGAAAGGAAGAGGCTAGTGTAATTTTAGAAGTAAACCATGCTTGTTATAGCACCATTTACCACCCTTGGTATTTGTGATGTTTGGTTTATGGCCTACGGAAACCCCTCCTTCCAGACTTGGTCCAAATATTTTAAAAACAGTGTTTTATTCCCTGTACACTGAGATAAAAGCGTATACATGTGGGTTAGTCAATACCCAACCCGCGTATATGTGTTAAAACACTTAAAAAAAATAAACTTCCTTAATAATGGGTGGAGTTCATGGTTTTTACCTGTTGATTATCTCCTATTTCCCATGGCCCAACTGTTTCCCAACTAAAAACCTAATTGGGAGAAGTATAAATAGACTTCTATGTGAAGGCCTTAAGGAGGAGAAGAGATAGAGTTATTATACTGAGATTATCCCTGACTGAGTTTGAAGTATCCCTATGCTTCAAGCACTTACCTAAGTTTTAGGAAACGCTTGTTTCCTTGATTGTTGATATTCTCCCACTTGCTTGAGATATCATGGTATTGGTTATGGAAGGAGGTTGTTGAAGGCCGGGACTGGACGAATCTGGAGGACGGTTCTGCTTGGAGTCAGAAGAAGAAGACTCAAGTGAATTCTCTCCGTGTTAGTTATAGCTTTCTACAATAAAAAGAAGTGTGTCTTGTTTCTAAGATTAACTATGTTTATGCATCAGATATGGTTGTAATTCATATATGAATATTATTTTGATGTATAACTAATCATTTGCTTATATGATATAAAGTTAGTTTCATTAAAATGCTTCATCTATATACTACTATGTATGTTCAAATTGAATAATTTTCAGGTTTGGAGAACATCAAGAGTTGCAGAGGGTCTGAACCCTATGGGATCTACCTGAACGAAGGACATTTGGGTATGGTTGCTCTCACATAGTTTGTTTATTTAAGCATTTTTCCTGAGTTGTATGAGTGTTTCTTATTGTAGTTTTCTCCTTCTCTGTTGGGGTTCCAACTCAAAGCCCTAGGGTACTTATTTCCATAACAGAATTGGCGACGCCAATAGAGATAACAATCTTGTTATTCCTATTTTGGGTTGTTCAGTGCCAATCAGGGCTCAATTCTTGGTTTGCTTGCTGTGACAATATTATTTGGTCAAGTAGAATCTTAGACCTTAAGTCTGATCTTTTTTATTTGGCTTTGTTTTTTATTTTTCTTGCAAAGCTTTGTATACACACTTTAGTCTGTTTACAGTAGTGTACACACGCTTGTTTTTGTGATGTGAACCTGCGTATACGCAAGTTTCCTTTATCAGAAGCACATGTACATGCCTCTATGCTTTAACACAGTTGTGTATACCATTTTTTGCATTGTTTTTTCAAATCTCTCTGCCCAGAAAGATTTGTTTCTTAGTTTTTTAGTCTCGAGAGGTCAATTTCTATCTCTAGAATTTTATTATTCTGTGAGCTTACCATTTTGAAGTCTCTTTTTCTTTGAAAAGATTTGGCCTGGGTTTTCTTTTGAGTGAGTTTTATGATTTGTGTTTTGGCACACAAGGCTTCGTACAGAGGTTCTTGATTGTTCTGGTCCTCTAGAATAGCAGATTGTTTTCAATCTTAGTGTTAAGCTCGATTATTGGTCTACTTGCTTTGCTTTCCGTTATTTTGTGGCCTTATACCTTTACTTTCTTTTTGAAGGTTTCTTTTTGGCGAATTTGAAAGTATTTCTTTCCTGACTTCTTGGTCAGTTTATCAAGCTCTTTTCTACTGTTTGGGTCGTTTAATACAAGTTGAAGCCTTTTTGTTCAATTTTTCATTCATTGTCGAATTCGTAACTTGCAAAGATTCATTGTGCTCTTCTTTCAGTGTTTGAGTCTTAGTGGAATTTAGAGTGCTTTCAAAAGGTTGCTTTGATTGTTTCTTGAAAAAGAAAAGATCTTAAAAAACATTGTTTTTGTCTTCTTTTTCCAAGATTGATTTTGGTTTCTTTTGATTTTTTGAAAGTGAATTGTGATCTTTTTGGATGTGTCCTTCTTGTTTGGAGAGAATTTTGTATTCAAAATTTGTATTATTTTCAAAAATTAAGTTGGCTTATTATTAGTTATAAACAATTGATTTTGTTCATTTTTAGAGTAATTTAGGATCTTGCATCTTCATTTACATATTGCATTAGGGTATTTTTACATTATTAAAGCATCAATAGTCTTTTTATTTTTTGTATGTGTGAAGTGTGTTTTAAGAAAAGAAAATGAAAAGTTTTTTTTCTTTATAGAAGTTTCATAAAACCCACATAGAGATCTCTTTTCATCGAAGAACAAACAATGGCATTCATATAAGTTAGTTTTTGTTAGGCCCCTATACTACTAGTGTAACCCCTTATTGTTATTAGTACAACCCACTTATTATATTGATGTACCCATGTAGTGCCCATATTGTTACTATTGTGCCCCATAGAAGCACATTATTGTTATTATTGTGCCCTTACATTATTATTGTTATGTCGGCTCTGATTATGTTAAGACCCCTTAGACTCCTATATATAGAAAGGAGATATTTTCATTTGTATCATCCAAGAATTGTTCATTTATGTAATGTAAAGGAGGTTGCCCCCTCGAAGAGGCTGAATTCTAAGGTTTTGATCTATCTTTTCTATCTTTTCTTGAGCTGATTTCATAACATTTGGTATCAGAGCTTTGGATTCTAGGGTTTTGCTGCTCCAAATAGGTCATCGTGGCATTTTTTCTATAACTTTTTGTCTGTGACATTTCAGAAGCTAAAAGAAAAACCCATTTGAGAAGAAATCGCGTTGAATCTCGGGTCCAAATTTCAGAACTTGTCGCGCTATATTTGCAGAGATGTAATCTGAGGAAGTTGGTCTTTTTGCAGACTCCTAAATTACATTCCAAACAGGTGACCTGGGGAAAATCGTCATAACTTTCTCTCTGAGAATCAGATTGAAATTTTGTAAGAAGGTACAGAAAGAGGACGGACTGTAGTTTCTTTTACATATTTTGCAGTGACAAAGGTCGAAATAGTGACACGTGGCACTTCATACAAGTTCACTCTTCTGGAAAGGTCTATAATCATGCCATCTTGGGAAATTGTGCATAACTATTTCTTGGAGAATCCAATTTGGATCAAGCTGGTGGCATTGGAAAGAGGACACAGAGGGATACTACAAATCGCAATTTCAGAACTTAAAGATTCCAAAGTACAGAGTTACAATCGTTTCAAGATCGAGCTCCTAAAATCAAGAAAAAGCAAGATGAGGAAGTTTGATGGCAACGATTTGGTAAATTGGATACTTCAAATGGAGCAATATTTTGATCTACATGGTGTACCACTATTACAAAAGGTATGTATTGGATCTGCATATTTAGAATTGGATCAATTTTTATGGTATGAAGGGCTTTGTTCTAATAAACAACTTGTTACGTGGTCAATTTCCACAGAGGAAATGATAGCACATTATGAGGATACAAAGAGCAACACCTTCTTTAGAGCAACACCACAACAATTGGAAAGAGTAAAAGGGCTTTGTGACATAGTGGAAAGAAAAATTATGGAAACCAGGAAGCATACCCCTCACAACTATAAATATGGAAGTGTTGTTTCTTCTAGCCTTCCACAACCTACAAAGGTTACACCACAACAATTGGAAGGAAAAAGAGAAAAAGGGCTTTGTTACAATTGCGATAGCAAATGCACTAAAGGTCATAAGTGTTCTAAGAAGAAATTATTTTACATAGAATATGAACAGGAGGAAGAAAAGGATCAAGAAACATCAAAAGAAGAGGATATACGTCAGGACCCCACCCCAGAGAAAGAAGAAAGGAATCAAACCATATCTTGTAAAGCATTGGTAAGAATTACCACTCCTCAAACTCTCAAGATAGAAGGATATCAAGAAGAAAATGGTGCAATAAGTGAAATATCACATCGAGAAAGAAGAAATGAATCCAACCATATCTTGTAATTCATTGGTTGAAATTACCACTCCTCAAACTATCAAGATAGAAGGACATATCAAGAAGAAAAATGTTCAAGAAGTGAAAGATCACATCGAGCATCAAGAAATGAATCCGACCATATCTTGTAAAGGATTGGAAGAAATCACCACTCCTCAAACTCTAGAGATAGAAGGACATATCAAGAAAGAGGTTCAAGTAGTGAAAGATCACATCGAGCATCAACAACAAGTTCTCCAACTTTTGAAGGATAACGCCACTTCAGTGCAAAATCAAACGAAACAACAGGTAGATCAAAATCATAGTGAAAAATGTTTTGATGTAGGTGATTGGGTATTTTTACTGCTACATTTCAAGCAAGCTATTTATGAGAAGGAAATGTTGGCAATACTACATGCACTTAAAAAAATGGTGACCTTACCGAATGGGAAGACTCTTCAAGGATGAGGATGTGGAAGCATTGTTTTGTGCTATTTCTATTATCCAACCAGATTGGATAAACGAAGCAAGGGATGAATGGAAGAAAGATGAAGAAGTATGGCTACTTATTCAAAAGTTGCAAAAGATCCCAATTCAAGCAATATTGCCAGAAATTGAAAAGGAATGAAAAATCATATTGGAACCTGGAGTAGTCAGAGAAACAAGAACCCGACAGCTATGAAATCGATCAATTTCAGAGTATCTCATCAAGTGGAAGAACTTACTCACTGAAGATTCGACATGGTAGGGCAAGAATTTTATACATAAGCATCAAGAACTACTCAAGCGTTGAGGACAACTCTTTTTGAATGCGAGGGGCATGCTAGGCCCCTATACTACTAGTGTCACCCCTTATTATTATTAGTACAACCCACTTATTATATTGATGTACCCATGTAGTGCCCATATTGTTACTATTGTGCCCCATAGAAGCACACTATTGTTATTATTGTGCCCTTAAATTATTATTGTTATGTTGGCTCTGATTATGTTATGACCCCTTCGACTCCTATATATAGAAAGGAGATCTTTTCATTTTTATCATCCAAGATTTGTTCATTTATGTAATGTAAAGGAGGTTTCCCCCTCGAAGAGGCTGAATTATAAGGCGTTGATCTATCTTTTCTATCTTTTCTTAAGTCGATTTCATAACAGTTTTTCATTGATTTCTTTTGCGTAATAAAAACACCATTGGTTTCATATCCATTTATACCCTTGACTTAAAGGAACAACCATTAAAAATCAAGTGCTTAGTAAAATAGACTAGAAATTTTGTATTGTCATCAGAATACACCAACAAGTTTAGGTTTATTAGGGCCTTGGATTAGGTGAAAGGAGAGTTAACTTTCCAAGGCCACTCTAAATTGTAAAACATAGAAGTTTGATTAAAGAGTGAAATCCAATAGTGTTAGGGAGGTCGAGAAAGCTCCATGATTGGGAGTAAAGCACAAGGGTTAGTGAAGATAAGAATGAGAGATACCCCCTCTCTTACTTGTTGGATCCTACCTCACGACTATTCCGCTCGACTTCTAATATGAGTTGGTGACCATAGTTTCCTATCCTAGGATACACATAGGTGGCTGCGAAGGGGAATCCCGTGGCACCTGAGGTTGAAATTGTACCACTTTCAGCAATACTTCTACAGGGCACCCTTGTGAAGCTTGGGGGCTTGCACTGGCAAAGGTTTTTATCTAGAGGTCAGCATAACTCCCTCTGATACCTTCGCTAGTAGGCTTGGGGCGTAACTACCCCAGTTTACTTTTGGAAGACCCTTATTATTAACTTTCTTGTATTTTGGTTTCTGGTCCTAATCACCTAGAGCGAAAATACTTGGAAGTTGTTTGATTTCTGATATCTTTAGGGACATTTTAGTGAGAGTTTTGTGCTCCTAGTCAACCTAGATTTTAAATTTTCTTGAGTCTTTAAGTAGATCTTGTAAAATAATTCAAAGTGGCTGACCAACCATCTCGACAGTCTTGGAGACTTCATGGGCTTTCACCTATGATTCTAGAGCCTTCTCCTAGAAGCCGTAGGAGTGATTCTGCCAATGGTTTCAAACCAGTGTTAGAAAGCACATCGGAGATTGATCCTCTGCTTGGGGGAATTAGTTCACAAGATAGACCTGGTACTAGTACAGAGTTAGAGAGGAACACACCAGTTCTTTCTCGAGTATTCTTCCAGTCGAAAGATAGTATTGAAGTAGAAGAGCTTTCAGAGTCGGTTGCGGCTTCGAATTCTCCTCTCCCTCTTGATCATCTAGACATTTTGTTATACATCAGAACTCCAACTCACAGGCCTTCGAGCCCAGGTCCACATACATCTATCCCTTCGATGGCCACTGCTAGAAGCATGGCATCCACGATGAGTGTTGCGAGCATGAAGACTCCCATATTTGTACAAGGGGGAGGAACTATTTCCATCCCTTCTAACACTCCCAGAACATCTATATTTGGGTCTACTTCCATTCTGTCGAAGAGTGGAAGTTCTCAAGCTAATGCATCCAGTTTTGGAATTTTCCCTTTTAGAATGTCCTCTCAAGGTATTTCTTTAGTTCCTTTGAATATACCATCAACTGCCTCTACATCCATAATGAGTGGATTGGATTATTTTTAGGTTTTCCCATTTGGAAGTGGTCATATACCTGTTGTGCTCTACAACAACCCCCCATTTCATATCATTTTTATTCACAAAACTATCATATGAAATGGGTCCCTTTAGATTTTGATTGGTATCAATATTATATTATTCAAAAAGGTCCGAAAAACAAATGAAAATATTATAAAAAACATTTTGAAAAACCCATTTTGATCATATTTATGCAAATAAATCAATCTTTTATCATTGCGATAAAGCGATCGCAAGATCGCATATCGCAATGACATAAGAAACATAATTAAATGGAACATTGGTTTCCGCCGATGCGATATCGCTATCGGCTATCGACAATGCTCTATGCACATTCTTAAAGCTCCCCCAGGCCATTCCCCCGATGCGACGCGATATCGCTATCGGCAATCGGCGATATACTACCCATGTCTTATGCAATGCCAATACTCCTCGATGCGATGCGATATCGCTATCGACAATCGGGGTTTCAAAAGGTGTCAATATAAGAGGTTAAGCTTTCCCCGATCGCCGATTGCGATAAAGCGCAGATTTCAAAAAGTCGTTAAAATGGAGGGATATTACGATCGATTCATATTAAAAGCTTGATCTGTCAAGCAATGATTCACCTGCGCTCAACCACCAAAACATCTATAACACGCTTAAACGAATCATTCGGCCGATTAATGGTATAATGGGCATTTAAGGATTGGCAGGTTTTAAACGGCCATTTAATGAAATTGTAAGTCCTAAAATCTTCCTATGGATTGTATCCGCGGCCATTGTAAAAGTTTTGTCTCAACACACATTGATCAATATATCTCACCATATTGGAGTTTTCATTGCCAATTCTCTGTGTTACGTTTATCTTCACTTCTGTGCAGAATTCATCCAAAGAAGAAAACTCAAGTAAAATGGGGAATAAATCTAAGAAAACCACATCCGCTTCCGTTGCGCCAGTCGCAGGACAAGCTGTCGCTAATCCCTCAAACAAAAAGAAAGGATTGATTTCGGATACTACATGTTCTGGTCTCGGAAAAACTACTTGGCAAAGTACCTACAACTTGATTGAAGCCGAAGAACCTGAAGTGACAACAGTACAAGCTACTGCAGATTCAACTCAGAAATCTGATGGCGCTCTAAAGGACTTAGCTGACTCCTTCCTTCATTGGATAGCAGCTAGGGAACAAATTCTTCCATATACAGATGTAGTGCGGTGGGCAATTGAGGAAATTCCAATCATGGATAGAACCTTCAGCACCAGAGACGGGAGAATTTTTGGGTCATTCAAGGCTGATGATTTAAGGCAAATGTATCATTTTCCTGAGCCAGAGAAGAAATACAATAAGGCGTTCTTGGAGAAATTCTGGAATGAGAACGAAGTTGAATCCAAACCCATCCGGGATTGGAGACAAAATCCAGCAAAGCACAAACATGAATCTTCCGGTAAGTACTCGGTTGATTCCCTGGCTTCTCCTTATTGCTACGCTGGAATAATGATGTGTAGATTGTGGGGATTGCATGATTCTTCTAATTTCACTATAGAAATGCTTCCCTTAATGGAAGCGACATGCAACAGTATAATAATAGATTGGGCCACTATTCTCTCAGATAAACTAGCCACAGTTGTTCTTGAGTTTAGGAATAAGACCCGCATTTCTGAAAGGATAATTCCCCCATTTTATTACAGTGCCTATATTTTAGATACCTTGTGTTTTAATTTTGAATTTCCCATGCTCGGCTGGAGGTGGACGCCACAGGACCCCATGCCTATTCACATATACCATCAGAAATTATGGAAATCCTCTTATAAGCACCATTTGTACCAAGTCTGTAATGGCTTTATGTTGCCTATTTATTATTCTATTTTTGATAAACATGTTCCCAAGATTTCCTACCAAGCTGGGATTGATTTAACAGTAATAGGGAGATGGTTCGGGGAGGGGAAGTTCACTTATATAAGAGTTTTCGGTAGCCAAGCCGAACCTCATGTCCTCCCTTTATACATACCTGATAAACTACTGGCAAGGGAAATCGCTTACTAGATCATTGCTGAGAGTGTCACATAGACTCTCAAGAAAAATAAGAAGCAGGGCTGGCCCTCTTTTCCTTTGAGATGCGGTGTCTATACCTTGCATGATCTCAAACATGCAGAAAAAGAAGCTACGAAGATTAAATCATTAACTCTGGCAACTCTCCCTAATAGGCAATTTGATCCAAGCAAAGTTGCCTATAATGCACTAGAACAGGCCAAGTTGTCAAAATTTGATCATAAAGAAGATATGTTTGATGACCTGTTCTCCTTCGCTGAGTCAATAATGCAGGTTAAGGCATTTTCTAGAATGAAATATCAAGATGAAGGGTTGGTCGAGTTTAACAGACTTAGAGAACAGAGGTTGCAAACTCTGCCTCTAGATCTATTAGCAACAACCCCAACAACTTCGACAAGCGAGCCTGAACGGCAACAGTCAAAGGAGCCTCCGGTTACAACAATAGAACCAGAAAAGCCACAGGAAGAGACCCAGATGAAAGAGCAGAAACAGACCACCACTGAAGTTAACGTGGATACTCATATTGACCCAAAATTGCTCCAGGAATGGAAGCAATTTGATTCTATTATCAGTGGTTTGGAATGTTCAAGGGACACTGAAACTTCGAAGGCAACAGACACACAGGAAACCACTTCACCACAGGTTCTGAGTGGAACCAGCGGCCCACCCATGTCAAAAGAGGTAGAGATAATACCAAAAGACCCCTCCGATCAAATCATTTTGCAGGTAGAAGAGATTCCTCCCTTGGATGTCTTCTACAACCCAAGGCATAAAGTTGTAGTTAAACAGCAAAGGAAAAGAAGAAGGACTGATCAACCTTCCCTTTTCCCAGAACAGACAGTCACGGGCAATGTGGTTTGGAAGGAGGAATTTGACCCCTCTGATGACCTGACAAAACTGTCCCAATATGCTGGAGCCTATTCGGTAGCGACAATAGATAAGGCATCAGAGGTGAGTCTTTTGCTGAAAACAAAGGATCAGGGAATTTTCTTGTTACAGGCCCAGCTGACTGAAGCAAAGCAGAAAGTGGAGCAGGCAGAGTAGCAATTGTTGACGTAACAGCAATTAAACAGTCAACTAACTCAACAATTGCAGGTAGAAAAACAAAGGATTGACCACAGCGCAATCCAGAAGCAGAAAAAATTATCAGAGGCATTGGCACAATTGAAGGCAGCGAATGAGCAAATGGTGAAAACAAAAGATGAGCAAATTGCTCAATTATCAGCACAGCTCGAGAAAACAAAGGGAGTTCCGCAAGTAGCTGAATTTAGAGTAGAAGCACTACAGATAAATACTGCATTGATAGCCCAAATTAAGCTTCTATGTCAACAAATCGCCCAGGCAAAGCCACTATGTGAATTAACGACATCCATAAGTATTAAAGTAGACAAGGCTAGGACTGAATTGGATCAAGCTGAAGAAACGATAGCTGCATTTCTCGATTGACAAGATACTGATCAAGGACAAGCGGCGAATTTACCAAGAATCTTAGAGTTACATAAAGATATACTCTTTACAGAATGGCAGTCCCAGTTAATGAAAGCAGAGAGGGCAGTTTCAAGATGCAAATCAACTTCAAGCAAATTAGTTGAATTAGTCAATAACACTCTCTACTTATCAAACATGATTTCCCAATGGACACCAGGAAAATTGACAACAATGAAAACATTGGAGCAATCATGTTATCCAGATCTAGAGGAAAAGGGGAGATTAATTGCTGGAATTAACAGTTTAACCTGGGACACCTATTGGTTCTTCTTGGTAAAACCACACACACAAAGAGCCGCCCTCAAGTGCCTTACGGATGCAATCGGGTATATTATCCCCGATATTCAGGATGCCACCTATGCTGCCCAGCTCAGCTCTCACCTCAACAGACCACCCGAAGTGGAGCCGATGCTTGCGATAAGTCAGCTCAGATTTAAAGGCAAACAACCTACCTAATGATTCATGCCGCCGACTGCCAGATTGCTGGAGAAAATAGGATCAAAATCAATTGATACCAATTAAGTAGGATTTCAGTTTCTTAGATAGTTAGATTAATTAAGTATTTATAGACCCTTTCATTGTTTTGGAAAGGGTCGTAAAGTTTTGTACTTGACTTAAAGACTGAAGTTGCACTATTGTGCTTCAGCCATATTCTTTTATGAAACTGGACCAGTTATTCTAAATTTGACAAGGAAGCTTTTATGCAATTGTGCACTATTGTCTTTGTTTGAAAGTGTTTCTGCGTTGAAGGAAGAATCTCAAGTAGCGATTGATATTGGGAGTGTCTAGCAGCTCATATGGTACTTTTATCTATGTCTGAATTCATTCTTTTCATATGAATTGTTATTTGATTATCTTTGCTATTATCGAATATATGTATGTGCTTTAACATCAGTTCTATATTCCTTCCACTATTGGATGTTTATGGTGTGCTTTTCTTTTAATCATATATGTGTCGATGATATAAATGACAAGTGTAGTAATATTGCTTTAATCGCTTTGCTTAACTATTTAAGCAAAGTAATCCTTGAATGAATTAATGTCCATGTCTGTTAGATGGAGTCATCTATATGCCTTTCCATAGACACAGATCATCAAGCGCTACACTTCAAAGCTTAATAGTTCCCGGGATAAGTAATAGCTCTTTTATTTTGCTGATAGATTTAGCTATTCGCCTATCATTAGATTAGTCAATCAATTATCCATTCATCCCGTTTATTCATTGCTGGGAAACTGGTCCCATTATCCCCAGTCGGAGCCACCATTCCAAACGGAAAAGGAGTTGTATTAAGGTCCAGACCGGGTGGTTATCTCCCAATGTTGATACAACGATTTTCGGGGCATCAACATTTTTGGCGCTAGAAGGAGGGCCATCAACTGTGAATGGCAAGAAAACCCAAATCTGCAGGCCATTCTAAGAGTAATTCTCCCTCTGTATCCCCTCGAACTTCCCAATTGCATGCTGGTTCTCCAGCATCCAAACAAGAAGAAGAGGAATCAACTACCACTGCTCAAATGCATCATACTCCAGAACAATTAAGTCTTGAATCCCTTGAAGTCCAGTCTCTTATCCACAAACTTCAGAGCTTCTCGATTTCACCACAGAAATCTGAGGTATCACAAAGCAGTACGACTTCGCAGTTCAATTTACCTCACCCTCTCACCAGACTTCAGAGCGAAAAGCTCGGTATTGAACCTACTGAGTTCCCTTTACCCAAAAGGAAAAAGGCGAAGAAATATACTGAAGGATCTGACAGTGAAGAGATTTCATCCACATCCTCCATTTCATCTTCCCCTCTGCAAAGTCAGCCATCCACTCCCCCATTACATATTGTTGTTCATCAGGGATTAGGAGCTTTAACATCCCAACCTGCTCACTCCACAACATTATTTCCTTCCCAGACATTTGGAATTCCAATAGTAGTATCAACCACTACTGCTATTACAATGGCAGATCCATGGAGCAGGCCTGGTGCAGTCAACATGCCTGCACCATTGCATGCATTACCAGATGCACATGAAAAATGGCTACCCAAGTTTAACCCAGATGATGGGACCCAGGCTGAGGAACATATTAATAATTTCATGTTGGCAGTCAACTTGAAAGGAGTAACAGAACAAGATGTTGTTGTTAGACTTTTCCCTTACACCTTGCAAGGATCAGCAGGATCTTGGTATTTTTCTTTACCCTCTGGTTCCATTACCAGTTGGAACACTTGCCAAGAGCAGTTTCTTACCAAATATGGAGATGATAGGTCTTTGGCTACCCTAATAAACGATCTCTCCAATCTTAGGATAGAGCATAGGGAACCAATTAAGGAATTTAATGCTCGATTCAATAAACTCCTGAATAAAATCCCGACGGCCTCCAAACCAAGTGAACAAATTCGAAGCGAATGGTATATAACTGCCCTACCTACCAATATAGCCATTTTTGTAGATAGGGCTGGGAAACCTACCTTAGTCAAAAATATGAAAGAAGCACTTGCTGTGGAGAAACGTATTAATGCTCTAGAAAAGAAAGCTGCTCTGGAAGACAAAAAAGCCAAAAAAGTCTCTTTTAAAGATGACTCAAGGAAGAAAACCCCAAAAGACCCATATGACATGGAGGGTTTGCAAAAAGTGCTAAAAACTTTGTCAAATGAAATGGTTGAAATAAAGAAACAGGTAGCCGAAACCTCAACCAAAAGACCCTTTAGGACTTATAAGAAAACTGAATCAAAGCCACCAAATGTCATATCTAATGCAGATTCAGAGCAAGAAGAAGAGGAAGAGGAAACAATCCCACCAACTGATGCTGAAGAAGAAGTAGTAGAATGTCATGGAATGTGGGATTTTATACTCCCCAATTCCGATACCGATAATGAGGAAGAAGTGTTCCTGGTCACTACTAGGAGTAAAAGTACTTTCGAACCTGTTCAGGCAACATCAAAGAAAAGAAGTGCAGGAGCTGCTACAACAAAGGAAAAAATACCTGCAAAGAAATCACCTGCAGCAGTTCCCCAAGACCAACCTTCAACTTCTAATACTCCTTCAACATCTAAAACGTTAGTGGTATCCGATTCAATGGATTACAATATTGTTGATGACATGAAGAAAACTAAAGCAAACATTACTATGTTTGAACTTAGTAAATTAAAACATCAGCAGAAATTGCTTCTCAAAGAATTGAATGTTGTTCCTTCTTCACCTCTTCCCAGTGCTAAAGCTGCTAATGGTTCAGGGCAACCTCCTCCTGGTATGGTTGAAGCTACCGATGCAGTTCTGATTGGAGATAGATCAAACTCTCATACTCCACCTTTCCTTCTAACCTATGAGATCTACAACAGAAACCTGCACAACTGTTTGATTGACTCAGGGGCATCTTCTAACATAATGCCAGCTTCAGTTTGTTCCAAACTGAACCTTGAACCCCAGAAGTCTGCTATTCATATTGTACAGTTGGACAGGACCAAAATACAGGTTGTGGGAGAGATTAATTCTATAACTATCAGGTTATCTGCTGATCCCAGAGTAGTACAAAGGATTGATATCCTAATAGCTGATATACCTGAATTTTACGGTTTAATCTTGAGTAGGGATTGGTCTGAAAAACTACATGGGTATATTTCTACTTATTGGTCACACATGTGGCTTCCCTATAAGGGTAAGCCAAATCAAATAAGGATTGATAGAGAAAAACATATGGCCCATACAGTTACTGAATTTGAGCAAGAAAACCAACGTGTAGCATTTAATAACATCATTTTGGGGAATTATTCATCTGAGTCATTCTTTGGTAACTTTACTGCCTAGCCATCCCCTTTCTCAGTGAACCATTTTACATCTCAGATTGAGAATTTTTCACAAACAAATAGGTCTAGATGTTTCAATGATACTGAGAAAATTGTAAATAAAATTGTTAATACTTCATTATTTTGGTCGTTATATTTCGATGGGTCCAAATCTAGTGAGGGCTCAGGAGCAGGATCTATTTTGGTTAATCCACAAGGAGAAAAAACAATGTTGTCCTGTCGGCTAGAATTTGAATGCACTAACAATACAACCGAGTATGAAGCCTTAGTCCAAGGACTGTATAAAGCAATCGGCCTTAAAGTGCAATATTTAAAAGTATTCGGCGATTCTGAAATTATTATCAAACAGGTGAGAAATACAATTCATTGTCTTTCAAATCATCTTAAACATTATCAGTCGCTAGTACAAGAACTCACCTCACACTTTTCGGCATTCAATATTTCCTCCATCCCTAGGTCTCAAAACTCGGCAGCCGACTTGCTAGCCAATGTAGCTTCCAAGATCCTACCTTCTGAAGACTATAGCCCAGATAGATTTTCAGTAGAATTGCTTTTTAGGCCATCAATTCCTGACAATGTCACTAATTGGAGAGTATTCAACCATGATGAGGATATTTTACAATTCTTAACTTCTGAAAAGTCCTATGATAATCAAATTATTGAGGAAAATGAGCATGACTTTCAAATGAGAGAAACACCTCAGGAAAATTCAATCCCTAAGCCTGTGGTAAAGCTGGAGGATCTTTATGATATTAAAGACAGGTTTAAACCTATGACTAATACAAAGCTCCAAAGTTCTATCCTAAGGTTTGAGTTGATAAATCTTGGCACTGAGCAAACTCCTCAAAACATTAATTTAGGATTAGGACTTTCCTTGGAAGAGAAAGAGGCATTCATTAAACTGTTAAAGAAAAATAAACAAGTTTTTGCTTGGAAATATGATGATTTGAAGACCTATGATACATCCATTATCCAGCATACCATTCCAGTGCTTCCCGATCAGAAACCAATTCAGCAGAAGTTAAGAAAAATACATCCAAGCTTAGAGAGTCAAATAAAAACTGAACTCAACAAACTCTTGAAAGCCAAGATTATTTTTCTAGTCCGACACTCAAACTGGGTCTCCAATATGGTGCCAGTCAGAAAGAAAAATGGCGACATTCGGATTTGTATTGATTTCAGAAATTTGAACAAAGCGAGCTTAAAAGACAATTTCCCATTACCTACCATGGAGAAAATACTCCAATCAGTAGCAGGATCTGAACTAATGTCCTTTCTAGACGGTTTCTCAAGATATAACCAAGTTTTGGTCCATCCTGATGACCAACTTAAAACCACATTCAGAACAAAATGGGGAACATATGCATATCAGAAAATGCCTTTCGGACTTATTAATGCAGGAGCAACATTCCAAAGAGCAATGGATATAGCTTTTAAAGGGTTAATTAATAGAACAGTAGTCGTCTATCTTGATGATATTACTGTATTCTCTAAAGAGAGGTCCAATCATTTGCATGATCTAAATCAAATCTTTCAACGCTGCAAAAGATATCGTATTTCTCTTAACCCTAAAAAATCTTTCTTTGCTCTTGACCAAGGAAAGCTCTTAGGCTTTATTGTGTCTAAAGATGGCATTTATATTGATCCTGATCGTATCAAAGAAATCCCTGAGATCCCTTTCCCACATAATAAGAAATCCATGCAGTCATTTTTAGGCCAAATCAATTTTGTTAAAAGATTTGTTCCAGATTTTTCTCAAATTATTTTGCCTCTTCAAACTATGATCAAGAAAAATTCAGTCTTTAAGTGGGGATCAGCAGAAAAAGAAGCGTTTGATTTAATCAAGAAATCAATAATCAATGCCCCAGCCTTAAATACTCCCAATTTTTCTAATCATTTTACTTTATACACTATCGCATCCACCATGTCTTATGCCGCAGTACTCACGCAGCTCAACGATCACAATTTGGAAGCACCCATTTCATTTTTTAGTTCAAATCTTCAGGGTGCTGAATTGAATTACTCCGAGGTAGAAAAACAAGCCTTTGTTGTATTTAAAGCGGTCAAACATTATAGACCCTTCCTTTTGAAAACCCACACAAAAGTTATAGTTCCTTTCCCTGCAATTAGGCAACTATTAATCCAAAGAGAACTGGGTGAAAAAAGGGCAAACTGGGTCACAGCACTTCAAGAATATGACTTAGAAATTAAGCCAGCAAAGATTGTTAGGGGCCAAGGTTTTTGCAGGTTATTGGCAGGAGCATCCAACATTCCAGAATCAAGTGGTACAGATCAAACTGAAGAAGTTAACCAGATAAGTGTTACTGATTCTGAGTCTCAATATGCAGATTTAATCTTTTATTTGAAAAATGGTTATGCACCTCCTAACCTGTCTTACAAAAACAAAAGGGCCATTAGGTTAAAAGCGAAAAATTTTACGATTATTGATGATGTGCTTTTTAAGAAGAATTATGATTCAATCTTATTAAGATGCCTTGAGAAACCTGAAGCACAAAAGGTTTTGCAGGAGTTACATGATGGACCAGCAGGAGGACATTTTGGAGCTGACACAACAGCTCACAAAATTATTCATGCTGGATACTATTGGTCCACTCTGTTTAGAGATGCCCACGAGTATGTAAGGAAATGCCTCAATTGTCAAACTTCTAGTGGAAGACAACGTAAACTAGATTTCCCTCTGCAACCAGTCAACATTGAACAACCATTTGAGCAATGGGGATTGGACATCATTGGGGAAATTACTCCACCTTCTTCCAAACAGCATAAGTATATCCTTACTGCTACCGATTATTTTACTAAATGGGTTGAGGCAATTCCTTTGAAGATAGCAAATTCTGAAGCAATCATTGAATTCATAGATCAATTCATCATTACCAGGTTTGGTGTCCCAAATTCTCTTGTTTTTGATAATGCATCTTACTTCTCAGGCAATGCTATGTTTGATTTCGCTATTAAAAGAGGATTTAAATTGAAATATTCTGCTAATTACTATCCCCAGGGTAATGGTTTAGCAGAGTCTACTAATAAAAATATGATCAAAATCATTAAGCGAACTATCGAACAGAATCATAAAAACTGGCACAAATCCTTAATGTTTGCATTATGGGCTGATAGGATAACACAAAAAGCTTCTATAGGATCTTCTCCATTCAACCTTGGGTATGGAAAAGAAGCAGTACTAACCACAAATCTTGTTCTTCCTTCTCTAGCCCTAGTTCAGTTCATTGAGGAAAGCCCTTCTTCTTCTATTCAGCTTAGACATGATCAAATTCTAAAACTAGAAGAGGAAAGAGAAAAAGCCAGGGTTATTCATGCCAAACATCAGCAAATCATCAAGGCAGATTTTGATTCAGTTTCATCCGGTTCAAAACAATTTCAAGAAAGTGATTTAGTTCTGAAATGGGACAAAGCCCATGAGGACAAGGGAAAACACACCAAGTTCCAGAAGATGTGGCTTGGACCATTTCAGATCTGTGAGAAGATAGGCCATTCGACCTTCATATTGCAAGATTTATCAGGTTTGAGAGATTCTCTCCCTATTAATGGCCTTATCTTGAAGAAATTCTTTAATTGAGGAGGTAACCCCTTCTCCTTTTTTTAGTTTAATAGAGTTTTGTAGTTTGTAGGATCTTTAGAAAATAAAGTTGTAAGGTATTCTCCATTGACCTTTGCTGTGTTTGAAAACTTGATCCACACAAGTAGTATGATATTTGCTTTTAAAATAATAGAAGTCTTAACCAAAAGGGATAATTTCTAGGAAACTAGGTATCATTGTATTCTGAAACCACACTTCAAGTTTTGTGAACTCCTCTCAAAATTTAGAAGTATTGTAAATCATTTTCTATTTTCAAATTGGTCACAAAAGGTTATCAATATCAAAAAAGAAGCTAATCCAACTTCAGCATCTTCAACTCTTACCCTGTCATCCATCTACTCTTAAGGAGAAAATTGTCCATCCCATTCACCAAAGTTTATGATTACTCAGAGTGTAATTCTAAAAATTTTTGATATAAAAGATAAGAGGTCTTATTACAAGCCTGCTTACCATGATCATAGGGAAATAGTTTAACCGAGATTACCAATACTGCATACCATAACAGGGTAATGGCTTAATAATTATAAGACAAGGGGTCTCATCACGATCCAGCTTGTTCGGTTAGATTATTACCAGTGAATGGCATTGTCAATACCTGGCTACCAAACCAGGACAATGGCTTTTTATCTTATCAATAACAGAAAAAGGAAAATAAATACAAAATATGAAAACATGTTTTGAATTCATTCTGTTAATCACACTCTTAATTGGATGGGACAATGGACAATAACATGGTTAAAAGTATCCCTGTCGAAACTATGAACGTTTGCTGGCAGCATAGGTTCTACCTATGACAGACGAGTTCACTATAAAAGCTAATTTGGAAAGGTTTTCTGTTTTATCATTATAAACCAATAGAGGCCTATTTAAAACTTAGAATGTATCTATTTTCTTAAAAAGAGAGGAACTTAGCAAAAATAGTTTCATTTTATTCGGAATGCATATATACCTAGTTATATTAGAAATTTCCCCTTTGATTAGAACTCTATTTCGAAAAAGTTTAAATAGTTCTATACTTTTCAGAGGTAACTGTTTCTTCCAGCGAATCGCCAATTGTTGTGCTCTACAACAACCCCCCATTTCATATCATTTTTATTCACAAAACTATCATATGAAATGGGTCCCTTTAGATTTTGATTGGTATCAATATTATATTATTCAAAAAGGTCCAAAAACCAAATGAAAATATTATAAAAAACCTTTTGAAAAACCCATTTTGATCATATTTATGCAAATAAATCAATCTTTTATCATTGCGATAAAGCGATCGCAAGATCGCATATTGCAATGACATAAGAAACATAAGTAAATGGCACATTGGTTTCCGCCGATGTGATATCGCTATCGGCTATCGGCAATGCTCTATGCACATTCTTAAAGCTCCCCCAGGCCATTCCCCCGATGCGACGCGATATCGCTATCGGCAATCGGCGATATACTATCCATGTCTCATGCAATGCCAATACTCCTCGATGCGATGCGATATCACTATCGATAATTGGGGTTTCAAAAGGTGTCAATATAAGAGGTTAAGCTTTCCCCGATCGCCAATTGCAATAAAGCGCAGATTTCAAAAAGCCGTTAAAATGGAGGGATATTACGATCGATTCATATTAAAAGCTTGATCTGTCAAGCAATGATTCACCTGCACTCAACCGCCAAAACTTCTATAACACGCTTAAACGAATCATTCGGCCGATTAATGGTATAATGGGCATTTAAGGATTGGCAGGTTTTAAACGGCCATTTAATGAAATTATAAGTCCTAAAATTTTCCTATGGATTGTATCCGCGGCCATTGTAAAAGTTTTGTCTCATCATGCATTGATCAATATATCTCACCATATTGGAGTTTTCATTGCCAATTCTCTGTGTTACGTTTATCTTCACTTCTGTGCAGAATTCATCCAAAGAAGAAAACTCAAGTAAAATGGGGAAGAAATCTAAGAAAACCACAGCCGCTTCCGTTGCGCCAGCCGCAGGACAAGCTGTCGCTGATCCCTCAAACAAAAAGAAAGGATTGATTTCGGATACTACATGTTCTGGTCTCGGCAAAACTACTTGGCAAAGTACCTACAACTTGATTGAAGCCGAAGAACCTGAAGTGACAACAGTACAAGCTACTACAGATTCAACTCGGAAATCTGATGGCACTCTAAAGGACTTAGCTGACTCCTTCCTTCATCGGATAGCAGCTAGGGAACAAATTCTTCCATATACAGATGTAGTGCGGTGGGCAATTGAGGAAATTCCAATCATGGATAGAACCTTCAGCACCAGAGACGGGAGAATTTTCGGGTCATTCAAGGCTGATGATTTAAGGCAAATGTATCATTTGCCTGAGCTAGAGAAGAAATACAATAAGGCGTTCCTGGAGAAATTCCAGAATGAGAACGAAGTTGAATCCGAACCCATCCGGTATTGGAGACAAAATCCGGCAAAGCACAAACATGAATCTTCCGGTAAGTACTCGGTTGATTCCCTGGCTTCTCCTTATTGCTACGATGGAATAATGATGTGTAGATTGTGGGGATTGCATGATTCTTCTAATTTCACTATAGAAATGGTTCCCTTAATGGAAGCGGCATGCAACAGTATAATAATGGATTGGGCCACTATTCTCTCAGATAAACTAGCCACAGTTGTTCTTGAGTTTAGGAATAAGACCCGCATTTCTGAAAGGATAATTCCCCCATTTTATTACAGTGCCTATATTTTAGATACCTTGTGTTTTAATTCTGAATTTCCCATGCTCGGCTGGAGGTGGACGCCACAGGACCCCATGCCTATTCACATATACCATCAGAAATTATGGAAATCCTCTTATAAGCACCATTTGTACCAAGTCTGCAATGGGTTTATGTTGCCTATTTATTATTCTATTTTTGATAAACCTGTTCCCAAGATTTCCTACCAAGTTGGGATTGATTTAACAGCAGTAGGGAGATGGTTCGGGGAGGAGAAGTTCACTTATATAAGAGTTTTCGATAGCCAAGCCGAACCTCATGTCCTCCCTTTATACATACCTGATAAACTGCTGGCAAGGGAAATCGCTTACCAGATCATTGTTGAGAGTGTCACACAGACTCTCAAGGAAAATAAGAAGCAGGGCTGGCCCTCTTTTCCTTTGAGATGCGGTGTCTATACCTTGCATGATCTCAAACATGCAGAAAAAGAAGCTACGAAGATTAAATCATTAACTCTGGCAACTCTCCCTAATAGGCAATTTGATCCAAGCAAAGTTGCCTATAATGCACTAGAACAGGCCAAGTTGTCAAAATTTGATCATAAAGAAGATATGTTTGATGACCTGTTCTCCTCTGCTGAGTCAATAATGCAGGTTAAGGCATTTGCTAGAATGAAATATCAAGATGAAGGGTTGGTCGAGTTTAACAGACTTAGAGAATAGAGGTTGCAAACTCTGCCTCTAGATCTATTAGCAACAACCCCAACAACTTCGACAAGCGAGCCTGAACGGCAACAGTCAAAGGAGCCTTCGGTTACAACAATAGAACCAGAAAAGCCAGAGGAAGAGACCTAGATGAAAGAGCAGAAAAAGACCACCACTGAAGTTAACGTGGATACTCATATTGACCCAAAATTTCTCCAGGAATGGCAGCAATTTGATTCTATTATCAGTGGTTTGGAATGCTCAAAGGACACTGAAACTTCGAAGGCAACAGACACACAGGAAACCACTTCACCACAGGTTCTGAGTGGAACCAGCGGCCCACCCATGTCAAAAGAGGTAGAGATAATACCAAAAGACCCCTCCGATCAAATCATTTTGCAGGTAGAAGAGATTCCTCCCTTGGATGTCTTCTACAGCCCAAGGCATAAAGCTGTAGTTAAATGGCAAAGGAAAAGAAGAAGGACTGATCAACCTTCCCTTTTCCCAGAATAGACGGTCACGAGCAATGTGGTTTGGAAGGAGGAATTTGACCCCTCCGACGACCTGACAAAACTGTCACAATATACTGGAGCCTATTCGGCAGCGACAATAGATAAGGCATCGGAGGTGAATCTTTTGCCGAAAACACAGGATCAGGAAATTTTCTTGTTACAGGCACAGCTGACTGAAGCAAAGTAGAAAGCGGAGCAGGCAGAGCAGCAATTGTTGACGCAACAGCAATTAAACAGTCAACTAACTCAACAATTGCAGGCAGAAAAACAAAGGATTGACCACAGTGCAATCCAGAAGCAGAAAGAATTATCAGAGGCATTGGCAAAATTGAAGGCAGCGAATGAGCACATGGTGAAAACAAAAGATGAGAAAATTGCTCAATTATCAGCACAGCTCGAGAAAACAAAGGGCGTTCCACAAGTAGCTGAATTCAGAGTAGAAGCATTATAGATAAATACTGCATTGATAGCCCAAATTAAGCTTCTATGTCAACAAATCGCCCAGGCAGAGCCACTATGTGAATTAACGGCATCCATAAGTATTAAAGTAGACAAGGCTAGGACTGAATTGGATCAAGCTGAAGAAACGATAGCTGCATTTCTCGATTGGCAAGATACTGATCAAGGACAAGCGGCGAATTTACCAAGAATCTTAGAGGCACATAAAGATATACTCTTTACAGAATGACAGTCCCAGTTAATGAAAGCAGAGAGGGCAGTTTCAAGATGCAAATCAACTTCAAGCAATTTAGTTGAATTAGTCAATAACACTCTCTACTTATCAAACATTATTTCCCAATGCACACCAGGAAAATTGACAACGATGAAAACATTGGAGCAATCATGTTATCCAGATCTAGAGGAAAAGGGGAGATTAATTGCTGGAATTAACAGTTTAACTTGGGACACCTATTGGTTCTTCTTGGTAAAACCACACACACACAGAGCCGCCCTCAAGTGCCTTACAGATGCAATTGGGTATATTATCCCCGATATTCAGGATGCCACCTATGCTGCCCAGCTCAGCTCTCGCCTCAACAGACCACCCGAAGTGGAGCCGATGCTTGCGATAAGTCAGCTCAGATTTAAAGGCAAACAGCCTACCTGATGATTAATGCCGCCGACTGCCAGATTACTGGAGAAAATAGGATCAAAATCAATTGATACCAATTAAGTAGGATTTCAGTTTCTTAGATAGTTAGATTAATTAAGTATTTATAGACCTTTTCATTGTTTTGGAAAGGGTCGTAAAGTTTTGTACTTGACTTAAAGACTGAAGTTGCACTATTTTGCTTCAGCCATATTCTTTTATGAAACTGGACCAGTTATTTTAAATTTGACAAGGAAGTTTTTATGCAATTGTGCACTATTGTCTTTGTTTGAAAGTGTTTCTGCGTTGAAGGAAGAATCTCAAGTAGCGATTGATATTGGGAGTGTCTAGCAGCTCATATGGTACTTTTATCTATGTCTGAATTCATTCTTTTCATATGAATTGTTATTTGATTATCTTTGCTATTATCGAATATATGTATGTGCTTTAACAACAGTTCTGTATTCCTTCCACTATTGGATGTTTATGGTGTGCTTTTCTTTTAATCATATATGTGTCGATGATATAAATGGAAAGTGTAGTAATATTGCTTTAATCGCTTTGCTTAACTATTTAAGCAAAGTAATCCTTGAATGAATTAATGTCCATGTCTGTTAGATGGAGTCATCTATATGCCTGTCCATAGACACAGATCATCAAGCGCTACACTTCAAAGCTTAATAGTTCCCAGGATAAGTAATAGCTCTTTTATTTTGCGGATAGATTTAGCTATTCGCCTATCATTAGATTAGTCAATAAATTATCCATTCACCCGTTTATTCATTGCTGGGAAATTGGTCCCATTATCCCCAGTCGGAGCCACCATTCCAAATGGAAAAGGAGCTGTATTAAGGTCCGGACCGGGTGGTTATCCCCCAATGTTGATACAACGATTTTCGGGGCATCAACAATACCACATTCCAATCCTACAGTAGGGTCAATGCCTTTTCCTTTTACAAGTCAAGGTAGTAGCCCCTTTCAGAGTTGGACAAACCTTGCGGTTAGTGGGATAGGAGCTGGGAATCAATTTTTCGGCCAACAAGGGAATGTGTTGCATTCTTCAGTTAGTTAATTTCAATGTCTTTCACACTTTTTTAGCTCATGGAACCCTTATCAGGGGTTTTCATCTCCTTTCAATAATTCGCTGGGGGGTAACTTCATTAGCTACGGAGGATTTTCGACAAGAGTTGCTCAAACTCTGAATTTTGCTGGACCACAAGGTTCACCCTTTGATTCAGTAGGCTCTACGAGTTACTTCCGGCAACTTGGTGCCTTGAAAAATCCAGGTCATTCTTTTCAGACCTTCAAGAACCCCACCCATCCTGGATGGAATTCCCAAGGTCCTCCACGACATCCTTTTCTGGCCACGCTTAATTTGCCAGACTTGACTAAATTGACGATGATCCAATTAGGTACAATCTAGCTTGGCCTCCAGTCCCAACTAAGCTTCCATCAGATATTCCAAAATTTTAAGGGAAGATTGGTGAAGACCCGGGAGACCATGTGACCACATTTCACTAATGGTGCTCATCCAACTCCCTAATAGATGATTCAATCAGGTTGAGGTTATTTCAGCACACCCTAACCGGGAATGTAGCCAAATGGTATATAGAGTTTCCAGGGGGCACCTATACTTCTTTCACTGATTTAGATAATATTTTCTTGAAACATTTTCAGTTGCCTATCCACTATGAAGCTGGAACTAAGCTTCTTGCCAACTTTCATCAAGACACGACAACTCACATTTCGGATCATATCCAGGAATAGAGACAGAGAAAAAGACTTATCAAAGCTGAAATTCCACTAGATTTTCATCTCAAATGGTTTCTCAAATCATTACAACCCAAGAACTCAAAGGATGTTTCTCTTTCTGGTGTTTATTCGGAAGAGCGGGCTATTTTTCGAGCCCAACAATTAGAACTGATATATTCTCGGTCTAGGACTCTTCAGAAATCCTACCTGATGCTCCTATATCCAAGGTTGATTTAGCCAAATCGATGCCAAGCCCTCACACCAATGGTATAGCTAGATCAATTGACGCAAATACGGTGAACCTTTTGAACCAATTGCAGCAGTTGTCTCTACAAATTGCTTCTTCTAACTAGGCAACATTGTTTACACCTTTGCCTTCCCAACCTACCTCCATAAATTTCGTCCAGACCTCTAACCCCAAAGGAAATCAACCATCCAATGGGAAGAATAAGGGACGAGGTAAGAAGAAGGATTAGGAAGGGAAGGGTAATGCAAACAAACCGATAAAACGGTGCCAGTGAGGGTAGAAAAGAGTCCAAGAAAAAGGTTAAATTTCCATGCAAGTTATGCCATGGAGATCATTTGACCCACCTCTACCCTAAGATTCAAGATTCTCAATGCTTGTTAGTGCAGCAAGGGTCCTCTAGCTCCAAAGCTATCATGGCTAACCCTTTTCCCCAAGGGTAACAATTACTTGCTAGCACGAACGCAAACGTTGGTACCTCCGTAGGGGGCAACCATGAAGGGGAAAATTCCTCAAATGTTTATATGATGAACTCTCATGTCGACGTTGCCACACAAGCATGCGATTATGGTGAAACAAAAAAATCTAAGGCCAAATCTATTCCCAAAACCATAGACCTGCTTCATATTGAGTGACCCTCTGCTGAGTCTATATCTTAGATACTGAAAGGTTCCGCCAAGTGCTCGACTATTAGCCCTAATGCTAGGGCAACCCAAAACTACTTGATTGTAGAAGATCTGGCTCAAAGTCCTTGTGCTATGTCTACATTAGAGATACTCCAATCATGTCCTTCTCAGAGAAGTGCTTTGCTTTCAGCGATTGGGGTAGTGGATCCAAAAAATTCTATGCTCACTTTTGATATGTTGAATCTCAAAAAGAGACTTCCTCACCATATGGCTTTCCAGATAAATTCCACTTATCGAAAAACCAATATTTTTGGGACATTTATGGATGAGGGAGCTTCCACATGTGTAATGTCTATGTCATATTGGAAGGCCATTGGATCACCTTCAATTGTTCCTTCACCAACTCTCTTAACGGCATTTAATGGACATTCTCATAGGCCACATGGAATTATCCTAACCTTTCCTATATGTGTTGGAGGAAAGATCGTTAATATTGAGGTAGAAACCATTGATGCCAACCTAGATTACAAGGTCCTATTAGGAAGGAATTGGATTTACGAGATGGATGCCATAGTTTCATCTTTATTCCTCATCCTCTGTTTTCCTAATGAGGGGAGAATTGTTAAAATTGATCAGTTAGATTATTCTCCAGGTGACTCTCGTGCAACTTCGGATTCTACTATTCCATTGGTGGATAATCTCTATCAACCTATAGAGAATTTAGGAGTTGGGATGTACTCTTCCTTGATGGGTATATTTGACCTTCCCCCTCCTACAGCTAGAACCAATGCAATTTCATCCTCCAAGGGGCCTTCATGGAAGCAGTTCTTTCAAACTCATTATTTTTCAGACCCTTGGACCTTGCCTTCATCTACGACCACATTAGATGGAGGGCAGGTTGGTGGAATGGCATTTCCCATGTCTACAGCAGAACTTATCTATCAATCTATCGTTAACTCTATAGACAATCATCCCACTCCCTTTTAAAAGGAGGAGTTAGATGGTGATGTGGCTCTAGCTTGGACCCTTGACTCTACTTCTGCTTTGGATTGCTTAGATACAATTTTACCATCTAAGGAAGCAATTTTAGAAGCAATGATGGGTGTAGATCGACTGTGGGAAGATTTATATCATCATTCATATTTTATTCCTCCTTTGCATGAAGTCAAATCTAGGTTCTCCAATCTGCCTACTAGCGATGTTTGTATAGTTTCAAACCCTTTCGCTCCAGCAAAATCATTTTCCGAAGGTAATATGTTGGTTATCTCAAGAACTGTACCTATAAACATCTCTAAGAAAAAGCTGGCAGAGCCCGAAAATGGGATCTACCGTAAGAAGTATGTTTCTTAGGTTTTGGTCGAGTAATTTCTTGTTTGTATATATTATATTTTTGTACATATTTTTCAGACATTTTGTGATATTGACATTTTTTTATTTGATTTGGTAGGTGTTTATGGATGACTTGATATATTTTAGATTCACTGATGGTGGTAGTCGACACACTCAGAATCTTGCTTCCGTAGCTTGGGTGATTTATTATCCATCTGGCCAGTTGATGGTGTTGAGGGGAGTATGTATTGGTCCTGCTTCAAATAAAATTATCGAATATACTATCATTATTAATTTACTATCCGAAGAAATTTCATATGGGATTGATTCGTTGGTAGTTTATCTTGACTCACAACTGGTAGTGTCACAATTAAATAACATTTATTGGGTTCGTGATCCTTATTTATATTGCCAATTTTTTAGAGTGAGAGTGTTGCAATGATCATTTTTTTATATTACATATGTTCACATTCCATGATCTAATCAAGCATTAGATTAAAATATCAATCATTCATAAAATTAAACAAACATAAAAAATTTGGATCTGTATATATATCATAAAACCGCCTATGTATAGATAAAGTTTTCAAAAAATAATATACAAAATTGGGATTAAATGCCCATAATCATGTCCAGTCTATCTATCAACCCAGCTCAGGATGAGTGGCTAAAAATTTAACTACTTCATTGGCTACACGCCGAATTATGCGACCCAGTTCCGTGGTACCCCTACCACATGGCACTGCATCTCCTCAGGTAAATCCTTTATGGCTATCATCGGTACCTGGTGAGTCAATCTCACCAAGTTTCTCTAAATTTCATATAGGACTCTCTCTATCTTAATTGTTGCCTCTTCAGCGCCTCTTCCGCAATGCCTATGCCTTGGGAATCCATTTGGTCTCACTGGACCCACATCTGGAACATGGTCATTTTGTCAGTATTTTGTCCCATCAAAAATATTTCTAAATTCATTTCATATTTAAAAAAGAAAAAAAATCTTAAAAATTTACAAAAACTAAAAAAGTGTTACCTATGTCTCCCCATGTTGTGTTTGGTGGCAACACCAAGTCTAGATCTCCTTGGAAATACATACCAGCATACGGGTAGTCATCAACTGCAATGATCTGTTGGTCCCACCAAGTGAAAAATTCATCATCTAAAGTCATCCTAGGCACATCCCCACCTCCAAGGTGTTTCATCAAGTCAGCCCATCTACCCATCTGAGGATCTCGCGGGCTGTTGATGGAGACAGATACTTTGGGACATAGCCCAAGTACCTTCTTGAAGAAAAAGGAGCATAAGATATTCCCATATCCAAATTTCTTTGTCTAACCCTTCTAAATAGAGGTCAGTTGGCTCTTCATGTTGGTCAGAAGAGGTGTACACCAGTAAAAAACCGTGGTAAGGCATTCCACTGCCAGGCTTATGGATACTTGTGAAGCCTGATGTAGTGAATCTGATCCATTCACCCTCGCAATGGTAAACAGTAAAATCCTCAGAGATAAACTATGCATGTGTTTGATTGGAATCTATCTTCCAATATTTTTCTGGGTGCCCAAGACAGTATATATTTACATAGTCTTCTACCAAAAGACTACTTCTTGTCCTTCCAATCGAATGCGCAACCTCCCCTCTTCAGGAGAGACCTGTAATAAAATAGATGTATTCCACCTCAATCCGTAGAGGCATCTGATCTATCAAGAAGGCTTCGTCCTCTACACTCTAGTAGTGGATCAACAATTCGATCAGGGGTGTGTTGGCTTTCATGTTCGACATTTGAATAATTTTAATAAGCCACACTCTCTCAATGCATCAAGTGCATTTTGGTCATTCATTACCTCATTGTCAATTGTGGTATGCTCTGTCTCTCTCCATGTGTTGGTCATCCTGAAAAAAAATTGAGTTTCAACCATTAGATTTTGTGTTTAAACTTCAACTCGCGTACACGCGGTTTCCCTTTACACACTGTTGCATGTAGGGCCGTCGTATAAGTGGGTTGATCACATCCAACCCGCATGTACATAGAGTTGGATTTTTTGGCATGAATTCCCACGGTCAAATCTTATTGAAAACTTCTAACAACTATCACAAAACATTGCAAGTATGATTTGAGGGTTACCTAATAACTTTGATGCGATTTGAATAGTCCAATTCTTCAGAGGCAAGTTTGCTCCTTTTTTGATCCACAGCTCTTTTCTCCAAATATAAATAAAAGAAATTTGAGTCCAAAAGTCATTATATAGCTTTGAAATTGCAAAAAATTTTCTCAATTCTTGACTTTTCATCTCATGAATTTTTTGACTTGTGGGCTTGGATTGTCAATAATGGGTTATTGTTTTAGGATATTTTGGAAAATTCTTCAAGATCTTATTTTGGTCCCATGACCGCTAAGCCGTCATGGTAGGTATCTCTCACTCATTGGCATCTAGGTTAGGGAAAACCATTTTTCCATTGCATCTTGCATTCTAGCCTCCGTTCAGTGGTACATTAGCCATAGGGTCGACCCCATCATGTCTTTCTAAAAAAACCATGTTCACTCGTTGATTTTTAAAATCATGATGTGATGGTAGAGACATCTTTTACATGGACATCTTAGTTAGAACCTCACTAACATTGGTTGCCAATGCTGTTATACTGAGTAGGCTCGGGAGTTATCTTTAGTCCCGCCATGACTTGTGCGTTGAAGACACATTCTCCTTGCTTCTACACTTATTTCTGGCCTTATACCCTAGAGGCTCTTTTGTGTTGAGTTGTACTGCTGCATTGCGTTTTGACTATTTTCACCTTTTGGCCTTGAGTCAGCCTCACTTGGACTCGTGTTTAAGCCACATATTTGACTATGTCTTCTGCAAAATCAACCATGCAATCACTTAGCTTCTGCAACTTGACAGAACCTTTGGCCTGTGGAAGGAACATCCCTTTGAGTGTCCTTGACCAATTTCATCTCTTTGCATTGAGCATAGGATTGTTCCCATCCTAGGAACTAGATCATTTGTTTCTCTGACACTTGTTCTTTCCACTGTACTATAGCATTCTTTTATTCTTTTTCTAGCTTAAAGAAAAACACAAAAAAATATATATATTCCAAAAAGAGCAGGAACAGTACAACATTTCCATATATTGTTGGCATCTAGAGTCAGTCATGTTTCCCTTGAACAAAGCACTCAAAAGAAATTATCTCCTCCATTTTGGGCGAGATTTAGTTTGACTTAGGTACACCTTAACCTTGTTATTGAGTCAGTTCTCCTCCGATTGGTTACCTCTTCCAATCATATAGATAGTTCGCTCGTGCCTCCTGCATGAAGAACTTATACAGAGCTATCATATGTTGCCATATAGTCATCATTGGGTTATGCTTTTGCTCAAGGGAAGTAAGTCTGAGTTGGCCTCTCTGCGGTGTCTCTTGACCTATTTTTCAGTCGCTCATCCTTGGTTGTTAGTGTCATGTTTGTCATCACATCAGTTATATTGGTCCTTTTCTCATGTCGGCTTGAGAAGGTCTCCATTGACTTCTTTCTAGCGGGTCTTTTCCTTATCGACGACAACATATTTCTCTGAGGGCAGGCCTAGAGCCACACCCTGGCCCTATTTTCATTATTGATAGGTCACCTTTTTATCAGCATCGATCAATATCATGGGTCTTTGAGTAAGTGGTTTCCCTTATGTTTGAAATCATCTTTAATTATCACACACTGGGATTTGTTCAGTACCTTGGTTTCCATTTGACCCTATTGGTGGATTCCTCACCTCTGTGTCAGCTTTCACTATTGGTTGGTTCAGAGGGTTTCTATCGTGTGCTAGCTACATCTTGTGTATGTCAGAAACGTGCTTTGGTTGGGTTACTACATCGTTTTCATATGATTCCTTCCACATTATTGGCCTATGGGTTACATTCATGCTAGATTGATGAAGGGTGCCTTAATTCCTTCCTTCTAGCGGATCTTTTCCTATCGACTATGGCTCATTGCCCTAGGACAAATATCTAGAGTCTATTTGGTATTACCTTGGGGTTTGCAGTCATTAGTGGCAGATTCCTTCACTATCGACAGTGGGAAACCATCATTGTCCCCTGATTGATAGATTCTTCCAAGTGTTCGACTTCAGCTCATTCATTTGCACTTGTTAGATTGTACTGGGTACCTTGACTCCCATTATCATTATCGATGAGTAGTCTCACATTTGTTAATGGTATACATAAATGACCGGTAATCAAATGATTTCCCATGTGGTTGACCTTAGATCATTTATTCCCATTGTGTAGAAATGTACCACGGCTGTCGGCGAAGACCTCAGGTTGTATCAACATGTTTTAGTTCACTTGTCAGTTCCTCTTGTTACTGCTAGTTGACACCATCCACTGTATATGTTGTAGTTCTTCATAGCGACATCTTATATGCTGGCATCTGAGTTGCGATGTAGTATAATTTTATTCCATCATGTTCATTTGATACTATTGGGATCATTTTTTCAACATCAGTGATCAGCTTCATTGATCATCTTCTTATATGTGATATTCAGACATGTACTTTTTTTATCACGATCAGATGATCCATTATGTACTTTCAATTCTTTATACTTGTATACATAGTGGATCCGCTTGTGCTTGATATGCAGACATTCTTTACTTTCTCTGAGCATGGGTATGCCTGCCTCAGACAACAATTTCTTTCTGATCTCTTTTTGATGGCTTGGCAAGCTAAATTCTCGTGAAGTCCTTCTCAATCTCGATAGGATTCTTTCCATATGCTTAATACATTTCGGCCATCATGTACCTCTTCTGACCTCATATATTAGGGGGCATCTATTATAGCACCATTTACCACCCTTGGTATTTTTTATGCTTGGTTTATGGCCTAGGGAAACCCCTCCTTCCAGACTTGGTCCAAATATTTTAAAAACAATGTTTTATTCCCTGTACGCTACTTTTCCCTAAGATAAAAGTGTGTACACATGGGTTAGTCAATACCCAACGCACGTATATGTGTTAAAACACTTAAAAAAATTAAATTTCCTTAATTATGGGTGGAGTTCACGATTTTTACCTATTGATTACCTCCTATTGCCCGTGGCCCAACTGTTTCCCAACTAAAAAACTAATTGGGAGAAGTATAAATAGACTTCTATGGGGAGGCCTTAAGGAGGAGAAGAGATAGAGTTATTATACTGAGATTATCCCTGACTGAGTCTGAAGTATCCCTATGCTTCAAGCACTTTGCCAAGTTTCAGGAAACTCTTGTTTCCTTGATTGTTGGTATTCTCCCACTTGCTTGAGATATCATGGTATTGGTTATGGAAGGAGGCTATTGAAGACTTGGACTGGACAAATCTGTAGGACAGTTCCACTTGGAGCTAGAAGAAGAAGACTCAGGTGAATTCTCTCCGTGTTATTTATAGCTTTCTCCAATAAAAAGAAGTGTTTTCTTATTTCCAAGATTAACTGTGTTGATGCATCAAATATTGTTGTAATTCATATATGAATATTATTTTGATGTATAAATAATCATTTTCTTATATGATATAAAGTTGGTTTCATTAAAATTCTTCATCTATATACTGTTATGTATATTCGAATTGAATAATTTTCAGGTTTGGAGAAAATCAGGAGCTGCAAAGGTTTGAACCCTGCAGGATCTACCTAAACAAATGACATCCAGGTATGGTCGCTCTCACATAGTTTGTTTATTTAAGTATTTTTCCTAAGTTGTATGAGTGTTTCTTACTGTAGTTTTCTCCTGCTATGTTGGGGTTCCAACCCAAAGCCCTAGGGTACTTATTCCCATAACAATTGTACATCTATTTTCACACTTAATCAAATTAATATCCTACTTTCATGAATCATTTATCTATTTTCAACATGATTAAAAATGAGGAACTCAACCTTCAACACAACTATGGAAAAAAATGTTAAGTCTAATCCTACGTGTTGTCTTATGTTTGTCTTGTAGCGGCTACAACCACCCTCCAAAATTTTTCCTTAGCTTCAGTTTGGAGGCTCCCTTCCAACCTTTCACAACAACATGTCTTCTTCATCAAGTACACAAGCTTCAGTGATTTTCTTGCAAAATGACAGCCTGTCCATTAGGGCTTGTTGCATTCCCCTCATAGGTTGTTCCTTCGGATTTGGTCGAGTTGTAGGTTGAGTAGATCCCTCAAGAAATTGTGTAATTCTGGAGGGAAACCAACCTTCCCTCCAGAAATTACGCAATTTTGTCTGGCAGCCTACTGGGCTCCAAAATTGTGCAATTATTCTAGTCACGCTTCATCCAGAAAATTGTGCAATTCTTCTAGTCAGGCTTCATCCATGAAACTATGCAATTCCTCCTAGCAGGGCTGCTTAGCCTAGGAATTGCACAATCCTAGTCAGAAGTCAACTGCTCTGCCCCAAAATTGCATAAATCTCCTGAGCAGCCAACCCAGCTCCCTTGCAAAAGTAGGCATTGTATCCCGGCAATTGAGCAACCTCTTGCATGTGTAGTTGAGTTGATTGGTTCCCTCCGAGACTGAGAAAAAATGATTTTCATGCATGGTCTACTTCTCCCAAGGCAGCATGAAAAGGCATCCCTTGATTTAGGGATCTACTTTTAGCAGCTGGAGGTTGCATTTAAAGATCATTTCGGAAACCTCCCACCAAGTGTCGCTCTTCCTAGATTTGTGGCATGCGCATCACATATTTGATTTTATTAAAACTCATGAACTAGACACTGCAGAGCGCATTCCTCACATCAACCTTGTAGCTCTGACATCCCACATCACATGTAGGAGTCATCAAAATATTCTTCTCATCTTTTTTTGGGTAAGACCACCTTTCATGTCTTGTGTTGCGTTTCTGGCGGTTTTTGTGTTTCACTTCGTATGAATGTTGTCTACTTGAGCTCAGTGAGTGCTTGATGTTATTTTGATGCATACTAGCTTGTACTAGAACCGTTTCAATTTTCATTAACATCTCACTGTTGTCACATGCATGAAACTATTTTTCATGAACGGTTGTCGATTCAATGACTCGCCTCACCCACATGCATGTTGTTCCATTTTTTGAATCTGTCATTCACCATTTGCATCCATGATCATTCACTTATGCTTACACTCAGTATCGCCATGCATTCACATTCACATTCGCTTTCAGTTGCACGTCGACAGGTCTGGGCAGCCTTGGCCTAGAGTCTGCCTCACCAAGATAACATTATGCAATCTTGAAAGGGAAGGCTCTCTCTTCCTCTTAGGAAATGCATATTTCTACCCAGTTACTATCCTCTAGTTTTTCATTATGCAATTCATAGGGACAATGACACCTAGCCTAGAAAATAGTGCAATGCAGTCATTGAGCCTGTAACCATTATTATCTGAGATTGTGCATTACACAATTCCAACAGTCAATAGCCAGACTGGACTGTACATTGTGCAGTTCCAGCAGCCAGTCAGCCTCCTGACAACTTGAACTATGCCTTGCATAATATTGGCTGTTAGTCTCTCGACCTCCCGACGAAAATTGCATAACATTCATGATCAGTCACACAGATATGTTGCAAGTTATTTCTCAAGTTCATTTTGGTTTTCGAATGAAAATTTCTTACCATGAGTTTTTCCATGTCTCCAGGTATCACATGTCTTCATCGGCCTCTCAGCAGCACACGTACAATGGTTCTAGGAGAGCAGAGTTGAAGACACTGTTCATAGCACAATTAGGGATGCAATCGATCAAGTGTCTATGAGCTTGCCTACCCACGAAGACATAGTGTTGTTCATATACAAAGAAATAAAGATAAGACAATAACAACATCACAGCAAGCAACACCATTAATAGCAGCTGAAGACAACATACCGGATGCAATGAATGCAAGAGGAAGGTTGTTGACAACATAGAGGCAAAACAAAGTTGCAAGCTCAAGCAGATTCCCTTGTGGTAAACGAAACTTTGGAGACTCTGGCTATGCAGTGATGGTGTGACATGAATATCACATAAAGGTAGAGAACAGTTGAGAGAAGGAGTTGCATGTGCTCAAGAAGCAACTCAAGGAAGAACAGGAGTTGCACATATGAGAGAATGAGTTGCAACAGGAACATATACAACAAGGGGCAGAACATGCACAGACGGATGAAACTATGCTCGTACAAGTTATAGATTCATCCTAATAGGTGACATGGAGTAGACATGGTGAGTGGTGTTGTTTATCGCATGGAAGGGAATTCAACAGCATGGATATCATTGTGCGCACGCATGCAATCTAACCCATTTGGCACACTCACCGAGGCAAAGACAAGAAGCAAGTCCAAATGGAGCTGAAGATGTAGTTGACAGTTGATGCACATGACCACTAGCACACATTGGAATATCATCATGGACACTATGCATTAGTGTGTTTCTGGGTCGGTCGCATCCAACAAGAACATGCACATGCTAGTAGATGAGCTTGATGGAGGAGCCATACCAATGCACCCAGATGCAACGGAGGCAAGAGTTCACTTCCACAAGATGGCACCGTGGAGTGCATGCACACCATCACAGACGACCAATATTGGCATCATTTCACCACCTTCACTATCACAAGCATGTCAAAGAGTTGGTCTCACTACAACGGACCGAGTGTCAATGATGTCTTGCATGGCCTGCTCAAGCCATTTTGTCTCACATGGGCACATGTGCATTGCAATGTAACGTCTTCTCAAGTGGAAGTTCAAGTGTCGATAGCTGGATGTAACAGTGATACAGTATATGAAGACTCATGAGGGCAGATGAACTATCACAAAGGGGAATGTCAAGGGTCACCCCACCCTTTGCTATAAATAGAACCTCATAACTCATTGTAAAGGATTTTGGTTAGCCAAGCTTCCGATAAGACTATCTTGGAGACAGCTTGGACAGTATTGTAACGAGCCTTGGCTTCTCCACTACGCAGAGCTAGTACATCTCTTTGGAGAAGCATGTGGTTTTGGCTGTAACATTCCATTGTCAAAACTAGTGGTTGGAAACTTGGTGGAGTTTTGTTGTTGCTTAAATGTTACAAAATCCTTCATTAAACTTGAAGGTGCAAAAACTATATACATACTATTTGGTAGATTGTTCTGCAGATAATAAAAATAAGACAAAGAAAAATAAAAACAGAGAAACCATTGTTTGGATTGATCCTGTCAATCAATCCTGGGAAATTGCCTCCTCATCTATATATGGCTTGTGATATATCTGGAAGAAGTCACCATTCTTGTATTCCTGTATTATCCATTGTCCTCTGCTCAGTTGTGTGGCTTCTTTGGAAAGAAGGTCAACGACTTCATTCCTTTCTCGTGTTTCCTTGCAACATCTCATGCAATTGCTAGTTTATTTCTTGGTGTGCAGGGCCCTAGGTGCAATTTGCAGTTGTCGTGCAGAGAAGTGTTGGAATTTGGATACTCTTTATCCATTATACATATTTTTTTACGTTTTAGGTTTTTATGTTGCCCTTCAAGAAACGTTATGTTTAAAATTTTTCCCTTCAAGAGTGATGTTTTGATAATTAATTAACCCTTCACTAATAAAGGTTTCATTAAAAACACATATCTATCATAAGAAAAAAAAAATCCGTAACACATAAATGACTTATTGAATTCTCAATTTTGGTTTCAAATTGTATGGAACACTCACAATAACTCTGAAACCCAATGTCCTTCACTCATACATGCCATAGAATTTGTATATATGAGATATTACTAAGGAGATCTTATGGGATGTAAATATGACCAACAAAGTAAAACTATAAGATGGACTATCCTTTGCATCCTCTCCACTATCATAATCACATTGAATCCACTGTCGAGAGTTTGTAGTCAAGAAAGTATAATGCATTAAAATTGTTTTAGTATTTCATAAGTGGCAGTAGATATTGTTCTTCATAAGCCATACCTTTCAAAGTTTTTAAGCGAAATGTTGAGACACTCAATATCTGGTGCAGATTGTAGTCGAAGCAACTCTGTCACTGTTCCACAAGTGACATTTTGACATAGGATAACTTTCATAAGTGAGTGGTGAGTCGGTGATATTGTGACAGGCCTCTGGCCCAAACAATCCTATAAAGGTGGTTGGCCAATACGCTTAGGGGAGCTAGTTGCAACAAGCAATATTTTTGTCCAAATTTATTGTGACAAGGAAGAGGTTTTGCTCTTTCAGCCACGTAGGTTCGATGATGCACTAACACGCTCATGGATTGATTGTTTGTTTCATTCAAGTGAGAATTTTAATGATGTTTGCATAAGAGATAGATGCATATTCATTGCATTTCAAGGAAACTATTTAGACTTGGATTCTAATCCAACTTACCCTGATCAAATGAACAAATTCTGAGTTATTGAATGATATTCCTTCTGAGTATGAACTACATATGTTTTCTTCCCATTGTCCCTAGGAATTCAATCATATTAAGATCGACCATCTGATGAGATCTCATCATGAATAGAACATTTCAAACCAAGCCAAATTTGTTGTGTTGTGCGTATATATATATATGAATGTCATTGTTTGATATAAAGTCTCTATTAGGCTAGACACTTATTGATCCCTTAGTTTTTTAGACTTATATTTAAGGAGAATGGGTAAGAAACTTTGTTGAATGATCTCAGATACATTTTCTGTGGTTGTGTTTCCTAAGGCTATAGGTGTTCCGTGGTTGTGTGTCCTTAGGCTATAAGTGCTTTTGTGCAAGTTGCAAATATCTTAATTCCTATTTATTAAAAATATGTTTTTCTTTCTATGTGTGTGCATATTTGAATTCACTTGGGATGTCTCTTCAATTGGTATGGTCCATTCACATCCACCTCAAGTTGCATCAACGAGAAAGAAAATCAATCAAAGGTGAAAATGGGCCTAAATAGATTTACACATGGAAAATTGAAAGCTTGCAATATTAATGGCACAAAAGAAAATACAGAAAGACTAAGAATGTGTAGCCTAGGAATAAAAAAGCAAAATTGTTATCTATAAGTTTATAGTATCTATTTGTAATAATTCCTAAAGCATAAAAGAGCCAACAAATGTCGTATCTAGATGGTTTTGTCAAGAAACCTTTCCAAGGTAAGATATCTACATTATTATCATGTTTACAATTGAGTTCTTCAACATTATTGATCCCTTAGGTCATTATGGACTTACTATAATGTCCGTTCCAAGTTCCGGGCCAGTATCTAAATAAACTATTAATGACGTTTTCAAACAAACTTTAGCCGTCAAAAATACGTTCGGCCCCGTTCCAAAGACTTCATGCCGACGGTAATTTAAAAAATTTCAACCCTGGTGCAGAGTTTATCTCTTTTTGAAGGTTATTACATCAGGTTTTCCCACCTTCATCGCCTGCTGATCAGGTGGTGTCTTGCAAGTTCGCCCTGCATGCCCGTTTGGAGAAGCTGTTATCTTCGATCCCACGGGTGCTTTTCCCTCATGTGAATTTCGCCTAGGGTGACCACTTCCTGAATTGTTGACCACTGTAAGTGGCTGCTGCCTTTTTGAGACGGGTTGGCTCTGTCCACCACTAGATAATCTTCGCTCACCGCTACAGACAGGGGGTGATAATTCAACTTGAATTGTAGATCTTTTTTCACCATTGATTAGTTTTCCAAACGACTGTAGCGACTTTTTAATTTGAGAAGTCTTTTTCGATGCGAATGGAGCCCCAGTATCAGTTCTTGTATTTGTTTCACCGTCTGTAACACCACTTTGTAGCCCTGATAAATTTCTACGGTCATTTCCCAGACTGCTCCGACGGTTGCCATTTTGTTTGCCTATCGGCGTCTCATTACGCTTGGTTCTCTCCCCTGAATCTACCAACTTGTCATCTTGGGTACCCATCCCAAAATTATAAATACCATATTGTACCTCAACTTTGCTTATTCCAGGCGCTTCAAGGCTCCATCTACGACTTCGCACTGGCGTTTGGAGTTTGTGTTTGTCAATAAGTAGAGATTCTCTCACATTCTGTAACTGTGCTACTTCTGCTTCTTTCCTCGCCAACGCCTTCTTCAAACTGTCTACCTGCTCTCTAAGCTCACGAACTTCTCCAGTTTCTTTATTCAAACGTGCAACACCAAGTTCAACAGAGGACACCCGTTCAGCGAATTTAAGGGTGCTTATTGTCTCTCCATATGAATCCGGTTCAGGACTTACGTGCACAAACATCAGAGTCTTTGCCTTGCCCCCTAATGAATCCTGAAGCAATTGAGTCAATTTGCTATTTCGATATGGCACATGCGACTTCCTCTGTGCCAATGCTGCAATAACGTCTCCGAGAGATGAAAGGGACTTGTTTATGTATTGTGCCTCCTTCAAACGATCTCCAGTTACTTCAGATTTATCTACCCTCTCACTTCCAGCAAGATCTACCAAATTAAGGCAGCTATGAAGGTTACACCCAGAAACACGATCTGTACCTTGCACATGCACAGTCAACACACTGTGAGAACGACTGCTGCGGTCATTTAGTGCAGTGTAGCTAACAGCGCGATTCTTTTGGCCAAAATTCATCAAGTCCAAAACATCAGAAGTTGCTTTAACAGGCATAAGTATAGCATCATGTACATTAAATCCCTTATGACCATTATTTCGAATATCTAATTTCTTGCTTGAGGTCAGTGCTCCGAGAAGATCCCTCACTTGTTCGTTGTATACCTCTATCATTTGGACGGAGACTTCATACACCATTAAATCTTTCCTCTTTTGAGACAACTCGAAGAGGTCACTGAGTGCTCTATAGTTGACTCCCATCTCCTTTTCAGAAGCACCTGTTGGACCGCTCATGGTGTGGGTTTTCCCAGATCCTGTTTGACCATATGCAAAAATGCAGACATTGTAACCATCCATTACAGATCGGATCAATGGCTGTGTATCCGTGTAAATTTCCTCTTGTGTAGAAGATGGCCCAAAAACCTTATTAAAATTGAATATCCTCTGTACATCTTTGCCCATTTTGGATGTATTGACCAGGAGGGATCCATCCTCTCCAATCAATTCCACTGCACTGTGGGCTTCAGATTGACCTCCAAAATGGGGTCGGATTCTGCAGTATACCCTTATGCTTCCTTTGAGTTCTTGAAGTCTATTATAAAGTATCTTGTTTTCTTCCAGAACTCTGTGATATCCACTAGCAGCATTAGAAATTCCTGCGACCTGGTTATCAAGCAACTCAAAATGCTTTCGCCACTCTGCCTGAAATCCTTGTACATCTTCCCGTGCTCTGAGTAATAAGTCTCTTATGTCCTTGACTTCTTTTCTGTGTGCTTCCAAACGCATCTGATGTTCCTGACTTATATGTAAAGGTTTTGGATCCTGACTTTGAAAAGGTGAACAGTCACCATTTTTCTGGTGTGGAGAATCCAAAAGGATTTGATTGTCTTGATCCTGGCTTTTCTGAATCAGGGGAAATTTGTATTGTTTATTTTCTGCAAAAATTGCAATGACAAGATTTATGAATGCTTGCATCGAGCCCGGTGCAGCAGTTTGTATGGCTTCAACAAGGTTCTGATCAACATTTTCCTTGTCATTTGTCATTTCTACAGCAAACCGCTTTAACCAAGCTCCCATTGTGTCTTTAGATTGAAGGATGTCACCGAGTCGTTTTTCTCCGTCATCCATGTTTATAATTGATAGGTCTGGCAGAGTTTCAGTGTCCCTTACAGGCACACAAGGAGTTGAGCGTTGAAGGAAATTTCCTGTGCTCCGTGGAATCACGGGGGACCTCAAAGGGCCTGCATATTTCCAAGAGCCGTTTCCTCCACACTGTTTCCATTCATAATAAGATTTCAGCGCCAATATACAGTCAACAATCTTTGTCGTAGAACCCGGCCGCAAGCTTTCCTGCTCTAAATGAGTAGCTTCAAAAGTAGGTAACTTCATCTCTTCAGCAGCTACGAGAAAATTCCTAACATTCTCAAAATATTGATAAGCAGATAAAGGCCGTCCTTCAGGAGGAAGTGATGAAACATGATTTGCAACGACTTTAGACACTGCGCCTGGCTGAACCTTGTTGATAAGATTACATAATATGATCCCATTTCTCAAGCAAAGACGAAACTCCTCCTCAGATGGCTCGCATGGAATATCTAGAGAACCAACCATGCTCTTTATCCATGCTGTAGCTTGAAACCTCCTATTAACAGCTTCCTCTGCTTTCAGTGAAGCCAAACGACCTTGCGATCCACTACTTTCTGCGCTAGAAACCTGTAAATCCGTGGCACTCCTGAACATATCGTCGGAAAATGCCTCGTGCCTTCTCTGACAAAACGAACTTCTGGGAGGAGGATAGGGAGAAGTGCTGGAAACCAATGGGGGAGGGACCCTGCTGGGAGTAGAATCTGGTTCCAGAGACATTTTTTCCTCTTATTCGACAAATCTCAATAGAAAACTGAAAAACCGCAACTGGAGAGGCTTGGCCCTGAATGCGAACTCAATCAATGCGATTCAGCAAGTGGGTATGTACCATTTACTACATATACAGCAACTGATCAATCAATCCAATTCAACAAGGCCTTGAACTCTCTTTCTCGAGAATAAATTTCAAAATACTCGATGCTTTCGGTACCTTATTTTCATTCTCGAAGAGGACTGTTTTCGAAATGGGTGCGAGCCGAGAATGGGTGCGAAAGGAGAGCTTATATGAGAATTTTAATGGGGATTTCCTTAGTATTAGTATAGAAGACTGAACAAGTCCAATCCCAACGGTCAAGTCGAATGTTGAGCTCTCAAACACATCCGAAGCCGACGAGAAGCCCAACTATCTTAGTCGCATAAACACATCATAACTTCCCGTGGACCTACCCTGGCTCCGATAATGCAATCTTTTATAAGTGTGTAATGTTAATTTATTTAGCTTTAAAGAATAAGAAAGGAGTTGATTTGACCATAATCTCTCAAACTAAATTTTCAACTTTCATCAACACAAGTTCGTATGTTTATTGAGATCACAAAGGAAATGGAAACATGCTATTGAAAATAAATTTTCTAATACTTTCTAATTCTTTTTGTCAGATTTTCTAATATTTTGTACGTGGGATGGGAGCCCTTCAATAAATCTTGAATAAGAAAGAGGGTCTCCCAAAACAATTAGACAATCTTTCTGATTTTCTTTGTCTAATATATCTGTAGGTGAGGGATACCCAGGACGTTGTTCAACCATAGGAAACCCCAGAGAGCTACAGCGTCTGCTTTGGTATTAGGACCACTTCTGCAACTCCAATGCACCCTGTATGTCAAACAAACTATTAATTCATCAAACAGTTATATATCAAACTATTATCTTTTGTGATTTACTTATGGGAAACTAGATTATCAATTGAATAATTAGTCTTTTGTCCGAAAATAAATATTGAGGATACAAAAGCTATTATTATAGAGAGTGTTTATGTGAGTACATATATATGCAAAAAAAGAGAACATGCTAGAAAAACCAAAATGACAAAGATATTGTCAGTGAGAAATATGTCGTGTGGGAGTGCCAACCATGATTGGGAGCTATTGTCTTGCTTGGAAATTCAAGGTAATAAAATCGAGAGTGAGAAATTGCAATCAAAACATGGAAATTAAGGTGAGAGGAAGCACTTGCTTGATAACCAAAGGGAGGTTGTTCAAGTTCCAAAGGATTTGCACCATGGATTTCGTGAGACTATCACTATGATTCCTCATCAAACCAAGAACAAGGAAAATTTTAGCGGCAGAATTTCACTAATTGGCTAGTTTTTGGACATTTTTTGAAAAAAGTATTCACCCATTTGGTTAAAAAAATTCATATATATATATATATATATATATATATATATATATATATATATATATATATATATATATATATATATATATATATATATATATATGCGCCAAAAATTTACCAATTTTAATAGTAAATTACATGTTTTTTATCGAATATTCACCTACATTCTATATGTATGACTTTTCAAACTAGAATATTCACCTATAATATTATAAATAGGCATAATATTTGAATCCTTAAAAAACACCTTGACCAAAAGGGCCAATTGTGGAAGATTTCATTTCCCTTGTGCAACCAGAGGAAACCCATGTTGTGAGTAGGGGATTTATGATATCCCAGTGGCCCCTCTCCCTGTGGGGATAGATGTCTAGCACAAGAAAAGAACTATAGAGGACCAAAATGACTCCAACCTCACTCGGATAAGGAACCACCCAAAATTCATACAACATAGGTTAAAATTCAATATGAAGGATGTCCAGATCAAGAGGACTTGTACAGTCCCCACTAGGAAAAATTGAAACAACAATCCTCCATGCTAACAGATGATAGAGGAGGGTGGGGAGTGACTTCACCACTCCTATAAAATTAGGAAACCAAAGCAGAGGAGTAACGATGAACTAAGGATTTGTGATATCACTTGCCTTGAGACTTGCCTTAAGGTGTGAGCCACTGAGTGTACTCACCATATTAATTGGTATCATGTGTGGGAAAGTGGAGAGTGAGCTAACCCATCCTCCCCCATCCAATGATCAGGTGACAGTGGGTTGCATACTTCCTCTTGCCTCACACTTTTAATGTGTTTACCACCCCGAGCGGGGATTATATGAGTATATATTATAATTTATTAAAATTGTATAAATATATACTTTTGAATTTCAATAATTGGTTTGTCAATTAATATTATTAATAAATCATTATTATTAAAGATACTTTAAGAAATATAAATACTTGTTTTAGATTATTGAGAGTCTAAATGTTAGATATGTTTTGTAATATATAAAAGTTACATATGTCAATTGGAGTTATCTTGGGTGTGTAGGTTTTAACCCCGTATATAAATTACCTGCATACGAATTCTAAACCACAGAAAATAAACAATGCGAGAGCATAACACATAAAACACATATACACAAAGATTTTCCCTTGTAAACCAAGACCAGAACTACCAGATTGATTTTTCATTATGTTCCTTTCAATGTTACCAATGGACATGGATGTACTGTATCACTGGAACTTACACTTATTAATATAACAAGAGTTGGCACATTTCATGCATACGTTGTATTGTATTCTATGTTATCTGGTTTACTCTAAATGGTATATGTATATGTTTATTTACGCGTGCATGTATAGCTACCTGTGTATGTATGTATGAATCTTTCTAAAATGTGTTGTTAGTTTAACCATCACTTTGGATTGCTAGCTAACTTTCCTTCCATGTTGTGATGCATATTTTCTCGTGTGTTGCCTTCTTAACTACATGCTATCAAACATTTCCAAGGAGCGCACTCGTCTCAACCCCCGTGTGTTAGAACCTCTCATGCACCTTCCTGGGCTCACTGTAGCTGTCACACCCTTGCTACCAATAGAGTTATCTTACTTTCCTCTGTGCGAAATCATGGTCAAGGTATTACCATACAACCCATTGTTGGGACTCCTACACCAAATCGTCTGGGGTCTAATTGGGACTTCTATCGAGGAGATCCCCTGAAATGTTGACTGGTCCAACACCGTCAACATTTTGGTGCTAGAAGGAGGGCCCAATCACAAGCTGAGCCCTCATCATCTGTTTTGAATCTTCGCACATCTATCATGGAGTTTTTTATAGTTCGCCCTCCGAAATTTCTGTTCAACGGACATATCTTTCATGTCGAGAGGGAGTTCTGAGATCACTTTTCGCAAATCATGTATGATGGTGAAGGCGAAGTGGCCTGGCCTAAGCACTTAGATGACCTCCATGCACCATGTAGGGCATGGAAGATTTTAATGAAATAGAGGTGTTTTTGTTGCTCGCACAGACACTTCATGCCCACCCATCACAATGGTGTGGCACACTACCTCATAACTCTGTGCACTCATTCAAGCAGTTCAGCGATCTAATCAGATCTGTTTCCCACCATTTTGATCCTGAAGAGTTTGATAAAAATTTGTTAAAACAATGGAAGGACTTGCACGAATCACCTATGGAGTTTCAGAGCACTTCCGTCTATTCATGTTTGAAGCCTCGAAAAAGTCAGATGAAATTTCAGTATCCCATGGATAGATTCAAATACTTCCTTGTCCAATCTGTCAATCCCAAGAAGAAGTTCAAGCTTAAACCCTACTCAGCATACTTCGGTGATGGAGCTACACAATCACAGACAAACATGGTCATTGTCACAAGTGACTGTCCGTCGTCCCCTCATCAAATAGCTCCACCATCGCAAAGTGATGTGGGAGAGCATGCACACACCTCTATTCAACCATCACATCCTCCTAACATCGCTCCTTATGATTTTTGCGCAGACTTGGTTGTGAGTTTGATACCTTGTCACATGTATTTTGTACCTAAGGCTATGTCTTCGAATTGGGATAATCCTTTGGATGACACTGTCTTGTGTTCTTCTATTCCAGACTGTACATGTATTTTGAACAAGGATTGATCTATCGACGGAGTTGGTGTTGCACAACCAACATGCAATGAAATTCATGAAGAGCATGACTGAGAGCTTGAACATCCACCACCAGCAAATGACCATCCCTGTCTGTCCATACCTCCTCCATTTTTTCCCCGACCTCCTTGGTGATCCTGCCATCCTTGATTTTTCATGTGTATCTCTATCCACGGAAGCACCCATTGTTAATCATTCACAGGACACACTGGATGTCAGTCCATCATCTGAAAATGAAGAGGATCAACAATTCTTTGAACATCCACTTGATTTTTCATATATCTTTTCCGAAAATGCAGAGGATGAATATTCTTGCTTCTCATCTACCCCTCTGTTCGATTCATTGAATCATGAGGATGCTGACCAACATCCTGCATTTTCTGATCTTAGCTGTCATGATCTCTTCACCCCATCATTCTATCACGATGTTGATTCACTCTTTATTAATTCGACTAAGAAACTGGTCTACGATGATCCATCTATCAACGAAGACGAAACCCCCCAGATTGTCGAGGCACTTCAGCTTGAGCTGATGGTTATGTCAGGCCCTCACTATCCCGAGGTTGGTTTCACTTCTGATCAAGAAATTGTTCAAACATGCAAGGCTCCTCATCACTCATATGTATGCATTGAAGATCTATCGAACACTCAGATTTCACTTCCTCTACTCAAACTACACAATCCCATTTCTTCTCATCCATTGGAGGAATCTTACTTACCAAGCACACTTGTGCAATGTAGGTGGTCTACCTTCCTCACATATGCTTGAATATCAGAGTCAAGAGTGTGCATATGCTTAACATCTGCACATAGTGTCACACAACATCATGGTATGTCCACAGGCCAAATGTCATGCACTTTCACTCATTTTTGTTCTGTGGACACTTGTAAGCTTCGAGTGTGTCTCTCTTCATTGTTGTATCTTTCATAGCTGCTAGTCTACACGACCGTGTTTCTTACGGACCATGCCATCACCAACAAGGGTCAACCAATGCACCAGTGGCTACATTGGAAGTATCACTTCACGTCGTCAGGCCCATGCACCATTAGCTTAGGAGTAGGAGTAGCGTTTTATTTTAGTTTTCTTGCTTGCATGCTTGTTTGCTTTCTTGCTTTACATGTTTGTTTGTCTATTTTCTTGTTTTCTTACTCACTTTGCTTTTGCATTTACTTTTGCTTCTGCTTTGCTTTGTTGTTTGTTTGCTTGTTTTCATTCGTAGGTTAGTTTCATATGAAACCATGCATGACTCTTGAAACAAGCTGGGTAAAGTACAAGAGGCCTTGTTGTTTTCGGGAAAACTAGTGTCCATTTAGAGCTGCTAGTCCCACTAACATGGGTAGCTATCTTAGAAACAAATAATTCAAAGTTACTTGTCTTTTCCTTTATGAGAGATAGATGAGACAAAAGCATAGAGTACCAACCTCAATCTTTTGCTTGGCTCCTTGCTTGTTTCCTCTCTCCTTTGATAGAGCTTTCGTCACTCCTTTCTCACTTGTCCCACTTCGAAGAACACCTATAGAGTCAAAGCAGAAAAATACCATCAAAGCATAGAGATATATAACCATAAACAATATAGGATTAGATGTACATTAACCATACAAATGCATACACAGATACAATATTGAGAGGTATACAAGTATATGGAGGAAAAATCAAATAGCTTTATTGATAGAAGTAGTAGAAGAGAGGATTACAACCCAGCTGTCTGATCCAGCGCCATCCTCCCAGCATGAAATCCCTCTTCACCTCATGAAAAGACTAGATCACCCAACAATACAATGCTTCACAGAGAAACCAACAACACTTCATTACAAAATACAAAATTCCAGCCTCTGGATCTCTAGGATGAGAGATCCTTATATAGATATTTGTAGGGGGGTGAGTCAGCTTCTGGGATTTTGGTTAGTGTCATTTCTCTAATATTTCTTGGTTCCACTTGGAGATTTCATGATCTCTTACTCATCCCTGGGTTAATTCAGAGAGGCAAGTGTCAAATGAGCAGTTTCTAGAAGATTCTCTAGGTTTCCACCTAGCAAATTGCCTCTGGCAATTGTCTGCTCTCACTCATCGCACCCTATAGAAGGGATTTTTAGTATGCATCACACCCTCTGTGTGTAATAGGTGAGATGCATCGCACCCTCATCATGGAGCAGTCGGTATGGTCCAGTTTTGACCAATTCTGAGCAGTTTTTCAAGGAGAACTTCTGGGAAATGATGTAATCAATTGACCTTGTTATTTTAGGATATGAAACAACACTTTTAGGGGTTTAGAAGCCCTTGGTTTATGGACATATGTGATTGGGGTTGCAGTGCCCAAATATGTCTATAACAGTTGCCCCCTAAAGCATGAGGTCATAAATCTTCTGATGTCAGGTGAAATGCTTTATCATGAGGATCCGAGGTTTTTCGAACTAGAAGGTGACCTGTAATAAGATACAATACAATACATTATCTTCATAGTATTTTCATCATCTAGCTAAGGCGGGCATTCCCATGCTCAACTTTATAAAGTCATTTTCATGTACATAGGACAGACAATTGTTTGTCTGGCAGACTGATGATTCTGATAGAGCCATCATCCTTTAGCTTGGATGATTATCTGTGCAGCTATAGAGTACATTTGATGTCTTTATTTTCCTGAATATATCGCAGCCTGAATGGATGAAACTAGATCCGGGGTCTTCAAACTCATTCAATCTTTGCCCGAAGTACAAGTCAATCCATGTGAAAAGATGTTATGATGTCGAACATGGAAAGACATCTCCTTATTACTAGCCAATGATGTAAGTTGTTAACAGGCGCGAGAGGAATCACCGATAATGATAATGACCCTCAAGGTACTGTAGTACAATTCACGTGGTGTAAATACATGAGTCGATGTTGAACACCACACAAAATCTTTTGATCGAAGGCCATTGATGTAAACCTTTTGCTCGAAGTGAGAAACTTGCCATTGAGGCATGCAAGCTTCAAAGTACTAAAAGGGTTGTTCCTAAGTCAAATTCTTGGATAATGAGCTCTGATGTAGACAAGAAGTGACCCGTCGTAGGAGGGCCTTAATGAATCCCACATCTACGACACGAAATAGAGCAAATGATTTTGTGGAGGTGAAAACGATCTGATGATACAAGGTTCAGGGTGGTGGTCATGAAAGGATGGAGCGTGAAGGTATTGCAGTGGATGAGGTGTAAGCTGGGTTGGTGAATTCTCTGAGCGACTTCTCTTGAACATATCGGTGAAACTGAAATGGATTGGTAGCGTTAGCCCCAAAAATGGATGGTACGGAGGACCAATGGTGATATGACTGGTGAATGGAATAACCCAACCCGACTCAATCATGGTGATGGAGTGAAAATGTCATGTTCAAGAGTGACCTGCTACCAATGAAGTTCTTCAAGTTTTCTTCCCAATTTTTCCCCAGTCATTGCTGACTAGTACCTCTTTATTTTTTTCAAGCTTGGGGAGGATAACATATGCTTTTTCTATAATTTTCCCTTCGATAAAACCTGTCGCTATGTTTTAGCGAGCCTAGCGACAGTGAAATTCGCTCTTGTCCATATGGACAACTTTGTCGCTATTGTTTTAACGAGTTTAACAACAAAGATAACTCGGTCCTTTTCAGTTTTAGAGAGTTTCAAAAGAGATGGAAAGGAAACTCCAATAGTCCTTTTTCGTAGTATAATCCCTTAAGTCCGAAAAAGTATAAAATAATACGAAAGGGATGACTTTTCCGATCACTTTAGCGAGCCGAAAAAGACAAGCACTTGATCTTTTCGTGTAATGATCCCTCAGGTCCAAAAATATTAAAATACAAGAGGGATGGCACTTCCAATCACTTTAATGAGCTGGAGAGGCCAATTTCTCAACAATCTCTTCATATTTTACTAGTCTAAAAACAGCTTAAAAGAGACTCGTTTTTGAGGAACGAGTGACATTTTCGGGTAACAACTAGTTCTAGGTAAGTTTGGAACTTTTCAATCATGGTAGTGTAAAGAAGGTGGCTAATAGAATCACTTGTCGCAGTTGTTCCTCAAAAGGGTAAACAATCAAGTGGAGGCGTATGATTGGCTAAAAAGTGGAGGTGATGGTAAGAACATTACCAAGGCTCAACAGTTGATAGCAATGCGATCACAAAGGTTATTTACCAAAAGGTGGGTTCATTTTTTAGTGAGCTTGAACTCTAGGGAAACATATGCTCATTGCTAGGTTTATTTTTTAACGAGCTTAAAATTCGCATAAACCTGCTCGTGGCTCATCGCTAGGTTTATTTTTTAACGAGCTTGAACTTCGCGTAAACCTGCATGTGTTCATCACTAGGTTTATTTTTTAATGAGCTTGTACTTCGCGTAAACCTGCTCATCTTCATCGCTAGGGTTATTTTTTAATGAGCTTGAATTTCGTGTAAACCTACTCATCGCTCATCGCTAGGTTTATTTTTTAATGAGCTTGAACTTCGTGTAAACCTTCTCATGTTCATCACTAGGTTTATTTTTTAACGAGCTTGAACTTCGCGTAAACCTACTCATTGCTCATCGCTAGGTTTATTTTTTAACAAGCTTGAACTTTGCGTAAGCCTACTCGTCCCAGTCATATAATAAGGATGTCTCTTATTAGTAGGTTTATTTTTTAGGGAGCTTGCCCCATGCAAAACTTTGCTCTGGAGCCTTTTGTACGCAAGCTAGGAATGACCAGTTACTATCCTAAGGGTTAAAGAACTACTAAAGTTAGGTAGGATATTTTCGTAGAAACATCTCCTTTACTTTGTCGGTGCCATCGGCCCTTACAAAGGTTAATGGTTGACCAGGCCAATCACCTAACTTAAGCAGTTGAAGTTAGTAAAAACTATAGGGTTAGAGTTATGCTGGTCACTTTTCACTTGCGTAAAAAAGGTTTGCATGCCCCCAGGTATAAAGAAAAGTAGAGTTTCAAGGTTACCGTATGGAAGTTCTTGCATCAAAGCAAGATTGTTTCGTCTGTGGAGCAGACAAAACACTTTCTCAAGTCTGTCCATTGAAATAGAAAAAGGTGAATGGTGTGAGCTTCCAATCACATAACTTTTGACGAAGAAATCTTTTTCCAAATTGATTCTGTTTTCGTAAATGGATGGGTGTGTCAAATTGGCTATATATTCTACGCAGAAACCTATCTTATATATGAGGTTTTCCTGCCAAAGCAGGCCAGGGCGCATGCCCCCTGGGTTTAGTCACATTCATCGAATCACTCGCAATCATCAGGTGGATGGACCGGAGGTTGATGAGACATTCCTTGTGCAAAGAGACCATTTAGGGATGCCATTTAACTAGTAGCCATGTTTCATCACCCGAAAGAGTGAGGAAACAATAGCTCCCATGCTATAAATGTAGTCACGCCCAAGGAGTAGATTGTAATCTAGAGGCCCTTGGACTACCATCATGTTTAGATGAATGGTTTTCCTTCTAAAGTTATAGGCAAATTTGGAAGGATCCCTAACGGTCGACTGGTTCCTTTATTGAAGCCTGGCAGATTTTGAATCTCAGGCAGAAGTGATGGTGAACCAAGCGCTTTCCAAGTAGTTGAGGAAAGGATACTCACGGAAGCCCCTTCATTTATGATAGTGCCAGCCATGATCATTCTGTAAGCTTGTACTATGATTCAGAAGGGCACACTAGATGGTAGGCGGGGTCTCACTAGTAGAATCCAATCAAAGGAAATGACTAGATTGCTTGGAGGAGGGACTGAATAAATGACTGGATGAATCTCTTGAACTGAGGAACTTCCTTCCTGCGATAAAGGAATCGGTAGATTGCCCCCATGTTCATCGAATTTTGTGTTAACAAAAAGAATTTGAATGGCGTCATTCTCATTCTCTTTGGTGACTGTATCATTTGAAGGTGGACCTTCTAAAGACAAGATTGGGTCGACTGCCCTCTCGACCTGTTGACTTTGGTCTGGTGTGGACTCAGAGGGTTTATCTTCAATGATAGGCGTTTCGATCGACAACAGAGGTGTGTCAGTCAGATTTTCCACTAGCGATGGACTTGGCAAGAGTTTCTTGTATCCAAAACGAAGTCACTGTGGTGAAGCAGAACAGTTATCCAAGACTCTTTTAGCTTCGTCTAGAAAAGGACAACGTTGGAGGGCATGGCCGCCTTCACATAGCCTACAAGGAAATTTAGATCTTCCTTTCTATCCATTGACTTCATTTTCACTAGTTGGTGGTGTAATCTGAAGATGATCGACAGAGGTTGAAGACACCAGATTGTGCAAGTGGGGAGACCAGTCCCTTAAGATCCGTAGGATGCAAGCACAATCTCGATGATAGTGGTCTCCCTTGCAAATGACACATGGAGATTTGGGTTTGAATGGTGCAGTGTGTGGTTTTTCGCCAGACAATGCTTGGTTTCCCCATTTCGTTGTTGGCTTCTTCTTCTTCTTCTCCTTCCCTTTCATCTTCATCTCAATTACTTGGTTTTTAGTGTTACTAATTTCACCAAGAAAAGAGGAAGAAGGAGAGGGAGAAACAAATGAAGTAGAAGGTGGGGGGACAACTTCAATATTATCTGTTTGTTGATTTGATTGCTCAGGAATTATGGTGTTTTGAATGACAGAGGTCAAGAACAGCCATACTAGTAGGCCAATTGTGAGTCTTAGAAGGGACAATGTAGCCATGTATGGAGCACCAATATCTACCCAAGAAGAGAAAGGACTAGGATTTCCCCCAAGGGGAAATCCTTGATTGGTGGACTCCATTTTCTCAACCTAAGACCAATGAGGGAACAATGATGTTATTTAGATTAAAATAAATTTTATGACGCTTTGACACAACTTGCTTTTTCAATTTTTAAGAGTCGAGTAAAAGCTAAAGATGACTCTAGTCACCTTCAATTTTTAATGAGCCTGAAGTGACAAGTTCTCAAATGGACCTTTTCTTTTAAGGAGTCTGAAAAGGAATGAAAGTGATTACTCTAGAATCTAGACAGAGGGATTACCAAACCAATCACAAAATTGCAATATACACCTCAGTGTTAAATTATAGAGAAATTACTGAGGACTTTACATACGGCAGTCAATCTTCCTGAATGTTGTGTTCAGTGCATTGCGATCGATAGGGCGGCAGACACGGCTTCCTAAGGATAAAGGATATCAGCCTATTGTGGTCTCCCAAAATATACTCGATGGTACATGGGAGCACAAGTCCGTATTGGCACTTGTCGTATCAAAGAGGAGGAATCACCCAACCTACGATGAAAACGATAGTTACCAGGCTTTACAACACTGGAATACGTCTCTGGCCTAGACTTCTAGATGTTGTGCATTAGGTTCCAAAGTGTTTTTATGTTCATTGAGGTTTATTTTACAGTTGATCTTTGTTAAGAAGTTTTCCTTTCAAGGTTCACCATGTGATGTAGATGTACAATTCCTAAATATGAAATCTAATATGATAAACAGTCGTTTATTTTCTTTTAGCAATGAAAATCCTAGCTACTAAGGAAAGAGGAGTAAAATTCTTTCAACATAGAGCAGAGAGCACACACTAAGATGCACTTTTCCTAAATCAATTTCCGCATGCAGTCTAAATTCAAATGCACATGAATGTATTTGTTTTTCAGTTCCCTTAATGTGAGAATGACAACAAGAAAACTAAGTACAGATTTGAATTATCTTTCCTCAAAGCGACACTTTAGCAATTTCTTTTCAAAACGAAAGGAAGACTAAGACGACAATTTCACTTTTGAATGGAAAACTATTTTTGACACTTCAAAGAATTGACGATTCAAATCAAATACAATGGCAAAAGTGTAATCGACCATCTAAAAGAGGAAGACTTTACCACACTCTTTTCTTGATTGAAAACGACAGTTGCAACACTTTCAAATCAAAAGACGACAGTTCGATTAAGCTACTATTTGCAAAGGAGAATTGTAAATGATGAAAAATACATAAAAAAACATTCACAATTCCTTATCAATGGAGGTTGAATAATGTAAAGGAAGAAGGTTTCAACAGTGATATACCGATCATAGACAGCAAAACTACTTAATAGAGCTAACAACAATGAAGAAAAAACCAAAATTTGGAGGCAGAAACAGTCTCATTCAATCATCGCACCTGTCCTTAAGGGAAATAAGGATGCATCTCACCTGCAGCACACGGGAGGTGTGATGCATCCAGACTGCCAATGAGAGACAATGCGATGGTCTAGGGACGATATTGAACTTGGTTTTTACTCATAGTTTGTAGCTAAGTTCAGGGATTTACGGTGAGCTTATGATAGGTAGTAAACACAAAGTATAGGGGCTGATCTAATGAGGTTATTTGAGCTACCAGCAAGGCTCTTAGGATGTTTGCAAGTCAGATGTTCAGTTCTTATACCAACCCAAAGATTGATTGAAGTAGCGTTGATCTACTTTGCAGTTGCATAGCAAAAGAAGTTCAAAGGCTAGCTGGCTTAACTTCAGGCTCTGTCTGTAGTTAATAAAGCAAACAACAGTAACAAAACAAGCAAACTATTCACTCCCCAGTGGAGTCGCCATTTTGTTTTCGGGAAAACTAGTGTCCATTTAGAGCTGCTAGTCCCACTAAGACGGGTAGCTATCTTAGAAATAAACAATTCAAAGTTACTTGTGTTTTCCTTTATGAGAGATAGATGAGAGAGAAGCAGAGAGTACCAACCCCAGTCTTTCGCTTGGCTCCTTGCTTGTTTCCTCTCTCCTTTGATAGAGCTTTCGTTACTCCTTTCTCACTTGTCCACCTTCAAAGAACACCTGTAGAGTCAAAGCAGCAAAATACCATCAAAGCATAGAGATCTATAACCATAAACAATATAGGGATCAGATGTACATTAACCATACAAATGCATACACAGATACAAGATTCAGATATATACAAGTATATGGAGGAAAACTAAAATAGCCTTATTGATAGAAGTAGTAGAAGAGAGGATTACAACCCAGCTGTTTGATCCAACACCATCGTCCCAGCATGAAATCCCTCTTCACTTCATGAAAAGACTAGATCACCCAACAATGCAATGCTTCACAGAGAAACCAACAACACTTCATTACAAAATACAAAATCCCAGCCTCTGGATCTCTAGGATGAGGGATCCATATATAGATATTTGCAGGGGGGTGAGTCAGCTTTTGGGATTTTGATTAGTGTCATTTCTCTGATAGTTCTTGGTTCTAATTGAAGATTTCATGATCTCTTACTCATCCCTGGGCTAATTTAGAGAGGCAAGTGTCAAATGAGTAGTTTCTAAGATTCTCTTGGTTTCCACCTAGAAAACTGCCTCTCGCAACCTACAGAAGAGATTTTCAGTATGCATCGCACCCTCTATGTTTAACAGGTGAGATGCATCGCACCCTCAGCATGGAGCAGTATGTATGGTCTGGTTTTGACCAGTTCTGAGCATTTTTTCAGGGAGAACTTTTGGGAAATGATGTAATCAGTTGACCTTGTTCCTTTAGGGTATGAAACAAAACTTTTAGGGGTTTAGAAGCCCTTGGTTTATGGACATATGTGATTGGGGCTGCAGTGCCCAAATATGTCTATAAAACTTGTGCAACTATCACTACTTGGTTATCTTCCATCCTACCTCTGTATGAAGACCTTGTTACTTTTAGTCCATAATATGTCGATGGAAAATACATATTTTTTGAAGTAAACCTTAGTGAAAACACAACGCCTGCATGCTAACTAGTGTCACCTACTCTAGTAAGTTGTTTTTGGGTTAACCCTTGTTAGCTCAGTAAAGTAGAGTAAGGTGAGGGGGAAAACCTTAATAAGCACGTCAAAGGTATAATAAACTACTTCTATGCAGGAACAACATATTCTGCTCTCAATAAGTCGATCCCTCTTCTACCTCAAAAATGAATAAGTGTTATGCATAGTTGTGAAAAAATGAAAAAATGAAAAATGAATAAGGTGAAAGAAGGGAAAGGATTCTTGCGTAGAGAGGTGATGCAAATAAATCAGACGGGGTACTGACCAGGCTTGCCGGCAGCGGAGCCATGCTTATGTTCCTATGTGACTCTGCTGGGGTACTATCTAGGCCTGCTGGTAGCAGAGCAACACCAGAGATGAAACTAAGACTCTAACGACTATACTGCTTGTGAATCAATATACCCCTCAACCCCAATGGAAACAACTGTGTTGCCTTGGCTTGGAATGTGTGTCAATCGACCAAGAGCTTGGGAGATGCTACATCTTACAATCAAGCTAATGTGGAAACCAAGATGCACTGAGAACTAAACAATACTTCCGGAGGTGTTAGACTTGATTTTCACGAACAAGGTCCATTCAGAGAGCTGGAGTTCTACTAGTGTGTCACCAAGTGTTGTAGCATTTACAACCACCCTCCAAAATGTTTCCTTAGCTTCGTTTTGGAGCCTCCCTTCCAACCTTTCACAGCAGCATGTCTTTCTTCGTCAAGTACACAAGCTTCAGTGATTTTCTTGTAGAATGACAACCTGTCGATAAGATCTTGTTGCATTCCCCTGACAGGTTGTTCCTCCAGACTTGGTCCAACTGCAGGCTGAGAAGCTCCCTCAAGAAATTGTGCAATTCTAGAGGGAAACCAGCCTTCCCTCTAGGAATTGTGCAAATTATTTCTGGCAGCCTGCTGGGCTCCAGAATTGCGCAATTCTGCCAATCAGGCTTCATCCAAAAAATTGCACAATTCCTCCTAGCAAGGCTACTCAGCCTAGGAATTGCGCAATCCTAGGCAGCAGTCAGCTGCTCTACCCAGAAATTGCACAAATCTCCTGGGAAACCAACCCAGCTCCCTTCCAAAAATGCGTATTTTCTCCCAGTAGTTGAGCAGCCTCTTGCATGTGTAATTGAGTTGACTAGTTCCCTCTGGGACTGATTTACATGCATGGGTTGCTTCCCTAAAGGTAGCATGCAAAGGCATCCCTTTATTCAGGCATCTAATTTTAGCAACTAGAGGTTGCATGCAAATATCATTTCGGAAACCTCCCACTAAGTGTCACTCTTCCTAGATTTGCATCATGCGCCTCACATCTTCAGTTTTATCAAAACTCATGAACCAAATGTTGCAAAGCTCATTCCTCACATCAACCTTGCAGCTCTGACATCCCACATCAAATCTAGCATTCGTTGGCACATTCAGCTTAGCTGTTTTGGGGTAAGCCCACCTTTCATGTCTTGTGTTGCATTTCTGGTGCTTTTTGTGTTTCGCTTCGTATGAATGATGTCTTCTTGATTTCAGTGAGTGCTTATTGTCATTTTGATGAATACTAGCTTGTACTAGCACCATTTTATTTTTCATTAACATCTCACTATTGTCGCATGCATGATACTTTTTTTCACGAATGGTCGGTGATTTGACGACTCGCCTCACCCACATGCATGTTGTTCTATTTTGTGAATCTTTCATTAACCATTTCCATCCACAATCATTCACTTATGCTTACACTGAGTATCACCATGCATTCACATTCATATTTGCTTTCAGTTGTGTGTCGGTGGGTCTGGGCTGCCTTGGCCTAGACTCTGCCTCATTAAGACAACATTGCATAATCCTGAAAGGGAAGGCTTTGTCTTCCTCTTAGGAAATGCATATTTCTACCCAGTGACTATCCTCCAGTATTTCATTGCACAATTCTAAGGGACAGTGATTGTTGGCCCAGAAAACTGTGCAATGTAGTCACTTAGCCTGCAACCATTCCTTGTTGGGATTGCGCATTGTTCAATTCCAGTAGTCAAAAACTGGGCTGGACTATGCATTGTGTAGTTCCAGTAGTAGATCATCCTCTTGATAGCCTAGATTGTGCCTTGTGAAGTCTTGGCAGTCAGTCTCCCGACCTCCCCGTGGAAATTGCGCAACCTTCATGATCAATCACACAGGTATGTTGCAAGTTAGTTCTCAAGCTCATTTTGGTTTTCGACTGACAGATTACTTACCATGAGTGTTTCCATGTCTCCAGGTATTATAGGTGTTCATCTGCCTCTTAGGAGCACATGTACAATGCTTTCCAAGAGAGCAGAGTTGAAGACACTGTTTAGAGCACACTTCAGGATGTAGTGAATCAAGTGTCTATGAACTTGCCTACCCACGAAGATATTAATTTGTTTGTAGACAAGGAAATCAAGATATGATGACAATAGCATCACAACAAGCAACACCATGAATAATAAATAAAGGTAGGATACCAGATGCAATGAACATAAGAGGAAGGTTGCTGACAACACAGAGGCGGAACAAAGTTGCAAGCTCAAGAAAATCCACTTGTGGTAAAATAAACTTTGGAAACTTAGGCTATGAGGTGATGGCGTGACATGAAGATCATGTGAAGGCAGAGAATGAAATAGAGAAGGAGTTGCATGTGCTCAAGCAACAACTCAAGGAAGAAGAGGAGTTGCATAAATGAGAGAATGAGTTGCAGCAGGAATAGATACAACAGAGGGCGCAACATGCATAGATAGATCAATCTGTGCCCGTACGAGTTATAGATTCATCCCAGTAGCTGGCACGGAACAGACATGGTGAGCAGCATTGTTGATCGCATGCAACGGAATTCAGTAGCATGCATTTCATTGTGCACACGCATGTGATCTAACCCATTTGGCACACTCACCGAGGCAAAGGCAAGAATCAAGTTGAAATAGAGTTGAACATGTAGTTGATAGTCGATGCACATGACCACCATCACACACTGGAAGATCAGAGTGGACACTATGCATTAGTGTGTTGTTAGTTCAGCCGCACCCAAGAATACCATGTGCATGCTAGCAGAGAAGTTGGATAGACGAGCCATACCAATGCACCTAGATTCAATGGAGGTAAGAGTTCGTTTCAAAAAGATGGCACCATGGACCACATGCACACTGTCACAGATGACCAAGCTTGGCATAAGTTCACCACCTTCACCATCACAAGCATGTCAAAGAGTTGGTCTCACCACAATGTACCAAGTGTCAGTGATGCCTTTCATGACTTTTTCAATCCATTTTGTCTCACATGGGCACATGTGCATTGTAATGTAGCATCTTGTCAAGTGGAAGTTCAAGTGTCAATAGTTGGATGTAACAGTCATATAGTAGATGAAGAGCCATGAGGGTAAATGAACTGTCATAAAGGGGAATGTGAAGGGTCACCCCACCCTTTGCTATAAATAGAACCTCATAACTCATTGTAAAGGCTTTTGGTCAACCAAGCTTCCGATAAGACTATCTTATAGAGAGCTTGGAAAAATATTGTAACGAGCCTTGGCTTCTCCACTACACAGAGCTAGTACATCTCTTTGGAGGAGTAGGTGGTTGTGGCTGTAACATTCCATTGTCGGAACTAGTGGTTGGAGATGGATGTATTGTATGACTGGAACTTACACTTCTTAATATAACAAGAGCTAGCATGTTTCATGCATATGTTTTATTGTGTTCTATGCTATCTGGTTTACTCTAAATAATATACGTATGTGTTTACTTATGCATGCATGTATATATATCTATGTATGTATGTATGAATCTTTCTTAAATGTGTTGTTAGTTTAACCATCACTTTGGATTGCTAGCTAACTTGCCTTCCATGTTGTGATGCATATTTTCTCGTATGTTCCCTTCTTAATTGTGTGCTATCACAAGTTTCTAAGGGGCACACTCATCTCAACCCCTATGTGTTAGAACCTCTCATGCACCTTCCTTGGCTCACTGCATCTGTCACACCCTTAATACCAATAGATTTATCTCACTTTCCTCTATGCGAAATCGCAGTCAAGGAATTACCAGACGACCCACTACTCAGACTCCTACACCAAACGGTCTGAGGTCTAACTGGGACTTCTTACTAGGGAGATCCCCTGGCATGTTGGCAGGTCCAACGCCGTCAACAGTTTGCACTGAGGAAAGGATGGGTTTTGAGTGGTCTTAGAGTCTTCCTTAATAATCAAGTAAGATCTTGGGGGACATTATTAAACTTCATAATGCAAGGGTCAAAGTTTGGAGTGAATCTTGTTGAAGTAAGCAATGCTACAGGAGAGGGTTCAAGAGATTTTTGAGGAGACGAATGATATCTTGAAGGTGAAGGAAGGTGGATGAAGTTGAATGAAGGGTCTGGGAACCCTTACCAATATTATTACCCCTCTGAGGCCTATCTTGCACCAAATTTTATGTTCGTGGTGTCCTTCATTTACCTTGAAGAGTGATCTCAGTGAAGACTTTGGAAGTAATGTGAAGTGTCCAGGAGAGAGATGGAATGGTATGGGTGGAGGTGGAAGAGTGTTCCCACCCTTTCAAGTCAAAATAATCCTTGCAGGCTAAGAAAGCACATGCATCAAATGATTAATATTACAGAAAAATACATTAACGTGGAAAAAATGAGTTGAATTTTATTAAAATCTACTCTACCCTACAACAAAACTCTAATTTCAAAATCAATGCTATGTTGAAGTGGCTACAACATCCTCCAAAATTTTTCCTTAACTTTGTTTTGGAGCCTTCCTACCAACCTTTCACGGCACCTTGTCTTGCTTCGTCAAGTACACAAGCTTCAGTGTTTTTCTTGCACAAAGACATCATGTCAATCAAAACTTAATGCATTCCCCTCACAAATTGATCACCCAGACTTGGTCCAACTGTAGTGAGCAGCTCCCCCAAGAAATTGCGCAATTCTCTAGGGCAACTAGCCTTCCTTCTGGAAATTGCACAATTCTATCTAGCAGCCTGTTGGGCTCCTAATTGTGCAATCCTACCAGTTAGGATTCACCCAGAAAACTGTGCAATCCTTCCTAGCAGGCCTTCTCAGCCCAAGATTTGTGCAATCCTACAGAGCAGTCAGCTGCTCTGCCTATAAATTGCACAAATATCTTGGGCAGTGAACCCAACTCCCATCCAAAAATGCGCATTTTCTCCCAGCAGTTGAGCAGCCTCATGCTTGAGTAGTTGGGTTGACAAATTCCACCCGAGACCAAGGAAACTTGACTTGCATGCATGACTTTCTTTTTCCTCGAATAGCAAAAGGAAACATGCAAAAATAATCCCATGATTGAGGGAGCTATTTTTAGTAGTTGGAAGTTTACATGCAAAATTGTTTTAGAACCTTTCCTCCAAGTGTCGCTTTTTCCTAAATTTGGGGCATGCATGTCATGAGCTCAAGATTATTTATTCAATGCATCAAAGCTCATTCTTTCATATCTATCTTGGAGCTCTAACATCCCACAGCACATCTAGGACTCTTCGACACATCTGGCTTAGCTATTCACAGGTAAGAGGTCTCAACTTGTCTTTTTCAGCATTTCAGTCGCTTTTTGTGTTTTCACTTGCGTGGGTGTTGTTTGCTTGATTTCTTTGAATGCTTATTTTCTTTTACATGCATACTAGATTTTATTAGTGTCGTTTCAGTTCTTGTTGCTATCTCACTACTGTCGCATGCATGAAATGGTTTTGCACGAATGGTCGTCGATTCGGCGACTCACTTCACCATATGCATGTTGTTCTATTTTCTATGTCCTTCACTCAATGTTTGCATGCATGATAAACCACTTATGCTTTCACTTAGAGTTGCCATGCATTCGCTTTCACATTTTCTTTCAGTTGTCGGTGGGGAGTCTGGCCAGCCTTGGCTCGGACTCTGCCTCACCAAGACAACATTACCCAATCCGAGGAAGGAAGGCTCTATCTTCCTCTCCAAAAATGTGAATTTTGGCCCAGGCACTATCCTCCAGGACTGCTTTGTGCATTTCTGAGGGATAGTGACTACTAGCCTAGAAAATTGCGCAATGCAGTCCCTGAGCCTACAGTCATTGCCAGCTAGAATTGTGCATTATACAATCCCATCAGTTAGCTTGGATTTTTCATTGTGCAAATCTAGTAGCCAGTATTTCCTCCCAAATAGCCCAGACTTCCTTTTGTGCAGTTTTGGTAGCCAGACTCCCAGCCTCCCATAAGAATTTGTGCAATATTTGCATATCATTCCTTAGGTATGTGTTACATCACTACCCAAATTTTCTTTGGCTTCCGCTGACGAATTTATTTCCATGCATGTTTCTTTGTCTCCATATCTTTGAAGTGTTCATCTTCCTCTTAGCAGTATAGGATCAATGGCCTCCAAGAGAGCAGGATCAAATGACACTGATGGAAGTGCAACTAAGGAAAGAAATTTTTACATCTAACTATTCACATTATAAGTCTATGTTGGGTTGTGTTATATTCTTTCCATGGCTAGCCCACGTAGTTAACCGGGGAGTTAGAGGGGGGGTAGAGCACCCCTTCGTTGCGTCGATTGTGTTGCGAGGGGGGGCTCGCAAGGGGTTTGAGGCGTACCTGTAACCCCACTTTATGGGGTCTGGGGCAGTGCCCCCAAAAATTTTGGTTTTGGACCCTATGTTAGGATGGGCGGATCCAAATATGGTTTTGTGCATGATTTTCGCACATGTTTTTAGATGCGATGGTTTTCGGTCCATGGTTTTGGATGCGATGATTTTCGGTCCATGGTATTGTATGCTTCGACATGTATAAATATGTATTGTAACATTGAAAGGAATATAATGAAAAATCAAGCTGGTATTCCCGATTTTGGGATCCAGGGGAAAATCTTTGTCTATATGTTTTTTATGTGTTATTCTCTCGCATTGTTTATTTTCTTTGTTTTAGAATTCATATGCAGGTAATTTTTGTACGGGGTTAAAACCTACATTTGGTATCAGAGCTGTTTTGGCTTCAAGGGGACGCCTTTGTTGCTGAGGAGTTTCACTTGGGCCTGCGGTAGACCCTGTTCAGTGGGAGATCTGCGAGATTGATTCTGGTGGTGAAAGAAGATGGCGAGTAGTGGAAAGATAGAGATCGAGAAATTTAATGGTCAAAGTTTTCAGTTGTGGAAATTCAATATGGAGGATCTGATGGTGGATAAAGATCAGTGCATCGCAGTAGATCTGGGTACTAAACCAATGGGAGTGTCCGATGAAGAATGGAAGAAGTTGGATCGGAAGGAAAAGAGCACAATACGATTGTGTGTATCAGATTCAATATTGTTGAATGTATCAGGGGAAGCTATGGCGAAGGCTTTGTGTGACAAGTTAGGGACTTTTTACCAATCTAAGTCTCTGGTGAATAAAATGTTCCTATGAAAAAAACTGTACAACCTGACGATGAAAGATGGAGACTCGGTGACAAAGGATCTAAATGTGTTTAATACTGTGGTAAGTCAGTTATCATCTATTGATATTAAAATTTCAGACGAAGATAAGTGATTCATTTTGTTGTGTTCTCTACTAGATTTGTGGGATAATCTAGTTATTGTAATAGGTAGCAGTGCAATTGCCTTGCAGTTTGATGAAATAGTCTCATCCTTGTTGACGGAGGACATGAGACAGAAAAATATGGAGAGCCAGAATGGTGATGCCTTGTCTGTACGAGGATGGTCCCAGAACAGAAACAAAAATAAGTCGTCGAGTGGGAGATCTAAATCTCCAGGAAAACCTGTAAAGGTGGTGTGCTAGAAATGCGGAAAGGAAGGGCACTACAAAAGGGACTGTAAATCTAAAGCTCCTGATAAAGGAAAGGGATCTGATGATGCTCCTTCTGCAGAGGTGAAAACCACCTCAGATGATGGTGGGGATTTGTACTTGGCTTCTTCAAGTACACATGTAGATCATGAGGCATGGTTGATTGACTCAAGTGCATCCTTCCACTTCACTTTGTTATGTAAACTTGACTCAGGGTAGAGTCAAAGTTGACTAGGTTAAACAGTGATGGTTTTGGGGCACATGGTATTGTGCACCCATAGTATTCTTCATGTGGTATTATATGTAATGGAGCTTTAAAAGGCTGGAAGGACTTCATTGTAATGCAAGACTTGGAGGTGAGCGGTGAAGGCTCACTTGGTCGGATTGGATAGGGTTTTGGCCAATGCTAATGAGATCTTACTAGGTTGGGTTTTTCCTCAGATTTGGGGATTTCCCCGATAAACATTTGTGTTTATGTGTTTATGGTTGTTGCTGGTTATTTTTATATTTATTCCTCTCAGTAATTATTTATGTTATGTAGTAAATTTCTTAACAACTGGTATCAGAGGCAAAGGTTGTATATTGGCTTCAAAGGGATTCTTTGATGCCAGGGGTTTATAGTGCCTGATGAGATCAATGCATCCTTTTTGCAGATCTGGGTCTAGAAGATAATGGTGGAACAATCGTACACGGAAGAACCTCGAGGAGAATGTGCAGAAGATAGTGTCGTAACTGCACAGATCGCAGTGCATTTGCGATATTTACCGGTTTGGAACATGCTGACGAATTGTTCGGGATTCATGCGGCTATTTAAAGAAGGTTGAGAGATACCTTTGGTAATATTAAAATTCAAGGCTAATTTTGTTCGGAGATTTTTTTGTAGGGAATCGATAAGGGATATTTCTTGTGTGTTCTATGTCGTGTTGAAAGATGGAGTAGGCATGGGTTGCATGCAGGTTAGTAGAAGAAAATTGTTCATGCGGCTTCGACAATTGTTCGTTTTCTACTACATGAGGCCACTGGTGCTGGAATATACGACGTTCTCATCAAGCTTGCAGTTCGAGCAGTTTGATAGAAATTTTTGAGCAAATCAAATTGAGAGAGGATGGATCAGAATTGTAGCAGCAATAAACAAAGAAAAAAAATTAATGAAGTCAAAATTATTGCATGTAAATGGGCATACCACTGTAAGACTTGATAAGGCATGTGTACCCCTCGGTGATCACTGATAAAGTCTGGGTTAGACCTAGGTGATAGGGGGGATGTTGGGTTAACAATACCCTGGGTAAAAACTCTGAGGGGGGTAAGAGCTAGAGTGAGCACGATTGTCTCACTTAGCAGGTTTGGTTGGAGTTAGTCAAGGAACCCCAAGTCAAGTTTAAGGGGGGAATTGTTAGGTAAACTTGACACAGGGTAGAGTCAAAGTTGACCAGGTTAAACAGTGATAGTTTTGGATCACATGGTATTGTGAACCCATAGTATTATGCCCATGGTATTATATGTAATGGAGCTTATAAAAGGTTGGAAGGACTTCATTGTAATGCAAAACCTGGAGGTGAGCGGCGAAGGCTCACTTGGTCAGATTGGCCAGGGTTTTGGCCAATGCTAATGAGATCTTATTAGGTTGGGTTTTCCCGGATAAAAATTTGTGTTTATGTGTTTATGGTTGTTGCTGGTTATTTTTATATTTATTCCTCTCAGTAATTATTTATGTTCTGCAGTAAATTTCTTAAAAAACTCCCCTTAGAGAGTGCTTCTGCGAGTATGAGAAATGCGATGGCGGTGATGTCTTCTTAGGGGATGATAGGATGGCTAGAATCATTGGTCGTGGAAAAGTAAAGTTGAATTTGCAAGGTGGAAGGGTTAGAACACTTCCGGGTGTTCTGCATATTTCTGCATTGGCCAGAAATTTGATTTCTGTAAGCAAGATGGATGATGCAGGTGTAAAAATAGTGTTCGATAAGGATACCTGTAAAATGGTTTGGGGAGCACTAGTATTGATGCGGGAAGATGAATTGGAACTCTGTACAAGCTACAAGGTAGCATTGTTATTGATGGGTGCAACAGTTCTGTGGTTCTTGAAAGTGGAGTAGACAATCTAATGGTCTCTAGAGAGAAGACCATGTTGTGGCATCAAAGGCTTGGACATATTGGAGATAATGGCCTTCGAACACTTCATGGTAAATGTATGGTAGAAGGTATGAGTAATAGCTCTCTAGATTTTGATTTCTGTGAAAATTGTGTATATGGGAAGCAGAATCGGGTGAGTTTCCCCTTTGCTAGTAAGAGGGCGAAACATATATTAGAACTTGTGCACAGTGATGTGTTTGGACATGTGAAGGTTCCATCACTGGGTAAGTCTGTGTACTATGTGTCATTTATAGATGACTTCTCAAGGAATACATGGATATATTTCCTTAAGAAGAAATCAGAAGCCTTTGCCAAGTTTAAAGAATTTAAGGCTCTCGTGGAAAATCAGATAGAAAAGAAGATAAAGGTGCTAAGGACAGATAATGGTGGAGAGTTTTCGAGCAAGGAATTTGAAGAATTCTATAAGATGTGTGGTATAATGCAGTGGAAGACTACTCCATATACACCTCAGCAAAATGGAGTTGCAGAAATAATGAACAAGACGTTGATGGAAAGGGAAAGAAGCATGCTCAGGGGTGCCAGGTTAGGACAGGGATTCTGGGCAGAGGTAGTGGATATTGCATGTTACTTGGTCAACAGGTCACCTTAATCAATGTTGGAGGATAAGACTCCACAAGAGGTATGGACTGGTGACAAATCCTCTCTTTCACATCTGAGCATATTTGGATGTGATACATATGTACATGTTCCAAAGGAGAAACGAACCAAGTTGGATAGTAAATTTGAAAAGTGCATCTTTATTGGGTATTTAAGGATGGTTTAAGGGGTTATAAGCTTTGGAACTCAGTCACATGGAAGGTTGTGTACAACTGAGATGTGGTGTTCAGAGAGGTAAAAGATGTTATTAAACATGAATTCCAACCAAAGGAACCTGAGAAGATAGAGTTTGAGCTTAAGGAGGAAGAATCAGACTCTATAGTAGAGGAGGAATCAGAAGATGAAGAGCCACAAAATCTGAGTGTGAGAAGATCAGTTCGAGAAAGAAGGTAGCCAGAAAGGTATAGTCCATCTGCTTTCTATTCAAATTTTGCTTTATCTATTACTGAAGATGATCCCAAAACTGTGAAGGAAGCAGTAGATTCAGAGGATGGCAAACTCTGGAAAGATGCCATGGTTGATGAAATGGCATCTTTGCACAAAAATGAGGCTTGGGATCTGGTGGAGTTTTCGGTTGGAAGGAAACCCATTGGTAGCAAATGGGTATTCAAGAAGAAGACAAATGCAGAAGGAAAGGTGGAGAAATACAAAGCACGATTGGTAGCAAAAGGTTATTCCCAGGTGCTGGGAATTGATTTTGGTGATATCTTTTCTCCCGTTGCCAAGGTAACTTCTATTAGATTACTTTTATCTGTTGTTGTTGCTTTTGATTTTGAGGTGGAACAGATGGATGTGAAGATAGCATTTCTTCACAGGGATCTGGAAGAGGAAATATACATGAAGCAACTAGAAGGCTTTGCGGTGAAGGGTAAGAAAGAACTAGTATGCAAGTTAAAGAAGTCTCTGTATGGGTTAAAATAGTCACCAAGGATGTGGTATCAGAAATTTGATACATTTATATGGGGACTTGGCTTAACCAGAAGCAAAGCAGATCAATATGTGTATTTTAAATTAATTGGTGACTGTGTTATTTATCTGGTCATGTATGTGGATGATATGTTGCTGGTTGAAAATGACAAAGAAATTATCCAAGATTTGAAGACCCAATTGTCCTCCAAATTTGACATGAAATATCTTGGTGCTGCAAACTATATTTTGGGAATGGAAATTAAAAGAGATTAAGCAAAGAGGAAGCTCTGGTTAGGCCAGAGTAAGCATGTCGAGACAATACTATAGAGGTTTAATATGCAGGATAGTAAACCGATGAAGGTTCCTATTCCTGTAGGTGTGAGGTTATTTGCTGAACAATGTCCCAAGACACAAGAAGAGGAAGAGGACATGTCCCATGTTCCATATGCAAGTGCAGTTGGTAGCCTGATGTATGCAATGGTCTGTACTAGACCAGACATTGCACATGCAGTGGGAGTATTGAGCAGGTTTATGTCAAAACCAAGAATGGAGCACTGGACATCATTGAAGCGAGTTTTTCAGGTATTTGTGTGGCACTAGTGATTATTGTTTTTGCTACCAAGGAAGACCAAGATTGGACAGAGTGTTGGATATTCGTGGCTTTGTTGATGCAGACTTGGCTTGAGATCTAGATCAGAGAAGATCTACAAGTGGGTATGCGTTTAACCTATTTGGAGGTGCAATCAGTTGGATGAGTAAGAAACAATCTGTAGTGGCACTATCAACTACATAGGTAGAATGCATGGCAACCACTCATGTAAGAAAGGAAGCAGTTTGGTTGCAAAGATTGTGTTCAAGTATAGGGTTAGTACAGGGAGCTATAAGGATAGACTGTTACAACTAAAGTGCAATTTTCTTGGCAAAGAACCCCGCATATCATTCAAAGACAGAGCACATCGATGTTCAGTATCACTTTGTGAGGGATATGACAGAAGACAAAAAGGTGTTGCTGGTAAAGGTGGACACTTTGAAGAACGCTACAGATGCATTGACAAAATCTGTGAGCTTTGAGAAGTTCTCTTGGTGTAGAGAGACAATGGGCGTTTCAGGGCTGGAAAAATGACTAAGCTCTCTTGTGGCCCCCTATGGAAAGGAAACAACAAGTGGGAGAATGTTGGGTTGTGTTATATTCTTTCCAAGACTAGCCCACGTAGTTACCCGGGGGGTTAGATGGGGGCGGATCCCCCCTTCATTGCGCCGATTGTGTAGCGAGGGGGTCATAGGGGGTTTGGGGCAATGCCTCATAAAATTTTGGTTTTGAACCCTATGTTAGGATGGGCAGACCCACCTATGGTTTTGTGCATGATTTTCGCACATGTTTATGGATGCGATGGTTTTCAGTCCATGGTAGTCCCAGTTTTGGGATCCAGGGGAAAATATCTATGTATATGTGATTTATGTGTTATGCTCTCGCATTGTTTATTTTTTGTGTTTTAGAATTCGTATGCAGGTAATTTCTGTATGGGGTTAAAACTTACTGTCTAAAGAACCAACAAGAACAATAATGACTCTGATGGATGAAATTTTGACAATAGGTAAGAAAATCTCAATGAAGTCAACACCTTCCTTTTGGGAAAATCCTTTCATCACTACCCTTGCTTTATACCTCCCCTTCTTTTTGTCACCTTCATGCTTAGTCTTGTATACCCATATTTTTTGTAATGGATTTCTACGTTTTGGGCACTTTTAAAACTCCCAAGTTTTGTTTTCTAACAAAGAGTTAATTTCTTCCTCCGTTGCTTTCTTCCATTGTTTATTTTTCTCAACTTTACAAGCCTCTTGAAAAAAATTAGTCTCACCTTCATTAGTTAATAAAATATATTTTGAAGGAGGATACCTTTGGGAAGGCTAGTGAGGCCTAGAAAATCCATGAACCAACCTTAATGGTGAGTTTTTAGGTTGAATCTCTTGTAGAGGTTCCAATAATATTCCTTCTTCTTGGTGTTCATAACTTTCCACTTGTTTTCCTTCCTTCTCTTGAATATGTTGTCCATTTTCTTGCATTAGTGGGACGTTTTCATGTTGCTCTTCAAACTTTTCAATAACTTACTTGACCTCCAACTCACCTACAAACCTACTAAATATTTATGACTCATTAAATATAACATCCCTGCTTCGAATAACTTTATGTTTGACTGGATCCCATAGACAATAACCAAATTGTTCTTTCGCATATCCCTGAAAATTGAGTTTCATAGATTTATCATCTAGCTTAGTTCTATTTTATTTGGAAATATCTACAAATTCTTCACATCCAAAGATTTCAAATCAGAATAATTCAACTTCTTACTTGATCCAGGTAGATATTTGTGGCCACCCACCTATTCCACCTAGACCTCCAGTTAATTTCATTTGTTTCCTTGTTTATTTCAATGTTTACTATTTTTAGCAGTCTTTCAAGCCCTAAACCTCGAGAGAAGTTTTGACCCCCTAAATGGAGACCTTTCTAACAAGCTATCGTACGCGTCAAACAGAGATAATATGACCAAGTTACAACCCCGTAAAGTTGGTTGCCCAAGTAAACCCAACGTTAACCACAAACTCTTGGCGTTACATCCACTAGGGTTATGGTTTTGGTCGTTTATGGTTTTCTCTTGTTGTTCAATAACAAATAGGCCCTTGTCCCTCATTGCAACATATTTTAGAGGCATGTAGCCTCCACGTATCTTCTTAGAGATAAGCCACCATCACCCAAGCTAGTCTATATCCATTCTATTTGTAAGCATATTTCAAAATTCTTATATCAATGAAGTGAAGTATTATTTCTCTTGCATCTCTATATTTATGGTTTTATATTTAATTTGTTGTGTTGTTATTTAAGTTCAGATCACTACCAGTCTGAACTTCTTCATAGATGTCACCATCGCAGGCTCTAGTAGGAGATCGATTTATAAGATAGCCAGATCAATTTCTAAGGGGTCATTTCTATTATTACAAATACACCCTTATGACTCAAGAAAATGTATTTTTGAGGTTTGGACTTTTTAAAGCTAGCCTTGGCTCCTCTAGCTTAACATAAGAGAGAAAATCATTCCTTAGAGGAGAAAGTAATGACTTAATGCTACACCACTAGAGCTAGTGCCTCACGATTGTAATTGTGTACTTGGAACTTTCACCTAATTATCATAACCACGTTGAGCCAACACACTTCCATTCATGTATCATCTAAGCTAATTGCAATGAACACGATGTTGTTGAACATTATACTTTTTTTGTTAAATTGGAACAAAATATCTTGTTAGTTTCAATATTAGAAAAATTTTGTGTTTGTTGAAGATTCCAGAGCTCATTAACATAAACACATATCTATTTAAGACAAAAGGAAGAAATGGATTTAAGCTTGGTGAAAATATATTAAAAATAACCATATAAAAATTAATAATAAAAAATACAAATGATTCATGGTACTCATGTGGAATATAGCATATTTCAGGGGGAAATTGAACTAATCTATATCCATATTTGTTTAATGTTATATTTAGATAGAGAATTAACCATAGAAAACGATGCATTGAATCCATGTTTGCACTTGGAATTTGTATGGATGTATGTCCCTTTGTCCTTTTCTATGTTCCGTTTCTATTGTTGAATGTTTGAATACATAATTATGCGAGAGAGGGGCTCTCTAGCCCAATATGGAAGATATGTTGTTATGTTATGTTATATGACGTTATGTTATTTGATCTTAGGCTTTTGTGATCCATATTGTAAATGATAACTTCTTTGAATAACCACATCATTAAGACCAAATCCTAATGATAATAATAATTATTATTTTCACAATCCATAGTTTTCCCAAAATATTCATAACCCATGGTTTTTCCCATGGTATTATTCTCTCATGAGCATATTTAAATGGATATTATTCTCTCATTACCAATACAATTTAAATCGGAAAGGAAATGTCTACAACCACTTCTAACGCTATTCATCAGTACTACTGAAATTGTGTGCGGCAGACGGGGCAGGAGTTGGCTACTGTCACATTTACTCCCTCACTTTATGCTCTTCTGTCTTCAGGTTGAAGATTAAGACCCTGCCATCATTCCTCAAGCTCCGCCATTTTAGCTCTTAATTCTATATATTGCCTTAGTATGTCCCCTCCTCTTTCTTGTCGTTGTCCTTCCATTTCTAGACTCGCAAATTCAACTAATGGTTGCTTTCTTTTCGTGCCGAATTCTGACTAGCCCACTGAAACTGCGAGCATAATTAAAATGAAAATCGATGACCCAGGAGTGCCTTTGCCACTTTGCATACATTAATAGTGGTGGGAATGTATGTCCCACAAACAAGGGGGTCTCATACACCAATTTGGTATCTGGCTTGGCTGTGACCTTAAAAATGAATATTATTATTATTATTATTATGTAAAATGTGTGCGTGTGTCAGCGAGCCGTCTGTCCGTCCGTCATCACGACGACCCGTCCGTCCGTCGTCACAATGACTTGACACTGATCGGTTCAATTTAATAATAACTAATAAATTTGCAGGTAATAGGTAACTTTTATTTGATGTGCCGGTCTCAGTAGCTGCGGAATGGAATCAACCTGGTTTCAGTTTTGATTTCAAGTGTGGTTATAATAAATTTATACTACGAGTAACAAAAGGAAATGCAGAGAAATGAATTGGTTTTTATTTATAAAAAATTATCTCAGTATTCGTGAAATGGAATCACGCTGGTTTCAGTGGTGATAAATTTATACCACTAATAGCAAAATGAAACGTAGAGAAATGAATTGGTTTTTATTTATAAAAATTATCTCAATAGGCGTGAAACGGAATCAGGCTGGTTGTGATTTCAAGGGTGGTTATAATAAATTTATACCACCAGTAACAAAATGAAATGCAGAGAAATGATTTGGTTTTTATTTATAAAAAATTCTCTCAGTAAATGAAATGCAGAGAAATGAATTGGTTTTTATTTATAAAAAATTATCTCAGTATGCGTGAAATGGAATCAGGTTGGTTTCAGTTGTGATTTCAAGTGTGGTTATAATAAATTTATAACACCAGTAACAAAATGAAATGCAGAGAAATGAATTGGTTTTTATTTATAAAAAATTATGTCAGTATGCTTGAAATGGAATTAGGCTGGTTTCAGTTGTGATTTCAAGGGTGGTTATAACAAAATGAAATGCTCAGAAATGAATTGGTTTTTATTTATAAAAAATTATCTCAGTATGCATGAAATGGAATCAACCTGGTTTCAGTTGTGATTTCAAGTCTGGTTATAATAAATTTATATCTCCATTAACAAAATGAAATGCTCAAAAATGAATTGGTTTTTATTTATAAAAAATTATCTCAACATGCGTGAAATGGAATTAGGCTGGTTTCAGTTGTGGTTTCAAGGGTGGTTATAATAAATTTATATCCCCAGTAACAAAATGAAATGCTAAAAAATGAATTGGTTTTTATTTATAAAAATTATCTCAGTATGTGTGAAATGGAATCAGGCTGGTTGATTTCAAGTGTGGTTATAATAAATTTATACCACCAGTAACATAATGAAATGTGGAGAAATGAATTCGTTTTTATTTATAAAAAATTATCTGTGTGCCTGAAATGCAATCAGGCTGGTTTCAGTTATGATTTCAAGGGTGGTTATAATAAATTTATGCCACCAGTAACAAAATGAAATGTGGAGAAATGACTTGGTTTTTATTTATAAAAGGTTCACTATTTCGGAAAGAAATAGACCCAAAGAAAAAATTAATACCCAAAAGAATAACATGATTTAAATAAGAAGAAACAGAAAAGGTAACATGATTTAAATTAGAAGAAATAATAAATAATATAGTTAATTTTTAAAATAAATTAATAATGGTATAGTATAATAAAAATAAATAATAATATCATTATCTTGTGTTTGTTAATTGAGTATATTTGTGGTGGTTGGGAGAAATGATTGTGATTTTCCTCATCCATTCAATTCATATAAGTGATAGGATGAATTTTGATGTAATGGTTATATTCTTGTTGAAATGAATACTTTGTTGAGGAGAGAAACACATATATTCCTTATTTAGAATATAATGATATTTTCCATATATATATATATATATATAGATATGATTGTGTCAATTAGCTTATAGAGGGAGGTTAGGAGGAACTAATGGAATTAGTTTTTATAAGGTTTAAATAAATACTTAATATTTCTATTGACTAAGAATTTGGAAATAAGGTCAATGGTGCTTTGAATGCAAGGAAGCTAAATGGCAACTTGTTTAGAAGAGGAAATGGGGATTTAGTTTTACAAAGCATAGCCCCATGATAAGGTTTGTTGATTTGCAAAATTGAGTAGTCATTTTCCATTAGGGGATTTAGTAAGGTGATTTTTCCTAACACTCGTATGTTATTTTTTATTCAAAATATAATACATATGTTAATATTAGTTTCATTACATGGATTTCTAGAATTGTAGAGAACACATTGTTATTATTCATATCTTTTCTCTTTTTGAAATATACTATATATTTATGTCTTAAGGCATTCCCTGTGAGAATAAGTCCCTCTCATGCCACCTGTGTTGTGGCGGGACATTAATTTTTGCGTTAGGCAATTGAAATAACTTCTGCCATCAGATTGTAGACCGATATTGTTACTTACAATTAGGTACAACGATAAGCCATAGCTCCATAGAGGCTATTGATCACAAGTTGTGAGCCTCTTCCTCGCGAGATTGGTTTCTGAGAGGACTAGTTGAATACGTGTTGGGATTCACAACTGCCTATCATATAAAAAATCAACAAGCAGTGGGGCAAAGGCGGTCGAGATTACGAACACGAAATGATGCGGATAATGGTTGTATGATTTCTCTGATCCAAACAAGACTTCAACCATGTGTGACTTCATTGTTATATGCTTAGTTCGTAAATATTTTTGGTTCGGTTGTGGAAGAGGAGCTATTCTTATGAAACATTATAATTTTTTGTTAAATTGGAAAGCTACCATCTGTGGATGAAGTGTTGGCTCCTTTTTAGATCTAGCCTTGGCTCCTCTAGCTTGACATAAGAGAGAAAATCATTCCTTGGAGGAGCAAGTAATGAATTAACGTTACACTATTGGAGCTAGTGCCTCACCATTCTAATTGTGTACTTGGAACTTTAACCTAATTATCATAAGCTCGTTGAGCCAACACACGGTGCTGTGGATGAATTTTGGGCTTCAAAGAAGAACAATGCAACTCTTGAAAAATTAGTCAGTCTTTCACTCTTTAGAAATGAAATGTTTGCATTGGCCCTATCATTTGGTCTTCTATTTGGTGGACTAAAGAGTCATAGTGCAAGATCATGGTGTTCTTTAGAAATGGTATGTTTGCTTTGGTCCGATCACTTGGTCTTCTATTTACTCGATCGAAGAGGTACTATTGGGTTGAGCAGTGAAAGCATAACTTGCAAATAATTTGAAATTGCAGAAAATAATGGCAAATAAAAAATATAGAAAAACAATCAAACACATAAATTGACACAATTTTACGTGGTAAAACCTACATCCACGTGGCAATGATATATGGTATTCTTATTATTCAAGGATATTTACATCATCCAAATCAAAGGCATACACATCCAACCATTCAAACCATTCTCCACTCATTTATGTTTTCTTATTGCCTCTATAGGCTTACATGGAAAAAGAGAAACCTGTTAGATCTTTCCTAAATCTGTCCACAGCTTGTAAAGCAATTACATAAGAAAATGTTCATATAAAACAAAATTTTTCCTTTTATATGTTTTTCCAAAAGCTTAGATTAGAAAAAACAACCCAAACAAAGGAACCGATTTTAGCTATTATGCCAAGAATATAAGGAAATAGTTGTAAACTTCTAACAATCTCCACTTTGATAAAAATTTACATGATATATCATGCCCAAAATATTCATCACCTTCCTTATAAGCCAAGAGAAGCTAGGCACCACTTTAGCTTCTCCAACAAGACTTATTTTGTGAACATCTAGGCACAATTCCATGTAGACCTCCTATCAATTTCATCTTTTTCCTTGTTTATTTCATCATTTCCTATTTTTAGTTGTTTTTCCTGGCCTGAACTTTCGGAGTAGTTTTGACACCCTAAACAACATTTTTCAAGGTTTTTTGCACCTAAAATCTTGTATTACTCATGGAGACCTTTCCAAAAAGTTATCATACGCATCAAATGGAGATCATATGACCAAGTTACGACCTCGTGAAGTTGGGTGCCCAAGTAACCGCAACGGGGCCCACAAACTCTTGGTGTTACATCCATTGGCGTTAGGGTTTTGGTTGTTTAGAGTTTTCTCTTATTTTGCAATAATAAATAGGCCCTTGAGCCTCATTGTAACATAGTTTACAGTCATGTAGCCTCCACATATCTTCTCAGAGATAATCTATCATCGTTTAAATGAGTTTATTTCCAATGTTTGTAAGCATATTTCAGTATTCTGATATTAATGAAATGAAATATTACTTTTGTTACATCTCTGTATTTATGGTTATATATGTAATTTGTTTCGTTCTTGTTTAAGTTCAAATCATTACCATTCTAAACTTCTTTAGATGTGTCACCATCACAAGCTCTAGTAGGAGATCAATTTAAAAGATAGCAAGTTGTCCTTACTACTTGTTCCTAAAAATCAGGGAACATTTTAAGGATGGAAAATTACCTTAAAGTTTAAAAACATTGGTGAATCTTACTATGATCCAGGTGGATATTTGTGGCCACCCGCCAAGTCCACTTGGACCCCCACCATTGTTTCTTTCAACTTTTTAGTTTCCTTACTTATACCACTATTTACTATATTTAGTAGTTTTTTGGGTCCTGAACTTCCAGAGCCGTTTTGAGGCCCTAAATGATGTTTTTTTGGAAAAACTAGGAGCAACATGGATCCATGGATCAATGTTGCTCTTCCCAAAGTTGTATTTCTCGGATATATATTTCTAACGAGATATTGTGTGCATCAAATGAATATCGCATGCCAAAGCTACAACCCCGGGAAGTTGATGTATCAATTTACCCAAATTGGGCCCACTGTTTGGCGTTTCATCTTTTAGGGTTAGGTTTTTGGATGTTTAGGTCTTTCCATTTTTTCTCAACAATAAATAGGCCTTCGAGCCTCATTATAACACAGCTCAGAGACATGTAGTCACCACATCTATTCTAAGAGATAAGCTACCATCGCCCTAGCTGGTTTATTTGCATTTCTGTTTGTAAGCATATTTCAGTATTTTACATTAATGAAATGAAGTATTATTTCAGCTACATCTTTGTGTTTATGGTTATCTCTGTAATCAGTTGCGTTCGTGTTTAAATCCAGATCAGTGGTATCAGAGCGATTTGCTTTTTCTCTGTTTTTCTTTGCATGTCCCCAATGAGGTCGGGATATAAGGAGTTAGGGCTTGAAATAGTCGAACCTTTGTAAGGCCAGCCTCGCAAATCTTGACACCCTCTTATGGCAGATGAAAGACGATGGGGTAAGAGATCCTATCAAAATCTTGCTCAAAGAAGCCCTCGAGCGACAAAGGAATACGATGATGGACAACTTTGCCTAGATTCTTCAGCGGCTACTGAGGGGCGACGCATCAACTTCCAACAGCTACTCTGGAAACGCCACACCATTTAAGGTACAAGTTAATTTTGAAATCCCCATATTCTAAGGTGTTGGAAATAATACTGAGAGGGGGGGTGAATCAGTATTATCAAATCAATTATTTTTCATTTCACAATTAGATTTGTATATGCTACTTCAGTTATGGGAAACTACGTATATACGCTACTATGTCTAAAGAAACAAGCATATATTAGTAAACTTATGATTCATTAAATGTTGATCTTTAATCAGTGCATCAGAACTTCATTAACCATAAGAATAGTAAACAGGTGCAGTAAAACAGAACAGATCATCACACACATGGACACAAGATATAAGGTGGAAACCCAATGTGGGTGAAAACCACCTGCTGCAATTCGTCTCTATCTTCTTTTAATAAGAAAATTCTTTTTACAATATTTCTGTACTGGTGCAGTCTTATACCAGTACAGAGGCTTCTACCTATAGAAAGCTACTACCTTCTCTCGTTCTCCAGCTTCTCCTGGAAGGAAGCTACAACCCCCTTAGCTCTTGTACTAGCTGATGTACTAGTACGTAGGTGTTGACCTACAGAAGGCTACAACCTTCTCTTTCTTCCAGGGACCATGTTTCATAAATTTTCAGACTGGATCCATCAATGACAATAATCAAACATCAAATACATCTGCATCAACCAATATCCTTTGCTTCAATCAAAACTGAATCAAACAATTACTTCTCTGAATGTTGTAACTAGAATACATTAACAGTAACTAGAAACCAATCCTGAACTCAGAACACTGCAGCGATAAACAGAAGTAGCTAAAACATATTTCATGAGATGTACGCTACTTCAATATGTAGAACCTACGTGTATACGCTTCTGTATTAAGGCCAACCAACGTATACGTTGTTTTGAATTACTTAACCAGCGTGTATACGTGCCTCTGTTGTGTCGAACGTACGTACAGATCTATAAAAGATAATTTACCCTTTTCACTTATTCAGACATCACTTATACACAGATTATCAAATTTATAGATCAAGTCATGCGCCAAATATAATAGATCAAAATCACAAAAAGATACTACTATTCAAACCTTAAGATCTTGACCCAATAGAACTTATGCTTCTTCTAGCACTCAGGTTCTTCCTTGGTTTAGATCCAGCTATGCACCATAACCCAATTCTAGATCTTGTTCTCCATAAGATATTCAATGCTTGAGTGAATGCCTTTGCCTAATGATCTCCTTGTCCTTTTATAGTCTTAGGCCTTACTCAATACCATGGTCCAAAACCATAGATAATCAATACCATGGACCCAATACCTGGGTTCAACACTTCGGACGAGATACCATGGTCCAAAACCATCGGTCAAAATACCAAGGACTAAATAACATGGACCAAAAATAAGTTTTCCCACATGTACATTATTTTCCTTGCATGAAAGTGTGTGCATATGTATATGCACCTTTTGATCATCGAACCCGTGTGTATACACGACTTGGTCAAGGGGAACCTGCGTATATCTCTCTTTCTTTCATTTTGAGAGCATGAACTGAGATCTTCCATCTGAGTGAGTTGCCATAAAGGACAACACCTGTGCCATAGTGCCAAACCGGTGTCATAATGCCAAGAGAAGGTAAGATAGATGCAGATGTCATCAATAAATGGTTAAATCTACTAGAGGGTTATTTTTCTATTCATGATTTTTCTAGTCGGGAAAAGATTATTTTTTCTCTTCTCAAAGCAGCACCCCATGTCAAGGATTGGTGCGAAACCTACTACGAGCAGAAGGATAAAAGTACAAGCTCACTATTTTTAGAGACACCCACTTGGAATTCATTCCGGGATGCCATCAAGGAGTAGTACTACCTTGTTGGAAGCTATGAGGATCAATACATAAAGTGGACCATGCTACGGTAGGGAAGGGATCAAGACGTGCTAGAGTTTACCAATATTTTCCATACCCTTTGCAAAAAGTTGGGTATCAAAGATTCAGAGCATCATTTGATACTCAAATATCACGGTTGCCTGCACAAGTACGTCCAAGAAGAAATAGAATTCCTGAACATCTCCTTGCTCGACACATCATACCGATATGCCATCAATGTCGAGCAAAAGTTTAAATAGAAGAAGCGAGACTTTGGATATGCAAATCTAAAGCAAGGGAAAGGTGCCCCCAAACCACAGAACAAAGGACAAAGCTAAGGCAGGGTGACCCAAGACAACTCACCAAAGCTGCAAGAAAAGAATAGCGTCGTGAAGCCAAAAAAGGACACTGGAAAGTGGTGTGAGTTCCATAAGAGCTCCACTCACAACACAACTTAGTGTCAGGCCAAGCAATCACTAGTGGCTGAGCTAAAGGTTTCAGAATAAGATGCATGTTCCGACTCTAAGTCAAGGGGAATGACAAAGGGAAGAAGATTATCGATGCGGAGCCTAATGCCACCATTGCCACCATGAAGATCCAAAAGGAGGAACCCGAAGATCTAGAGGAGGAGGAGTGTCTATTCCACTCCCAGATCTGGGTAAAGGGATCCCCACTAAAGTTCATTGTCAACAATAGGAGCCAAAAGAACCTCATTTTAACAGAGGTCGTGAAGCGGTTAAGCTTACCGACCATAGCACATCCACAACCATACACCATCGGGTGGTTTCACCAAGGATGAATCTTCGCGTGAGCCAGCAGTGTCACCTTCCATACAACATCAAGCCCTTCACAGATGAGGTATTGTGTGACATTGATCCCCTTGAAGTTTGTGATGTATTATTAGGGCAACCATACTTGTGGAAGTGACATGTTGTGTGTGAATCAAAGCTCCATGCTATTATTGTTTCTTTGGGAAATAAGTTGTACAGGATACCGAAGGTAGCACTACCTACTGCCATCTCTCTAGTTACTACAAAACAATGCAGTAAGCTCATTTTCAAATAGGGAAATTATTTTTCCTAATTATAAGCCCACAAGGAAAGAAGAAGACGGTGGCCACGACCTCTAGACAAGGCCCCTCCGCATAAAAACTATAGACATACAAGGTCGTGAAGGAGTACGCGGACATCTTCACCTCTCCCGTAAGGGTTCCTCTGCACTGTCAAGTCAAGCAATCCATCGATCTGACCCTAGGTGCGTTGATGCCCAATGGGCCAATCTATCGGCGCTCCATTCCGAAGAATGATGAAAGAAAGAGGCAGATTTAGGAGTTGCTGCAGAAAGGTCACATCCGTCCTTGTTCATCGCCCTGTGGGAGCCCGATCATGTTGGTACATAAGAAATGGGACTTGGAGACTTTATATTGACTATCGGATACTGAACAAGACCACTGTCCGTAAGAGATACCTGATCCCATGGATTGATGACCTCCTGGATCAACTGAAGGGGGCAAAATATTTTAGCAAGATTGATATGAATTTAGGATATCACCAGGTACCAATCGAACCCTCCGATGTGTATAAGACTACCTTCAAAGCCAAGGATGGCCTCTTCGAATGGTTTGTTATGCCTTTTGGATTAATAATTGCTCCTACAACCTTCATGAGGCTAATGGATAACATCTTGTGGCCATTCACCAACTCATTTGTAGTGGTATACTTGGATGACATCTTGATCTTCAACCAGACTTGGGAAGAGCACCTTCACCACATCTGATAGATTCTCCAAACACTGCAGCAACACAAGTTATGTGAAAATTTGGAGAAATTCACTTTTGGCATGACCCAGGTTTAGTATCTAGGATACATTATTGATTAACAGGGGGTGCATGTGGATCCAGCCAAGATCCAAGTCATTTAGGATTGGCCATCTCTAACCACTTTGACAGATCTCCGCAGCTTTCTAGGTCCTGCCAACTTCTACTGCATGTTCATGTTGGGATTTTTCTCATATCACTTTGCCCTTGAGTCAAGTCACCAAGGGAGGAGCGAAATAAAAGTTATTTTGGTCTGAATCTCAATAGAAGGCATTCACAGAGTTGAAAGATCGCCTCTGCTCGACAACAGTGCTCACATTACCATACTTGCAACAACCATTTGAGGTCGAGATAAATGACTCTAACTATGCTATTGGGGCAATCCTTACTCAACATGGGAATCCAATGGCATATCATAGTGAGACACTTTCAGACACAGTCCAAAAGTATCCCACTTATGAAAAAGATATGTATTCCATTGTGCAGGCCTACCAACAATGGAAGCATTGCATTTTGCGGGAAGGAAACGGTCATCCACACAGACCACTAACACCTGCAATTCATATAGGCCTAAGGGAAATTCTAAAATGATTGCCATGATAAGTGGTCCACATACCTACCATAGTTCCATTTGAATATCAAATATAAGAAGGGCAACACCAATAATGTTGCAGATTGCCTCAGTCGACCACCAATCATGGAATTAACCATCGTGCTTAGCTCTTGTGGGCACGAGACTTCTGATTGGCCACTTCTCTATAAAAGTGACCCAAAATTCGGCCAAACATACTAGACACGCTTGGAAGGTCAGCATGTTCCATATTTTCACCTCCAGGATGCCCTGTTATGCCACCTGGGTCACCTTTGTGTTCCTTCAAGCGAGCGTGCCAAGATGATTTGGGAAGCACACTATAGTCAGGCTACTAGGCATTTTGGGGTCGAGAAAATGTTGGTAGTACTACAGAAGTATTTCTATTGGCCGAATCTTCGACAGCATGTCGAGAAGTACATCAAATCATGCACTGCCTGCATCATTGCTAAACCAACCATCAAGAAGCAAGGCCTCTATACCCTGCTGCCTACCCCGAGTCTCCAGTGATTACATGTCAAGCCTTCCTTCCATTAAGCATGGAAATGACTGTGTTTTTGTGGTCATCGATAGGTTCTCAAAGATGGCCATTATGGCGGTTTGCAAGAAGAATATCACAGCAGAAGCCATTGCTAAACTCTTCTTTGAATGAGTGTGGGTACACTTTGGGATCCCACAGTCTATCATATCAGATTAGGACAGTAGGTTCCTCAGTACATTTTGGTCTAGTCTCTAGTTGATGCTAGACACCAAACTCACTAAGTCCAAAGCCTTCCATCCTCATTTTGATGGCAAGATAGAGGTTGTCAACAGGATGATCGTACACATTCTTCGCATGTACAACTCAAAGCATCCACACACATGGGACGAGAGCCTCCCCTATGTTCAACACAGCTACAACCAAGCTCTCCACAGCTCGACTGGCCACAACCCTTTTCAGGTGGGCTTGGGATTCTAGCCACTATGTCCCATTAATGTGGCCATGCCATTTGCAGCTACTCACGCAGATTCAGCTCATGTCCAGTCCCAGATAGATAAGGCAAACATCTTCATTGAGCACATCCAACATATTCACGAGCAGGTCCATGAAATTCTGGAGAAATCAAATGCTAAGTACAAGCAATGACATGATCAACATCGGGTGCCACACAAGTTTTAGGTGGATGATAAAGTATGGTTGCATCTCCAAAAGGAATGCCTTACCAAAACCTATCAGAAACTTAGACCACTCCGATATGGCCCTTACACCATTACCAAGGCTGTGGGAGACAATGCATTTGAGCTCAGCATTCCCCCATCCCTTGGCTTGCACCTAGTGTTCATTGGGGACCGCCTTCAGCCATACTTTCCACCATTACCAGACACATCCGACATTGTAGAATGGTTCACACCCATAGAGTTAAATCTATATTGCATGGAACAAGTTGTAATTGATCAGATCATGGACAAATAGATCAAGCACACTCACCAGTAGAATATCCAACTGTATCGAGTTGTCAAAGTCGGCCAACTCCTTCACCAGGGCAAGGAGCTCACCAGGGACCAAGTTCAACAGAATTTTCCTCATCTCATGGAGGAACTCAATGCAATGGGGACCATTGCTTCCTAAGGGGGGAGGAATGATTCAGATGGATATTGGTGGCCACCCACCAAGTCCACTTGGACCCCCATGATATGAATCAGATCCATGAATGACTAACGAAGAACCATGACTGAATCAAGTTGAACAAATCTTTAATGAAATCCAAAAAAGCAATCGAAAACACCTTGAACCAGTGGTCATGGCAGCCAACGTAGAACGACAAGGACCTCGGTCAAAGCGCACTGACCGAGGCACATGGAAACCACGCAGGAGGCCAAAACAGCCCCTGGGTGCCCCAAATCGGGAAAAGGAGGCGGTTTTTGATGCATGATTAGCGCTTAGCGCTAATCGCTCATCACTAGGCAAACAGGGCCAAAGTGGAAAGCCTCAAGCACCCGGTTGCATGGGGAATCCGGAGAACTCTGGGCGGAAAAGCAAAAGCGCTAAAGGACAAAAGGCAGGACCCACACTCTGGAAAACCAGCGGTTTCCCTGGGACGCCCTTGAATGGTAAGAGGTTTTGGAGGAGAGCAAAGCGATCCCACTCAGCGATCAACTCGTGGCAACAAAGGTGAGAGAAAAATCACCGCGATCGTACGCTATCGGTCGAGCAAGTAAACCGCACTCGACGTGCGTACGACGTTGGATCTAGAGGAGCCTAGATTGGACGGATGAGATGCGCTCGATAGAAAGAAGTGGAATCGACAGGGAATTAAACCGCGATTTGGAAGGATTTGGAATCCATTGACTGCCACAATGGAGAAAGAACACATCCATGATGTAACAGAAGAAACAAACCGACGAAGCATGTTGGCACCAATTAGATGGAGACATGTGGCCACTTCCCAAGCGTTCATGCTGACGCCGAACAGGGAACTTGAAGCGCATCTGCAAAAGGTGGATCGATGTAGGCGGGAGAGGAACCGAACAGGCACAAGGACTGAATGGCTGAAGCCATAAATAGAGACAGTCGAAACAGAGAAAGAAGGTAAGGAAAACCTAAACCGAGAAGAGTCAGAAGGACGAAGAGAGAAATTGAACAGTGAACCCTAAGAGGAGGACTACACACAGAGAGCAGTAAAGCCAAGCAGAGGGGATAGAGGGCCGAGCTGACCACAGGCAGCATCGAGTGCCAGATAGCTTGGAGATTCAAGCCTTCCCATAGAGGAATCTATCTGGATTGAGCATCACAGTTGGCTCTTTTCGTTGTAGATCAAGGGTCACAGAGCTGGTAGGAAGAACAAGAGTCTGTGTACTCTGAGTGGCTTGGGGAATCCAAGAACCACCCTACCAAGCAAAATTTTCTATCAGGAGAACTCACATTGAGTCCCTGTAATTGTAATTTCTCTGGTATAAGACACAATAAAACAAGGCCACCACTGAAAGCTGGACCGGAGACGTAGCCCTGGAGAATAGGGTGAACACCTTATTAAAAATTCTTGTGTCTTTATATTGCTTACTGTATTTCTCTGCTATCTTTCCATTTTATTGTCTGTGTATTGTCAATCTAATCAATCCATTGCTTAAATAACATAGAACACATGTTAGCACATGAGTCTGTAATACCTTTTGTTTAAAAAATATTCAACTGAGGTCACTCATAAGGTGACATTCAGATCAAGTGGTATTAGAGCTTTAGGCTGCAAGGTTAGACAAGCTTGTGTTGGTTTAGCTGCGGATGCTCACTAGATCAAAGCTCAAATTAGGAGAAGGAGAGTTGGTGGAAACTAATCCTGAAATTAGGAGAGTCTATTCTTGGAAGACAATGTCAGAAGAAGGTTCCATAGGACCAGACCCTCAATTCATAGAAAGTTTCCAAGCTATAAAGTCTATGGTAAAAGAAATGTACAAGCACTTTAGAAAGCATAAGGATGAAAATTCATCAGGTTCTAAACAAGAAAAAGAAGAAGATGAGTATCATTCCCATGACCACTCCAAAGGAAAGGGGAAAGAGGAAAGCTTTCTCACACCTCCTAATAGCCATGTGCATAATAAGAAAGCATCTTTGATTAAGTTAGATGTTAAATTTGATTTTCCTATATATGATGGAGAGCTAAATGCTTAAAGGTTGGAGAATTGGATTAGAAAAATTGATGTGTATTGCAGGGTCCAGAACATAGACTCAGACAAGAGTAAGATTTAGCTAGCAAGCCTACACCTAGGAGGCACTGCCTTGGTTTGGTGGGAAGGTAGAACCCAAGCTGTTATGAAAAGACATGGTAAGACCATCTCTGTCTGGAGTGAATTTGTTTCTGCAATCAAAAAGTAGTTCTATCCATTGGCCTACATGCAACAAACCATGATGAGGTGGCAGACTCTTCGATGGTTGAAAGGGAAAAGTGTACAAGGGTATACTATAGAGTTCAGAAAGAGAGAATTGATGTTGGGTATCTCATTAGACTTACCATAGACTCTTTTGAAGTACATTGGTGGTCTACACAGCTACATGAGGCATACCATCCTCATGTTTAATCCCATTAGTATAGATGAGGTCTCTATACAAGCTACTCATCTAGAGGCTAGAGGAAAGAATGGAAATCCAGAAGTTGGGGGACCATCCCAACCCACTATAAGCAAGAGCAAGGAGGAAAAGAAGCAGAAGTGGAAAGCAAGGAAGGCTAACATTGCACAAAAAGGCAAAGCCTCATGCACTCACTGTAAAAAGGAGGGGCATGATGATGAGCACTATTGGATTCTACATCCAGAGCTGAGACCTAAGATGTCTGTGGGCAAGAAGAAGAAGACTGCTGCAGCTATTCAGAAAGATTTGGGGTCGGACCCAGGAGATGAAACAATCATAGCAGCCACAGGTATAAAAGGTAAGAATTCTGAAGCATCTACTAGTAATTATGTTCAATCTGTTATTGATGAAGAACATGAGAGAAAAAGGCATGAAATTTTCCATATTCAAGTTATTTCCAAAAATCAAAAGATTGATACTTTGTTTGATAGTGGCTCACAAGTAAATCTGATTTCTGAAGCAATTGTAAAGAAATTGGGATTAGAAACTACACCTCATAAGAAGCCATACCCATTAGGATGGTTGAATGATAAAGCACAACTACAAGTGACTGGACAGTGCAAACTCAAGTTTTCTTTTGGGTCAGCATTTGTAGATGAGGTTGAGTTAGATATAATTCCTTTAGATATATGTGGAATTGTTTTAGGAAGTCCCTATTTGTATGATAGAAAAGCTATTTTCTATAGAGCTTAGAACAAGTATTTACTTGTTAAAGATGGAATCAAATACTTTGTAAGAGCTCATAAGCTCAAGAATAATTATACTCTCATCAACTCAGGACAGATGAAAAGAATAATAAATTCATGCAAATAGTTCTTACTGATGGTTGTAAATGAAAAGAAATCTGATAAAACCAATATATTTGAGTGTTGTAATGTTGATCAGCAAGTTGATATAGAATAGATTGTTTCATAGTATGATGTCTTATTTCAATAACCTAAAGGTCTGCCACCCAAAAAGAGAATAGTACATGATATTATTTTGCAGCAAGATGTTCCTTTGCCTAACATTGGGATGCACAGGTTATCTGCTTTAGAGAATGCTGAAATTAAGAAGCAGGTGTAGGAGTTGCTCGAGAAAGGGTTCATCAAGCCTAGCACATCACCATGTGGATCACCCATCGTCTTGGTGAGAAAGAAAGATGGCTCGTGGAGAATGTGCACTGACTATCGAGCACTAAATAAGATAACAATCAAAAATTGTTATCCCCTTCCTCGCATAAATGATCTTTTAGATCAATTGAAGGAAGTTGTTTACTTTACCAAGCTGGATTTGCATAGTGGATACCATCAGGTCAGAGTTGCAGAGAAATATGCATGGAAGACTTCTTTCAAAACAAAGCAGGGATTGTATAAATGGCTGGCTATGCCTTTAGGCCTAACTAATGCTCCTGCTACTTTCATGAGATTAATGAATGATGTACTTAGACCTTTTCTTGATGATTTTGTTATTGTGTATCTGGATGACATTCTGATTTTTAGTAAAACATGGGAAGAACATTTAAATCATGGTAAGCAGACATTAGATGATTTGAGAAGAGAAAAGCTTTACGTTAAACTCTCCAAATGTGAATTTGGCAAAACCTCTCTAAATCATTTGGTCCATATAGTAGGGGGAGGTGAATTGAAAATAGATCCCACTAAAGTGGCAGTCATTGCAAACTGGCCTAAACCAAAGTCTGCTATAGAAGTGAGAAGCTTCTTAGGAGCAGCACAATATTGGAGGAAGTTCATTTCAAATTTTTCCTCAATTGCATCTCCCTTACATGCTTTGACAGGATTGAACAAGGTGTTTTAGTGGGGGGCAAACAACAGAAAGCCTTTGACACCTTGAAAGAAAAAATTAGTACAAAACCTGTACTAGCACTGCCAGATCTACAAAGACCATTTGAGATCCAAACTGATGCCAGTGACTATTGCATGGGAGCAGTGTTGACACAACACGGTAAACCCATATGTTATCATTCTGAGACTTTTAATCCTGCAGTAGTTAACTATCCTACCTATGATAAAGAATCAAGTATGCATTAGTTTAGAGTGTGAAAAAGTGGAAACATTACTTAATGGGTAAAGAAACAGTAATACATACTAATCATCAGCCACTTCAATACCTACACTCCCAAACTAAGTTGCAGCAATCAAGACATTACATATGGATGGGTTTTCTACAACAGTTTCATTTAGTCATCAAATATAAAAAGGGCATACATAACAAGGTTGCAGATATGTTATCTAGACCCATTGTAAATGCATCTACCATACTTAAGCATAATTCTATGCTGCATGAAAGCTACATAGAACAGTGTGCTCAGGACATGGACTTTAAAGATGTATATGAAACTTTGAGTCAAGGCAAAAGAGTAGAAGAATTGGACTATCATGTGAAGGACCAACTCTTATATCATTGTGGGAAAATTTGCATTCCACAAATTGAGAGAATAAAGATAATTAGGGAAGCACACACTTCTATGATATCAGGTCACTTTGGGGTAAGTAAAACAGTTTCACAGCTGCAAAGGTTCTACTATTGGCCGAAAATGAATGAGACAATTTCTAGATATGTGAAGGGATGTGCTATGTGTGCTAAAAGTAAGCCCAGTAACAGAAAACTAGGCTTATACACTCCATTACCAGTTCCTTCTCACCCTTGGGAAAGCATTTCCATGGATTTTGTTGGAGGACTGCCTAAATCTAGGAAAGGTCATGATTATCTGTATGTTGTTGTGGATAGGTTCAACAAAATGTGTATTTTGATACCCTGTAGTAAACAGATTACAGCTGAACAAACTGCAAAATTATTCTTTGAACATGTATGGGTTCATTTTGGATTACCCACTTCTATAGGATCTGATTGAGACACCCGATTTGTGGGGAAATTTTGGTCAAGTCTGTGGGAACTAATGGGCACGAAGTTAAAGAAAAGGACAGATTTTCATCCACAAACAAATGGCCAGACAGAATTAGTTAACAAGACAGTGATCCAGCTACTGAGAGGGCAGCAAACATCCTAAGCTTTGGGATGAACACTTGTGTTATGTACAACATGCTTACAATAGAGCCAAACACTCTTCTACACAGAGATATCCTTTTGAGACCTATTTTGGATTCATACCAAGGTCTCCTTTGGATCTTGTCTTTGGTAAAGATACCATGGTTGATAGACATAGTGATGTGGACAAGACAACTAGGTTCATTGAACAGATCTAGGAGATCCACCAGGAAGTACAGGAACAGCTGGAAAAGAGCTAGGCCAAGTACAAGGCTAGGCATGATAAGCATCGGATGGAGCATAGTTTTCAAGTTGGAAACCAAGTCTGGCTGTATATAAGCAAGGACAGGATGCAAGGTGAAGGTAAAAAGCTAAAACCTATCAGGTATGGACCCTTCAAGATACTTGAGGAGATTGGTGAAAATGCTTTTCGCCTTGATCTACCAGCTTACATGCACATCTACTCAGTCGTAAACACAGATTGCTTGAGGTTGTTCGAACCTTCAATGGTTGAGGACCCTAAAGAGCAGAGTTAATTACCTTCTATTGACGACCTGCTACCAGAATATCTTAATGAGTTGTAGGAAGATACAATGTTGGATAGGAAGGTAAGGATAATGCGCAGTGGACAAGTGGAATACCTTAGGATTGGGCTTAAGGGTTCGAAGCCGAGCAGTGCGAAGTGGATTGAGATTGGACAAGTGAGACAGCAATTTCCTCACTTAGTCGATGCTTGAAGAAAACCAACTTTTGGTGGTCCAAAAGCTTTTTCAGTAGGAAGGCCGTGATCCGAATCGGATCCATGAACGACTGTCAAAGAACCATGACTGAATCAGGTTGAACAAATCTCTAATGAAATCCAAAAGAGAGATCGAAAACGTCTTGAACTAGTGGCCATGGCAGCCGACATAGAATGACGAAGACCTCGGTCAAAGCGCACTAACCGAGGCCCATGGAGGCTATGCAGGAGGCCAAAACAACCCCTGGGAGCCCTAAATTGGGAAAAGGAGGAAGTTTTTGATGTGCGATTAGCGCTAATCGCGCATCGCTAGGCAAATAGGGCCAAAGTGGAAAGCCTTAAGAACCTGGTCACATGGAGGAACTGGAGAACCGCGGGCGGAAAAGAAAAAGCACTAAAGGACAAAAGGTGGGACTCGCACTCTGGAAAACTAATGGCTTCCCTGGGACGCCCTTGAATGGTAAGAGTGTTTGGAGGAGAGTGGAACGATCCCACTTAGCGATCAACGCATGGCAGTGGAGGTGAGAGAAAAACCGCCACAATCGCACACTATCGGTCGAGCAAGTTTGTTGGACGGATAAATCATTCTTGCAGACAAGATCGATCTCCCTAGTATCAACAAATATCTAGCAACAAGCAGGACAAGCAAATCTATTTTTCTCTAAACATATTACGATTCATAAATAAAAACTAAGAGGTGTAATAGACCCTACCTTAAGTCCAACGCTAATTTGTGGCAGCCTTGCTCCAACAGCTTCAAAGAGTTTCCTTTTAACAACCTGCAATCACAAACACACATCAAAGAACACTTGCATAGCTAATATAACAAATCATGTTCATTATGAAGATCAAGGAGCTCATAAAATAAACCATTAAAGACAACTTATTGAGAAAAATAAACTTGATTGTATTAACTTCAAGAATAAAAGAACTTTACAACCTTGGTGCCTTGATGTTGTACAAGCTCTTTCCAGGGTCCAAGCAAGAATCTCCTCTACTTTGACAAGCCTCACTCACTTCCCAAATGATATAAAAGGTATGTGATCTCTCCTCTCAAAAGCTCAAAGAGGAAGACTAAGTTCTAACAGCATATACCCTAAAAAATCTTTAGCTTTCAACCCCCTCCTAGAACTAGCCCAATGCCTTAATTTATAGTGCAAAGGAAGGAAGTTGCATATCCACCATTGAAGGGATAAGTCCTCCTTCAAAGAGATAAGCACCTCATATCATGGGGTTAGCTCCTTTAGTTATGGAATGGATGAACCAAGGAGGAGCGGACCTGCCAGCGTAAGATTCCTTCTAGAAGTGTCCAGAAGTGACCCAAGGTGAGTTTTTAAGAATGTACTCACACCTTTTTGACTTTTACAGGGGTCCGCACCCATTACACAGAGACAGAGTAGTCAGGATCGCAGGGGACATGACCATTGGGTGTGGTACCGCAGGTAATGCTAGGAGAAAGTGCGGAACCAGAGTTTAAGATATTTTTAAGGTCTTTCTCTCATTTTCAAGGCTTGACATGAAGAGCTGAGGCTTAAGACTTGCAAAGGAGGTATGTATGAGTGGTGATGGACTCACACAGACTGCAGAATGTCATGGTGACAATTTTTGTGCAACAGATTGCCCCCTAAAGTGCGAAGTCTGTAATAGATGAGGATAAATTTTTTTATCATCTAAGAAGAGTGAAGGACTTTATCATTTCAAGGATCTTCCTGTGGATACCCCAGTCGGAACCTATAAAAACGTTCAACACAATATATATATATATATATATATATATATATATACATATGTGAAAATATCATCGCTGAGGTAGGCATTCCCATACTCAGATCAAAACTGACTAATAACTAACTAAACTGTTCTGATACAGGAATGATTTTGTAATACATCACAAGTATAGATATATGGACGTAGTATGGGCACAACCATCTGTTTATGAATAGTCCACTATATAATGATAACAAAATTCCTTGCAGCCTGGATGGTGGAAACTAGATCCAGGGTCTTGATTTCTGGTTCCTGAACTAGTACGATTCTATCCATGTGAATGAATGTGTCAAAGTCGAACATGGTAGAAACCACTTGATTACCAGTCAATGATGTAAACTGTTAACAAGTGTGAGAGAAACCACCAGTAATGTCAATGGCTCTCAAAGTACTCAGTACAATCCATGAAATGTGAATGAATGAGTTGATGTCGAACACGTCACGGAATCCTTTGATCGAAGTTCAATGATGTAACCTGTCGTCGAAGGCGAGAAACCTGCCATTGAGGCATGTAGGTTCCAAGGTACTGACGATTTCTAGATCATCTTTCTAGATAATGAGCTGAAGTTGATAGAAAGCGATCCGTTATAGGCAAGCCCACAACACGAAATCATAAATCAAGTTTGAAGAAATATATTTGGCAAGGACTAACTCACGGATGGTCAAAGATGGATGACAGATATTTTGCAGATGAATGGTTTATTTGCACAGACCTCTTGAACACATAACAACACTGCAGATGGTTTTGTGACAATTGACCCAAAGCTAATACCCGGAAACTAGCTGAAGACTTTCAATGTGGCTTGATTAACTATTAGGCAAAGGATTTCCCAACCCAGGTGAACAAAAGTGTCGTGTTCAAAAGTGATTGAAAGATTTTTAAAACACAAAGTACAACAAACAAGTTAATTTTTCTCTCTTTTCCCCCACCATTTCTGGCAAGTACCTCTTTATTTTTGACAAGCTTGAGGAGGATAACATTTGCTTGGTTATAAGCTCATCCTTCGGATGAGTCCAACTTAGTTTAGATTCGAACCCTAAGAAGGAATGGTCTGTTCCTGTTTGAATTGAACAAGTCCTTTACTGTTAAATTTTAACGAGTCCAGTATAGGAAAAACTCAGTGTTTTTCAATTTTAGGGAGTTAGAAGAAAAACTTAAGAAAACTCCATGGTTGTCCTTTTTCGTAAATTTGTGTCTCGCAAGCCCGAAAAAATATAAAATAATACTTGAGAGAACCGCTTGACCATTACGATCAAGGAGTACTTTTCGTAAGTAGCGGACTTGATCTGAAAAAGTAAAAAAGCGATTAAAGACACGTCGTTTTATTACCAATATCGAACTTGAAATGACAAAAGTTCGACAATCTTTTCATGTTTACACGGTCAGAAAAGAGCTGTAAGTGGACCGCCTTTTTAATTCTGTTTTAACGAGTTCAAAAAGAGAAAAATTCGGCAATCTTTTCATATTTTACGAGTCAGAAAAGAGCGTAAAGAGGACTCAAAATGTTTTTTGTCGAAAATGATCAATTATCCCTGAAAATCCTGTTTTTTGCACAAAAACTCAAAAGATTACTCATACCTATTTAAAATAAGTAAAAATGCATTGAAAAGTTACCTTTTTAAAGTGGAAAATAAACAAATCAAAAATTCATTTATTCAAAAAATCTATAAAAAGGGCTTTTGTAAATTAATTTTTACCGTTTGACTTCAGAGTAAGAAAAAAGAGCTTTTGGGTATGAAACTTCCTGTGGAGATTGCGGAAAATCTGACCGTTGGAAACGAAAACCGAGAGCTCTAGGTAATCCACATCAACCTAATCTTGCATTTCAACCATTTGAAATTTTGTTTTAGGGTTTAAAAATTGATTTTTAAGGGAAAATTTGGAAAAAAAATTCTCGCGGTGGGTGCGCAGGTGCGCCATGTGGCCCCTCCGAACCCCGATTTTACCGTGCACTGAGAAAATGTGGGGTGCCGCACCTTCTCTTAAGGACAAGTGCGAAACTACACACTGTCCCTAACTAAGTGGGTGCGAACCCCGCGAAATACGGTTTGAAAGTCCAAATTTTTCCATTTTTGCCCCAAAAGCTTTGAATTGAAATGTTCTAATCCACCTTTTTTGCAATGTAGATACACAAGATGCTTGTTTGGCGGGAAAGGGAACACGAAGATGTGGACCAAATGCATTACTCCATCCACCTTCATTACATGCATTAAGAGCATGCGGACTATTGAAATTTTGGGCCATACCCGGCATGAGGGCTCAGGTAGACTTTCTGCAATGGCTGGTGGACAGGACCAGTGTTTCATTATTGGTGGTAACCGACTCGAAATCACGCCGGAAGACATATACTTCTTGACTGGTTTGCCCAAGAGAGGCGAAAGATTATCTCTATTCGATTCTAGGCCAGGTGGCCAGTCTGTCGCTAGTTTCCGACTAGAGTTTTGCAATGTCCAAACTGCGGAAAAACGGATAGATGTTAAGACTATCTCCCATTCTGAACTAAAAGTGATTGCATTTACTGTCACTAGACTCTTCGGGAGCTTAGCATTACATTTAGATAGCAGGTCCCAAATGCGCATGGCAGTAGACCGTTACCGAGGCACCATCTTCAACTGGTGCGAAGCTGTGTTGGCCAATGTGAAGGGCCAACTGAATAGAGCAAAGAACGGGAAACTAAAGAACTTTGGATATGGTTTCTTAGCTGTGAGCTTTGGCCTAGAGAGGGTTCTGATGTTGATCCCACGACAACTTTCCGTTGAGGACAAACTTCCTCGTGAGCCTAGGATTATGCGTTGGGTTGCAGTGGTGGCCCGTCATCCTGAGTAGGGTTCTGAGGTTGTTCGATGTCCTCCAGTGTATTTTCTTTGGTTGGAAAACCAAATTTTCGTGATTCAGGATTTTCCATACGCTGGGATGGATTATCGTGGTGATCCCGACATGGCTCTTCCACCAGGAGAGCAATGGGATGATACAGGTAAAATCATTTTCAACATTTTCTATATTTTAACTAATTTTCTTTTTTTTAAATCGTCCCAAAATTGATAGTAAAATGTTTTTGAATGCAGATATGGGTCCACGGAGATCAGCCACTCTCCAGCCCTATGAGAGAAGGCACCCAGCTACTGCGGCATCGGCCCCACAGGACGCATTAGCAGAGACCTTGGCTGAATTGGAGAGTTATCTAGAGCGCTTGACAGTAGACATTCTAGAGACCAGCATAGATGACATTCCTCTTAGGTTAAAACGATATGTGATTGGGGTCCCAGGACCTTTTAGGAGGTTCCTTTGTAGGGTGGCCCGAGCAGTGGTGTCTTATCGTGATCATCACCAGTGATAGGATGATCGCCTTGTAGACTCATTTTGTACCTTTTTGTACTATCATTTTTGCCGATCATAAGGTGTTTTTCAACCTATGATCAAGGACGATGTATATTTGACACACTCCTATGCTATGCTATATCACTATTACTGGTTATCTTGTAAAACATGTTATGGAATGTTTCTAAATTTACTGTCTTGATTTAATGCAAATGTCTATTTAACATTCAAGAAGCAACTGCATCTGCTAATGTATTTAAATATCTTGGAATATGCTGATATTCAATTTAATCAAATTCACGTTCCAAGAGACAAACTCTCAAAAACAATCTCAATAACACTGGATTTCTAATGGCATAAATTCTATTAAGTTGTAATACGACGAGTTCAGAATCTAACCTAACAATCAAACTCCGAATTCCAAATGAAATGGATTGAGATAATAACTCAATCATTGCACCGTATTCTACAATGGTGTTTGTTGTTTGACTGAGGCTTACCCCATGCATAGATACTAACTCGTCAGAGGGTGAATAGATAACCCAAGCTGCAGAAGAAATGTTCCGTGTACTATGACAAGCGCCATCAGCAAAACCAATATATGTTTGGAGAGGCGTCGACAACTGCAATATGATGAGTAAAATCAAGATAAGCAGGAATAATGATGAAAACACGCATTCCTAATCTAAAACACACCAAACTAGAAAGAAACTACTCTAAAAAACCTCCACACTAATCTTTTAAGCATAATATCTGTTTAGATAAAGCCCATTCCTAGGTCTACCTAAAGAGACACCGTCAAAATATTCTTATTCATAGGCCCCTTTTGACAGCTTTCGCTTAACAATATACGGACCATGCCACATGGGTACAAATTTGCCAACCCCTAGCTTATCGTTTGCTTGATCGTAAAGTAAGACTAGATCTCTTTTCGAAAAATTGTGGGGTGTAACATTTTGATCGTACTGAGCTTTACTTCTTTTGGGATGAGTCTCGATAGCTAATGCAGCATCACGTCGATTCTCATCTAACTGAGCTAAGTACAACAAACATTTCTCCTCTTTGGAAGTGGATGGTAGTAATTCTATGTCTATTTGCAATGACGGGATTTCGCATTCAATGGGTAGTACTGCCTCCAAACCGTAAACCAGTTGAAAGGGAGTAAAATCTGTTGATGTTTTTACTGAGGTTCGATATGCCCAAAGCACTGAAAATAACATGTTATGCCAATTCGACCTATGAATCCCAATGATTTGTTGGATCATAATGACTAAAACTTTATTGATTGCTTCAACCAGACCATTTGCCTGTGCGTAATATGGGGTGGAACTATCATGACGCAGGCCAAGCTGTTCTATTAGTTCATTCATCATGATGTTTCGAAAATGACTTCTTGATTAGTGATAATCACTTGACGAACACCAAATCTAGCAATTATGTGATTGAAAATGAAAATCACAGCAGTTTTTCTATCTGTCGAAAATGTTGGCATCACCTCAGCCCACTTGGTAAAATAATCTACCGCAAGGATGATGTACACATGCCCCCCAGCCGAGTGAGGGTTACATGTAATAAAATCGATACCCCATTTTGCAAAAGGACCGACGACAACTATAGGGTGGAGAGGAGCAAGTGGAGCACGCATCTTATGATAAAAAATTTAACAATTGTGGCATTTTCGGACTACATTGATACAATCTTTAAATAAGGACGGCCAGAAATAGCTAGCGCGCAATATCTTTTGGGCTGTGGCATACCCAGACATATGACCGCCACATGCTCTAGAGTGACAGTCATTAAGAATCTTTTCAGCTTCTTCATGAGTTAGACAACGTCGAAAAATAGAATCTGCTCCATGGTGATAAAGTGTATCTCCAATAATATTGTATTGTTGGGATTTGTCACACGGAATAAGTTGATCTTGCGGATAAGATAGACCTTCCTAGAATCTAAAGAAGACCTAATGACAAGCAAACCAACCAGACACTATCTTTCTCTAAACATGCTTTTATAAACAAAGGCAAACAAGTGTTTTAGGGCCTACCTTAGGTCCAATGCAAGTTTGTGGATGCCCTCGCTCCCTCGATCCAAATGAGCTCCTTTGTCGCGAATCTGCAAACACAAACAAGCAAACAAATTAAATAGCACCTGAAAAGACAATATCATAAAACATATTTAACATGAAATTCAAGGAGTTCATGAAACAAATAACATGAGATACTTGTTGAGAAAAATGAGTTTGATTGTATTAATTCAAAAGAAGAAGAACTTTACAACCTGTGCCTTGATGCTGTACAAGCTCCTCCCAGGGTCTAGCAAGAAGTCTCCTCTACTTTGACAAGTTTCACTCACTTCCCAATGAAGCCAAAAAAGTATGTGATCTCTCCTCTTAAGCTCAACTAGGAAGTCTTAATTTGACCAGCATTTAACCTCAAAAATTTTTAGCTTCTAACCTCCTTAGCAACCAGCCCAATGCCTGAATTTATAGTGCAATGGAGCGAAGTTACTAGGTCCTCCTTCAAAGGGATAAAGCCCTCCTTCAAAGGGATAGCTCCTCTCATCAAGGGATTAGCTCCTTCTCTTTTGGGATGCATTAACCACCTAAGAGTGGCAAATCCACGTCAAAAATTCCTTCTAGAATCATCTAGAATTAACCCAAAGTGATTTTTTTAGAATAAACTTACGCCTTTTTGAATTTCACAGGGGTCCGCACCCACACCTTTAGGGACAGAGCGGGCAGGTCCGCAGTTTTTGTAAACAGAAGGTCCGGGACCACAGGTAACAGTGAGAGAAAGTGTGAAACCAGAGTTTCATCGATTTTTAATGTCTTTCTCTTATTTTCAAAGCTTGACTTGAAGAGCTAAGGTCTGAGACTTGCTTAGGAGGACAGTACAAGTGATGATAGACCCATACTGATTGCAAATAATCATGATGACGATATTTTTGTGTAACAGATTGCCCCCTAAAGTGCGAAGTCTGTAGTAGATGAGGATTTCATTTATCATTTAGGAAGAGTGAAGTACTTTATCATTTCAAGGATCATCTTGTGGAGAGCCCGATTGGAACCTGTAAAAACATTCAATGCAAGATATATATGAGATCATATCATCGTTGAGGTAGGCATTCCCATACTCGGATCAAAACTGACTTAAAAGACTAACTACTGCTCTGATACAAGAATGATCTTGTAATACATCACAAGTATAGACTCATGTGGACATAGTATGGACGCAACCATCTGTTTATGAATAGTCCATTATATAATGAATACAAAATTTCTCGCAACCTGGATTGTGGAAACTAGATTCAGGGTCTTCATTTCTACTTCCCGAAACAGTACGATTCTATCCATGTGAATGAATGTGTTGATGTCGAACATGGTAGAAACCACTTGATTACCAATCAATGATGTAAACTGTTAACAAGTGTGAGAGAAACCACCAGTGATGTCAATGGCCCTCAAAGTACCCAGTACAATCCATGAGATGTGAATAAATGTTTTGATGTCGAACATGTCACGGAATCCTTTGATCGAAGGTCAATGATGCAACCTATTGTCAAAGGCGAGAAACCTGCCATTGAGGCATGCAGATCCCAAGGTACTGACGATTTCTAGATCATATTTCTAGATAATGAGCTGAAGTCGATAGAAAGCGATCCGTCGCAGGCAAGCCCACAACACAAAATCATAGATCAAGTTGAAGAAATTTAGTTGCAAGGACTAACTCAGGGATGGTCAATATGGATGACAGATATTTTGCAGATGAATGGCTTATTGGCAGTGACCTCTTGAACACATAACGACACGACAGATGGCTTGGTGACAATTGACCCAAAGTTAATACCCAGAAATTGGCTGAAAACTTTCAATGTGGTTTGATCAACTGTTAGGCAAAAGATTTCCCAACCCAGGTGAATAAAAGTGTCGTGTTCAAGAGTGGTTACAAAGTATGAAAAACAGGCTCATTTTTCTCTCTTTTCCCCCACCATTTCTAGCAAGTACCTCTTTATTTTTGACAAGCTTGAGGAGGATAACATTTGCTTGATTATAAGCTCATCCTTCGGATGAGTGCAACTTAGTTTAAATTCGAACCCTAAGAAGGAGTGGTTCGTTCCTGTTTGTAATTGAACAGGTCCTTTACTGTGAAATTTTAACGAGTTCAGTATAGGAGAAACTAGGCGTTTTTTAATTTTAGAGAGTTTGAAAAAACTTAAGAAAACTCCAGGGTTGACCTTTTTCGTAAATTTGTGTCTCCCAAGCCCGAAAAAGTATAAAATAATACTTGAGAGAACCGCTTGATCTTTTACGACCAAGGAGTACTTTTCGTAATTAGTGCCCTTGATCCGAAAAACTAAAAAAGCGATCAATAACACGTCGTTTTATAACCAATATCGAATTTGAAACGACAAAAATTCGGCAATCTTTTCATGTTTTTACAGTCAGAAAAGAGCTGTACGTGGACCGTCTTTTAATTCCGTTTTAACGAGTTTAAAAGAAAAACTTGGTGATCTTTTCATGTTTTAGGAGTCAGAAAAGAGCTTAAAGGTGACTCTAAATGTTTTTTCGTCGAAAATGATAGATTTCGCCTGAATAATCCGTTATCCTGAACAAAAACGCAAACATTACTCATACCTGTTTGAAATGGATAAAAATGTCACAAAAATACCTTTCCAAAGTGAAACATAAACAAATTTGCAATTTATTTACTCAAAAAACTTATAAAAAGGGTCTTTGTCAATTCCTTTTTACCGTTTGAGTTTTAGGTGAGAAAATAGTGCTTTTGTTCAGAAACCTTCCCGTGAAGATTGCGGAAAATCCAACCGTTGGAATCGAACGCCGTCCTCTCCAGGTAATCCACATCATCCTACTCTTCATTTTTAACCGTTTCATTTTTTGTTTTAGGCTTTCATTTCATTTTTTGGAGGGTTTTTAGGCTTAAAACGCGCGCGTGGGGGCCCGCGGGTGTACCACTGCTGGCCTGCGGACCCCGACTTTTTCTCCATTGGGAAAAAGTCAGGGGTCCGCACCTTCCATGTAGACAAGGTGCGGTCTCACACACTGTGTCTAACCCGGAGGGTGCGGTCCCCGCCGCAAGGGTTTTTAACCCAAAATTTCTCAAAATTGGACCAAACAAAATAATTTCTAGCATTTTAATTTATCTTTTTACTTGATGCAGAGAGTATATCATGCTAGATTGGTGTGAACGAGAGCATGAGGACGTGGATGCTGCCGCATGGAATCATCAGCCTTCGCTTGATGCTTTGAAGGCGTGCGGCCTGTACAAATTCTGGGCCATTCCTGGCATGAGGGCTCAGGTGGATTTCTTACAGTGGCTGGTTGATAGATGGAGCATACAGGACCAGTGCTTCTTCATTGGTGGCCACCAGCTCGAAATCAAGCCAATGGACACATATTTCTTGACTGGTTTTCCTAAGAGAGGCGAAGATTTGACTCTATTCGGGGCTAGGCCAGGTGGCCAGTCTGTCGATAGCCTCCAGCTAGAGTTCTGCAACAGCTAGGCTAGAGACAAAGGGATAGACATAAAAACCATATCCCTTCCTGAACTCATGGTGATTGCGTTTACTGTCACTAGACTTTGCGGGAGTGCCACATTACATATTGCCACCGGATCCTAGATGCGTATGGCAGTTGATTGCTTTCGAGGCACCATCTTCAATTGGTGCGATGCTGTGTTGGCCAATGTGAAAGGCCAAATGACCAGGGCCAAGAACGGACAGCTAAAGACCTTTGGTTATGGGGCTTTGGTTGTGAGTTTTGGTCTGGAGAGGGTTCCCATGTTGATCCCGCAGCACCTTACTGTTGGAGCTGGGCTTCCTCAAGAGCCCAAACTGATGCGATGGGTCGCAGTTATGGCCCGTCACCCGGACGAGAGGACAGAGGTTGCTCGATTCAAACCTGAGTATTTCCAATGGTTGGAAAACCAGGTCTTTTCTATTCAGGACTTCCCTTACGCTGGGGTAGATTTTCGTGGTGACCCAGACATGGCTCTTCCACTAGGAGAGTAGTGGGATGACTCAGGTAAAATCATTTTCAACATTTTTCCTTTTTAAATTTTTTTATTTTATTTTTCCATCGTCCAAAAACTGATAGAAAAATTTTCAAATGCAGATGTGGGTCCACAGTGACCAGCCGCTCTTCAGCCTTACGAGAGGAAACAACCAGTTGCAGTCGTGCCAGCCCCATAAGACGAATCAATAGAGGTTTCGGCCAAGTTGGAGGGTCATCTCGAGCGCTTGACATGAGATATTCTGGAGACCACTATAGATGACATTCCTCGTTGACTTCAGCGCTATGTGATTGGGGTCCCGGGACCTTTTAGGAGGTTCCTTTGCAAGGTGGCCCGTGCAGTGGTTTCTTATCGAGATCATCACCAGTGATAGGATGATCGCCTATTGTGGGCACATATGACATTTTTGTTTTTTGTACTTATCATTTTTGCCGATCATAAGGTGTTTTTCAACCTATGATCGAGGACGATGTATTTTTTGACACACTCCTATATATATATATATCACTATTACCAGTTTATCTTGGAAATCATGTTATGGAATGGTTTTGAATTTACATGTATGATTATTGCAAATGTCTACTTAACATTCGAGAAGCAATTGCATCTGCTAATGTATTTAAATACCTTGGAATATGCTGATATTCAATATAATCAAATTCACGTTCCAAGAGATGCACTCTCAAAAATAATCTTAATAATACTGGATTTTTAATGGCATTCACTCTATTAAGCTGTAATACAACGAGTTCAGAATCTAACCTCACTATCAAACTCCGAATCCCAAATGAAATAGATTCAGATAATAACTCATTCACTGCACTATACTTGGCAATGTTGTTCATTGTTTGACCGAGGCTTACCCCATGCATAGATACTAACTCGTCAGAGGGCGAATAGATAACCCAAGCTGCGGAAGAAATGTTCCGTGTATTACGATAAGCACCATCAGCGAAGCCAATGTATGTTTGGAGAGGCATCGATATCTGCAATATCAAGAGTAAAACCAAGATAAGCAGGAATAATGACGAAAAAACACTCTCTAAGCTAAGCACACTTTTTAAACTACTGCCTCGGCCCACTTGGTAAAATAATCTACCGCAAGGATGATATACGCATGCCCCCCGGCCGAGTGAGGGTTACATGTAATAAAATCGATACCCCATTTGGCAAAAGGACCAATGGAAATTATAGGGTGGAGAGGAGCAGGTGGAGCGTGCATCTTTCGATAAAAAATTTGGCAATTGTGGCATTTTCAAACCGTAGTAATACAATCTTTAAACAAAGACGGCCAGAAGTAGCCAGCGCGCAATATCTTTTGGGCTGTGGCATACCCAGACATATGACCGCCACATGCTCCAGAGTGGCAGTCATTTGAAACCCTTTTAGCTTCCTCGTGAGTTAAGCAACGTCGAAAAATAGAGTCTACCCCACAGCGATAAAGAGTATCTCTAATAATCCTGTATTGTTGGGACTTGAATCGTATTTTCCGACGTTCTGACCTTGAAATTTCTGGCCGAAAGGATTTGGTCTGGAGATAAACGATGATATCCCCATACCACGGATCTAAAGTGCTGAGTAGAAACTAGGATTCGTCCACAATGGGCTCCTCCGCCACAGTTTCCGTGTCAGTACGCGGGAAGTCACACATTAACTCTGTAAAAACCAAAGATTTCTTAGACTTGGATTTCTCAAATTCCAAGTCAAACTCCTGCAGGATAACAATCCATTTAGAGTACTTGCCCCCTAGCAATTGCTTGGTCAAAATGTAGATCATAGTGTTGCAATCCGAAATTACTGTAGTTTTACATAGTCAAATGTAGTGACGAAAACGTTGGACAACTTGAACAGCTGCCAATGCCAATTTCTCCACATGTGAGTATTTTAGCTCAGTGGGATTTAAAGTTCAACTAAGGTAATATATCACATGTTCAGTACCGAATTCATCTTCCTGAACTAAGACCATTCCAATGGTGGAATGAGAGGCTGCGAGATACAAGAAGTAATCCTGGTTGTAGTTGGGAGGATGCAATAACGGTGCATGGGTAAACGCATGTTTGAGTGCATAAAAAGATTTCTGAGCTATCTCATCCCAATAGAATGAGTATTCTGTTTCAAAAACTGGGAAAAACCTTTTGTAACCTCGGCGTAGTTAGGAATGAATCGTCGTAAAAAGTTTTCTTTCCCTTGCAAACTTTGGAGTTGGCGAAGACTCGAAGGAGGAGGCAATTTGACAATTGCTTCGACCTTCAAGGGATCGACATGAATGCCAGTTTTCGAAACTAGAAACCCTAGCAATCGACCCATTTCTATACAAAAGACACATTTGTGTGGGTTCAACCGAATCCGATAATGCCAACACCTCATAAAGATTGCTCGTAAATGGACAAGGTGATTAGCTCGATGTAATGAATGAGCAGGCAAGTCATCGAGATAGGGTTGCACAATGTGCTTGATGTCATGAAACACATAAGAAATGGCCCTTTGAAAAGTTGCTCCGGCATTCTTGAGCCCAAAAGGTAACTTGCAATAAGCAAATGTCCCCCATGGACAAATGAAAGTTGTTTTTGGTTGATAGGCAGGTAGAATGTTGATTTGATTGTATCCGGAAAAACCATCCATGAAGGAGAATATTTCACTGTCGGCACAATCATCAATGATTTGGTCGATATAGGGAGTTGGGTAATTGTCCTTTGGACAGGCTCGATTGATGTCCCTATAATCGATACATATTCTTATTGTTCCTTGCTTTTTGTTAACCAGAACAATATTCGATACCCAATCCATTAACGGGATCGGATAAATGAAACCTTCTTTGAGTAATTTTTCAACTTCTGCTTTCATTGCAGCAGCTTTTCTTGGGTGAATCTAACGCAAACGTTGCCAGACGGGTTTAGCGTCCGGGTAAGTCTTGATCTCATGAACAACAATCGCGGGATCAATCCTGGCATTTCCTCATAGGACCAGGAAAACACGTCGCGGAATTCTTGAAATAGGGCCTTATATATTTGAATTTCGTCATCTGTACCCGAGGCACCTATATGAATGTTCTCAACAATTCCAGGCTTAACCGAAATGTCAATAGGAATAGTTTGAGAGATGTTTCCCAAATTTAACTCTGAATCTGGATGTTTCAGTGGATTCTGAGGTTCCTTAACATATTCAGTCGTAAAAATTGATGAGAAATCATTTTCAAAACGATCATTCTCAGGTAAAAACGAAGATCTGTGATGGAGATCTTCCCATGGTAAATCATCTACACATAGGATTTCACGAATTTGCTCATCAGAGTGAACAAGTTCAGAAAATGTGATTAAATCTTAGCTTGATGTGAAAAGTGATTCCTCACGGACCACATTCATGAAGTCAATTTCGGTTGAAAATGGGTCGGTAAACGATTGCACGGCCTCATACGCAATTTCATACTGACTCAAAGGCATGACATCACCAAATGGGTCTATCTTAGATTCAGAAGGAATGATCCAAGGATCATCATAAACAATGGTGTCTGACGTAATCATATGAATGGTTGCAAATGAAGACGATGCGTTGATCGGAGGAAAAGGAAAAGTTCCCAGTAAATCGGCATCTTTAACTAGTCCTACTCCAACATCCTTATACGGGATAGTCGTTTTACCGACATGCTGAATACTTTCAGAAGAGGCTGGGTCAGATGAAAAGTAAGCCAGCTGGTCTATTGTTACGATCTTTCCATTATGAGGAAATTTTATAACCTGAAAGACTGATGAAACGACCGCTGTCATAGCGTAAGACCAACTTCGACCCAAGAGAAGGTTGTAATCTAGAGGGGCATCAACCACCTCCACATCTAGATTAACGGTTTTTCCTTCAACCCCTATAGGAAAATCCTGTAGAATGCCAAAAGGATAAAACCCACGGCCATCAAAGGCCTTTAGAATTGTTGGGGATTGATTTAGCGAAGGAGAACCAAGCGATCTCCAACACTATATCGACATAATACACGTTGAGGTTCCCTCATCAATCACAGTTTGATGAATAGGCCTGCTTTTTACTATCACTGGAATCTGGAAAGCCATTTGATGAGGCAAACATGGTGTACTATTTTCTAGATCGAAAATTATTAGGTTCGATTCCTGAACGTCAACAGCTCCTATAGCCGACAAAAGTAATTTACGCTGTGCTGGACATGATTGTAGCACCTCCAAAGCCGACATTTCTGAGGGTGAAACAGCTAAATCCTCAACAATGTTATAGTTCTGAGCCACTCTCGCATGTGGATTGAAAGCTGACTTTCGAATTATACCCTTGGCGGGCGGTATGATTACCAAGTCTGGATTAGGTTTCTCGATCTGTAGTGGATCGGAACCGGGAGCTGAGGTTGATGGATTAGAATGAGAAGATTCTGCTTCTTTACCATCAACAGGACTTTTACTACCATAATCTTGCGATCGAGTCGCAATCCTAACATGGGACATCATCAGTATGGGTTCTTCATTGGCACTCGAGGAAGAACCTATCATCTTACTGTCTTGAGCTGGAAAAGGATCCTTCAAAACAGCAGGCGTTTGGGAACCTTTGACAATCTTCGCAACCTCTGCACGATGAGGGCAGTCTCTTGTAAAATGTTCATCATCACAAATGAGACAAGGATAATGAGGTTTGCGTTTTTCATCATTGGATTCCGATTTTTCAGGTTTCTCCTTTGAATTTTTTTCCATTTTATTCTTCTTCTTCCCTTTATTCTTCCCACCAGATTTTGATTTGGCTATAGATGACTCTACAGCGTGGATATTGGTGGAAATCTCTACAGAATAATCTCCTGTCGGGGAATCAGGCAAGGTTATGATAGGAAAATAATTCTTGGAAGACTTCTTCTTACTTTTAGTGTTAACCATACCAATCATACCATCGGCGGCATGAGATCCCGAAGGAGCTGCAGCGATTTGATTTTGCTTGGGAAGATCGGGGATTTTCTCGTGTAACGTACCTGACTGAGTATAGACCAAGTCAAGGTACTGTGCTTGAGAAATTACTTGCTCCTCAGTAACAACTCTGGCTTTAGCTACATCTTCAGTGACCTTTGGCAACAAAGATTTCACAAACCACTCAGCCAAGATCTGATCCAGAATAAAAACCTTCACTAAACGCCGTCGACGTCTCCACTCATGAATATGATCTGAAATGTAAGTGGACGTCGATTGTTTTAACGAAGTTAACAATTCCGTGCCATTGTCATATTGGACTGGCAACTGAAAATGAGTTAAAAACGAGGTAGCTAACTGACTAAAATTATAAAAAGTGCCTCGTGGTAACTCAATGTACCACTTGGCTGCGAGACCAATTAGAGTGCGCTGGAAAAGTCTTAGACAGATTGAATCATCTGAAATGGAGTTAGACGCGCACCAGAGGTGGTAAGTCATCACATGGTTCGACGGGTCCTCTCCTGATTTACCTTCAAACTTAGGAATGTCACTAGGCAACTTATTCGACATTGGCGGCCAAAACGGAAGATAATTAATGGGATCGTTCGTTAGGCGCGATAAGTAAGGCAAGTCCAAAGTTGCGATAAATGGTAACTGACGATTAGGGCCCCTAAAACTCTGAGTCATGAGACTAGCCTCAGGAGGAGGATATCCAAGATAACTAGGAATAGGAATTGCATTTGGGATATTGTATCCTCCCGGAAAACCAGGATTAACCGGACCGTACTGGGATTGTTGAGGTTGTTGATAAGTGTACCCAGGGTACGGTTGATACTGATAGACTAGCTGCTACACAGCAGGACCAAATTGGTACTGTCCCTGGTACAGTTGATAAGTAAATTGTGGTTAACTTGTGACAACCATACTTGAACCTGGTTGTCCTACAGGCATCTGAACCGAAGTTTGAATCGTAGATCCAGATGGTGGTAAAGATGTTTGAGGAGTAGATACAGGAACAGTAGAAACCGGAGCTATCGATACTCCTGAAGTAGGTGGGGTAGATTGAACAGATGTTGCGGCAGTTGTAGCAATTGTTTGAGGGGGAGTACGAGGCGTACTAGGCCCAGGATGAGAAACTACCGAAGGTACAGAAGTTTGAATGTTAGACTGGACTGGTTGCTGGGGTGTACCAGAAACTAAGTGTTGTCCAGTTTGAGATGACAACTGTACATTTGGCTGCAACACCTGTTGAGTTTGCGATGGATCCCACACTATATTCATTCCGGGGTACGGACCCATAATAGGTTGATAATATTGAGGACCATAACCGGGTTGAGGGTAGGATTGATAATTTAAAGGTACATTTCCCATTCCTTGAACATACGTTTGACCGGAGGGTGGTTGTAAACCTTGGTTTGAGTACTGACCTTGGGGTTGATACCCTTGAGGCACGTACTGATACTGGGGTTGACCTTGAGGTATAAATTGATATTGGGGTTGACCTTGGGGTACATATTGAGTCTGGGGTTGACCTTGAGGAACGTACTGTCCCGTAGGTATGTACTATCCTTGAGGTTGCCCCCCAGATGCAAATTGGGTACCTTGAGGTTTCCCCCTAGGCGATAATTGAGGCTGCCCCCCAGGCGGTAACTGGCCACCTTGAGGTTGAGGATTGGGAATAGAACCTGACATCATGAGAATGTCTTCTATGCTCAACGGCTTAGTACCATTGCTTCCAGTTAATAACCCTTGCTCAATGGGTTGAGGAGATGCTCCCGAAAAAGTACCAGAAAGTGACTGATACCCAGAGGGAACAGAAGGACCGCTGTATAATAAGGATTTGGGTGATTGAGTAAACATGGACGACTGTCTTGACATATTTAACAGAGGATAATAACCTCTAGGTGTTGGGTGATAAGGAACGCGGGGTGGTGAAAAACTTAACCCTGGGTTTTCTAAGAAATTAGTCAAAGAAAGATACCAAGTACTGCTCCTAGGTGGACTGTAAAAAATTGATTCACGCTCCCTTAGCTCAATAACAGGTTGATTTCAGGGATAGGGATGCCTACTTCTTCTTCCGGAGTAGCAAGTTATTCAATAGCTATAAGTCCAGAAGGAAGATCTTGGGTGATTACTCTTTCTACCCTAGGTGAACCAGTACCACTAGAAGCTGGAGAAGCAAACCTCGATGTCGAAGTAGCAGCAAATTCACTTTCAGGTTCAGATATTTCAGGTTCCTCACCTATATCACTAGTAGATGAAAAGCTACCAGTAACTTCGGAAACAGACACTGACTGCGGATTATAATCTGCTACTAATGCTTGAAAATCAGGATGTACCACCAAAGGAGACTCTCCTTCTTCAGGTGACCCAACTCTACTGTCTCTAGGAGTTACGAGGACTTTTAAGCCTTCAAGCTGGCTCGATGAAAACTCAGGAGGTTGGCCCCGAAGTCTTCGGGACTTCCTCAGTAATTCAGCCACAGTTAAAAACTTTTAACTACTTCACACGCAAACAAAGTAAAATATCAATGAAAATCACCTAAAGCCTCTAAAGAACCAAACAAATTTGAATCACACGCCTAAAGAATCTAGGAGATCAAACACACACAAATAGTAACTTTCCGTATAGAAAACACTAGTTGGTGATGAAATCCAACGTCGCAGAGTTCAATACAGAAATGGCGGTTGGAACAGTTACCCCGGCAACTTGCTTAATGAATATACTGGCACAAGTTCCTCCTCTTAACTGTCTCGAGTGAAGAGAAACCCCCAGAAAATCCAAGTGAGTCTAGCCGATGTCTGCTCCAGGTACAGTGGGATCTTCCCACCACTGTCACCTAAGGAAGAATCCTAAAGAATATGGCCACTAAGGTTACCAACTGAAACAAATATACCTGGGGGAACAGTCTACGATCCGATACGCATGCAAGGGCAGAGTAGCAAGCTCAATCCCCTTGAAGGCTCCTTGACATAATCCAAGGTTTACCAACAAGTGACCCCAGGCTCCTCGACAATGGTTAATCTGAGGTTTACCTTTTTTAATACGTGAATATCTGGCGTCATTCCCAATGAGGAAGGATTGATTCCCACATTGGTTCAGACACGATCTCGTGCTTCTCCTTTAAGAGGAGCTTTCCCAGAGCATAAATGCAACAATTGGATTTCTTCCCTACCACAAGATACAGCTATATGTTTGTTTTTACTGTCTTGGAGAGTTAATTACTCTCCTACTCCAAGACACTAGCCTAAGCTAAGTTGGTGTATCAGAGCCCTAGAAATAAAAATGTTGCTAGATGAATTTTACTTTAAGCGTTATTTTTTATTGGTTTTTGTTTAAGTCAAAAGGTGCGGGGATGAAACTTGTGGTATGAAGACTCGACTCAAAATCACTAAAAATGCACCTAAGATGATTCAAACAATCTTTTATCTTCGATGAACTTCTAGCTAAGAAAGAATTTGAGAATGCAAATACTTTGTAAACACAAATCCTTCTTAACAAACAACTTAAAAGAAGAGTTTTTGTCCTTTCCAATGCACTCAAAACGAGACAACTAGTTATTTCACAAAAATTTTCCTTTTTCGTTTCAAAGCACTCAACCACTACAAAAAGCAAACTTTTTCCAAAAGATATATATATATATATATATATATATATATATATATATATATATATATATATATATATTTTTATAAAACACTCAAAACTATGCAGAGAACTAACTTTGAGATCTATAAACTATAAAAACCTATTTGAAGTCAAAGCCTACAAGATGTATTTTTTAAGGATGTTTTACTTAGCAAGATGTAAGCTAAGGACCAATTTATGCAGAATCACAAATCAATCAAGAACAACCAATTTTGTTTTCTTTTTAAAAAATGAAAATCCAAACTTTTAAACACAAGCTTTTTGAAGTTTTGTAAAGAGAAACACAAAGCGGATTCCTCAACAAGGGGAGATTTCATAAATGGTCAGACTCATAAGAAGGCTGGTAGACACCAAGGTGATCTGGGGTCCCTACAGCTTCTAAGCTCATAGCTACTACAAGACCAAAATGAAAAACAAACCCAATAAGCAAAACTCCTAGGAATTTCACCTAAAACCCTAACACCAATGAAATCAACCTAAGGAAAGCTTCTGACAGGTTATATGCAGGTCTGGGCAGTAGATAATAACTTCTAAACAAAAACTAAGCTGACTAACAGAGGAAATCTTAGGTTTTTCAAACTTTTTGACAAGGTCCGCAGGCCCACAGTTAACACAGGTGCGGTCCCGCTCTGTGCTAAAAGAAAAGGTGTGGATAGGTACGCACTATGTCAAAAGGCTAGGGTGCGGTCCTCTCCAAAGCTATGAAAAACGAAAAATAACCCTAGATCTACAAACTCTACCCAATTCCACACACAACAAGCCAAAAATAGAAACAAAAACACAGTTTCTCAAGTCAAAGTAAAAACAAGGAAAAAATCAAGTCCCCAGTATGGTCGCCATTTTGTCACACGGAATAAGTCGATCTTGCGGACAAGATAGACCTTCCTAGAATCTAAAGAAGACCTAATGACAAGAAAACCAACCAGACACTATCTTTCTCTAAATATGCTTTTATAAACAAAGGCAAACAAGTGTTTTAGGGCCTACCTTAGGTCCAACGCAAGTTTGTGGATGCCCTCGCTCCTTCGATCCAAATGAGCTCCTTTGTCGTGAATCTACAAACACAAACAAGCAAACATATTAAATAGCACCTGAAAAGCCAATATCATAAAACATATTTAACATGAAAGTCAAGGAGTTCATGAAACAAATAACATGAGATACTTGTTGAGAAAAATTAGTTCGATTGTATTAATTCAAAAGAAGAATAATTTACAACCTGTGCCTTGACGCTGTACAAGCTCCTCCCAGGGTCCAGCAAGAAGTCTCCTCTACTTTGACAAGTTTCACTCACTTCCCAATGAAGCCAAAAAGGCATGTGATCTCTCCTCTTAAGCTCAACTAGGAAGTCTTAATTTCACCAGAATTTACCCTAAAAAATGTTCAGCTTCTAACCTCCTTAGCAACCAGCCCAATGCCTAAATTTATAGTGAAATGGAGGGAAGTTACTATTGGAAATAATACTGAGAGGGGGGGGTGAATCAGTATTATCAAGTTCTTTTAACAAATCTTCCTTATTTACACTTTGAATTATTTTTGCATATCAGTACCATAAAATAATGAGCATGAACAAGAAAAACAGATAGTCACACCAAAGAACACCAGATATAAGGTGGAAACCCAATGTGGGTGAAAACCACTTGCTGTAATATGTCTCTATCTTCTTTCAAATTAGAAACTCCTTTTACAATGATTTTGTACTGGTGCAGTCCTTTACTAGTACGCAGGCTGCAACCTGCAGAGAGCTACAACTCTCTCTCGTTTTCCAGTCTCTCCTGGAAGGGAGCTACAACCCCCTACTTCTTTTCTTACAAGGACCACTTTTCATAAATTTTCAAAATGGATCCATAAACATCAAATGATCATCAAGTACATGTAAATTACACAGTCAACTGGAGTAACCAAATCAACAATAACAAAACTAAACCCAGAACACCTTATCAACAGAAAAAATTCAGTCAACAGAAGATCTTTAAGACAGATACGCAGTTTTTCTTTCTCTGGCCTGCATCGCTACGCACTTCACCTTCTGCTTCCCTGCGTATACCCGCAGAGAGCCTTCTGCTGCACCACGTACCCACGCACTGCTTCTTCAATCGCGCTACGTACTGTTACTGTAGGTACGCACCCAGAGACACTATCGCGCTGCGTACTGCTACTGAAACCATGCATTCATAGATACTATCGCGTCGCGTACTTTTACTGTGCGTACGCACCTGAACCTCTGTTGCGCTGCGCACCCACGCAGTTCTCCTTCTTCTGATCTGCGTACCCACGCAGTTCTTCTGTTTCTGCTCTGCATACCCACGCAGCTCTTCTGTTTCTGCTCTGCGTACCCACGCACTTGCACCGTTAATCACCTGCGTACTTCTGATTAGGGCCGAATTGGCAATTCACTAGAGAGCTACAGTTAGTCGGATGCCCAGATCTGATCATGTGCTCGAGAGATCACCCTTCACAGATTCGCTTTCAACTTCACTTTCATATAGATCAAGCTTTTAAAACAATAACCCAATATTTCAGATCTTAAGATATTCAATTTTCAAAAGATACTTAGCCAAGTGATCTCCTTTGCTTTATATAGGCAAGCTCCTCCTAAAATCATGGATCAATACCATAGATAACCAATACCAGGGGCCCAAAAACATGGGGCTCAATAATAATAATAATATAAAACAATACCACGGGCCAAAACCATAGAATCAAGAGCGGCAGGCTAAATACCACGGGCCAAACATAGGAAACCCCACGTGAACGCGCTTCTCTGCCTTGAAGTAAGTGAAACTGGGGGTACGCACCTTCTGAACGGGTGACCTGCGTGCCTGGTCGCGGTCCCTTCACGGTGTACCTATGTGTACGCATCTTCTGAACTGTTCTCCTGCGTACTTCTTAATTTTCAACATTTTGAGAGCCTGATCAGAGCATTGCCACTTGGGGGTGTTGCCATCAAGTACAACATCTGTAACATAGAGCCATACCAGAATCATAATGCCAACAATCTCCCCCTTTGGACTTGATGGCAACCTCAAAATCTTCAGCTTCATTCTCCCCCTTTGACATCAAGGGCAAAGGGTTATGCTCCCCCTAAGAGCATGCTCCCCCTGAATATGAACCAGATCTGCAAAGAAGAACCATAATCCACCAAACACCATAAATGACCATGAAAGAGATAGAGACATATTGCAGCTATATTCAGACCAGCTTCCATGATCTCCTTCTGTACATCCTCCATAATGCCAACAATGCATTATATGCTCCCCCTGAACCTATGCCATTCAATCTTCAACCAATCCGCCACCCAGCACATGTACGCATATACCCCAGATGAACCATGCGTACAACGATCAATCAGAAGAGATTCAACAACAAGATGATGCATCAACAACCCCCAGCTTTTGCCTGAGGTATTCAAAAGTCTCCTTGGGCAATGGTTTGGTGAGTATATCAACAACTTGTTCCTTAGAGGGAACATACTCCAACTTGACCTTCTGTTCAGGCACTTGTTCTCAGAGAAAATGATACTTGATTGGTATGTGCTTGGTTTTTGAATGCATGACTGGGTTCTTTGAGATGATGATTGCACTTGTGTTATCACATAATATGGAGATAGGTGGTGTACAAGTGATTTGAAAATCCTGCAAGGTATGCATCATCCAAAGAAGTTGAGTGTAGCAAGATGCAACAACAACATATTCCGCTTCAGCTGTAGACAAGGCAATCGAACTCTGTTTCTTGCTGAACCAAGATACTAGTCTGGAACCCATAAAGAACGCACCACCACTTGTGCTCTTCCTGTTATCCACGCTTCCAGCCCAATCTGCATCTGTATAAGCATGAAGTGTGAGATCTGTATCTCTTGGATACCATAAGCCATAATTTTGAGTCCCTTTAAGATATTTGAAAATTCTCTTCACTGCCTGAAGATGAGTCTCCTTCGGATTTGCCTGAAATCTTCCAACTATTCCAACTGCGTGCATGATGTCTGGTCGGGTACCTGTCAAATAAAGTAAACTTCCAATCATAGATCTGTAGGTTGGTTGATGCACTGCTGCAGATTCATCATTTGCACTGAGGCTACATCCTGTGACCATGGGTGTACATACTGGTTTTGCATCTTCCATGCCATATTTCTTCAAAATCTATTTGAGATACTTGGTTTGAGACAAAAAGATCCCTCCTTCTTTTTGTTGGATTTGCAAACCAAGAAAATATGTCAGTTCTCCCAGCAAGGACATTTCGAATTCTTTCTGCATCACTAAGGCAAAGCTTTGACTGATAGCTTCTTCATTGCTGCCAAAGATAATGTCATCTACATACACAACAAGTATTAGCAATTTGTCATTTTCAACTTTTATATAAAGATTGCTATCTGCTGATCCTTTTGAAAAGCCTTGTTGATGAAGATATTTGATCAAATGATAGTACCAAGCCCTTGGAGCTTGTTTGAGACCATATAGAGCCTTTTTCAATCTGCATACAAGATTTGGATCATTTCCAAGAATGAACCCATCTGGCTGCTCAATGTATACTTCTTCTTCAAAGTCTCCATTCAGAAAGGCTGATTTCACGTCCATTTGAAATACTTTGAAGTTTTGAAAGCTTGAGAGAGCAAGGAACATTCGGATGGCCTCAAGTCTTGCAACAGGAGCAAAGGTTTCTTCAAAGTCTATTCCTTCTTGCTGCGCATACCCTTTACAAACAAGTCTGGCCTTGTTTCGAATTACTTCTCCATTTTCATTCAATTTATTTTTGAAGACCCATTTTGTTCCGATAACATTCTTATCCTTTGGTCTAGGAACCACTCCCAAGTGTCGTTCTTTTTGATCTGCTCAAGTTCTTCATCCATTGCTTTCACCCAACATTCATCTTTGCATGCCTCTTTCACATTTTGTGGTTCAGTGGAGGAGAGTAATGCCAAATAGCTTGAAGCTTCTGCAACTGTTCTTCTTGTTTGTACACCTGCTTCTTTCTGCCCCACAATCTGAGATTCTTGATGATTCTTCTGAACATATCTGGATGGAGTCTTCTCTTCTATTCTTGTCTACTCCTCTGGTTCTTCTTGAGGTTCTTCTTCTTCATCATTCTGTCTTTGAGCGTAGCCTTCATCTTCTTCGATGTCTTCATGATGTACTTGCCTAGGAATGTATCCCTTCTCATCAACCACTACATCAATGCTGTCAACAATTCTGCCAACTCTTTTATTGTAGCACTTGTATGCTTTGCTATGTGGAGAATAACCAAGAAGAATGCCTTCATCTGCTCTAGGTTCAAGTTTGCCAAGTTGCTCATCAGTATTCTTAATATAACATTTGCTCCCAAAGATTTTGAAGTGCTTTACCGAAGGAGTCTCACCACACCAGAGTTCATGAGGGGTTTGATTGCTGTTCACCCGGACATTTGTTTTGTTGAGAATAACAACCGCAGCATGTGCAGCTTCACCCCAGAAAGTTGCAGGAGTTCCTGACTCATCAAGCATAGCACGAGCCATTTGTTGGACAGTTCTGTTCATTCTTTCCACAACTCCATTCTGCTGAGGAGTTCTAGCTGTAGAGAATTCTCTTCTTATCCCATGTTCTTCACAGAAATCAAAAAATTCATTTGAGGTAAACTCCCCACCTCTGTCGGATCTGAGGCACTTAATTTTGTATCCTGATCCATTTTCAACCAAGGCTTTGAAGGATTTGAATTTTTCGAATGCTTCATCTTTGTGCTTCATAAGTCCTAACCAGACAAACCTGGAGAAATCATCAATGAATAATATCAAGTATTCTTCTCCTCGAGGTGTCCTTTTCCTGAATGGACCACATGTATCTGTATGAACTAGCTCAAGAGGCATGCTAGCTGATCCTTCCTTTTCTGGAAAGTTAGTTCTGGTTTTCTTTCCAAACTGACATGATTTGCATATGGTGTTGTCTGGAATTTTGATATCTGGAAGATCGCGAACTGCCTGATATTTGCATGCTTTCCTTATTTGTGAAAAGCTTAGATGCCCCAACCTCCGATGCCATAACCAGTGTTCATCATCCTTGCTTAGATAGCATTGTTGTTGTACTTCTTCAAATATGTATAGATTATTTGGAGTTCTTTTACCTTTGATCACCGTTTTACCTGTATCAAGATCACGAACAAGAAATCCATTTGTTCTAAATATCACCTCGGTTCCTTGACCACACATCTGGCTGACACTTAGAAGATTATGTTTCAATCCATCAACATACAAAACATTTCCAGCCTTGACCTTTTCTTTTAACTGAGCAATGCCTTTTCCTTTTATAGTTGCAGGAGTATCATTTCCAAAAGAAACTTTCTTTCCCTTTTCTAGAGCAGAATATGACTCAAGTTTTTCTTTATCACCTGTCATATGCTTCAAACATCCACTGTCAATGTACCATAGATTTTCCTGTCCCTCTGCATAAAATGCTATCCCACATCTTTCTGTTTGTGGTTCCTTTATTCTCCATGTTTTGGTGCTTGAGGCTTGTTCCTTTGTCTGCTGAAACCTGCTCCTGCATTCAAAATCTTCATGACCAAAGTTATTGCAAATAGAACATTCAACTTCATTTTCAAGAGCCGAAAAGTTGTTATAGGTCCTTTTTGTAATCCCGGTCATACTTCTTTGCTTTTGAGCTTCTCTAGTCATGATTGTTTTATATGCGACACATTGAGCTTCTTTGTGACCAAAGTTATGGCAAGAGAAACATTGTCCATTGAAGAAACTTTTGCGGTTATCAAATCTACCGGCCAAGTGATTGTAATTTCTATTGTCATCCATTCTTGAACCAAATTGAGAAGATTTTACCTATGGCTGGTTGTAGCTTTTGTTCACCCTTAAGACGGATTGCCCCTGATAGTCTCTGTTTGCAATTCGTCCCTGCTTTACCTGATGGTCTCCATTGTGCTTTTTCTCATTCCTTTTTGCTGCATCAAGATAACTTTTTGAGGTGGATGCTTGAGAAGTTTCTCCATTATAGCCCAGACCTGTCTTGTTTAGTGGAGAATGTTGTACATTGATAATCTCATCCAGAGTTTCAGATCCTTTGACAAACTTAAGATTAATAGCTTTTGTTTTCTCAATCTCTTTTCTAAGAGCAACAATTTCACCTTCTAATTTTTCAAGATGTTTTTCCTTTTCATCAATTTGAAATTGTAGAGTATTAATGATCATATTCTTTTCTTCTATACATCTCTTGAGTCTAGTAATTTCTTCATAAAGGCTATCCACATCTATAGCATCCATATAATCATCATCTTCAAATGCCATTAACAGTTTATAGTCATTGCCTCGTTCATCTTCATCACTATTTGATAGACCATCACTATCTTCATGAGTGTAGTAGCTTTTCTTATTTGCACTCTGTTTCTTGTTCCATCTAGCAGGTTCCTTTCCTTTATCCTTATAAGGACATTTTGCAGCATAATGACCTACTATTCCACAAGCAAAGCATTAAAAAGGTAACTTACCTCTGAACCTTCCAGAACCCCTTTGAAGATTTCTGACAAAATTTGATTCTTCTTCTTCTTCTTCTAGCACGTGACTTGCTTCATAATACTCTCCTTTGCCTAAAGCCTTGAAAGTAGCTTCTCTTCTGTCTGATGGACCTCCCTTTCTCATTTCATAAGCAGTTAGAATTCCGTGTAGCTGAGACATGGTAAGAATTCATAGATTTTCCTTTTCTTCTATTGCAGACACTTTAGATTCAAACTTGGGGGATAATGATCTTAGAAATTTTTCAACCACAATAGCCTCTTTTATTTCTTCACCCAAGTTTTTCATGCAATTAACAATCTCATCTACCCGAAGAAAATAGTTAGCCACACTTTCATCATTATACATCTTGAGATTCTCATACTGAATCCTGAGGGTTTGAAGTTTAGCACGCTTTACCTGTTCATCTCCTTCGTAGCTCAAGACAATCTTGTCCCATATTTCTTTTGTGGATTTATATTGCATAACCTTTACGAATTCTATTTGAGATAAGCATCCCATCAAAGTATTGACTGCTTTAGCATTTGTTTCATATTTCTTCTTTTCGGCCGTATCTGTAGGAGTAGCTGAAGGAAAAGTGTAGCCTGTATCTATGATATCCCAAACTTCTGTACCAAGAGATTGAAGATAGGCAGTAACTCTTACCTTCCAATAATTGAAGTTTGTCCCATCAAATATTGGTGGCCTGATTGATGCTTCCCTCTCGTAGTTGCTCATGATGAATGATCTTCCTTCAAGCGATCAAGCTTCTCCGAAGGACCTGCTTTGATACCAATTGTTGGAAATAATACTGAGAGGGGGGGTGAATCAGTATTATCAAGTTCTTTTAACAAATCTTCCTTATTTACACTTTGAATTATTTTTGCATATCAGTACCATAAAATAATGAGCATGAAAAAGAAAAACAGATAGTCACACCAAAGAACACTAGATATAAGGTGGAAACCCAATGTGGGTGAAAACCACCTGCTGCAATATGTCTCTATCTTCTTTCAAATTAGAAACTCCTTTTACAATGATTTTGTACTGGTGCAGTCCTTTACCAGTACGCAGGCTGCAACTTGCAGAGAGCTACAACTCTCTCTCGTTTTCCAGTCTCTCCTGGAAGGGAGCTACAACCCCCTACTTCTTTTCTTACAAGGACCACTTTTCATAAATTTTCAAACTGGATCCATAAACATCAAATGATCATCAAGTACATGTAAATTACACAGTCAACTGCAGTAACCAGATCAACAATAACAGAACTAAACTCAGAACACCTTATCAACAGAAAAAATTCAGTCAACAGAAGATCTTAAGACAGATACGCAGTTTTTCTTTCTCTGGCCTGCGTCGCTATGCACTTCACCTTCTGCTTCCCTGCGTATACCCGCAGAGAGCCTTCTGCTGCACCGCGTACCCATGCACTGCTTCTTCAATCGCGCTGTGTACTGTTACTGTAGGTACGCACCCAGAGACACTATCGCGCCGCGTACTGCTATTGAAACCACGCATTCATAGATACTATCGCGCCGCGTACTTTTACTGTGCATACGCACCTGAACCTCTATTGCGCTGCGCACCCACGTAGTTCTCCTTCTTCTGATCTGCGTACCCACGTACTTCTTCTGTTTCTGCTCTGCGTACCCACACAGCTCTTCTGTTTCTGCTCTACGTACCCACGCACTTGCACCGTTAATCACCTGAGTACTTCTGATTAGGGTCGAATTGGCAGTTCACTAGAGAGCTACAGTTAGTCGGATGCCCAGATCTGATCATGCGCTCGAGAGATCACCCTTCACAGATTCGCTTTCAACTTCACTTTCATATAGATCAAGCTTTTAAAACAATAACCCAATATTTCAGATCTTAAGATATTCAATTTTCAAAAGATACTTAGCCAAGTGATCTCCTTTGCTTTATATAGGCAAGCTCCTCCTAAAATCATGGATCAATACCATAGATAACCAATACCAGGGGCCCAAAAACATGGGGCTCAATAATAATAATAATATAAAACAATACCACGGGCCAAAACCATAGAATCAAGAGCGGCGGGCTAAATACCACGGGCCAAACATAGGAAACCCCACGTGAACGCGCTTCTCTGCCTTGAAGTAAGTGAAACTGGGGGTATGCACCTTCTGAACGGGTGACCTGCATGCCTGGCCGCAGTCCCTTCACGATGTACCTGCGTGTACACATCTTCTGAACTGTTCTCCTGCGTACTTCTTAATTTTCAACATTTTGAGAGCCTGATCAGAGCATTGCCACTTGGGGGTGTTGCCATCAAGTACAACATCTGTAACATAGAGCCATACCAGAATCATAATGCCAATAGTTATTAGGTCCTCCTTCAAAGGGATAAAGCCCTCCTTCAAAGGGATAGCTCCTCTCATCAAGGGATTAGCTCCTTCTCTTTTGGGATGCATGAACCACCTAAGAGCGGAAAATCCACGTCAAAATTCCTTCTAGAATCATCTAGAATTAACCCAAAGTGAGTTTTTTAGAATAAACTTGCGCCTTTTTGACTTTCACAGGGGTCCGCACCCACACCTTTAGGGATAGAGTGGGCAGGTCCGCAGTTTTTGTAAACAGAAGGTGCGGGACCGCAGGTAACAGTGAGAGAAAGTGCGGAACCAGAGTTTCATTGATTTTTAATGTCTTTCTCTTATTTTCAAAGCTTGACTTGAAGAGCTGAGGTCTTAGACTTGCTTAGGAGGACAGTACAAGTGATGATAGACCCATACTGACTACAAATAATCATGATGACGATATTTTTGTGTAACAAGATTGGAAACATATTTTCCTTCGCTGAGATCGTGAGATTTCAGGCTGAAAAGATTGGGTTTGGAGATAGACAATGATATCTCCGTACCATGGGTCAAGAGTACTGATACGAAACAAGGATTCATCCGTAATGGGTTCTTCCGCCACAGTTTTAGTATCAGCACGCAGGAAGTCACACATCAGTTCCGCAAAAACCAAAGATTTCTTTGACTTGGCTTTTTAAAATTCCAAGTCAAATTCCTGCAGAATGACAATCCATTTGGAATACTTGCCCCCTAGCAATTGTTTAGTCAAAATATACGCTATAGGGTTACAGTCAGAAAGGACCGTGGTTTTGCGTAATAAGATGTAATGACGAAAACGTTGGACAACTTGAACTGCTGCCAAGGCCAATTTCTCCACATGCGAATATTTTAACTCAGTTGGATTTAGAGTTCGACTAAGATAATAAATCACATGTTCACTCTCGAATTCATCTTCCTGAACTAAGACCATCCCAATGGTGGAATGAGAAGCGGCGAGGTACAAGAAGTAATCCTGGTTGTAGTTCGGAGGATGCAATAACAATGCATGGGTCAACACGTATTTAAGTGCATCAAAAGATTTGTCAGCTATCTCAGCCCAAAAGAATGGAGTGTTATGTTTCAATAGCCTGGTAAAACCTTTCGTTATCTCGGCGTAGTTAGGAATGAAACGACGTAAAAAGTTTTCTTTCCCTTGCAAACTTTGGAGTAGGCGAAGAGTTGAAGGAGGAGGTAATTTAAAAATAGCTTCGACCTTCAAGGGATAGACATGAATGCTGGTTTTCGATACAAAAAATCCTAGTAAACGACCCATTTCTATACAGAAAAAAGATTTGTGCGGATTCAGCCTAATTTGATAATGCCTACATCTCATAAATATTGCTCGTAAATGAGTGAGATGGTCGGCTCTACGTAATGAATGGGTAGGTAAATCATTGAGATAAGGCTACACAATATGCTTGATGTCATGAAACGCATAAGACATAGCCCTTTGAAAAGTTGCTCCGGCGTTCTTCAATCCAAAAGGTAACTTGCAATAAGCAAATGTCCCCCATGGACAATTGAAAGCCATTTTTGGTTGATCGGCAGGTAGAATGTTAATTTTATTGTAACCGGAAAATCCATCCATAAAGAAGAAAATTTAATTTCCGGCACAATCGTCAATAATTTGATCGATATAGGGGGTTGGATAATTGTCTTTGGGACAAGCTCGATCAATATCCCTATAATCAATACATATTCTTATTGTCCCTTGATTTTTGTTAACAGGAACAATATTTGATACCCAATCTGTTAAAGGAATTGGATAAATGAAACCTGCTCGAAGTAACTTCTCAACTTCTGCTTTGATGGCAGCATCTTTTCGTGGGTGTATCTGACGCAAACGTTGCTGGACAGGTTTAGCATCCAGGTAAGTTTTAATTTCATGAACAACAATTGACGGATCGATTCTCGACATTTATTCATATGACCAGGCAAACATGTCATGGAATTCTTGAAATAGGGCTTTACATGTTTGGATTTCATCGTCCGTACAAGAAGCACCTATATGAATGTTTTCGACAATTCCAGGTTTGACTGAAATGTCAATAGGAACCGTTCGAGAAATATTTGCTAAATTTTGCTTAGAATCAGGATGTTGCAATGGATTTTGTGGTTCTTTGACATGATTAGCAGTAAAAATAGATGAAAAATCATCTTCAAAATGATCAAGCTTAGGTAAAAATGAAGATCGTTGATGAAGATCTTCCCATGGTACATCATCAATAGATAATAGTTCCCGAATCTGCTCATCAGTATAAACAAGATTAGAAAATATTGTTGAATCTGAGGTTGATATTGAAAATGATTCTCCATGGATCACATTCATTGGATCAAAATTGGTTGAACTAGTCAGAAAATGACTGTAAAGCTTGATAAGCAACCTCAAAGGGACTCAAAGGCATGGCATCACCAAAAGAGTCCACCTCGGAATCGGATGGAACAATCCAAGGATCTTCAAAAGCAATGGTGTTTGAAGAAATCATATGAATAGTTGTGAAAGGAGGCGATACATTGGGAGGAGGAAATCAAAAAGTTCCTAGTAAACTAGAATCTTTAACTAAACCTACCCCAACATCCTTATAAGGGATAGTTGTTTTACCGACATGTTGAATACTCTCAGAAGAGGATTGGTCGGATGAAAAGTAAGTTAACTGATCTATTGTAATGATATTTCCATTATGTGGGAATTTAATAAGCCGAAAGACTAATGAAACAACATCAGTCATCGCATAAGACCAACTACGACCCAAAAGAAGGTTGCAATCCGGAAGGGCATCAACCAACTCCACATATAGATTAACAGTTTTTCCTTCAACCCCTATAGGTAAGTCCTGCAAAATGCCATAAGGATGAAACCCTCGGCCATCAAAGGCTTTTAGAATCGTCTGGGATTGATTAAGTGTAGGAGAACCAAGTGCTTTCCAACACTGTATCGACATAATACACGTTGAAGCTCCCTCATCAATCGCAGTCCTAAAGCAAGGTCTGTTTTTTACTAACACTGGAATCTGGAAAGCCATTTGATGAGGTAGATGAGGTGTACTATTTTCTAAATCAAAGATTATAAGGTTTGAGTCTTGAAGATCAACATCTCCTATAGCCGAGAATAGCAATTTTCGTTGTGCTGGACATTATTGCAGCACCTCCAAAGCCAACATTGTTGAAGGATAAATAGCTAAATCTTCAACAATGTTATAGTTCTAAGCAGCTCTCGCATGTGGATTGAAAGCTGACTTTTGAAGTATACCTTTAGCAGGCGGTTTGATTATTAAGTTTGGATTAGGTTTCTCAATCTGTAGCGGATCGAAACCAGAAGGAGCTGAGGTTGATGGGTTGGAATTAGAAGATTCTGCTTCCTTACCACCAATAGGACTCTTATTTCCATAATCTTGCGATCGCGTTGCAACCCTAACATGTGACATCATCATTATGGGCTCTTCTAAGGCATTTGAGGAAGAACCTAACATCTTACTATCTTGACTAGGAAAAGGATCCTTCAAGACAGCGGGCATTTGGGAACCTTTGACGATTTTCGCAACCTCAATACGATGTGGACAATCTCTTGTAAAATGCTCCTCATCATAGATGAGACAAGGATAGCAAGGTTTACGTTTCTCATGAGTAGAATCAGTTTTATCCGATTTCTCTTTTGAGTTTTGCTTATTTTTCTTCTTGCCTTTCTTCTTACCGCCAGATTTTGATTTGGCTGTAGATGATTCTACGACATGGACATCGGCAGGAATTTCAACAGAAAAATCTCTCGTCGGGGAATCTGGTAAAGTTATAATAGGATAAGAATTCTTGGAAGATTTCTTCTTACTTTTGGTATTAACAGTACTAATCATGCCATCAGTGGCATGAGACCCTGAAGGAGCTGCAGTTATTTGATTTTTCTTAGGAAGATTGGGGATTTTCTTGTGTAAAGTACCTGACTGCGTATAAATGAGGTCAAGGTACTGAGCTTGAGCAATTACTTACTCTTCAGTAACAACTCCTGCCTTCGCTACATCCTCAGTGATCTTAGGTAATAATGATTTAACAAACCATTCTACAAAAAATTGGTCCGGGATAAAAACTTTCACTAAACGTCGTCAACGTCGCCATTCATGAATGTGGTCTGAAATATATGTGGACGTTGACTATTTTAATGAAGTTAATAATTCCGTGCCATTGTCATATCGCACTGGCAACTGAAAATGAGTTAGGAAGGAAGTGGCTAACTGACTAAAATTGTAAAAAGAGCCTCGTGGCAACTCAATGTACCACTCGGCAGCAAGACCAATCAAAGTGTGTTGAAAAAGACGTAGGCGAATTGAATCATATATAATGGAATTCGATGCACACCAGAGGTGGTAAGTCATCACATAATTAGATGGATCCTTGCCTGACTTCCCCTCAAACTTTGGTATATCACTGGGAAACTTATTCGGCATTGGCGGCCAAAACGGAAGATAATTAATGGGATCGTTTGTATGGCACGATAAGTCAGGTAAATCCAAAGTTTCTATAAATGGTAGCTGACGGTTCGGATCCCGAAAACTTGGGGTCATAAGACCAGCCCCAGGAGGAGGATATCCGGGATAACTCAAAATTGGATTTTCATTTGGGATATTAGATCCTCCTAGAAAACCAGGATTAACCGAACCATACTGGGGTTGTTGAGGTTGCTGATAAGTATACCCAGGTTACAATTGATACTGATAAACCAGGCTTTGCACAGCAGGACCGTATTGGTACTGTCCCTGGTAGGGCTGATAAGTAAATTGTGGTTGACTTGTGACAACCGTACTTGGCCCAGGTTGTCCTACAGGCATCTGAACCGAAGTCTGGATTGAGGGTCTGGACTGAGGTAAAGAGGCTTGAGGAGTTGATACAGGAACAGTAGAAACCGGAGCTGCTGATACTCCAGAAGTAGTTGGGGTGGATTGAACAGAAGCCACAGTAGTTACAGTAGGCGTTTGAGGTGGAGTCCGAGGTGAACTAGGCCCAAGTTGATGAATTACCCTAGGTGCAGAAGTTTGAGTATTAGGCTAGACAAGTTGCTGGGTTGAACCAGAAACCAAAGGCTGTCCAAATTGAGATGAAAACTGCACACTGGGTTACGAAGTCTTTTGAGATGAATCCCACACTACGTTCATTCTGGGGTATGGACCCATAAAAGGTTGAGCATATTGAGGACCATAACCGGGTTGAGTGTAGAGTTGATAACTATATGGTACATTTCAAGTTCCTTGAACAAATGGTTGACCTGAAGGTGGTTGGAAACTTTGAGGTTGGTACTGACCTTGAGGTTGGTACTGACCTTGGGGTTGGTACTGACCTTGAGGTACATACTGAAACTGGGGCTGACTCTGAGGTACATATTGAAACTGGGGTTGACCTTGAGGTGTATATTGTGTCTGGGGTTGACCTTGAGGAATGTACTGTCCTGAAGGTATGTACTGTCCTTGAGGTTGCCCCCCAGGCGGTAATGGACTACCTTGAGACTTCCCCCGAGGCGGTATCTGACTGCCTTGAGGTTGCGGATTTAGAGTAGTACCAGACATCATAAGAATCTCTTCTACACTCAATGGTTGAGTTCCGTTATTACCAGTTGATATCACATATTCAATTGGTTGAGGGGATGCTCCTGAGAAAGTACCAGATAGAGACTGATACTTAGAAGGAACAGAAGGACCACCATGTAAAAATATTTCTGGTGTCTGAGAAAACAAGGATGACTATCTCGACATATTCAAAGGAGGATAATAACCTCTGGGCATTGGATGCAAAAGAATTCGAGGTGGTGAAGAAGAAAGACTCGGATTTTCTAAAAAGTTCATCAACGATATATACCAAGTGTCACCTCTAATTGGATTGTAGAAGATTGATTCACGCTCCCTAAGTTGTATAGCTGGTTGATTTTCAGGGAGGTTTATATCTTCGTTCGGACTTACAAGTTCTTCTATGGAAATGAGTCCAGAAGGAAGATTTTGGGTAATAACACTTTCTACCCTGGGTGAACCAGGACCACTAGAAACTGGAGAAGCAAATCCTGAAGATGGAGTAGCAGCAGGTTCAGTTTCAGGTTCAGAGATTTCAAGTTCTTCGGTTAATGAACTAGTAGGAGTAACACTACCAGTAACTTCGAAAAATGAAATTGGTTTGGAAATATATTCTGTTGCTTGGACTTGATAATTAGGATGTATAATTAATGAAGACTCTCCGGCCTCCGGTGACCCAACTCTACTTTCACTAGGTGTAACAAGAGCTCGTATCTCTTCAACTTGACTTGGTGTAACTCAAACAAATAAAATCTCAATAAAACCACCTAAAGTCTCTAAAGAACCAAACAATTTGAAGCACATGCCTAAAAAATCTAAGAGATCAAACCACACACAAACAGCAACTTTCCGTACCAAAAACACTAGTTGGTGATGAAATCCAACGTTGCACAATTCAATACAGAAATGGCGGTTGGAACAGTTACCTCGACAACCTGCTTAATGAAACACACTGGCACAAGTTTCTCCACAAAACCGTCTCGAGTGGAGAGAACCCCCTAGAGAGTCCAAGTGAGTCTAGTTGACGTCTGCTCTAGGTATAGTGAGACTCGTCCTTCATCGTCACCTTGGGAAAGAATCCTAAGATTATGGTCACTAAGGTCACCAACAATAACAAATATAACTGGGGGAACAGTCTACGATCCGACCTACGCACAAGGGCAGAGTAACAAGCTCAATCCCCTTGAAGGCTCCTCAACATGATCAATCCGAGGTTTACCAACAAATGACCCCAGGCTCCTCGACAATGGTTAATCCGAGGTTTACCGTTTATAATACACGCAAATCTTCTATCTTTCCCAATGAGACAGACTTGATTGTCTCAAAGGTTCGGACATGATCTCGTGATTGTCTCCTATAAGAGGAGCTTCCTAGATTATATCAATTACAATTGAATTTATCCCTACCACAAGATACAGCTACTTGTTTGTTTAAACTATCTTGGAGAGTTAACTACTCCCTACTCCAAGATATTAGCCTAAGCTATGTTGGTGATAAGAGCCCTAGAAAATAAAAAGATTACTAGATTGATTTTAATTAAGCGTTATTTTTATTGGTTGTTTCTTAAGTCAATAGGTGCGGAGATGAAACTTTATGGTGTGAAGACTCGACTCCAAAATGCTAAAAAAATGCACCTAAGATGATAAAAAATTCCTTTTCCTTTCAATGAATTTCTAGCTAAAGGAAGAGTTGAGAATGCAATGCTTTGAAAACCAAATCTTTCCTTCAACATACAATTGAAAAAAAAAAAAAAAACAAAAACAAAAACAAAAAACTTTTTTGTCTTTTTCAATGAACTCAAAAAACGAGACTACTAATTACGCTCACAAAAAATCCCTTTTCTTTTCAACACTCAAAACTACAGAAAACAATTTCAAAAGAACTTTTAAAATTTCTAGAAAGCACTATAAACTATTGAAAACAAATATTTTAACAAGCTTCTATAATTTCTAGAAAATACTCAAAACTATAAAATTCTAAGCTTGAGATCTAAAACAAAATGGATTGAAAAAACTTGAAATGTTTTTTGAGGATGTTTACTTAGTTATTCAGCCAACTAAGGATCAATTCGTTCAGAAAAACAAACTAATCAAAAACACCCAATTGTGTTTTTATAAAAAATGAAATTCAAAAATTACAAGTAAGTTTGTTCAAAGTTTTGCAAAGAGAAAGCGAGATCTACTTCTCTTCAACGACAAATTTCATAAACCAGTAAAACTCAGCAAGAAGACCATAGATACCAGGGTGATCTAAGGTTCTAAGGCTTCCAATCTCTGAGCCACTGCAAAGACCAAGCAAAAAATCGATCCAGACAAGCAAAACTTCTAGAAAATCACTTAAAACAAGAATGCAAATGGAACCTAACTCACAAGGAACTTTTGACAAGACACATGCAGATCTGGGCATAAACTAACAGCTATAGACAAAAACTAAACCTAACTAGGTGAAAGGATCTTAGGTTTTTCAAACTTTTGACAGGGTCTGCAAGCTCTCAGTAGAACCAGGTGCGGTACCGCTCTGTGTTCTACTGTAATAGTGCGGATAGGTCCGCACTGTAATACAAACAAAACGTGCGGTCCTCTTTTAGAAAATTAAAAAAGCCAAAAAATCAAACCAGGATCTAACAACTACCCAATCCCACACACATCAAGCAAAAATCAGAAACAAAAACTCAAGTTTCTCAAGTCAAAGGCAAAGGAAAATTAAAAACCAAATCCAAGTCCCCAACAGAGTCGCTAATTTGTTGGCCGGATAAATCGTTCTTGTGGACAAGATCGATCTCCCTAGTATCAACAGATATCTAGCAACAAGCAGGACAAGAAAATCTACTTTTCTCTAAACAAATTACGATTCATAAATAAAACTAAGAGGTGTAATAGACCCTACCTTAAGTCCAACGCTAATTTGTGGCAGCCTTGCTCCAACAGCTTCAAAGAGTTTCCTTTTAACAACCTGCAATCACAAACAAGCACACATCAAAGAACACCTGCATAGCTAATATAACAAATCATGTTTGTTATGAAGATCAAGGAGCTCATAAAATAAACCATTGAAGACAACTTATTGAAAAAAATAAACTTGATTGTATTAACTTCAAGAAAAAAATAACTTTACAACCTTGGTGCCTTGATGTTGTACAAGCTCTTTCCAGGGTCCAAGCAGGAATCTCCTCTACTTTGACAAGCCTCACTCACTTCCCAAATGAGATAAAAGGTATGTGATCTCTCCTCTCAAGAGCTCAAAAAGGAAGACTAAGTTCCAGCAGCATATACCCTAAAAAATCTTTAGATTTCAACCCCCCCCCTACAACCAGCCCAATGCCTTAATTTATAGTGCAAAGGAAGGAAGTTGCAGGTCCACCATTGAAGGGATAAGGCCTCCTTCAAAGGGATAAGCACCTCATATCATGGGGTTAGCTACTTTAGTTATGGAATGGATGAACCAAGGAGGAGCGAACCTGCCAGCGTAAGATTCCTTCTAGAAGCGTGACCCAAGGTGAGTTTTTAAGAATGTACTCACACCCTTTTTACTTTTACAGGGGTCCGCACCCATTACACAAAGACAGAGCGGTCAGGTTCGCAAGGGACATGACCATTGGGTGCGGTACCGCAAGTAATGCTAGGAGAAAGTGTGGAACCAGAGTTTAAGATATTTTTAAGGTCTTTCTCTCATTTTCAAGGCTTGACATGAAGAGATGAGGCTTAAGACTTGGAAAGGAGGTATGTATGAGTGGTGATGGACTCACACAAACTACAGAATGTCATGGGGACAATTTTTGTGCAACAAAGTTAACCGCGCTTGATGTGCGTACGACGTTGGATCTAGAGGAGCCTAGATCGGATGGCTAAGATGTGCCCGATAGAAAGAAGTAGAATCGACAGGGAATTAAACCACAATTTGGAAGGATTTGGAATCCGTTGACCGCCACGATGGAGAAAGAACGCATCCATGGTGTAACGAAAGAAACAAACCGACGAAGCTTGCTGGCGCTACTTAGATGGAGACACGTGGCCACTTCCCAAGCGTTCATGCTGATGCCGAACAGGGAACTTCAAGTGCAGTTACAAAAGGTGGATCGACGTAGGTAGGAGAGGAACCAAATAGGCACAGGGACCGAATGGCTGAAGCCATAAATAGAGATAGTCAAAACAGAGAAAGAAGGTAAGGAAAACCCGAACCGAGAAGAGTCAGAAGGACGAAGAGAGACAGTGAACAGTGAACCCTGAGAGGAGGATTTCACACAAAGAACAGTAAAGCCAAGCAGAGGGGATAGAGGGCCGAGCTGACCACAGGCAGCATCGAGCACCAGAGAGCTTGGAGATACAAGCCTTTCCATAGAGGAATCTGTCCGGATTGAGCATCACAGTTGGCTCTTTCCACTGTAGACCAAGGGTCACATAGTTGGTAGGAAGAACAAGAGTCTGTGTACTCTGAGTGGCTTGGGGAATCCAAGAACCACCCTGCCAAGCAAAACTTGCTATCAGGAGAACTCACATTGAGTCCCTGTAATCGTAATTTCTCTGCTATAAGACACAATAAAACAAGGCCACCACTGAAAGCTGGACCGGAGACATAGCCCTGGAGAATAGGTTGAACTCCTTATTAAAAATTCTTGTGCCTTTATATTTCTTACTATATTTCTCTGCTATCTTTCCATTTTAATGTCTGTGTATTGGCAATCTGATCGATTCATTGCTTAAATAACACAGAACACACACCAGCACATGAGTCTATAATACCTTTTGTTTAACAAATCTTCAACTGAGGTCAATCATAGGGTGACATTCAGATCACCCCACCATTGTTTCTTTTAGCTTTTTAGTTTCCTTACTTGTAGCACAATTTACTACTTTTAGCAGTTTTTCAGGTCCTAAACTTCCAGAGCTGTTTTGAGGCCCTAAACGATGTTTTTGGGAAAAATAAGAGCAACGTGCATCCAAGGATTGATGTTTCTCTTCCAAAAATTGTACTTCCCAGATAGATCTTTCTAACGAGATATTGTGCATGTCAAACAGAGATCGTCTGGCAAAGTTACGACCCCGGGAAGTTGATGCACCAATTTATCCAAATGGGGCCCACAGTTTGGCATTTCATCTTCTAGGGTTAGGTTTTTGGATGTTTAGGGCTTTCCATTATTTCTCAACAATAAATAGGCCTTCGAGCCTCATTGTAACACAGTTCAGAGGCATGTAGCTGCCACATCTCTTCTCAGAGATAAGCTACCATCGCCCTAGCTAGTTTATTTCCATCTCTGTTTGTAAGCATATTTTAGTATTTTACATTAATGAAATGAAGTATTATTTCCACTGCATCTTTGTGTTTATGGTTATCTCTGTAATCCGTTGCATTACTGTTTAAATCCGGATCATACTAGTCCGTAATACGCAAACTATAAAATGTTTATTGATGTAATTGTAAAATTATTCAAATTTATAATGATTTTATATATACTCTCTATATAATGTCGAAAACTTTTAGGGTAAAAAAAATTTATATTATAAAAATTGGGATAATCATTTTTATAAAAAATGGGAATTGACACATCATTTTTTGGAAAAAAAAATTGAAAATTAGCCAACCGGTGAATATTAGCTCCTAAAGTTTTCTATGCCAAAAACACTTCTCCAAACCAAAATTTAACAACATACTCCTCACTTTCTCAATAATGGTGTGGTTCATCCTTTCTACAACACCATTCTATTGAGGATTGCCAAGCACAACCTTCTCATGCTTTATGCAAACGTATTACAATATTTCTTGAATGCATTTGAGCAATATTCTCCACCATTATCTGTTCTTATATAATTAAGAAGTTTGTTAGTCTCTTTCAACAACATGGAATTTTTGAAATATTTCAATCACGTCACTTTAAAATTTTATAGGGTAGGCTCAAACCTTCTTGGATGCATCAGCTATAAATGTCAAAAAAATATGATGCTCCTCCTAATGCCTTAATGTTAACAGACCCAAACACATCTGAGTGTATCAATTTTAACAAATATTTCTTTCTGTCATGGCCACCTCTATGGAATGAAAGCCTTCTTTGTCTACCGTATATAAAATTCTCACAAAGATCGATATTATAGGATTTCAAACCTAGAAGTAAACTTTTCACAACAAGGAATTTTTAGCCCTTCTCGCTCATGTCACCCAAAGATTACTTTTGCACTTCTCGCTCAAAGATCCCGCTACATGTATATAAACATGTATATTCTACCAAAACAATAAATAATACATCACCATCTATGACTATAGAAATAGACTCACATTTATTTGTGTTGGATGAATTTTGATTTGTACAGGCCAGTTTCTGATCCTTTTGTCCTTTCTTCCAGACTTGACATTGTTTCTTCATGTGGCTAGCTTTACCATAGTGAAAGAAGAGTGTCTTTGCATCCTCTTTCATTTCATGATTTAATTGTAAACTTTGTGTGTGAGTTTGTGGAATAGACTCACTAGCATGATCTACTATGAGTCACACATATTACCTGTAAGCAAGTCTAGGATGTTTTGTAGTGGTCTTTGTAATGTATGTACCTGGTAACTCCAAAAGTTGGAGTTGTGTTGTAAGCCTTGGAAAGCATGTGTACCCCAGTACAGTTTGTGGTAATGTAAAAACCACTTTGTATTTGCATTTTCGGTTTGTGGTAAGCTAGAAACCACATGTAAGAGTGAAGTGGGACAGAGATTCATGTTGGCATGGTTTAGGGTTAGCCGAGAAAACCCTCAGCTTGGTTGAGTTGGGTCTTTGGTGAGCCTTAGTGGCTGGAGTTCCCTAGCGGCAAGTTTGTATCTCAGAGTGGCTGGAGTGCCCTAGCGGCAGGTTTGTAGCCAAGAGTGACTAGAGTGCGCTAACAACAAGTTTGTATCCTAGAGTGGCTGGAGTGCCCTTGTGGCAGGTTTGTGGCCGAGAGTGGCTGGAGTGCCTTAGTGGCATATTTGTGACCGAGAGCAGCTATGTTGAGCCGTTGTGGCTTAGTTGAGCCATGGTGGCTAAGAGCCCTTGGTGGCATGGTTGAGGGTGATCCGATAAAACCCAGTGTATGGTTACGAGTAATTCCATAAACCCGTGATGATGATATTGGAGGGGGAGTTATGGGAAAAGATACATGTATGTAGTTATAATGGTTCACAAAACCATGTATGCGAAGGACATCCTATAAGGTTGACAGTTGCAAAACTTAGCACCCATGCATTTCGATGGATGGTTGCTCCTTTATATGGACATCAACATATTCTTTTGTTATGTTTTACCACAGCTAGACTTTGCAGACTAATATCGATACAAGTACTCATTAAGGGGGTGTGTTGGAATAAGTAATTCCTACTTGTCTCATTTGTGATTATTTCTATCTAGAGGAGTCTGTTCCTATTTTGTTTCCTAGATTTGTGTGTGGTTGATATATTCTCTCAACCAATAGATTGTGTGTCCAAGATATTTTTCCTACCTTGAGACAATACTCCTGTATATATGTAATATCATATTTTATTAATAGATGGTAATATAGTTTTAACTATCAAATTTTATCAAACATTAATCCATTAGGAGGAGCATCATATTTTTTAACATTTATAGATGATGCATCGAAGAAGGTTTGGGCCCCGTATAAAAATTAAAAGTGAAGTGATTGAAATATTTCAAGATTTCCATGTTATTGAAAGAGACTAACAAACTTCTCAATTGTATAAGAACATATAATGGTGGAGAATATTGCTCAAATGCATTCAAGAAATATTGTAATACATTTTCCATAAAGCATGAGAAGGATGTGCCTGGTAATCCTCAACAGAATGGTCTTGTAGAAAGGATGAACCACACCATTATTGAGAAAGTGAGGAGTATGTTGTCAAATTTTGGTTTGGAGAAGCATTTTTGGGAAGAAGCGGTAAGGACAACTTGTTATCTTATAAATTGATCTCGTACTAGAGCTTGCGATGCTGACATCTCTAAAGAAATTTAGACTGGTAATGATCTAAACTTAAACAAGAATGCAAAAAATTACAAATATAACCATAAACATAGAGATGTATCATAAATAATACTTCATTTCTTTAATATCAGAATACCAGAATATGCTTACAAACAAAATGGAAATAAACTAGCTTGTGTGATGATAGCTTATCTCTGAGAAGATATGTGGAGGATACATGCCTCTAAAATATGTTAAAATGAAGCGCACATGCCTATTTATTATTAAACAACAAGAGAAAACCATAAAAAACCAAAACACTAGCCCCAACAGATGTAAACCAAGAGTTTGTGGGCCCCGTTGGGGTTACTTAGGCATCCAACTTCATGGAGTCGTAACTTGGTCATATTATCTCCATTTGACACATACGATACCTTTTTGGAAATGTCTCACTGAGCACTCCAAGATTTGAGGTGAAATAAACCTCCAAAATTCATTGTTTAGCGTGTCAAAACTGCTCCAGAAGTACAAGGCCCGAGAAACTACTAAAAATAACAAATGCTGAAATAAACAAGGAAATATATGAAATAGACTGGAGGTCTAGGTGGAATAAGTGAGTGGCCAACAATATCCATCTGAATCAGTCCTCCCCCCTTAGAAAGAAATGGTCCCCATTATAGGGAGAGCCTCCATGAGGCAAGGAAATTTCTGTTGAGCCCAGTCCCTAGTGAACCACTTGCCTTGGTGAAGGAGTTGGTCTTCTTTGACAACTTGATATAGCTAGATCCTCTGTTGGAGAGTGTTCCTGATCTATGTGTTGATGAGATGATCAGTTGTGGCTTGTTCCATGCAGTCCAGGTTGTGTTCTATCCATATTAGTTGTTCTGGAATGTCGGATGTGTCCAACAATGTTGGAAAGTATGGTTGAAGGTGGTCAACATTGTACACTAGGTGAAAACCAAGGAATAGTGGGATGTTGAGCTCGAATGCATTGTCATTGACAACCTTGGTGATGGTTTATATCACATATCGGAGAGGGTGAATCTTGTAGTGGGGTCCAACGAGGCGCTCCTTCTGCAAATGTAGCCAAACTTTGTTGCCCACCTCGAACTTGTGTGACACTCAATGTTGATCATGTCCATGATTGTACTTATTATTGGATCTATTTAGTATATCATGGACCTACTAGTGGATGCATTTAATGCACTCAATGAGGTTTTCATCCCTATCAAATTCAGACTCGACCTGACTTGAATCTACGTGAGTCGCTGGAAATTGTATGACCACATTAATGGGACATAATGGCTGAAATCCCAACCCTACCTGAAAGGGGTTGTGGTCTATTGAGTTGTGGAGAGCTCTTTTGTAGCTGTGTTGGATATAGGGGATACTTTCATCACACGTGCATGGATTCTTTCAGTTGTACATCCGCATAATGTGTACGATCATCTTGTTGATAACCTATGTTTGACCATTAGTTTGGGGATGGAAAGCCATGGACTTATTAAGTTTTGTATCCAACCTCGACCAAATATTACCAAAATGCACTCAAGAATCTATTGTCCTGATCTGAGACAATGGACTATGTGATCCCACAGTGTACCCACACTGGCTCAAAGAAGAGCTTATAAGTGGCCTTTGATGTGACACTCTTCTTGCAGGCCACCATGGGCTATGTCAGAGAATCTGTCGATGACCACAAAAATGTAGTAATTGACGTGCTTAGTTGAAGGAAGGCCCGACATGTAATCCATGGAGATAGATTCCCAAGGTCTACTAGGATTAGGTAGAGGAGTATATAGGCCTTTCTTCTTGATGGTTGGTTTGGCAATGATGCAAGCGATACAGGATCTAATGTACATCCTAACATCCCGATGAAGTTTTGGCCAATAAAAATACTTCTTCAATACCACCATCATTTTCTCTACTCGAAAATGTCCATCAACCCAACTGTAGTGCACCTCCAACATCATCTTAGCATGCTCTATTAATGGAAAGTAGATGTGTCTAACATGTCACAACAATGCATCTTGAAGGTGAAAATTTAGAACTTTCTTCCCTTCCACGAGTGTGTGCTATGTGCTTCCAAATTCTAGATTTCTTTAGTACAGATGTCACCACCCCGAAGTCTCATGACCATAGGATTCAAGCACAATGATTAGCACCGTGACTGGTGGTTGACTGAAAAAATATACAACATTATTGGTGCTTCCCTTCTTCTACTTAATGTCCAAATGGAACTATTGCAGGTAGGTGGGCCATTTATGATGGTGATCATTCTGCAACTTCCCTTGTATCTATATGAACTGTAGGGGTCGTTGGTATGTGTGGATGACCATTTCCTTGCCCATAATGTAATTCTTCCATTGATGGGAGGCCTGCACAATGGAATACATTTCTTTGTCATAATTGAGATACTTCTAGATTGTGTCTGAATGTGTCTCACTGTGGTAAGACATTGGATGCCCCTGCTGAGTAAGAACTGCACTAATAGAATAGTCAAAGACATTTGTATCAATCTAAAATGGTTGTTGTAGGTCTGGTAACGTGAGACCTAGTGCAGAGTAGACGCGATGCTTCAACTCAGTAAACACCTTTTGTTGGGTTTGAGACCAAAAAAACTTTTCTTTCACTCTGCCCTTGGTTACTTGACTTAGAGGCCAAGTGATATGAGAGAACACAAACACGAACTAATTGTCAAGACCCAAAAGGGTGCAGAGCTCTATTATAGTGGCTGGAATTGGTAAGTCCTGAATGACTTGCATCTTGGATGGGTCCACATGCACACCATGCTCATCAATGATGTACCCCAGTTATTGAATTTGGGTCATGCCAAAAGTGTATTTCTCCAAATTTGCACACAACCTGTATTGTCGCAGGGTTTGAAGGACATGTTAAATATGATGGAGGTGCTCTTCCCAACTCTCGCTGAAGATCAAGATATCATATAAATGCACTAAAATGAATGTTGAAGGATCACAATATGTTGTCCATCAATTTGATGAAGGTTGATGGGGCATTCGTCAAATCGAAAGGCATTACCAACCATTCGAAAAGGCCCTTCTTGGAGTTGAAGGTATTCTTCCAAACATCAGAGGGATCGATAGGCACCTAGTGATATCCGCACTTCAATTCAATCTTGTCGAAATATTTGGCTCCCTTGAGCTATTCCAAAAGGTCATCAATCGATGGAATTGGGTACCTATTCTCAACAATGATCTTGTTCAATGCTTGATAGTCAGTACAGAGTCTCTGGGTCCAGTCATTCTTCTATAGCAATACAATCAGGCTCCCATAAGGTGATGAGCTTTTACTAATGTGCCCTTTACGAAACATCTCCTGAATCCACCTCTTAATGTCACCGTTCTCCAAAACATGACATCATAGATCCGTGCATTACGTAGTGGCACACCTGGGGTGAAATCAATGGAGTGCTTGACCTAACAGTGTAGAGGTACCCCTGTAGGTGAGGTGAAAATGTCCCTGTACGCATCCACAACCTTGTCCATATATTTCTTCTATTGGGTGGAGCCCTGTTTGGAAATTGTGGCCACAACCTTCTTCTTTTCCTGAGGGCGTATTATAAGGAAAACAAATTTCCTGGTCTGGGAAATGATGTTACATCATTTCTTTGTAGTGATCAAAGGGATGTTGGTAGGTGGGGATAACACTGGTATCCTATACAAATTACCTTCCAAAGTAATAATCACAGAGCGAGATCTAGAATTCATACGCAGGTAATTTCTGTACGGGGTTAAAACCTACATTTGGTATCAGAGCTGTTTTGGCTTCAAGGGGACACCTTTGTTGCTGAGGAGTTTCACTCAGGCCTGTGGTAGACCCTATTCAGTGGGAGATCTGTGAGATTGATTCTAGTGGTGAAAGAAGATGGCAAGCAGTGGAAAGATAGAGATCGAGAAATTTAATGTTCAAAGTTTTGAGTTGTGGAAATTCAAGATGGAGGATCTGTTGGTGGATAAAGATCAGTGGATCGCAATAGATCTAGGTACTAAACCAATGGGAGTGTCTGATGAAGAATGGAAGAAGTTGGATCAGAAGGAAAAGAGCACAATACGATTGTGTGTCTCAGATTCAGTATTGTTGAATGTATCAGGGGAAGCTACGATGAAGGCTTTGTGGGACAAGTTAGGGACTTTGTACCAATCTAAGTCTCTGGTGAATAAAATGTTCCTACGAAAAAAACTGTATAACCTGACGATGAAAGATGGAGACTCGGTGACAAAGCATCTAAATGTGTTTAATACTGTGGTAAGTCAGTTATCATCTATTGATATTAAAATTTCAGATGAAGATAAGTGCATCAATTTGTTGTATTCTCTACCAGATTTGTGGGATAATCTGGTTATTGTAATAGGTAGCAGTGCAATTGCCTTGCAGTTTGATGAAATAGTCTCATCCTTGCTGAAGAAGGACATGAGATGGAAAAATATGGAGATCCAGAATGGTGATGCCTTGTCTGTACGAGGACGATCCCAAAACATAAACAAAAATAAGTGATCGAGTGGGAGATCTAAATCTCCAGGAAAACCTGTAAAGGTGGTGTGCTGGAAATGCAGAAACGAAGGGCACTAGAAAAGGGACTGTAAATCTAAAGCTCCTGATAAAGGAAAGGGATCTGATGATGCTCCTTTTGCAGAGGCAAAAACCACCTCAAACGACGGTGGGGATTTGTACTTGGCTTCTTCAAGTACACATGTAGATCATGAGGCATGGTTGATTGACTCAAGTGCATCCTTCCACTTCACTCTGTTAGGTAAAATTGACTCACGGTAGAGTCAAAGTTGACCAGGTTAAACAGTGATGGTTTTGGGGCACATGGTATTATGGACCCATAGTATTCTTCCCTTGGTATTATATGTAATGGAGCTTATAAAAGGCTGGAAGGACTTCATTGTATTGCAAGACTTGGAGGTGAGCGTTGAAGGTTCACTTGGTCGGATTGGCTATGGTTTTGGCCAATGCTAATGAGATCTTATTAGGTTGGGTTTTTCCCCGGATTTGGGGATTTCCTGGATAAACATTTGTGTTTATGTGTTTATGTTTGTTGCTGGTTATTTTTATATTTATTCCTCTCAGTAATTATTTATGTTATGTAGTAAATTTCTTAACAACTAGTATCAGAGGCAAAGGTTGTATATTGGCTTCAAAGGGATTCTTTGATGCAAGGGGTTTATAGTGCTTGATGAGATCAATGCAGCCTTTTTACAGATCTGGGTCTAGAAGATAATGGTGGAACAATCGTACACTGAAGAACCTTGAGGAGAATGTGCAAAAGATAGTGCCGTAACCACCAGGGATCGTAGTGCATTTGCGATATTTACGGGTTTGGAACATGCTAACGAATTGTTCCAGATTCATGCGGCTATTTAAAGAAGGTTGAGAGATACCTTTGGTAATATTAAAATTCAAGCCTAATTTTTTTCGGAGCTTTTTTCGTAGGGAATCGATAAGGGATATTTCCTGTGTATTCTATGTCATGTTGAAAGATGGAGTAGGCATGGGTTGCATGCAGGTCAGTAGAAGAAAATTGTTCATGCGGCTTCGAAAATTGTTCGTTTTCTACTACGTGAGGCCACTGGTGTTGGAATCTATGACGTTATCGTCATGCTTACAGTTCGAGCAGTTTGATAGAAGTTTTTGAGCAAATCAAATTGAGAGAGGATGGATCAGAATTGCAGCAGCAATAAACAAACAAAAAAAAAATTAATGAAGTCAAAATTATTGCATGTAAATGCGCATACTACTATGAGACTTGGTAAGGCATGTGTACTCCTCAGTGATCACTAATAAAGTCTGGGTTAGACCTAGGTGATAGGGGGCATGTCGGGTTAACAATACCCTGGGTATAAACTCTGAGGGGGGTAAGAGCTAGAGTGAGCGGGATTGTCTCACTTAGCAGGTTTGGCTGGAGTTAGTCAAGGAACCCCAAGTCAAGTTTAAGGGGGGAATTGTTAGGTAAGCTTGACACAGGGTAGAGTCAAAGTTGACCAGGTTAAACAATGATGGTTTTGGGGCACATGGTATTGTGCACCCATAGTATTCTGCCCATGGTATTATATGTAATGGAGCTAATAAAAGGCTGGAAGGACTTCATTGTAATGCAAGACCTGGAGGTGAGCGGTGAAGGCTCACTTGGTCGGATTGGCCAAGGTTTTGGCCAATGCTAATGAGATCTTATTAGGTTGGGTTTTCCCCGGATTTGGGGTTTTCCCGGATAAACATTTGTGTTTATGTGTTGATGGTTGTTGCTGGTTATTTTTATATTTATTCCTCTCAGTAATTATTTATGTTCTGCAGTAAATTTCTTAAAACACTCCCCTTAGAGAGTGGTTCTGCGAGTATGAGAAATGCGATGGTGGTGATGTCTTCTTAGGGGGTGATAGGATGGCTAGAATCATTGGTCGCAGAAAAGTAAAGTTGAATTTGCAAGGTGGAAGGGTTAGAACACTTCCGGGTGTTAAGCAAGATGGATGATTCAGGTGTAAAAATAGTGTTCGAGAAGGATACCTGCAAAATGGTTCGGGGAGCACTAGTATTGATGCGGGCAGTTCGAATTGGAACTCTATATAAGCTACAAGATAGCATTGTTATTGATGGGTGCAACAGTTCTGTGGTTCCTGAAAGTGGGGCAGAAAATCTAATGGTCTCTGGAGAGAAGACCATGTTGTGGCATCAAAGGCTTAGACATATTAGAGAGAATGGCCTTCAAACACTTCATGGTAAATGTATGGTAGAAGGTATGAGTAATAGCTCTCTAGATTTTGATTTCTGTGAAAATTGTGTATATGGGAAGCAGAATCAGGTGAGTTTCCCCTCTGCTAGTAAGAGGGCGACACAAATATTAGAACTTGTGCACAGTGATGTGTTTGGACCTGTGAAGGTTCCATCACTAGGTAAGTGTGTGTACTATGTGTCATTTATAGATGACTTCTCAAGGAATACATGGATATATTTCCTTAAGAAGAAATCAGAAGCCTTTGCTAGGTTTAAAGAATTTAAGGCTCTCGTGGAAAATTAGACAGAAAAGAAGATAAAGGTGCTGAGGACAGACAATGGTGGAGAGTTTTGCAGCAAGGAATTTGAAGAATTACGTAAGATGTGTGGTATAATGCGGCAGAAGACTACTCCATATACACCTCAGCAAAATGGAGTTGCAGAAAGAATGAACAAGATGTTGATGGAAAGGGCAAGAATCATGCTCAGTGGTGCTGGGTAGGACAGGGATTCTGGGCAGAGGTAGTAGATACTACATGTTACCTGGTCAACAGGTCACCTTCATCAGCGTTGGAGGATAAGACTCCATAAGAGGTATGGACTGGTGAGAAATCCTCTCTTTGACATCTGAGCATATTTGGATGTGATGCATATGTACATGTTCCAAAGGAGAAACGAACCGAGTTGGATAGTAAATTTGAAAAGTGCATCTTTATTGGGTATATGGATGGTTTAAAGGGTTATAAGCTTTGGAACTCGGTCACATGGAAGGTTGTGCACAGCTGAGATGTGGTGTTCAGAGAGGTAAAAGATGTTATTAAACATGAATTCCAACCAAAGGAACCTGAGAAGATAGAGTTTGAGCTTAAGGAGGAAGAATCACACTCTACAGCAGAGGAGGAATCAGAAGATGAAGAGCCACAAACTCCGGGTGTGAGAAGATCGGTTCGAGAAAGAAGGCAGCCAGAAAGTTATAGTCCTTCTGCTTTATGTTCAAATTTTGCTTTATCTATCACTGACGATGATCCCAAAACTGTGAAGTAAGGAGTAGATTTAGAGGATGGCAAGCTCTGGAAAGAGGCCATGGTTGATGAAATGGCATCTTTGCACAAAAATGAGGCTTGGGATCTGGTGGAGTTTTCGGTTGGAAGGAAACCCATTGGCAGAAAATGGGTATTCAAGAAGAAGACAAATGCAGAAGGAAAGGTGGAGAAATACAAAGCACGATTGGTAGCAAAAGGTTATTCCCAGATGCTGGGAATTGATTTTGGTGATATTTTTTTTCCCGTTGCCAAGGTAACTTCTATTAGATTACTTTTATCTGTTGTTGTTGCTTTTGACTTTGAGGTGGAACAGATGGATGTGAAGATAGCATTTCTTCACAGGGATCTGGAAGAGGAAATATACATGAAGCAACTAGAAGGCTTTGCGGTGAAGGGTAAGAAAGAACTAGTATGCAAGTTAAAGAAGTCTCTGTATGGGTTAAAATAGTCACCAAGGATCACCAAGGATGTGGTATCAGAAATTTGATACATTTATATGGGGACTTGGCTTAACCAGAAGCAAAGCAGATCAATATGTGTATTTTAAATTAATTGGTGACTGTGTTATTTATCTGGTCATGTATGTGGATGATATGTTGCTGGTTGAAAATGACAAAGAAATTATCCAAGATTTGAAGACCCAATTGTCCTCCAAATTTGACATGAAATATCTTGGTGCTGCAAACTATATTTTGGGAATGGAAATTAAAAGAGATTAAGCAAAGAGGAAGCTCTGGTTAGGCCAGAGGAAGCATGTCGAGACAATACTATATAGGTTTAATATGCAGGATAGTAAACCGATGACGGTTCCTATTCCTGTAGGTGTGAGGTTATTTGCTGAACAATGTCCCAAGACACAAGAAGAGGAAGAGGACATGTCCCATGTTCCATATGCAAGTGCAGTTGGTAGCCTGATGTATGCAATGGTCTGTACTAGACCAGACATTGCACATGCAGTGGGAGTATTGAGCAGGTTTATGTCAAAACCAAGAATGGAGCACTGGACATCATTGAAGCGAGTTTTTCAGGTATTTGTGTGGCACTAGTGATTATTGTTTGTGCTACCAAGGAAGACCAAGATTGGACAGAGTGTTGGATATTCGTGGCTTTGTTGATGCAGACTTGGCTTGAGATCTAGATCAGAGAAGATCTACAAGTGGGTATGCGTTTAACCTATTTGGAGGTGCAATCAGTTGGATGAGTAAGAAACAATCTGTAGTGGCACTATCAACTACATAGGTAGAATGCATGGCAACCACTCATGTAAGAAAGGAAGCAGTTTGGTTGCAAAGATTGTGTTCAAGTATAGGGTTAGTACAGGGAGCTATAAGGATAGACTGTTACAACTAAAGTGCAATTTTCTTGGCAAAGAACCCCGCATATCATTCAAAGATAGAGCACATCGATGTTCAGTATCACTTTGTGAGGGATATGACAGAAGACAAAAAGGTGTTGCTGGTAAAGGTGGACACTTTGAAGAACGCTACAGATGCATTGACAAAATCTGTGAGCTTTGAGAAGTTCTCTTGGTGTAGAGAGACAATGGGCGTTTCAGGGCTGGAAAAATGACTAAGCTCTCTTGTGGCCCCCTATGGAAAGGAAACAACAAGTGGGAGAATGTTGGGTTGTGTTATATTCTTTCCACGACTAGCCCACGTAGTTACCCGGGGGGTTAGATGGGGGCGGATCCCCCCTTCATTGCGCCGATTGTGTAGCGAGGGGGACCCACCTATGGTTTTGTGCATGATTTTCGCACATGTTTATGGATGCGATGGTTTTCAGTCCATGGTAGTCCCGGTTTTGGGATCCAAGGGAGAATCTCTATGTGTATGTGATTTATGTGTTATGCTCTCGTATTGTTTATTTTTTGTGTTTTAGAATTCGTATGCAGGTAATTTCTGTATGGGGTTAAAACCTACTGTCTAAAGAACCAACAAGAACAATAATGACTCTGATGGATGACATTTTGACAATAGGTAAGAAAATCTCAATGAAGTCAACACCTTCCTTTTGGGAAAATCCTTTCATCACTAGCCTTGCTTTATACCTCCCCTTATTTTTGTCACCTTCATGCTTAGTCTTGTATACCCATATTTTTTGTAATGGATTTCTACGTTTTGGGCGCTTTTAAAACTCCCAAGTTTTATTTTCCAACAAAGAGTTAATTTCTTCCTCCATTGCTTTCTTCCATTGTTTATTTTTCTCAACTTTACAAGCCTCTTGAAAAAAATTAGTCTCACCTTCATTAGTTAAGAAAATATATTTTGAAGGAGGATACCTTTGGGAAGGCTTGTGAGGCCTAGAAAATCCATGAACCAACCTTAATGGTGAGTTTTTAGGTTGAATCTCTTGTAGAGGTTCCAATAATATTCCTTCTTCTTGGTGTTCATAACTTTCCACTTGTTTTCCTTCCTTCTCTTGAATATGTTGTCCATTTTCTTGCATTAGTGGGACATTTTCATGTTTCTCTTCAAACTTTTCAATAACTTACTTGACCTCCAACTCACCTACAAACCTACTAAATATTTATGACTCATTAAATATAACATCCCTGCTTCGAATAACTTTATGTTTGACTGGATCCCATAGACAATAACCAAATTTTTCTTTCGCATATCCCTGAAAATTGAGTTTCATAGATTTATCATCTACCTTAGTTCTATTTTCTTTGGAAATATCTACAAATTATTCACATCCAAAGATTTAAAATCAGAATAATTCAACTTCTTACCTGATCCAGGTAGATATTTGTGGCCACCCACCTATTCCACCTAGACCTCCAGTTAGTTTCATTTGTTTCCTTGTTTATTTCAATGTTTACTATTTTTAGTAGTCTTTCAAGCCCTAAACTTCGAGAGAAGTTTTGACCCCCTAAATGGAGACCTTTCTAACAAGCTATCGTACGCGTCAAATAGAGATAATATGACCAAGTTACGACCCCGTGAAGTTGGTTGCCCAAGTAAACCCAACGTTAACCACAAACTCTTGGCGTTACATCCACTGGGGTTATGGTTTTGGTTGTTTATGGTTTTCTCTTGTTGTTCAATAATAAATAGGCCCTTGTCCCTCATTGTAACATATTTTAGAGGCATGTAGCTGATGAGCCCCAATTTTTGGTACAATTTGGGCTCATTTGGCCTACTCACCTTGCTCAACCATTCATCTTTTATCACTTATGCATTCATTTCTTAGTATATTCGTGTTATTTGTAGGAAGAAGGGCAGGCATTATATCTATGTGGCTAATACATGATGATTTCAGGTTTTTGGCATTAAAGAGAGCAAAAGACCACGCAAATGGAGATAAGGAGACAACAAAGGTGACATTGGGGGTTCATAGGGAGGTTTTCCACAGTCTTGATGACCTTCCTCATGATTTTCACCTTAACTCCGAGCTCCAACAGCTCTCCCCACCGAGCTTAAAGGCAGCCAACGGATTCTACAGGATCAGCAGTTTGACTTTCAGTTGGACAGCCAAGCTCCATGAATGGAGGAAGCCAGCTTGATCTTCATTGTGTATAAATATGAAGTCCGTAGCCTTTGATAGAAGCTTTTTGAACTTTTGAACAGATATTGTAATTTCTGAGCACGCGCTACAGCTCGGTGTTTGTTTTTGTAAGCTAGTTTTGGCATGACATTAGACTCTTGATTATGAATAAAGGCAAGCAGATTTGGATCTAATTCTGAGCTTTTAAGGGAGCTATAGCTCTCAGGTTAGGGCCCAACCTGAGAGCAATAGACCTCCTATTCTTTGTAGTGTTATTTGCCTTTCTTTTCAGCACTTTGTTTCTTTGTTTGACATGCATTTCAAGAACACAGTCTGTTGATTTGATTTCTTTAATGAGATTGAGTAGGATTAGCTTATGGTTAAATCGCTTTCAGTTGCTTAGATTAGAATAGGAGGATTGTAATTCATTGGAGCTCCAAGAAAAGGTTGATAGTGCCTTCACTGCCATCTCTGTTTAGAGATTGGGGTGCAGTCTGTACCAACCACCAAAAAAACGCAGTCTTTTTCTACTTTTATGCAAGCTGCAACACAGTCATTTTAATCATAGAACCATCCATGCACTCTGATCTTGAGCCATACTTCTTCATTACAACTCCATGCACGACTTCTCTTCACGATTTACATTGCTGTTCATTGGTTTAATAGCACAGGTAGCACAGGTTAATGGATTCTCGTTTTTGGTGCAAGACATAAGCAATTTGTTTTATTTACACTGCTCAGTATCATTCCATTTCCTTCTTCTTCTTCTTAACCATGCCTAAAGCCACCTACTCGACCTCTGTTTAGCTCGTTTACCTTCCAACTCTTCCATTGCCCACGTAGCTCCATTTTCTTGACCTTTCGTTGCTTCCATCCTTCTATCCACCAACCAACTTCGTGCACTCTTTCTCCATCTTATTTCTCTGCCCCTGAGCCATCACAAGCTCCATCTCCATCTTACCTATCCACCCATACCGCTCCATCACTTCACCATCACCCAAAACTCCCACGGTAGAACATCCTGTAGAAGTTAGCAGACTTCCTGTAGAATTCCCGAGTTTCCTGTAGGATCCCCTGCAGACATCCTGTAGAAGCCTGCAAACTCGGTTGCCGAGCACATGAACGTTGTAGACTTCTGTGGACTGATGCTAGGGATCCCCTGGGACCTCTCCTAGCCCTCCAGACCTTTCCCAAGCTTTCTCTCCCTTCGCACCACCTCTGCACAGCCAAACCCTAATAAGAAACACAACCATAATCACTCCAACCACTTAAGCAAAAATACCAAAACAATGTTCTTTTCAATGGAAGTAGTTTAAGTTCATGCATTTCATATCACTAGCAGTAATGGCATCATTCTTAGACACTTGCACTCCCACCATTGCATCATAGAGATTAAGCTAGTCAGATTAGGGTTTACTAGGGTTTCCATGTTTTGGTTGGCTTTCAGTTCATTTTTGCAAAGTAGATTAATTTCCTTTGAGATAGCCTTCGTCCATCATTAAGAAAGCTTCTTCTGAGAGCATATAGAAGTTGGCTTGAGCCCTAGCGGACTTGTGCCAGCTGACCAAGTGACAGCTGCGACAAGAGCTAGTACTTGTGCATACAGCACCGTCGCTTCCAAGTTTGTACGAACTACCGGGTTGATAAAATTAGAGATAGGAAGCCCCAGGAGTTGTAGCATTATTGCTACAATACTGGAGCCTACCATATTTTTGGCGCCGTTGCCGGGGACCGAACCCGGGTCACCAGTAGCCTCCACGTATCTTCTTAGAGATAAGCCACCATCACCCAAGCTAGTCTATATCCATTCTATTTATAAGCATATTTCAAAATTCTTATATCAATGAAGTGAAGTATTAAGTTCAGATCACTACCGGTCTGAACTTCTTCATAGATGTCACCATCGCAGGCTCTAGTAGGAGATCGATTTATAAGATAGCAAGATCAATTTCTAAGGGGTCATTTCTATTGTTACAAATACACCCTTATGACTCAAGAAAATGTATTTTTGAGGCTTGGACTTTTTAAAGCTAGCCTTGGCTCCTCTAGCTTGACATAAGAGAGAAAATCATTCATTGGAGGAGAAAGTAATGACTTAATGCTACACTACTAGAGCTAGTGCCTCACGATTGTAATTGTGTACTTGGAACTTTCACCTAATTATCATAACCACGTTGAGCCAACACACTTCCATTCATGTATCATCTAAGCTAATTGCAATGAACACGATGTTGTTGAACATTATACTTTTTTTGTTAAATTGGAACAAAATATCTTGTTAGTTTCAATATTAGAAAAATTTTGTGTTTGTTGAAGATTCCAGAGCTCATTAACATAAACACATATCTATTTAAGACAAAAGGAAGAAATGGATTTAAGCTTGGTGAAAATATATTAAAAATAACCATATAAAAATTAATAATAAAAAATACAAATGATTATTGGGGGATTATTGCAATCATCTTTCTATCCACATTATGTGATTCTATATCATCATCGATGACAGTTGGTTTTCAATCGACATATACTGATCTTTTAAAATCAGTGTACCTTACATTTGTGATTTCCATAGGGAAAGATTAGACCCACTCAAATTTTCCATGTAAGTTAATTTAGGTGTCTCCATATTAAAATTCACATCCTAAAAAACACTTACAAAATAAGAATTTAATAATTTTTCCTTACCAATTTTTAAATCAAAAGCCAAAAAGATAATCTCCTTAAAAAAAAATTATCTAACAAAAACAACCTCTCCCTTTTTTTTGCCATTTTTTATTTATTTATTTATTTATTTTAGTACCTTTTATAACCAGCGTCTATAATTTACATACATTAATATTTATTTATGTATTTTTATTTTTATTTTTTTATTTTTTTATTTTTTATTTATTTTTATTTTTATTTTTTATTTATTTTTATTTTTTTTACCTCGTTCCAATTATTTTTATTTTTTAAGTTACCTCGTTCCTATATTTTTATTAATTCTGTTGACACCTAATCCGAAACGGATGGGTGAACTGGACAGTCATCTAGAAGATGAACTGATCCGTTTTATGTATGTATAAATAATAGTTGGCTAATGAATAAAATTATCAGTTCTTTCTTGCGCTCATTAATTTCTGGAGTTAACCTGGCCTGACATGGTATCAGAGCACAGGTCCCAAAATAGTGTAACTCCTGCTGAGCGCTGCATCATCCTGAGCGATTCCCTGACACTGAGCGCCCTCTGTCCTGAGACTGAGCACCTCTGTCCTGAGACTGCGTGCTTCTGGCGGTGTCCTGAGACTGCGTACTTCTGGTGGTGTCCTGAGCGCCTCTGGCATGATAGAATATGGTGCGGTGAGCGTGGAATGCGCTGTTGAATGTAAGCTCCATTACCTTATGCGTTGATGCGTTTCTGCTTTCGTAACCATGGTAAAAGCCTATCCCATTCCATTCAAACAAAACTGATATCAAGTAGTCTATACTGTTGAAATAGTCTCGACTAGGGTTCCTCCCCATCGCTCTCACTCTGCTTTCAACAACAACAGTAGTTTCACACTTGCGGTGTATGGTGACTGCGTTTTTTTGAAAAATGACTGCGTTAAGACTGCGTTGTATTGATGTATATGAAGACTGCGTTGTATTGATGTATATGAAGACTGCGTTTTTGGTATCAGTTCATCTTGTCTGCCTTTTCTCTTTATATCCAATCCAACCATCAACGCTTGATGTGTGACTGCCACCATTAAAGTCCTTTGCAGTGAGTACCTTCCACGCCTGTACGATTCTACTTGGTACTTGACCATGTATGAATACGAAAGCGCTTCTGGAGAAACTCGACCCATTGACAACCATTAACTGGATTAGCCGCTGGCGTCGCTGCCGGGGAGCTGCCTGTACTCTCAACACCTGACCCTCTGCGGAAATCTCATCACATCCGATTGCTTCTTCTTCCATAACTCCTCTATGTACTTATACGCACCCATGGATGGATTGCTCTTGGATCTGGATGAGCGGGACTCTTAACGGGAGAAACGTGGAGTGTCGAATTAGAAGGGCGGAATTTCTTGGAAGTCGAAAATTCTGTACATGGAATTGCTGTAACATGGAATTGTTGTAACAATATGACCTCTTTTGCTGTAACATGGAATTCTGTACATGGAATTGCTGTAACAATATGACCTCTTTCGTGACATGGAATTGCTGTAACATGGTTGGTATATGAGCAGAGTATTGTCATCAGTATATACAAATGTTTATACATAATATCTGTTTGGTTGGTATATGAGCAGAGTATTGTCATCAGCATATGTAAGCGTTGTATTTTTTATGAGTTGTTGATTTGGCAGCACGAGCTTTTAAATATTACACAGCCTCTTTTTGATTGAGCAGTTTTATGCGATGATAGCAGTTTTTGGTTGAGCAGTTTTGGGTCTAAAGCATCTGTAGTATTACATGATATATATTGATATATTGAAGTGATATATTAATACATTGAAGTGATGCCTTGCGCATTTTTTTTCAAAACAGTAGTATTGCAGTGATGAAATGCTGATATTTTTTTTAGCAAATATTAGAGGGATTTGAAGGCTGTAACGTAAGGATTTTTTATCAGCAGAAGTATTTTTACAGAATGCATTCAATCATCTCTATGGTCGGAATAGTTCTCACTGGCAAGGAGAACTATTCTGAATGGTCCCGGATGGTAAAACACACCCTCATCTACAATGAGCTGTGGAAAGGAGTGTGTGTCGGAGAAGAAGACAAAGACCCTGTGTAGCCCACATCAGACAAAGAACTCGCCATTTGGGAAAACAAGAACAGCAAATCCTATGCATTGATCGCAGCATCTGTAAATGAGGAAGTAAGTCGTCATATTTCATCCTATTCCACTGCCTTTGAAGCTTTACAAAAGCTGAAAGAACTCTATGATACACATTCTGCACTTGAAGTTGTTCAGCTCATGATTAAACTCATCACTCTTGAACTGAAAAATAATGATCCTCTTTCTCTTGCATCTGAAATAAAGTCTATAATGCATGATATTAAATCCACTAAGGTTGAGCTGGATATCTCTCTTATTTCCTTTCTCAAAGCACTCTATCCTACCTACTCTAACTATCTTGAGTCTTTACAAGCAAATGGAAATCTTAAAGATATAACCTTTGACACTCTTGTGAAAAAGTTTGCTGAAAGAGAGAAAGCCTTTGGAAAGAAAACAATCCTTGAATCTTCTGAAGAGACTGTTTGCCTTGCTCATAAAGAAAAGCATCTTGCTCAAGATTCTACAAGAGGAAGAGGTGGACGAAGAGGAAGAGGAAGATACTTCAGAGGCAGGGGGGGCAGACATCCTCAAGCAGAAAAGGCAGATCTGCATTGCATTCGCTGCAAACGAAATGGATCACATGATGCTTCTACATGCAAGCTACCATGGGACAAAGTTGAGCAGAGAAGAAATCAGCAGAAAGGTAAAATTGATGACACAGACAAAGGTAAAGCACCTGAATCCGCTCACTATATTGAGGCACAATGTAACATTGGAGTAAATGAAGATTTGTTTAATGCTTCACTTGCTTCTTCGAAAAATGACTGGTTGCTTGATTCAGGAGCAACCTGTCATATGACTCATAGGAAAGAATTTTTTGAAGATTTCACTGACAATGTTGATGGAGCAGTATACTTTGCAGATCAGTCAAAAATCAAGCCATCAGGGCTTGGCACAATCAGGCTTAAGCTGCCTGGTCTTCCAGACTTTCTTCTGGATCATGTTCTATATCTCCCACAGCTCAAGAGAAACTTGCTGTCCCTGGTCCACATCCGCCAGCAAGGTCACTCCATTCATATGTTTGATGGAAAGCTTGAGATAAGAAAGGCATCTGACCATTCACTTGTCATGAGGGGTATAGAAGAAGAAAGACTTCTTAAACTGCAAGGAACCTCTGCTCATGCACAACATTTTTCATATATTTCTCATCATGAAGAAGGTACACTTCCATCAAGTTTATTATGGCATGCTAGATTTGGACATTTAAACTATGATAGTCTCCGCTTGTTGAAGAAAAATGGTGTTGCTGGTTTGCATACAATTCCTAGAAAACATAAGCAATGTGATGCTTGCATTCTAGGAAAGCATAGCAAACAGTCTTTTCATGATTCACATTCAAGAGCACATAGGAAGCTTGAACTCATTCATTCAGATTTATGTGGTCCAATGCCTGTTTCTTCTGCAAATGGAAATAAATACATCATGACATTTATTGATGATTACACCAGAATGTGTTGGGTTTATTTTTTGAAGAACAAATCTGATGCTTTTCAAACATTCAAGAATTTTCATAAATGGATTGAAAATGATGCACAATCTCATATTGGATCTATTCGCACTGATAATGGAAAAGAATATACATCAAATGAATTTGAACACTATCTTCGCCAACATGGGATTAAACATCAAACAATTGTGCCTTATAATCCTCAACAGAATGGTGTAGCTGAAAGAATGAACAGAACAATTTTGAATATGGTACGATCCATGCTTTTCTTCAAAAATGTAAAGACAATGTTTTGGGCTGATGTTGTTCTATGTGCTGCATATATAAAGAATAGATGTCCATCTAGTGCTATAAGAAACAAGACTCCTTATGAATTGTGGTATGGACATGTTCCTTCGGTAAAACATCTCAGGATTTTTGGTTCCACCTGTTATGCTTTAATACCAAAGGTACATAGAAACAAACTTGGTGCTAGAAGTCGTAAGTGTATCTTCCTGGGGTATTCAAACACATCTAAAGCATACCGCCTTTATGATGAAGTAAATAAAAAGTTTGTTTTATCTAGAGATGTCATTTTTCTTGAATCATCCAAATCTGACAGTGTTGTTGAGCGGCAACTTGATCGCTTGGATAGATTCACAAAACCGAAATCATTCCAAGAGTTTGATAATCAGATTCCACATCTTGAAGGGGGGATTCCTATACTAGATCAACATGCGGAATCTCCTTCTGAAGAACAATCTCCCCTGCATGACACTCCAACAGTGGATGATGCTTTAAGTGATGTAATTGATAGAATTGGGAGACTCAATCTTGATTCAGACCCAACTCAATCAACAGAACAGCCTGGACCATCTCAGAAAGGTCCCCCAAAGTGGCTGACAAAGACACTTGAAAGTGTTCATCCTGATGAAATTGGAAAAACAGGAACCAGAAATACAAACCGACAAGATGGAGGTGATGTAGATAACTCTAATTCACCTGTTGATATAGATGTTACTTATGATTGTGAATTGAACTTGTCTACAGATTTTGAACCAACTTCCTTCAAAGAAGCTGCTTCTCATGATGAATGGAAAGAAGCGATGCAGAAGGAGTATGATGCCCTCATAAAGAATGGCACTTGGAAGCTGGTTGATCCTCCATTTGGAACCAAACCAATTGGCTGCAAGTGGGTCTACAAGAACAAGTACAAAGCTGATGGCTCACTTGACAAGCACAAAGCTAGGCTTGTGGCAAAAGGTTTTGCACAGAAGGAAGGGGTCGATTATGAGGAAACTTTTGCTCCCACAGCAAAATGGGCCACCATCCAGACACTCTTTGCACTAGCTGCTCAGAACGGTTGGAAAGTCCATCAAATGGATGTAAAAACTGCATTCTTGAATGGAGATCTAAAAGAGAATGTTTTTATGTCCCAGCCTGAAGGATTTGCTGTGAAAGGACATGAACACAAAGTATGCAAACTTGTGAAGTCCTTGTATGGCCTCAAACAAGCACCACGAGCCTGGTATGAAAAACTAACTGAGCATCTTTTGAAACTCAACTTCAATCATTTTGATCTTGATGATGCAACTTTATTTGTCAAGAAAGTTGGCAAAACAGTTGTATATCTTGTGGTATATGTAGATGATCTTTTAATGACAGGGAACAATGAAAGCTATATTGCATCCATAAAAAAAGAATTAGGAAATTTTTTTGAAATGACTGATTTGGGCTATGTTCATTACTATCTTGGCATTGAAGTAACCCAACATCCAAAGTCCATATTTCTTTCTCAAAAGAAATACATTGGAGATTTGTTAAACAGATTTGGCATGACAGAGTGCAATCCCCTTTGTACTCCAATGGAACAAAACTTGAAGCTCACATCTATTGAAGGAAAGGAATTTGAGGATGCAACAAAGTATAGACAGCTTGTAGGAAGTCTCATCTACCTCACTACTACTAGACCAGACATTTCATTTGTTGTTGGAATCCTCTCCAGGTTTATGCAAAAGCCTTGTGAGGGACATTGGTCTGCTGCAAAAAGAGTTCTAAGGTACTTGAAGGGAACTCAAGACCTTGGAATCAAGTATACACAGGTGGACGACTTCAACTTGATTGGATACTCTGATTCAGACTTTGATGGAGACAAAGAAACTGGGGTATCTACTTCAGGATATGCTATGAGTCTTGGATCAGGAGTTGTCTCCTAGAGATCACGCAAACAATCAGTACCAGCAGATTCCCCAACAGAAGCAGAATATGTGGCAGCAGCTGAAGCAATGAAAGAAATTGTGTGGCTCAGGAAAATTCTTGAAGATTTGCAAGTAAAACAAATACAATCAACTCCACTCATGATTGATAACACCTCTGCAATAAAGTTGGCCAAGAACCCAAAGTTCCATGATCGTACTAAGCACATCAATACTAAATATCATCTGATGCGACATCATGTTGAGGCCAAAACAATCCATCTCCGTCATTGTTCCACAAACAAGCAAATTGCAGACATCTTCACCAAAGCGCTTGGAAGAGAAAAGCTTAAAAGATTCAGAACGATGCTTGGACTCACCAACATCCCTTCAGATTAAGGGGGGGAATGTTGACACCTAATCCGAAACGGATGGGTGAACTGGACAGTCATCTAGAAGATGAACTGATCCGTTTTATGTATGTATAAATAATAGTTGGCTAATGAATAAAATTATCAGTTCGCTCATTAATTTCTGGAGTTAACCTGGCCTGACAAATTCTAACTAACTTTTATTAACAACCTATTATTATAATCTTTATAATTATTAATTATTAAATAATCTTTATAATTATTAATTATTAAATAAATAAATGAATTAGTTTTCTAATTAACCATTAACACTAATTAAAATTATTTTATTTATTAAAAATTGAATAATAATAATAATAATAAATAAATAAATAATAGTAATAATAATATTAATAATTTTACCTTGGTCCCAAGGTCAAAATTAGCTGTTGGTCGAATTAGCAGGTGAAGACTTAACATCCTAAGCTGGATCTGTTTCTTCAACTTATCCTGACGATGAACCACACTAATTGGTTCGAAACGCGTCGACAAATAATATTCTATGTGATTTACGCTGAAAAATCTCTCATAACTTAACTATTTTTATATTTTAATTTATTATTTAATTCATACACCAGACAATTATCAAAAACCATTCTAAGAAGGAGTTAAAAGAAATCTTACGGACACCTTTTAACTATTTATATATAAATATTCAAAGGTCAAATACAATTTAAATCAGAAAGGAAAGTTCTACAACCACTTCTTAACGCTATTCATCAGTACTACTGAAATTGTGTGCGGCAGACGGGACAGGTGTTGGCTATTGTTATCCACCGTGCAATGCAAATTTGGTGGAATATGTGACCGCAATGGAATCGACCCGCTTCCTCCCGCAGTAGAAAATCATCGTAGCAAATTGGGCACGAAGAAGTAATACCATTGCTGTCACTAATATGTTCTTCAGAAATAGCAGTGGGACGTACCAGATTTCGAGTAACTGGTAACATTAATGGTTGCAGGGTCTGGTTTATGTCTCTTCGGCATAATGGACAGTTGGTTGCCCCCATGCTAAGATGCATGTCTGGTGGTACCTGTGACCGCATGGAAGGTGACGTCCCACATCTCCAAACAGAGAATTTCTAATACAAATTGGGCAACAATCATTATTGGTATTCTCCTCTGTAAGGGTTATGCGAGGTAGCTGGAACAGAGGGACGACCATCTCCTGTAACCACGTTAATGATGGAAGTTGCTCAGGAAAACGTTCACATCGTTCGCCCAATTCTGTTATTCTTCGCTCTAACTCCACCTGCATTTCCTCTGAGGGTATTCTTAGCTCTAACTCCACCTGCATTTCCTCAGAGGGAAAACTGTAAAAATTAACTAGTCGTGCCCTAAATCGAAATATTCTCACATCTACTCCCTCACTTTGTGCTCTTCTGTCTTCAGGTTGAAGATTAAGACCCTGCCATCGTTCCTCAAGCTCCGCCATTTCTCTTATAATCCCCACTATTTGAGCTCTTAATTCTATATATTGCCTGAGTATGTCCCCTCCTCCTCTTTCTTGTCGTTGTCCTTCCATTTCTAGACTCGCAAAGATTCAACTAATGGTTGCTTTCTTTCTATGCCGAATTCTGACTAGCCCACTGAAACTGCGAGCATAATTAAAATGAAAATCAATGACCCAGGAGTGCCTTTGCCACTTTGCATACATTAATAGTGGTGGGAATGTATGTAAAATGTGTGCGTGTCGGCGAGCCGTCCGTCGACACGACGAGCCGTCCGTCCGTCGTCACGATGACTTGACACTCGTCGGTTCAATTTAATAATAACTAATAAATTTGCAGGTAATAGGTAATTGTTATTGATGTGCCGGTCTCAGTAGCTGTGAAATGGAATCAGCCTGGTTTCAGTTTTGATTTCAAAGTGTGGTTATAATAAATTTATACTATGAGTAACAAAACGAAATGCAGAGAAATGAATTGGTTTTTATTTATAAAAAAATTATGTTAGTATTTGTGAAATGGAATCACGCTGGTTTCAATGGTGATAAATTTATACCACCAATAACAAAATGAAACGCAAAGAAATGAATTGGTTTTTATTTATAAAAATTATCTCAATATGCGTGAAATGGAATCAGGCTGGTTGTGATTTCAAGGGTGGTTATAATAAATTTATGCCACCAGTAACAAAAAGAAATGCAGAGAAATGATTTGGTTTTTATTTATAAAAAATTATCTCAGTAAATGAAATGTAGAAAAATGAATTGGTTTTTATTTATAAAAAATTATCACAGTATGCTGGAATCAGGTTGGTTTCAGTTGTGATTTCAAGTGTGGTTATAATAAATTTATAACACCAGTAACAAAATGAAATGCAAAGAAATGAATTGGTTTTTATTTATAAAAAACTATGTCAGAATGGGTGAAATGGAATTAGGCTGGTTTCAAGTTGTGATTTCAAGGGTGGTTATAATAAATTTATATCCCCAATAACAAAATGAAATGCTAAGAAATGAATTGGTTTTTATTTATAAAAAATTATCTCAGTATGTATGAAATGGAATCAACCTGGTTTCAGTTGTGATTTCAAGTGTGGTTGTAATAAATTTATATCCCCAGTAACAAAATGAAATGCTCAAAAATGAATTGGTTTTTATTTACAAAAAAAATTATCTCAACATGCGTGAAATGGAATTACGCTGGTTTCAGTTGTGATTTCAGGGTGGTTATAATAAATTTATATCCCCAATAACAAAATGAAATGCTCAGAAATGAATTGGTTTTTATTTATGAGATAAATGAATTGGTTTTTATTTATAAAAAATTAGCTCAGTATGTGTGAAATGGAATCAACCTCGTTTCAGTTGTGATTTCAAGTGTGGTTATCTCCCACTAACAAAATGAATTGGTTTTTATTTACAAAAAAATTATCTCAGCATGCGTGAAATGGAATTAGGCTGGTTGATTTCAAGTGTGGTTCTAATAAATTTATACCTCCAGTAACATAATGAAATGCAGAGAAATGAATTGGGTTTTTATTTATAAAAAATTATCACAGTGTGCCTGAAATGCAATCACGCTGGTTTCAGTTGTGATCTGAAGGGTGGTTATAATAAATTTATGCCACCAGTAACAAAATGAAATGCGGAGAAATGAATTGGTTTTTATTTATAAAAAGTTCACTATTTCGGAAGGAAATAGACCCAAAGAAAAAATTATTACCCAAAAAAATAACATGATTTAAATAAGAAGAAACAGAAAAGGTAACATGATTTAAATTAGAAGAAATAATAAATGATATAGGTAATTTTTAAAATAAATTAATAACGGTATAATATAATAAAAATAAATAATAATATCATTATCTTGTGTTCGTTAATTGAGTATATTTGTGGTGGTTGGGACAAATGATTGTGTTTTTTCTCATCCATTCAATTCATATAAGTGGTAGGATGAATTTTGATGTAATGGTTATATTCTTGTTGAAATGAATACTTTGTTGAGGAGAGAAACACACAAATTCCTTATTTAGAATATAATGATATTTTCCATATATATAAATATATGATTGTGTCAATTAGCTTATAGAGGGAGGTTAGGAGGAAATAATGGAATTAGTTTTTATAAGGTTTAAATAAATACTTAATATTTCTATTGACTAAGAATTTGGAAATAAGGTCAATGGTGCTTTGAATGTAAGGAAGCTAAATGACAACTTGTTTAGAAAAGGAAATGGGGATTTAGTTCTACAAAGCATAGCCACATGATAAGGTTTGTTGATTTGCAAAATTGAGTAGTCATTTTCCATTAGGGATTTTGTAAGGTGATTTTTCCTAACACTTGTATGTTATTTTTTATTCAAAATATAATACATATGTTTATATTAGTTTCATTACATGGATTTCTAGAATTGTAGAGAACATATTGTTATTATTCATATCTTTTCTTTTTTTGAAATATGATATATATTTATGTCTTAAGGCATTCCCTGTGAGAATAAGTCGCTCTCATGCCACCTGCGTTGTGGTGGGACATTAATTTTTTGTGTTAGGCAATTGAAATAACTTCTGCCATTAGATTATAGACCGATATTGTCATTTACAATTAGGTACAACAATAAGCCATAGCTCCATAGAGGCTATTGATCACAAGTTGTGAGCCTCTTCCTCATTTTTTGTGTTAGGCAATTGAAATAACTTCTACCATTAGATTATAGACCGATATTGTCATTTACAATTAGGTACAACAATAAGCCATAGCTCCATAGAGGCTATTGATCACAAGTTGTGAGCCTCTTTCTCGCAAGATTGGTTCTCTGGAGAGGACTAGTTGAATACGTGGTGGGATTCGCGTGGGGCAAAGGCATTCGAGATTACGAACACGAAATGATGCGGATAATGGTTGTATGATTTCTCTGATCCAAACAAGACTTCAACCATGTGTGTCTTCATTGTTATATGCTTAGTTCGTAAATATTTTTGGTTCGGTTGTGGAAGAGCAACTATTCTTGTGAAAAATTATAATTTTTTGTTAAATTGGAAAGCTACCATCTGTGGATGAAGTGTTGGCTCCTTTTTAGATCTAGCCTTGGTTCCTCTAGATTGACATAAGAGAGAAAATCATTCCTTGGAGGAGCAAGTAATGAATTAACGTTACACTATTGGAGCTAGTGCCTCACCATTCTAATTGTGTACTTGGAACTTCAACCTAATTATCATAAGCTCGTTGAGCCAACACACAGTGTTGTGGATGAATTTCGGGCTTCAAAGAAGAACAATGCAACTCTTGAAAAATTAGTCAGTCTTTGGCTCTTTAGAAATGAAATGCTTGCATTGGCCCTATCATTTGGTCTTCTATTTGGTGGACTAAAGAGTCATAGTGCAAGATCATGGTGTTCTTTAGAAATGGTATGTTTGCTTTGGTCCAATCATTTGGTCTTCTATTTACTCGATTGAAGAGGTACTATTGAGTTGAACAGTGAAAGCATAACTTGCAAATAATTTGAAATTGCAGAAAATAATGGCAAATAAAAAAGATAGAAAAACAATCAAACACATAAATTGACACAATTTTACGTGGTAAAACCTATATCCATGTGGCAATGATATCTGGTATTCTTATTATTCAAGGGATATTTACATCATCCAAATCAAAGGCATACACATCCAACCATTCAACCCATTCTCCACTCATTTATGTTTTCTTATTGCCTCTATAGGTTTACATGGAAAAAGAGAAACTTGTTAGATCTTTCCTAAATCTGTCCACAACTTGTAAAGAAATTACATAAGAAAATGTTCATATAAAACAAAAATGTTCCTTTTATATGTTTTTCCAAAAGCTTAGATTAGAAAAAACAACCCAAACAAAGGAACCGATTTTAGCTATTATGCCAAGAATATAAGGAAATAGTTGTAAACTTCTAACAATCTCCACCTTGATAAAAATTTACTTGATATATCATGCCCAAAATATTCATCACCTTCCTTGTAAGCCAAGAGAAGCTAGGCACCATTTTAGCTTCTCTGACAAGACTTCTTTTGTGAACATCTCTGCACAATTCCATGTAGACCTCCTATCAATTTCATCTATTTCCTTGTTTATTTCATCATTTCCTATTTTTAGTTGTTTTTCCTGGCCTGAACTTTCGGAGTAGTTTTGACACCCTAAACAACTTTTTTCAAGGTCTGTTGCACCTCAAATCTCGTATTACTTAGGGAGACCTTTCCAAAAAGTTATCGTACGTGTCAAATGGAGATCATATGACCAAGTTACGACCTCGTGAAGTTGGGTGCCCAAGTAACTGCAACGAGGCTGACAAACTCTTGGCGTTACATCCACTGGGGTTAGGGTTTTGGTTGTTTAGAGTTTTCTCTTGTTTTGCAATAATAAATAGGCCCTTGAGCCTCATTGTAACATAGTTTACAGTCATGTAGCCTCCACATATCTTCTCAGAGATAATCTATCATCACTCAAATGAGTTGATTTCCATTATGTTGTAAGCATATTTTAGTATTCTGATATTAATGGAATGAAATATTATTTTTGCTGCATCTTTGTATTTATGGTTATATATGTAATTTGTTGCGTTCTTGTTTAAGTTCAAATCATTACCAATCTAAATTTATTTAGATGTGTCACCATCATAAGCTCTAGTAGGAGATCGATTTATAAGATAGCAAGTTGTCCTTACTACTTGTTCCTGAAAATCAGGGAACATTTAAGGATAGAAAATTACCTTAAAGTTTAAAAACATTGGTGAATCTTACTATGATCCAAGTGGATATTTGTGGCCACCCGCCAAGTCCACTTGGACCCCCACCATTGTTTCTTTCAACTTTTTAGTTTCCTTACTTGTAGCAGAATTTACTATTTTTAGTAGTTTTTCGGGTCCTAAACTTCCAGAGCCGTTTTGAGGCCTTAAATGATATTTTTTTGAAAAAAATAGGAGCAACATGACTCCATGGATCAATCTTTCTCTTCCCAAAGTTGTATTTCTCGGATATATCTTTCTAACGAGATATTGTGTGCGTCAAATGGAGATCGGATGCCAAAGTTACAACCCTGGGAAGTTGATGTATCAATTTACCCAAACGGGGCCCACTGTTTGGCGTTTCATCTTTTAGGGTTAAGTTTTTGGATGTTTAGGGCTTTCCATTTTTTCTCAACAATAAATAGGCCTTCGAGCCTCATTGTAACACAACTTAGAGGCATGTAGTCACCACATCTCTTCTTGGAGATAAGCTACCATCGCCCTAGCTAGTTTATTTCCATTTCTATTTGTAAGCATATTTCAATATTTTACATTAATGAAATGAAGTATTATTTCCGCTACATCTTTGTGTTTATGGTTATTTTTGTAATCAGTTGCATTCGTGTTTAAATCCAGATCAGTGGTATCAGAGCGGTCTGCTTTTTCTCTATTTTTCTTTGCATGTCCCCAACAAGGTCGGGATATAAGGAGTTAGGGCTTGAACTCGTCAAACCTTTGTAAGGTCAACCTCGCAAATCCTGACAACCTCTTATGGCGGATGAAAAGAAAGATGAGGGGGTAAGAGATACTATCAAAATCTTGCTCAAAGAAGCCCTTGAGTGACAAAGGAATATGATGATGGACAACTTTGCCCAGATTCTTTAGTGGTTACGGAGGGGCGATGCATCAACTTCCAACAGCTACTCTAGAAATGCCACACCATTTAAGGTACAAGTTAATTTTGAAATCCCCATATTCTAAGGTGTTGGAAATAATACTAAGAGGGGGGGGTGAATCAGTATTATCAAACCAATTATCTTTCATTTCACAATCAGATTTGTATACACTACTTCAGTTATGGGAAACTACGTTTATACACTACTCTGTCTAAAGCAACAAGCATAAATCAGTAAACTTATGATTCATTAAATGTTGATCTTTAATCAGTGCATCAAAACTTCATTAACCATAAGAACAGTAAACCGGTGTAGTAAAACAGAACAGATCATCACACACATGGACATAAGATATAAGGTGGAAACCCAATGTGGGTGAAAACCACCTGCTGCAATTCGTCTCTATCTTCTTTTAATAAGAAACTCCTTTTTACAATATTTTTGTACTGGTGCAATCTTATACTAGTACGCAGGCTTCTACCTAGAGAAGGCTACTACCTTCTCTCATTCTCCAGCTTCTCCTGGAAGGGAGCTACAACCCCCTTAGCTCTTGTACCAGCTGATGTACTAGTACGTAAGTGTTGACCTATAGAAGGTTACAACCTTCTCTTTCTTCCAGGGACCATGTTTCATAAATTTTCAGATTGGATCCATCAATGACAATAATCAAACATCAAATACATCTACATCAACCAATCTCCTTTGCTTCAATCAAAACTGAATCAAACAATTACTTCTCTTATTGCTGTAACTAGAATACATTAACGGTAACCAGAAACCAATCCTGAACCCAGAACACTCCAACAATAAACAGAAGTAGCTAAAACATATTTCATGAGATGTACGCTACTTCAATATGTAGAACCTGCATGCATACGCTTCTGTATTAAGGCTAACCAGAGTATACGTTGTTTTGACTTACTTAACCAGTGTGTATACGTGCCTCCGCTGTGTCGAACCTACGTACAGATCTATAAAAGATAATTTACCCTTTTCACTTATTCAGACATCAGCTATACCCAGATTATTAGATTTATAGATCAAGTCATGCACCAAATATAAAAGATCAAAATCACACAAAGATACTACTATTCAAGCCTTAAGATCTTGACCCAATAATAGAACTTATGCTTCTTCTAGCGCTCAAGTTCCTCCTTGGTTCAAATCCAGCTATGCACCATAACCCAATTCTAGATCTTGCTCTCCATAAGATATTCAATGCTTGAGTGAATGCCTTTGCCTAATGATATCCTTCCCCTTTTATAGTCTTACGCCTTACTCAATACCATGGTCCAAAACCAGAGATAATCAATACCATGGACCTAATACCTGGGTTCAACACTTCGGACGAGATACCATGGTCGAAAACCATAGGTCCAAATACCAAGGACTAAATACCATGGACCAAAAATAAGTTTTCCCACATGTACATTCTTTTCCTTGCATGAAAGTGCATGCATATGTATACACGCCTTTTGATCATCGAACCCGTGTGTATATGCGACTTGGTCAAGAGGAACTTGCGTATATCTCTTTTTCCTTCATTCTGAGAGCCTGAACTGAGATCTTCCATCTCAGTCAATTGCCATCAAGGACAACACCTGTGCCATAGTGCCAAACCTGTTTCATAATGCGAAGAGAAGGTAAGATAGACGTAGATGTCGTCGATAAATGGTTAAATCTGCTAGAGGGTTATTTTTCTATTCATGATTTTTCTAGTCAGGAAAAGATTATTTTTTCTCTTCTCAAAGAAGCGCCGCATGTCAAGGACTGGTGCGAAACCTACTACGATAAGAAGGATAAAAGTACAGGATCACTATTTTTAGCGACACCCACTTGGAATTCATTCCGGGTTGCCATCAAGGAGTAGTACTACCTTGTCACAAGCTATGAGGATCAATACATAAATTGGACCACGCTGCGGTAAGGAAGGGATCAAGACATGCTAGAGTTTACCAATATTTTCCATACCCTTCGCATAAAGCTGGGTATCAAAGATTCAGAGCATCATTTGATACTCAAATATCACGGTTGCCTGCACAAGTACGTCCAAGAAGAAATAGAATTCCTGAACATCTCCTTGCTCACCTGTTGTGGCCAGCAACACCCCCCCTAGTTCATCCAAGTATCAACCAAGATACTTAAATGAATGGGGAACCTTAGTTAATTTTTAGGAAAAGCAAGATGTTTATTTTTAAGGTCACAATCATATGCTTAGGAAAATCCTCTTGGATATTTTAAGCCTAAGTTTATGATGAGAAGAAATCTTTAGAGTCACGTTGTAGAAGGATAGGAAATACCCTTATTTCTCTTTAAAAAATCGATATGCGCATGACCCTCGTGTTAACAATAACATCGCATCGCAACAAAGTAGTGCCCATAAAGAAAAACTTAGAGATTCACCGATCTGCGATAACGCCGATCGCTAGATCGCATATCGCAGAAATAAGTCGGCTAGATTTGGAAAATATCAAATTTCTGCAATCTGCGATATTGCGATCGCTGCGATGCTACATCCTTGCGATTTGCGATGATGCGATTAGAGACCGCGCGATATACAAGGTTACGTCAGCAAATCATAAATCACTTCAGTACGAATCCTCCGGGCACGCCATTCAAAGAAAAGCCACTTACCATAATCTGACCCGAAATCATGCGCTTTTAATGATAGTAAATGAATTAGTTGTCAGTTATTAAGTGGATTAAAGACGCGTGCCTTGGTAGAGATTTACTTCACGTAAGGTGGCATATTTGATTTATCTGATGCATTTAAAACTCTCCCATCACCTTTCTGGATCAGTCATTTCCATTTCACTCGTAATCTGCAGGAACAAAGAGCTAAGACGACTCAGACAAAAACGCAGAGAGAAATGGGAAAGAAAAATAAAGCTCAAAGCTCCGAAGCAAAGGAGAAGACTAAGGAGATGGTGCCTCTATACACAGACACGGCATGTAATAGAGACGCGGGGATATCAACATGGGAAGGCATGTACAGGCTGCTAGAAGAGGAAAAACCTACAATAATGAAGGTTGTTGCTGTCGTGGATGCACCACGCTCTTCTGAGGCATCCTTAGAAGACCTAGCATGTTCATTTCTTCACAGAATAGCGTCAAGACCTAAAATTCTACCATATACGGATATGATCAAGTGGATACTGGATGATGCAGACTTAAACAACAGACATTTCAAAGTTCAAGGATACGGGCTCGTCGGATCGTTTGCTGCGCAAGATTTGAAGCTTATGTATCATCTTCCAGAACCGCAAGCGACCTATAACGCACAATTTGTTAAGAAGTTCGTGGCGGAGAATCCAGATCTATCAGATACCACTAAAGAATGGTCTAGAAGAGATGAGCCGCTAAAAAAGGTTAAAAACGGTACGTACAGCACTGGTTCCCTCACCTCTCCATATTGTTTTGCTGCGGCCATGCTCTGTAGGTTATTTGGGATGCCGGATATCAACAAGTTCTCATCTGAATGGCTACCATTAATTGATGCTACCACAAATTCCGACGTTATAGATTGGGCCAAAATTCTTTCTGATAATCTATACACAGCCGTTATCAATTACCGATCTAAAAGATCCTTGTCTCAAAGGGTCTATCCTCCTTTTTATCTGTCTGCTTATATTATGGAATCCGTTTGTCTTGTATCTAAATTCCTTGCTATGGGTTGGAAATGGACTACCCAAGACCCATTGTCCATCCATGTTTATCATAAGGTATTATGGGATTCCCAGTTTGCCCCTCACTTCTACTAGATTTTCCATGGTCTTATTTTGCCCCTATATAAAATAATCTATGACAAATACCCCCCAAGGTGCTCTCCTGAGGCACAAATTGACATCATCCCCATCGCGAGATGGTTCGGGGAGGAATGGTTTACTTACATTAGAGTTTTTGGAAGCACTGTACCTCCACATGTCCTACCCCTATATGTCCCTGATAAACTTTTGGCTCGGGAAATCACTTATCAAACCTGTTCTGAAGGCGGCCTGACTAAAGACCTAAAGGACAAGAAGAAGGCCATATGGCCTCAATTTCCCGTAACTTGTGGGGCCTTCTCTTTGTTCGATGTAGGACATGCTTTTGGCGAAGTGGAGAATGTGACGTGTCTTCAATTATTTAAATTCCCAGCGAGGCCATTCGACCCAAATGATGTGGCCCAAGAATTCACAACTAATGTCAAGATAAGAGTGTTCTCTGGAAAGAAAAATTTGTTTGACGACCTGTTTCAAAATAAAAGTTCGCTCCAAGATATTTTGCAGGAAGCTCAGTCGAGGTTGTCTTCAGGTGACCTCCAAAAATTCACGTTATACAGAGAAAGAAGGCTGGCTAGTATTCCGCTAGAGAAGCTGCGACTGCCTGCTAGAGAACCAACTCCAAGCATCAGCCTTAGTGAAAACTCTAGCACTTCCAGATCTAAGTCCAACGCCGTGCAAGAAGTATCTGAACATCCTGAAGAGTCTGTTTATGACCAAGGAAAAAACAAAGAAACAACCAAAGATACAGCTCAGTCAAGTGCAATGTCTCAACAGCAAGTTATCGCCTCCCCACCAAGAAATCTTCCCCCTCCTGTCATCGAAGCACCACTTGTCACAACAGAGCTAGATAAAGACTGGGAAACCTTAAACGAATTGATCAATCTTGAAGGGCAAGCCCCGAAAACACTTGTGAATAATACACAGGTGGTGCAAGAAGTGGTTTCGACCATAGTCAGTAGTGCCGCAGAAGCAGAACACCTTCCTATCGCTCCACCTTCAGAGCTTCTACTTAACGTAGAAGAAATTCCCCCACTGGATGTATTCTATAGTCCCCAACACAAAGCAGTTGTAAGGAGGCAGAGAAAGAAAAGAAAACCAGAGAATACACTGCTGCAATATGCTGAATATTTGGACGTCTTATGGAAAGACCCCAATAATAATCCGATGGAAAATCTCACGAAGCTGTCTCAGATTGCGGGAGCATATGCTTCTGCAACTATTGACAAGGCCTCTAAAGTTCAGCAACTATTGAAGGAACAAGAAAATCATATACACCTACTACAACAATAGTTGCATCAAGCCAACGCTAACACTGAAGCTTCCAGACAGTTCGAGAAACTACAGGAAGACTTTCAACAAATGCAGATAGGCTATCAAAGGAGTCTCGAAGAGAGAAAAACAATTGCAGACTTTACAAGAAATAAATAAAGATGAGCCCAAGCTGGCAGAATTCATTTCAGAAGCTATTGGCTTGAACGAACAACTACTGCAGCAACAAGAAGAGTTGGGACGTAAAATATCACAGTGGAGTCACTATTGCAAGCTGAGCGACAAAATCACCAGTCAAGTGGTGGACTTGCAGAGTGACTATGATCAGAATGACAAGAAGTTGACAAAATATTTGACTTGGCAAGATGATGATGAAGGCAAAGGGGCAGGTGCACCCAGGATAAATGAAAATCATAAGGAGTTGCTCTTTAATAAATGGGACGATCAAATCAGGCAGGCGGAGCGAGCAGCAGAGACAGCGGTAACACAGGCAAGCATTCTTATCGACTGTGTAAATGAGAATTTACACAGAGCCAATTTAATTGCAAAGACCACCCCGGGGAACCTACCAAACAAGTTGCAACTGGAAACAGAATGGAAGCAGAAAGCGTAGGCAAAAGGGAAAGCAATCCAAGCATTGGCCAGGTTGAATTGGGAATCTTACTGGACGTACATGGTTAAACCCCACAGCCAATGGATGACGGTGAAATGCATTACAAACGCAGCCGAAAAGGTAGCACCAGCTCTCCTAGATGCCATTTTCGAAGCCCAGCTCAGCGCAGATATCAGTCAGCCGACTCTTCTCAAGCCTACGCTGAATACTTTCAACTTTAAGGACCAAGTTCATAAGTGACTTCATTTAGAATGTTGTTTTTTCTTCTTCAACTAGATTAGAAAAGAGACGGTCGTTTGAAAACCGCATCCTAAATTTTTTTAATAATACTATTATTAGAATTAGGTAGTAGTATTTTAATCCTTCTCATTGCATTGGAGAAGGGTCCAGAAATTTGTCAAAAAACTTGTCCTCGGAACATGCACTTCTGCACCCTCAGAGGAGGTTTTGATAAATGGATGGATCGTGATTTATTTATGTTTGCATTTTAATGTCTGCTACTGATGTTGCACTTCTGTACTCTTAGTAGATGTTAGAACAAGTAGAGATAAATCGTTATTGCTTGAAGTTTGTGAGTGAAATCAGTCATAAATGGTACTTTTATCTCTTGACCAATTTCTTCTTATATTCTTAGAGTAATATGCAGTTTTAGTTGTTTATATGTTAATGTATGAATGTGTGGTTTACCATTTGGCACTTCTGTACGGTGGAGTCATTTATTTGTGCTTGACATATGAATAACTTACTATGCGATATGTTGTTCACAACTATTTTGCCTAACTTTTTATGCAGAATGGTTTATCTTAATTGATTTCTATTCTTATGATAGCTGAATAATCTTTATTACCAGTTATTGTTCGAAATCTTTTTAGATCGCATAATAGAGGAAATCTACCCCGGGTTAGTGTAGATTAGACGTGTTGTTTTTGTTAGATTACAATAGCATAGATACAGTTTAGAAGTTAGAGTTAAATTAGCTCGAATTACTTCTAGATCAGCATCGTCAAACTCTACACACACACACACCCCTTACATTGGGAAACTGGTCCCATTATCCCCAGTCAGACCCGCTATACCAAACGGACAAGGAGCTGCCAACCAAGTTTCGAACCGGGTGGGTATCCCCCTTGTTGTTGACCCGATTTCCGGGCCCTCAACATATTTGGTGCTAGAAGGAGGGCTGAACATAGTGTCTGTTGGAACGATTTCCAAATTGTAAAATTTGAATCAGGATGGCTGCTCATAAAATTCCTATTTGGAGTTGCATCCATGTTCCTACTTCTTCCAATACTCCACCAGATGTGGTAAGACTCTTGTCTCAGGTAAAATTCAACGGTAAGAATACATTAAAAATTGAATCAATAATAATACAATTAAAAACAATACATTTAAAATTAATACATTAAAATTAATACATTATAAATTTTAAAAATAATACATTTGAAATTAATGCATTAAAATACATTAAAAATAATACATTTAAAAATAATACATTTAATATTAATACATTAAAAATAATACCTTAAAATTTTATTATTAATTGGATCAAAAATAATACATTTAAAATTAATACATAAAATAAAATAAAATAAAATAAAATAAAATAAAAAAATACATTAAATTTTTTAAAAATAATACATTTAAAATTAATGCATTAAAAATACATTATAAATAATACAATTAAAAATAATACATTTAATATTAATACATTAAAGAATAAAAACTAATACATTTAAAAATAATATATTTATAATTAATACATTAAAAATTTTAGGCTAGGTTTTTAGGGTTAATTGAATTATTAAAATAATAAATAAAATTTTAGTTTACTAATATAATCTCTAGGTCGGCCTAAAAAACCCTAAACGATCAACCTTATCCTTATTTATCTTAGATCTTTTTCTCTCTTCTCTGTACATCAAAGTCCTGATGATGAGCCTTGCTCTAGGCTCGAAACGTCGACAAAAAGAAAATGATGAATACTGTGGATTATCTGAATACAATCTCTCAAAAACCTCTCCACAGAAACCTGCAATCCAAAAAAGAATAATTCTTCTGCCTTTAATCATGCCCTTCAGTTTATTCAAAAAGTTTCAGGTTCTGATATTCAAAGAATTGATGAAGGCGTTTTGTGCATGATTTTTACTCTTACATTCACAGCGAAAGCTAGAAAATGGTGCAGAACCCTCCCAGTTGCATCAATTCACAACTGGGACCAATTCGTCGAGATTTTCATTTTGGAATTTGATTGTTATGACTACGACCGGGTATATGATGAAATTGATTGTCTACGGAAGCAAGATGAACCCGTAAGGGATTTTAATATGCGATTTCATCTTAAATGTCTAAAGTATGATCTTGAGAGTGAGCTCATGGATGAAGAATCTTCGGATTATGATGAGTATTCCCTACCTCCTATGTCTGATCAAGCAGAAATTAATTCAACCTTTGTTTCATTTTCTTCTAATATGAATGAACATTCCAAATTGAATACACAGATCATCCATAATGAAGAAAATCTGCGAAGCCTAGGGGTCATGCATGCTCTAATACCAGAAGACAAAAACGAGAATGCTGAAGGAGAAACTACCTTGGAACCAAGAGATGACTCTGATACAAAGTCAGACAATATCATTCCAAATCGACAAATGCAGATGCCAAGGTTAGAACAGCCAACTATGTCTCTTTCAAAATGTTTCAGCACACAAAGGTATGATCTAAAACCCGATGTCTATGATGAATCTGATGAACAAATTTTTTTCCATGATGTTTTCAAATGCATTGTTGCAGATTCGCATTTTTCTCTTTATCCCGATGTTTTTAGTGATGATAATTTCTCCCCTCTCAATATTAAAGATATCTCAAAAAACACAGAGGGTTATTCAAATGACTCATCGTTAGATTTTCAAGATAAAGAGACAGCTTTAGCACATCCTTTGACCAATGTCAAACAAGAGCCGCTTGACCTCCCTTGTCTGAAAATATATAATGAAAAAGAGAAGCCTAGGGAAATCTGTAAAATCATTTGTGATAGTTACTTTGACAACGATGATGTTGTTGAGTTATCCCAAGTAACTCAACTAGGTTCAGATAATGAGAAACATCCTAAATCAGAAATCATATCAGTCGACCCTCATTTCAAAGTAAAAGATCATTTACATGATTTTACTATCCAAGATAATACCCTGATCTATGATTCATATCATGAGGAAGGCTCCACACCTGTTCGTAATCATAACTAATCTCCCGATTCACAAGACCTGGCCAGTTCTTGTGAGGAGCAAGATGTTACAAGTAAATCCCAGTTGTGATGTAACACTATCTGTACAAATAGTCATTCCTTTCTTTCTCACTTGCACTCATTTTGTACAAAATCGGATTTCGTTTTAAATTTTCAAACTTTTGATAGACTATGTTTTAGCGATTTATATATGGGAACTTTCATTTCAAAAGAAATCGCTAAAAGCTCAGCATTAACAAACAGTAGACTACAGGCCATTGAAACTAAAAAATCATCTTCACAACCTGGCTTGTTATCCTTCCTATTACGAGATCATCAATCCATAACAGAAATTCATCCAAATTTTGATGATCCAATAGGTATCCAGTTGGAAAGAAGTTCTCATAAGAAAGGAAAATCAGACATAATTCCAGCTGAGGCTATATATTCTTATTCCACAGCCAACATTTACGGTCCAAGGAAAATTTGGTTCTTTACACTGATGTTTGGAAGTTTCATACGGCTAGGAATAAAAATCAATAGATGGTTCCATCGGAAATATCATTTCACATAGTTTATTTTCTATATATAGCTAGAATAGGAGTAGGAGTAATTTAGCTAAGTTATTAGGTTTGCTTTCAATAATTGATAGGCAAAATTATACCTATTCTGTACATAACCCTAGGAAATATCTACCTCTCATTGCGTTAAATATTTCTCTCCATAATAACATTTGCTTTGGTTAACGGCATTTGACATTTACTAAAGACACCTTTTCTCTGTCAAAGATTTTGAACTTCTACTTCTATGAACAACAAATCCTTTAGAAACTTGATCTTTATTATCAATAGAACTTTAACTTAGATATGATACTAGTTTCAACTCCAAGAAATTTGAAGAAAGCTATCTTAGTGAAGAAATTGTCTTAGGTCAGTACAATGAAAGGTATCAATAATAAAATAATGGTTCTCTGTAGAAACAGCCATAACCAAATAACTCTATCATTGTCGTCCAGATATTTCTTAAGGAAAGGAAATTTGACTTCCTCCCTGCTAAAGGAAAACGCAACATTCAGAGGAACAATCCAAAAATACACTATATCTCAAAGAATAAGAGGTCTCATCACGAGCCGGCTTATCATGATCACAGATATTATAACTTGCTGACTTTGCCAAAAATGTCTATCAAAACAGGGCAATGACTCAAGATTGTTACAATCAAAAGACAAGGGGTCTCATCACGAGCGAGCTTGTTCAGCAAAAGTGTAAATCAAGTGAATGAATGTGTCATAATTTTGGCCACCAAACCAAGACATTGTTCTTTAGAGAATAAAAAAGGAAAAAGTGTCAAAAAAGGGTTTTTCTCTGAAAGAGCTGTAAATAACCTTAAGCAGGATAAAGGATCATTGCTGGGTAATAGGTAACCCTGTCGAGGCTATGGACGCCTTCTGGCAGCAGAGGCTCTACCTGCGACAAAGGAGCATATTTAAAAGAGTCTGTTACATAGGGAAGGCTTTATTTTATGTTTTACAAGACCAAGTAATGACTGATTTAAATGCAAGAACAAACTGAGGATGCAAGTAATTGAAATAGAAAGAGGTTGAAACAAAACATCATTGACAGTTTGAAGTATCATTTGCTTTATATTTTTATAATAAAGTTCAAGTTTTCTGGGAAAATTTTTTTAGGAGTTTGAAAGCGTCAATAGAAAATCAGAGATAACTGGTTCTCCCAAGTGAATCGCCAATTGTTGTGGCCAGCAACACCCCCCCTAGTTCATCCAAGTATCAACCAAGATACTTAAATGAATGGGGACCCTTAGTTAATTTTTAGGAAAAGCAAGAGTTTCTTTTTAAGGTCACAATCATATGCTTAGGAAAAGCCTCTTGGATATTTTAAGCCTAAGTTTATGATGAGAAGAAAATCTTTAAAGTCACGTTGTAGAAGGATAGGAAATACCCTTATTTCTCTCTAAAAAATCGATATTCACACGACCCTCGTGTTAACAATAACATCGCATCGCAACAAAGTAGTGCCCATAAAGAAAAACTTAGAGATTCACCGATCTGCGATAACGTCGATCGCTAGATCGCATATCGCAGAAATAAGTCGGCTAGATTTGGCAAATATCAAATTTCTGCGATCTGCGATATTGCGATCGCTGCGATGCTACATCCTTGCGATTTGCGATGATGCGATTAGCGACCGCGCGATATACAAGGTTACGTCAGCAAATCATAAATCACTTCAGTACGAATCCTCCGGGCACGCCATTCAAAGAAAAGCCACTTACCATAATCTGACCCGAAATCATGCGCTTTTAATGATAGTAAATGAATTAGTTGTCAGTTATTAAGTGGATTAAAGACGCGTGCCTTGGTAGAGATTTACTTCACGTAAGGTGGCATATTTGATTTATCTGCTGCATTTAAAACTCTCCCATCACCTTTCTGGATCAGTCATTTCCATTTCACTCGTAATTTGCAGGAACAGAGAGCTAAGACGACTCAGACACAAACGCCGAGAGAAATGGGAAAGAAAAATAAAGCTCAAAGCTCCGAAGCAAAGGAGAAGACTAAGGAGATGGTGCCTCTGTACACAGACACGGCATGTAACAGAGACACGGGGATATCAACATGGGAAGGCATGTACAGGCTGCTAGAAGAGGAAAAACCTAGAATAATGAAGGTTGCTGCTGTCGTGGATGCACCACGCTCTTCTGAGGCATCCTTAGAAGACCTAGCATGTTCATTTCTTCACAGAATAGCGGCAAGACCTAAAATTCTACCATATACGGATATGATCAAGTGGATACTGGATGATGTAGACTTAAACAACAGACATTTCAAAGTTCAAGGATACGGACTCGTCGGATCGTTTGCTGCGCAAGATTTGAAGCTTATGTATCATCTTCCAGAACTGTAAGCGACCTATAACGCACAATTCGTTAAGAAGTTCGCGGCGGAGAATCCAGATCTATCAGATACCACTAAAGAATGGTCTAGAAGAGACGAGCCGCTAAAAAAGGATAAAAACGGTATGTACAACACTGGTTCCCTCACCTCTCCATATTGTTTTGCTGCGGCTATGCTCTGTAGGTTATTTGGGATGCCGGATATCAACAAGTTCTCATATGAATGGCTACCATTAATTGATGCTGCCACAAACGCCGACGTTATAGATTGGGCCAAAATTCTTTTTGATAATCTATACACAGCCGTTATCAATTACCGATCTATAAGGTCCTTGTCTCAAAGGGTCTATCCTCCTTTTTATCTGTCTGCTTATATTATGGATTCTGTTTGTCTTGTATCTAAATTCCCTGCTATGGGTTGGAAATGGACTACCCAAGACCCATTGCCCATCCATGTTTATCATAAGGTATTATGGGATTCCCATTTTGCCCCTCACTTCTACCAGATTTGCCATGCGCTTATTTTGCCCCTATATAAAATAATCTATGACAAAGACCCCCCAAGTTGCTCTCCCGAGGCACAAATTGACATCATCCCCATCACGAGATGGTTCGGGGAGGAATGGTTTACTTACATTAGAGTTTTTGGAAGCACTGTACCTCCACATGTCCTACCCCTATATGTCCCTGATAAACTTTTGGCTCGGGAAATCGCTTATCAAACCTGTTCTGAAGGCGGCCTAACCAAAGACCTAAAGGACAGGAAGAAGGCCATATCGCCTCAATTTCCTATAACTTATGGGGCCTTCTCTTTGTTCGATTTAGGACATGCTTTTGGTGAAGTGGAGAATGTGACGTGTCTTCAATTATTTAAATTCCCAACGAGGCCATTCGACCCAAATGATGTGGCCCAAGAATTCACAACTAATGTCAAGATAAGAGTTTCTCTAGAAAGAAAGATTTGTTTGACGACCTGTTTCAGAATAAAAGTTCGCTCCAAGAGATTTTGCGGGAAGCTCAGTCGAGGTTGTCTTCAGGTGACCTCCAAAAATTCACGTTATACAGAGAAAGAAGGCTGGCTAGTATTCCGCTAGAGAAGCTGCGACTGCCTGCTAGAGAACCAACTCCAAGCATCAGCCTCAGTGAAAACTCTAGCACTTCCAGATCTAAGTCCAACGCCGTGCGAGAAGTATCTGAACATCCTGAAGAGTCTTTTTACGACCAAGGAAAAAATGAAGAAACAACCAAAGATACAGCTCAGTCAAGTGCAATGTCTCAACAGCAAGTTATCGCCTCCCCACCAAGAAATCTTCCCCCTCCTGTCATCGAAGCACCACTTGTCACAACAGAGCTAGATAAAGAGTGGGAAACCTTCAACGAATTGATCAATCTTGAAGGGAAAGCCCCGAAAACACCTGTGAATAATACACAGGTGGTGCAAGAAGTGGTTTCGACCATAGTCAGTAGTGTCGCAGAATCAGAACACCTTCCTATCGCTCCACCTTCAGAGCTTCTACTTAACGTAGAAGAAATTCCCCCACTGGATGTATTCTATAGTCCCCAACACAAAGCAATTGTAAGGAGGCAGAGAAAGAAAAGAAAACTAGAGAATACACTGCCGCAAGATGCTGAACATTTGGACATCTTATGGAAATACCCCAATAATAATCCGACGGAAAATCTCACGAAGCTGTCTCAGATTGCGGGAGCATATGCTTCTGCAACTATTGACAAGGCCTCTGAAGTTCAGCAACTATTGAAGGAACAAGAAAATCATATACAGCTACTACAACAACAGTTGCATCAAGCCAACGCTAACACTGAAGCTTCCAGACAGCTCGAGAAACTATAGGAAGACTTTCAACAAATGCAGATAGGCTATCAGAGGAGTCTCGAAGAGAAAGAAAAACAATTGCAGACTTTACAAGAAATACATAAAGATGAGCCCAAGCTGGCAGAATTCATTTCAGAAGCTATTGGCTTGAACAAACAACTACTGCAGCAACAAGAAGAGTTGGGACGTAAAATATCACAGTCGAGTCACTATTGCGAGCTGAGCGACAAAATCACCAGTCAAGAGGTGGAATTGCGGAGTGACTATGATCAGAATGACAAGAAGGTGACAGAATATTTGACTTGGCAAGATGATGATGAAGGCAAAGGGGCAGGTGCACCCAGGATAAATGAAAATCATAAGGATTTGCTCTTTAATAAATGGGACGATCAAATCAGGTAGGCGGAGCGAGCAACAGAGACAGCGGCAACACAGGCAAGCATTCTTATTGACTGTGTAAATGAGAATTTACACAGAGCGAATTTAATTGCAGAGACCACCCCGAGGTACCTACCAAACAAGTTGCAACTAGAAACAGAATGGAAGTAGAAAGCGCAGGCAAAAGGGAAAGTAATCCAAGCATTGGCCAGGTTGAATTGGGAATGTTACTGGACATACTTGGTTAAACCCCACAGCCAATGGATGACGGTGAAATGCATTACAAACGCAGCCGAAAAGGTAGCACCAACTCTCATAGATGCCGTTTTCGAAGCCCAGCTCAGCGCAGATATCAGTCAGCCGACTCTTCTCAAACCTATGCTGAATACTTGCAACTTTAAGGACCAAGTTCATAAGTGACTTCATTTAGAATGTTGTTTTTTCTTCTTCAACTAGATTAGAAAAAGGACGGTCGTTTGAAAACCGCATCCTAAAATTTTGTAATAATACTATTATTAGAATTAGGTAGTAGTATTTTAACCCTTCTCATTGCATTAGAGAAGGGTCCAGAAATTTGTCAAAAAACTTGTCCTCGGAACATGCACTTCTGCACCCTCAGAGGAGGTTTTGATAAATGGATGGATCATGATTTATTTATGTTTGCATTTTAATGTCTGCTACTGATGTTGCACTTCTGTACTCTTAGTAGATGTTAGAACAAGTAGAGATAAATCGTTATTGCTTGAAGTTTGTGAGTGAAATCAGTCATAAATGGTACTTTTATCTCTTGACCAATTTCTGCTTATATTCTTAGAGTAATATGCATTTTTAGTTGTTTATATGTTAATGTATGAATGTGTGGTTTACCATTTGGCACTTCTGTACGGTGGAGTCATTTATTTGTGCTTGAAATATGAATAACTTACTATGCGATATGTTGTTCACAACTATTTTGCCTAACTTTTTATGCAGAATGGTTTATCTTAATTGATTTCTATTCTTATGATAGCTGAATAATCTTTATTACCAGTTATTGTTCGAAATCTTTTTAGATCGCATAATAGAGGAAATCTACCCCGGGTTAGTGTAGATTAGACGTGTTGTTTTTGTTAGATTACAATAGCATAGATACAGTTTAGAAGTTAGAGTTAAATTAGCTCGAATTACTTCTAGATCAGCATCGTCAAACTCTACACACACACACACCCCTTACATTGGGAAACTGGTCCCATTATCCCCAGTCGGACCCGCTATACCAAACGGACAAGGAGCTACCAACCAAGTTCTGGACCGGGTGGGTATCCCCCTTGTTGTTGACCCGATTTCCGGGCCCTCAACATATTTGGCGCTAGAAGGAGGGCTGAACATAGTGTCTGTTGGAATGATTTCCAAATTGTAAAATTTGAATCAGGATGGCTGCTCATAAAATTCCTATTTGGAGTTGCATCCATGTTCCTACTTCTTCCAACACTCCACCAGATGTGGTAAGACTCTTGTCTCAGGTAAAATTCAACGGTAAGAATAATTCTTCTGCCTTTAATCATGCCCTTCAGTTTATTCAAAAAGTTTCAGGTTCTGATATTCAGAGAATTGATGAAGGCATTTTGTGCAATATTTTTACTCTTACATTCACAGCGGAAGCTAGAAAATGGTGCAGAACCCTCCCAGTTGCATCAATTCACAGCTGGGACCAATTCATCAAGATTTTCATTTCGGAATTTGATTGTTATGACTACGACCAGGTATATGATGAAATTGATTGTCTACGGAAGCAAGATGAACCCGTAAGGGATTTTAATATGCGATTTCATCTTAAATGTCTAAAGTATGATCTTGAGAGTGAGCTCACGGATGAATAATCTTCGGATTATGATGAGTATTCCCTACCTCCTATGTCTGATCAAGCAGAAATTAGTTCAACCTTTGTTTCATTTTCTTCTAATATGAATGAACATTCCAAATTGAATACACAAATCATCCATAATGAAGAAAATCTGCGAAGCCTAGGGGTCATGCATGCCCTAATACCAGAAGACAAAAACGAGAATGCTGAAGGAGAAACTACCTTGGAACCAGGAGATGACTCTGATACAAAGTCAGACAATATCATTCCAAATCGACAAATGCAGATGCCAAGGTTAGAACAGCCAACTATGTCTCTTTCAAAAAGTGTCAACACACAAAGGTATGATCTAAAACCCGATGTCTATGATGAATCTGATGAACAAAGTTTTTTCCATGATGTTTTCAAATGCATTGTTCTAGATTCGCATTTTTCTCTTTATCCCGATGTTTTTAGTGATGATAATTTCTCCCCTCTCAATATTAAAGATATCTCAAAAAACGCAGAGGGTTATTCAAATGACTCATCGTTAGATTTTCAAGATAAAGAGACAGCTTTAGCACATACTTTGACCAATGTCAAACAAGAGCCACTTGACCTCCCTTGTCTGAAAATATATAATGAAAAAGAGAAACCTAGGGAAATCTGTAAAATCATTTGTGATAGTTACTTTGACAACGATGATGTTGTTGAGTTATCCCAGGTAACTCAACTAGGTTCAGATAATGAGAAACATCCTAAATCAGAAATCATATCAGTTGACCCTCATTTCAAAGTAAAAGATCATTTACATGATTTTACTATCCAAGATAATACCGCGATCTATGATTCATATCATGAGGAAGGCTCCACACCTGTTCGTAATCATAACTCATCTCCCGATTCACAAGACCTGGCCAGTTCTTGTGAGGAGCAAGATGTTACAAGTAAATCCTAGTTGTGCTGTAACACTATCTGTACAAATAGTCATTCCTTTCTTTCTCACTTGCACTCATTTTGTACAAAATCGGATTTCGTTTTAAATTTTCAAACTTTTGATAGACTATGTTTTAGCGATTTATATATGGGAACTTTCATTTCAAAAGAAATCGCTAAAAGCTCAACATTAACAAACAGTAGATTACAACCCATTGAAACTAAAAAATCATCTTCACAACCTGGCTTGTTATCCTTCCTATTACGAGATCATCAATCCATAACAGAAATTCATCCAAATTTTGATGATCCAATAGGTATCTAGTTGGAAAGAAGTTCTCATAAGAAAGGAAAATCAGACATAATTCCAGCTGAGGTTATATATTCTTATTCCACAGCCAACATTTACGGTCCAAGGAAAATTTGGTTCTTTACACTGATGTTTGGAAGTTTCATATGGCTAGGAATAAAAATCAATAGATGGTTCAATCGGAAATATCATTTCACATAGTTTATTTTCTATATATAGCTAGAATAGGAGTAGGAGTAATTTAGCTAAGTTATTAGGTTTGCTTTCAATAATTGATAGGCAAAATTATACCTATTCTGTACATAACCCTAGGAAATATCTACCTCTCATTGCGTTAAATATTTTTCTCCATAATAACATTTGCTTTGGTTAACGACATTTGACATTTACTAAAGACACCTTTTCTCTGTCAAAGATTTTGAACTTCTACTTCTATGAACAACAAATCCTTTAGAAACTTGATCTTTATTATCAATAGAACTTTAACTCAGGTATGATACTAGTTTCAACTCCAAGAAATTTGAAGAAAGCTATCTTAGTGAAGAAATTGTCTTAGGTCAGTACAATGAAAAGTATCAATAATAAAATAAAGATTCTTTGTAGAAACAGCCATAACCAAACAACTCTATCATTGTCGTCCAGATATTTCTTAAGGAAAGGAAATTTGACTTCCTCCCTGCTAAAGGAAAACGCAGCATTCAGAGGAACAATCCAAAAAGACACTATATCTCAAAGAATAAGAGGTCTCATCACGAGCCGGCTTATCATGATCACAGATATTATAACTTGATGAGTTTGCCAAAAATGTCTATCAAAACAAGGCAATGACACAAGATTGTTTCAATCAAAAGACAACGAGTCTCATCACGAGCGAGCTTGTTCAGCAAAAGTGTAAATCAAGTGAATGAATGTGTCATAATTTTGGCCACCAAACCAAGACATTGTTCTTTAGAGAATAAAAAAGGAAAAAGTGTCAAAAAAGGGTTTTTCTCTGAAAGAGTTGTAAATAACCTTAAGCAGGATAAAGGATCATTGCTGGGTAATAGGTAACCCTGTCGAGGCTATGGACGCCTGCTGGCAGCAGAGGCTCTACCTGCGACAAAGGAGCATATTTAAAAGAGGTTGTTACATAGGGAAGGCTTTATTTTATGTTTTACAAGACCAAGTAATGACTGATTTAAATGCAAGAACAAACTGAGGATGCAAGTAATTGAAATAGAAAGAGGTTGAAACAAAACATCATTGACAGTTTGAAGTATCATTTGCTTTATCTTTTTATAATAAATTTCAAGTTTTCTGGGAAATTTTATTTAGGAGTTTGAAAGCGTCAATAGAAAATCAGAGATAACTGGTTCTCCCAAGTGAATCGCCAATTGTTGTGGCCAGCAACAGCCCCCCCTAGTTCATCCAAGTATCAACCAAGATACTTAAATGAATGGGGACCCTTAGTTAATTTTTAGGAAAATCAAAATGTTTCTTTTTAAGGTCACAATCATATGCTTAGGAAAAGCCTCTTGGATATTTTAAGCCTAAGTTTATGATGAGAAGAAAATCTTTAAAGTCACGTTGTAGAAGGATAGGAAATACCCTTATTTCTCTTTAAAAAATCGATATTTGCATGACCCTCGTGTTAACAATAACATCGCATCGCAACAAAGTAGTGCCCATAAATAAAAACTTAGAGATTCACCGATCTGCGATAACGCCGATCGCTAGATCGCATATCGCAGAAATAAGTTGGCTAGATTTGGAAAATATCAAATTTCTGCGATCTGCGATATTGCGATCGCTGCGATGCTACATCCTTGCGATTTGCGATGATGCGATTAGCGACCGAACGATATACAATGTTACATCAGCAAATCATAAATCACTTTAGTATGAATCCTCAGGGCACGCCATTCAAAGAAAAGCCACTTACCATAATCTGACCCGAAATCATGCACTTTTAATGATAGTAAATGAATTAGTTGTCAGTTATTAAGTGGATTAAAGACGCGTGCCTTGGTAGAGATTTACTTCATGTAAGGTGGCATATTTGATTTATCTGCTGCATTTAAAACTCTCCCATCACCTTTCTGGATCAGTCATTTCCATTTCACTCGTAATCTGCTGGAACAAAGAGCTAAGACGACTCAGACACAAACGCAGAGAGAAATGGGAAAGAAAAATAAAGCTCAAAGCTCCGAAGCAAAGGAGAAGACTAATGAGATGGCGCCTCTGTACACAGACACGGCATGTAACAGAGACGTGGGGATATCAACATGGGAAGGCATGTACAGGCTGCTAGAAGAGGAAAAACCTAGAATAATGAAGGTTGCTGCTGTCGTGGATGCACCGCGCTCTTCTGAGGCATCCTTAGAAGACCTAGCATGTTCATTTCTTTACAGAATAGCGGCAAGACCTAAAATTATACCATATATGGATATGATCAAGTGGATATTGGATGATGTAGACTTAAACAACAGACATTTCAAATTTCAAGCTTACTGGCTCGTCGGATCGTTTGCTGCGCAAGATTTGAAGCTTATGTATCATCTTCCAAAACCGCAAGAGACCTATAACGCACAATTTGTTAAGAAGTTCGCGGCGGAGAATCCAGATCTATCAGATACCACTAAAGAATGGTCTAGAAGAGACGAGCCGCTAAAAAGGGATAAAAACGGTATGTACAGCACTGGTTCCCTCACCTCTCCATATTGTTTTGCTGCATCCATGCTCTGTAGGTTATTTGGGATGCCGGATATCAACAAGTTCTCATCTGAATGGCTACCATTAATTGATGCTGCCACAAATGCCGACATTATAGATTGGGCCAAAATTCTTTCTGATAATCTATACACAGCCATTATCAATTACCGATGTAAAAGATCCTTGTCTCAAAGGGTCTATCCTCCTTTTTATCTGTCTGCTTATATTATGGATTCCATTTGTCTTGTATCTAAATTCCCTGCTATGGGTTGGAAATGGACTACCCAAGACCCATTGCCCATCCATGTTTATCATCAGGTATTATGGGATTCCCAGTTTGCCCCTCACTTCTACCAGATTTTCCATGGGCTTATTTTGCCCCTATATAAAATAATCTATGAAAAAGACCCCCCAAGGTGCTCTCCCGAGGCACAAATTGACATCATCCCCATCGCAAGATGGTTCGGGGAGGAATGGTTTACTTACATTAGAGTTTTTGGAAGCACTGTACCTCCACATGTCCTACCCCTATATGTCCCTGATAAACTTTTGGCTCGGGAAATCGCTTATCAAACCTGTTCTGAAGGCGGCCTGACCAAAGACCTAAAGGACAAGAAGAAGGCCATATGGCCTCAATTTCCCATAACTTGTGGGGCCTTCTCTTTGTTCGATGTAGGACATGCTTTTGGCGAAGTGGAGAATGTGACGTGTCTTCAATTATTTAAATTCCCAGCGAGGCCATTCGACCCAAATGATGTGGCCCAAGAATTCACAACTAATGTCAAGATAAGAGTGTCCTCTGGAAAGAAAGATTTGTTTGACGACCTTTTTCAGAATAAAAGTTCGCTCCAAGAGATTTTGCGAGAAGCTCAGTCGAGGTTGTCTTCAGGTGACCTCCAAAAATTCACGTTATACAGAGAAAGAAGGCTGGCTAGTATTCCGCTAGAGAAGCTGCGACTGCCTGCTAGAGAACCAACTCCAAGCATCAGCCTCAGTGAAAACTCTAGCACTTCCAGATCTAAGTCCAACGCCGCGCAAGAAGTATATGAACATCCTGAAGAGTCTGTTTACGACCAAGGAAAAAACGAAGAAACAACCAAAGATACAGCTCAGTCAAGTGCAATGTCTCAACAGCAAGTTCTCACCTCCCCACCAAGAAATCTTCCCCCTCCTGTCATCGAAGCACCACTTGTCACAACAGAGCTAGATAAAGAGTGGGAAACCTTCAATGAATTGATCAATCTTGAAGGGTAAGCCCCGAAAACACCTGTGAATAATACACAGGTGGTGCAAGAAGTGGTTTCGACCATAGTCAGTAGTGCCGCAGAAGCAGAACACCTTCCTATCGCTCCACCTTCAGAGCTTCTACTTAACGTAGAAGAAATTCCCCCACTGGATGTATTCTATAGTCCCCAATACAAAGCTGTTGTAAGGAGGCAGAGAAAGAAAAGAAAACTAGAGAATACACTACCGCAAGATGCTGAACATTTGGACGTCTTATGGAAAGACCCCAATAATAATCCGACGGAAAATCTCACGAAGCTGTCTCACATTGCGGGAGCATATGCTTCTGCAACTATTGACAAGGCCTCTAAAGTTCAACAACTATTGAAGGAAAAAGAAAATCATATACAGCTACTACAACAATAGTTGCATCAAGCCAACGCTAACACTGAAGCTTCCAGACAGCTTGAGAAACTACAGGAAGACTTTCAACAAATGCAGATAGGCTATCAAAGGAGTCTCGAAGAGAAAGAAAAACAATTGCAGACTTTACAAGAAATACATAAAGATGAGCCCAAGCTGGCAAAATTCATTTCAGAAGCTATTGGCTTGAACGAACAACTACTGCAGCAACAAGAAGAGTTGGGATGTAAAATATCACAGTGGAGTCACTATTGCGAGCTAAGCGACAAAATCACCAGTCAAGTGGTGGACTTGCGGAGTGACTATGATCAGAATGACAAGAAGGTGACAGAATATTTGACTTGGCAAGATGATGATGAAGGCAAAGGGCAGGTGCACCTAGGATAAATGAAAATCATAAGGAGTTTCCCTTTAATAAATGAGACGATCAAATCAGGCAGGCGGAGCGAGCAGCAGAGACAGCGGCAACACAGGCAAGCATTCTTATCGACTGTGTAAATGAGAATTTACACAGAGCGAATTTAATTGCAGAGACCACCCCGGGGTACCTACCAAACAAGTTGCAACTGGAAACAGAAAGCGTAGGCAAAAGGGAAAGCAGTCCAAGCATTGGCCAGGTTGAATTGGGAATGTTACTGGACGTACTTGGTTAAACCCCACAGCCAATGGATGATGGTGAAATGCATTACAAACGCAGCCGAAAAGGTAGCACCAGCTCTCGTAGATGCCGTTTTCGAAGCCCAGCTCAGCGTAGATATCAGTCAGCCGACTCTTCTCAAGCCTATGCTGAATACTTGCAACTTTAAGGACCAAGTTCATAAGTGACTTCATTTAGAATGTTGTTTTTTCTTCTTCAACTAGATTAGAAAAAGGACGGTCGTTTGAAAACCGCATCCTAAAATTTTGTAATAATACTATTATTAGAATTAGGTAGTAGTATTTTAACCCTTCTCATTGCATTGGAGAAGGGTCCAGAAATTTTTCAAAAAACTTGTCCTCGAAACATGCACTTCTGCACCCTCAGAGGAGGTTTTGATAAATGGATGGATCGTGATTTATTTATGTTTGCATTTTAATGTCTTCTACTGATGTTGCACTTCTGTACTCTTAGTAGATGTTAGAACAAGTAGAGATAAATCGTTATTGCTTGAAGTTTGTGAGTGAAATCAGTCATAAATGGTACTTTTATCTCTTGACCAATTTCTGCTTATATTCTTAGAGTAATATGCAGTTTTAGTTGTTTATATGTTAATGTATGAATGTGTGGTTTACCATTTGGCACTTATGTTCGGTGGAGTCATTTATTTGTGTTGACATATGAATAACTTACTATGTGATATGTTGTTCACAACTGTTTTGCCTAACTTTTTATGCAGAATGGTTTATCTTAATTGATTTCTATTCTTATGATAGATGAATAATCTTTATTACCAGTTATTGTTCAAAATCTTTTTAGATCGCATAATAGAGGAAATCTACCCCGGGTTAGCATAGATTAGATGTGTTGTTTTTGTTAGATTACAATAGCATAGATACAGTTTAGAAGTTAGAGTTAAATTAGCTCGAATTACTTCTAGATCAGCATCGTCAAACTCTACACACACACACACCCCTTACATTGGGAAACTGATCCCATTATCCCCAGTCGGACCCGCTATACCAAACGGACAAGGAGCTGCCAACCAAGTTCCGGACCGGGTGGGTATCCCCCTTGTTGTTGACCCAATTTCCGAGCCCTCAACATCACCACATCATACCGATATGCCATCAATGTCGAGGAAAAGTTTAAATAGAAGAAGCGAGACTTTGTATATGCAAATCTGAAGCAAGGGAAAGGTGCCCCCAAACCACAGAACAAAGGACAAAGCCAAGGTGGGGTGACCCAAGACAACTCACCAAAGTTACAAGAAAAGAATAGAGACGTGAAGCCAAAAAAGGACACAGGAAGGTGGTGTGAGTTCCATAAGAGCTCCACTCACAACACAACTGAGTGTGAGGCCAAGCAATCACTGGTGGCTAAGCTAAAGGTTTTAGAATAAGATGCATGTTCCGACTATAAGTCAAGGGGAATGACAAAGGGAATCAAATTATCGATGTGGAGCATAATGCCACCATTGCCACCATGAAGATCCAAAAGGAGGAACCCGAAGATCTAGAGGAGGAGGAGCATCTATTCCACTCCCAGATCTAGGTAAAGGGCTCCCCACTAAAGTTCATTGTCAACAACAGGAGCCAAAAGAACCTCATTTTAACAGAGGTCATGAAGCGGTTGGACTTACCGACCATAGCACATCCACAACCATACACCATCGGGTGGTTTCACCAAGGATAGATCTTCACGTGAGCCAGCAGTTTCACCTTCCATACAACATCAAGCCCTTCACGGATGAGGTATTGTGTGACATTGCTCCCCTTGAAGTTCGTGATGTATTATTAGGGAAACCATACTTTTGGAAGTGACATGTTATGTATCAATCAAAGCTCCATGCTATTATTGTTGCTTTGGGAAATAAGTTGTACAAGATACCAGAGGTAGCACTGCTTACTACCATCTCTCTAGTTACTGCAAAACAATGTAGTAAGCTCCTTTTCAAACAAGGAATTTTTTTTTCCTAATGATAAGCCCACAAGGAAAGAAGAATACGGTGGCCACGACCTCCAGACAGGGCCCCTCTGCACGAAAACTATAGACATACAAAGTCGTCAAGGAATATGAGGACATCTTCACCTCCCCCATAGGGGTTCCTCTGCACTGTCGGGTCAAGCAATCCATCGATTTGACCCTAGGTGCACTGATGCCCAATGGGCCAATCTATCAGCGCTCCATTCCAGAAAATGATTAAATAAAGAGGCAGATTCAGGATTTGCTGCAGAAAGGTCACATTCTTCCTTGTTCATCGCCCTGTGGGAGCCTGATCATGTTGGTACATAAGAAATGGGACTTGGAGACTTTATATATCGGATGCTGAACAAGATCACTATCCGTAATAGATACCCGATCCCACGGATTGATGACCTCCTGGACCAACTGAAGGGGGCAAAATATTTCATCAAGATTGATATGAATTTAGGATATCACCAGGTACCAATCGAACCCTCCGATGTGTGTAAGACTACCTTCAAAGCCAAGGAGGATCTCTTCAAATGGTTGGTTATGCCTTTCAGATTGATAATTGCTCCTGAAACCTTCATGAGGCTAATGGATGACATCTTGTGGCCATTCACCAACTCATTTGTAGTGGTATACTTGGATGACATCTTGATCTTCAACCAGACTTCAGAAGAGCACCTTCACCACATCCGATAGGTTCTCCAAACACTGCGGCAGCACAAGTTATGTGAAAATTTGAAGAAATGCACTTTTGGCATGACCCAGGTTTAGTATCTAGGATACATTATTGATTAACAGGGGGTGCATGTGGATCCAGCCAAGATCCAAGTCATTTGGGATTGGCCATCTCTAACCACTCTGACAGATCTCCGCAGCTTTCTAGGTCCTGCCAACTTCTACTACATGTTCGTGTTGTGATTTTTCTCATATCACTTGGCCCTTGAGTCAAATCACCAAGGGAGGAGCGAAAGAAAAGTTATTTTGGTCTAAATCTCAACAGAAGGCATTCACAGAGTTGAAAGATCACCTTTGCTCGACAACAGTGCTCGCATTACCATACTTGCAACAACCATTTGATGTCGAGATAAATTCCTCTGACTATGCTATTGGGGCAATCCTTACTCAACATGGGCATCCAATGGCATATCATAGTGAGACACTTTCAGACACAGTCCAAATGTATCCCACTTATGACAAAGATATGTATTCCATTGTGCAGGCCTACCAACAATGGAAGCATTGCATTTTGGGGAAGGAAATGGTCATCCACAAAGACCACTGACCCCTGCAACTCATACAAACCTAAGGGAAATTCTAAAATGATTGCCATCATAAGTGGTCCACATACCTACCATAGTTCCATTTGAATATCAAATATAAGAAGGGCAGTGCCAATAATGTTGCAGATTGCCTCAGTCGACCACCAATCATGGCATTAACCACCGTGCTCAACTCTTGTGGGAACGAGACTTCTGATTGGCCACTTCTCTATAAAAGTGACCCAAAATTCGGCCAAACATACCAGATACTCTTGGAAGGTTAGCATGTTCCATATTTTCACCTCCAGGATGCCCTATTATGCCACCTACGTCACCTTTGTGTTCCTTCAAACGATTATGTCAAGATGATTTGGGAAGCACACTACAATCAGGCTGCTAGGCATTTCAGTGTCGAGAAAATGTTGGTAGTACTACAGAAGTATTTCTATTGGCCGAATCTTCGACAGCATGTCGGGAACTACATCAGATCATGCACTGCCAGCATCATTGCTAAACCGACCATCAAGAAGCAAGGCCTCTATACCCCGCTGCCTACCCCGAGTCTCCAGTGATTACATGTCAGGCCTTCCTTCCACTAAGCATGGAAATGATTGTGTTTTTGTGGTCGTTGATAGGTTCTCAAAGATGGCCATTATGGTGGTTTGCAAGAAGAATATCATAGCAGAAGCCATTTCTAAACTCTTCTTTGAACGAGTGTGCGTACACTTTGGGATCCCACAGTCTATCATCTCAGATCAGGACAGTAGGTTCCTCAGTACATTTTGGTCTAGTATCTAGTTGATGCTAGACACCAAACTCACTAAGTCCAAAGCCTTCCATCCTCAAACTGATGGCAAGATAGAGGTTGTCAACAGGATGATCATACACATTCTTCGCATGTACAACTCAAAGAATCCATGCACATGGGACGAGAGCCTCCCCTATGTTCAACATAGCTACAACCAAGCTCTCCACAGCTTGACTGGCCATAGCCCTTTTCAGGTGGGCTAGGGATTCTAGCCACTATGTCCCATTGATGTGGCCATGCCATTTGCAGCTACTCACGCAGATTCAGCTCATGTCCAGTCCCAAACAAATAAGGAAAACATCTTCATTGAGCACATCCAACATATTCACGAGCAAGTCCATGACATTCTGGATAAATCAAATGCCAAGTACAAGCAATGACATGATCAACATCAGGTGCCACACAAGTTTCAGGTGGTTGATAAAGTATGGTTGCATTTGAAAAAGGAACACCTTACCGGAGCCTATCAGAATCTTAGACCACTTCGATATGGCCCTTACACCATTACCAAGGCTATGGGAGACAATGCATTTGAGCTCAGCGTTCCCCCATCCCTTGGCCTACACCTAGTGTTCATTGTGGACCGCCTTCAGCCATACTTTCCACCATTACCAGACACATCCAACATTGTAGAATGGTTCACACCCACAGAGTCAAACCTATATTTCATGGAACAAGCTACAACTGATTGGATCATGGACAAACAGATCAAGCACACTCGCCGGCAGAATATCCAACTGTATCGAGTTATCAAAGTAGGCCAACTCCTTCACCAGGGCAAGTGGCTCACCAGGGACCAAGTTTAATGGAAGTTTCCTCATCTCATGGAGGAACTCAATGCAATGGGGACCATTGCTTCCTAAGGGGGGAGGAATGATCCAGATGGATATTGGTGGCGACCCGCCAAGTCCACTTGGACCCCCATGATCTGAATCGGATCCATGAACGACTATCAAAGAACCATGATTGAATCAGGTTGAACAAATATCTAATGAAATCCAAAACAACGATCGAAAACGACTTGAACCAGTGGGCATGGCAGCCGATGTAGAACGACGAGGACCTCGGTCAAAGGATGCTGACCGAGGCCCATGGAGACTGCGTAGGAGGCAAAAACAGCCCCTGGGAGCCCCGGATTGGGAAAAGGAGGCAGTTTTGATGCGCGACTAGGCAAACAGGGCCAAAGTGGAAAGCCTCAAGCACCCGGTCGCATGGAGGAACCGGATAACCACAAGCGGAAAAGAAAAAGAACTAAAGGACAAAAGGAGAGACTCGCACTCTGGAAAACCGGTGGGTTCCCCGGGACGCCCTTGAACGGTAAGAGGTTTTGGAGGAGAGCGGAGCCATCGACGCGTGGCAGTGGAGGTGAGAGAAAAACTACCATGATTGCGTGCTATCGATCGAGCAAGTTAACCGTGATCGACGTGCGTATGACGTTGGATCTGGAGGAGCCCAGATCAGACAGTTGAGATGCGCCCGATAGAAAAAAGGAGAATCGACAGCGAATTAAACCGCGATTTGGAAGGATTTGGAATCTGTTGACTGCCATGATGGAGAAAGAACGCATCCACGGTGTAATGGAAGAAACAAACTGACGAAGCATGCTGACGCCAATTAGATGGAGACAAGTGGCCACTTCTGAAGCGTTCATGCTGATGTCGAACAGGGAACTCCAAGCGTAGCTGTAGAAGGTGGATCGATGTAGGCGGGAGAGGAACCGAACATGCACAGGGACCGAATGGCTGAAACCATAAATAGAGACATTCGAAATAGAGAAAGAAGGTAAGGAAAACCCGAACCAAGAAGAGTTAGAAGGACGAAGAGAGACAGTGAATAGTGAACCCTGAGAGGAGGACTGCACACAGAGAGTAGTAAAGCCAAGCAGAGGGGACAGAGGGCCGAGCCGACCACAGGAAGCATCGAGCACCAGAGAGCTTGGAGATTCAAGCCTTCCCATAGAGGAATCTATCCAGATTGAGCATCACAGTTGGCTCTTTCCACTGTAGACCAAGGGTCACAGAGCTGGTAGGAAGAACAAGAGTCTGTGTACTCTGAGTGGCTTGGGGAATCCAAGAACCACCCTGCCAAGCAAAATCTGCTATTAGGAGAACTCACATTGAGTCCCTGTAATTGTAATTTCTCTGCTATAAGACACAATAAAACAAGGCCACCACTGAAAGCTAGACTAGAGACGTATCCCTGGAGAATAGGGTGAACTCCTTATTAAAAATTCTTTTGTCTTTATATTGCTTACTGTATTTCTCTACTATTTTTCCATTTTAATGTCGGTGTATTGGAAATCTGATCGATCCATTGCTTAAATAACACAGAACACACACCAGCACATGAGTTTGTAATAACGTTTGTTTAAAAAATATTCAACTCAGGTCACTCACAGGGTGACATTTATATCAGGTGGTATCAGAGCTTTAGGAAGAAAGGTTATACAATCTTGTGTTGGTTTAGCTGTGGATGCTCACTAGATCAAAGCTCAAATTAGGAGAAGGAGAGTTGGTGGAAACTAATCCTAAAATTAGGAAAGTCTATTCTCAAAAGACAATGTCAGAAGAAGGTTCCATAAGACCAGACCCTCAATTCATAGAAAGTTTCCAAGCTATAAAGTCTATGTTAGAAGAAATGTACAAGCACTTTAGAAAGCATAAGGATGAAGATTCATCAGGTTCTAAACAAGAAAAAGAAGAAGATGAGTCTCATTCCCATGACCACTCCAAAGGAAAGGGGAAAGAGGAAAGATTTCTCACACCTCCTAATAGCCCTGTGCATAATAAGAAAGGATATTTGATTAAGTTAGATGTTAAATTTGATTTTCCTATATGTGATGGAGAGCTAAATGCTGAAAAGTTGGACAATTGGATTAGACAAATTGATGTGTATTTTAGGGTCTAGAACATAGACTCAGATAAGAGTAAGATTAAGCTAGAAGCCTACACCTAGGAGGCACTGCCTTGGTTTGGTGGGAAGGTAGAACCCAAGCTGATATGAAAAGACATGGTAAGACCATCTCTGTCTGGAGTGAATTTGTTTCTGCAATCAAAAAGCAGTTCTATCCATTGGCCTACATGCAACAAGCCATGATGAGTTGGAAAACTCTTCGACAGTTGAAAGGGAAAAGTGTACAAGGGTATACTTAAGAGTTCAGAAAGAGAGCATTGATGTTGGGTATCTCATTAGACTCACCAGAGACTCTTTTGAAGTACATTGGTGGTCTACACAGCTACATGAGGCATACCATCCTCATGTTTAATCCCACTAGTATAGATGATGTCTCTGTACAAGCTACTCATCTAGAGGCTCGAGGAAAGAATGGAAATCCAAAAGTTGGGGGACCATCCCAACCCACTGTAAGCAAGAGCAAGGAGAAAAAGAAGTAGAAGTGGAAAGCAAGGAAGGCTAACACTGCACAAAAAGGCAAAGCCTCATGCACTCATTGTAAAAAGGAGGGGCATGATGATGAGCACTATTGGATTCTGCATCCAGAGCTAAGACCTAAGAAGTCTGAGGGAAAGAAGAAGAAGATTGCTACAACTATTCAAAAATATTTGGGGTCAGACTCAGGAGATGAAACAATCATAGTAGCCACAAGTATAAAAGGTAAGAATTCTGAAGCATCTACTAGTAATTCTGTTCAATATGTTATTGATGAAGAACATGAGAGAAAAAGGCATGAGCTTTTCCATATTCGAGTTATTTCCAAAAATCAAAAGATTGATACTTTGTTTGATAGTGGCTCACAAGTAAATCTGATTTCTGAAGCAATTGTAAAGAAATTGGGATTAGAAACTACACCTCATAAGAAGCCATACCCATTAGGATGGTTGAATGATAAAGCACAACTACAAGTGACTGGACATGCAAACTCAAGTTTTCTTTTGGGTCAGGATTTGTAGATGAGGTTGAGTTAGATATAATTCGTTTAGATATATGTGGAATTGTTTTAGGAAGTCCCTACTTGTATGATAGAAAAGCTATTTTCTATAGAGCTTAGAACAAGTATTTACTTGTTAAAGATGGAATTGAATACTTTGTAAGAGCTCATAAGCTCAAGAATAATTATACTCTCATCAACTCAGGGCAGATGAAAAGAATGATAAATTCATGCAAACAGTTCTTACTAACGGTTGTAAAGGAAAAGAAATCTGATAAAACCAATGTGTTTGAGGGCTGTAATGCTAATCAGCAAGCTGATATAGAACCTAAAGGTCCGCCACCTAAAAAGGGAATAGTACATGATATTAGTTTGCAGCAAGATGTTCCTTTGCCTAACATTGGGATGTACAGGTTGTCTACTTTAGAGAATGCTGAAATCAAGAAGCGAGTGCAGGAGTTGCTCAAGAAAGGCTTCATTAGGCCTAGCACATCACCATGTGGATCACCCATTGTCTTGGTGAGAAAGAAAGATGGCTCGTGGAGAATGTGCATTGACTACCAAGCACTGAATAAAATTACAATAAAAAATCGTTATCCCATTCCTCGCATAGATGATCTTTTAGATCAATTGAAGGAAGCTATTTTCTTTACCAAGCTGGATTTGAACAATGGATACCATTAGGTCTGAGTTGTAGAGCAAGATGCATGGAAGACTACTTTCAAAACAAAGCAGGGATTGTATGAATGGTTGGTTATGCCTTTTGGCCTAACTAATGCTCCTGATACTTTCATGATATTAATGAATGATGTACTCAGACCTTTTCTTGATGATTTTGTTATTGTGTATCTGGATAACATTCTGATTTTTAGTAAAACGTGGGAAGAACATTTAAAGCATGTTAAGCAGACATTAGATGTTTTGAGAAGAGAAAAACATTATGTTAAACTCTCCAAATGTGAATTTGGAAAAACCTCTCTAAATTATTTGGTTCATATAGTAGGGGGAGGTGAATTGAAAATAGATCTCTCTAAAATAGCAGTCATTGTAAACTAGCCTAAACCCAAGTCTGCTATAGAAGTGAGAAGCTTCTTAGGAGCAGCACAATATTGGAGGAAGTTCATTTCAAATTTTTCCTCAATTGCAGCTACCTTACATGATTTGACAGGATTGAACAAGGTGTTTCAGTGGGGGGACAAACAACAGAAAGCCTTCGACACCTTGAAAGAAAAAATTAGTACAACACCTGTACTAGCACTCCCAGATCTACAAAGACCATTTGAGATCCAAACTGATGCCAGTGACTATGCTATGGGAGCAATGTTGACACAACATGGTAAACCCATATGTTATCATTCTAATACTTTTAATCATGTAGTAGTTAACTATCCTACCTATGATAAAGAATTTGTATGCATTAGTTTAGAGTGTGAAAAAGTGGAAACATTACTTAATGGGTAAAGAAACAGTAATACATATTGATCATCAACCACTTCAATATCTACTCTCCCAAACTAAGTTGCAACAATCAAAACATTACAGATGGATGGGTTTTCTACAACAGTTTCATTTAGTCATCAGATATAAAAATGGCATACATAACAAGGTTGCAGATATGTTATCTAGACCCATTATAAATGCATCTACCATACTTAAGCATAATACTGTGCTACATGAAAGCTACATAGAACAGTATGCTCAGGACATGGACTTTAAAGATGTATATGAAACTTTGGGTCAAGGCAAAAGAGTAGAAGAATTGGACTATCATGTGAAGGACCGACTCTTATATCATTGTGGGAAACTCTGGATTCCACAAACTGAGAGAGCAAAGATAATTAGGGAAGCACACACTTCTCTGATATTAGGTCACTTTGGGGTAACTAAAACAGTTGCACAGCTATAAAGGTTCTGTTGTTGGCCGAAAATGAATGAGACAGTTTCTAGATATGTGAAGGGATGTGCTATGTGTGCTAAAAGTAAGCCTAGTAACAGAAAACTATGCTTATACACTCCATTACCAGTTCCTTCTCCCCCTTGGGAAAGCATTTCCGTGGATTTTGTTGGAGGACTGCCTAAATCTAGGAAAGGTCATGATTATCTATATGTTATTGTGGATAGGTTCAACAAAATGTGTATTTTGATACTCTGTAGTATTTGATCGAGACACCCGATTTGTGGGGAAATTTTGGTCAAGTCTGTGGGAACTAATGGACACCAAGTTAAAGAAAAGCACAACTTTTCATCCACAAACAGATGGACAGACAAAAGTAGTTAACAGGACAGTGATCCAGCTACTGAGAGGATATTGCAACAAACATCCTAAGCTTTGGGATGAACACTTGTGTTATGTGCAGCATGCTTACAATAGAGCCGAACACTCTTCTACACAGTGATCTCCTTTTGAGACCTGTTTTGGTTTCATACCAAAGTCTCCTTTGGATTTTGTCTTTGGTAAAGATATCATGGTTGATAGACACAGTGATGTGGACAAGGCAACTAGGTTCATTGAATAGATCCAGGAGATCCACCAGGAAGTACAGGAACAACTGGAAAAGAGCCAGGCCAAGCACAAGGCTAGGCATGATAAGCATCGGATGGAGAATAGTTTTCAAGTTGGAGACCAGGTCTGGCTCTATATTAGCAAGGATAGGATGCAAGGTGAAGGTAAAAATCTAAAACCTATCAGGTATGGACCCTTCAGGATACTTGAAAAGATTAGTGAAAATGCTTTTTGCCTTGATTTACCAGCTTACATGCACATCTACTCAGTCGTGAATGCAGATTGCTTGAGGTTGTTCGAACCTTCAATGATTGAGGACCTTGAAGAGCAAATTCAATTACCTTCTGTTGATGACCTGCTACCAAAATATCTTAATGAGTTGCAGGAAGATACAGTGCTAGACAGGAAGGTAAGGAAAATGCATAGTGGGCAAGTGGAATACCTCAGGATTGGGCTTAAGGGTTTGAAGCCGAGCAGTGCAAAGTGGATTGAGATTGGACAAGTGAGACAACCGTTTCCTCACTTAGTCGATGCTTGAAGAAAACCAAATTTTTGGTGGTCCAAAAGCTTTTTCAGTAGGGAGGCCATGATCCGAATCGGATCCATGAATGACTGTCAAAGAACCACGACTGAATCAGGTTGAACAAATTTCTAATAATATCCAAAACAGCAATCGAAAACACCTTGAACGAGTGGCCATGGCAGCTGACGTAGAATGCCGAGGACCTCGGTCAAATCGCGCTGACTGAGGCCCATGGAGACTACGCAGGAGGCCAAAATAGCCCCTGGGAGCCCCGGATCAGGAAAAGGAGGCAGTTTTTGATGAGCGATTAGCACTTAATCGCGCATCGCTAGGCAAACAGGGCCAAAGTGGAAAGCCTCAAGCACCTGGTCACATGGAGGAACCGGAGAACCGCGGGCGGAAAAGAAAAAGCACTAAAGGACAAAAGGCGGGACTCGCACTCTAGAAAACTGGTGGTTTACCCGGGATGCCCTTGAATGGTAAGAGGTTTTGGAGGAGAGCTGAGTGATCCCACTCAGCGATTGACGCATGGTAGTGGAGGTGAGAGAAAAACCTCCGCAATCACGTGCTATCAGTCGAGAAAGTTAACCGTGCTCGATGTGTGTACAACGTTGGATCTAGAGGAGCCCAGATTGGACGGCTGAGATGTGCTCGATAGAAAGAAGCGGAATCAACAGGGAATTAAATTGCGATTTGGAAGGATTTGGAATTCGTTCACTGCCACGATGGAGAAAGAATGCATCCACGGTGTAACGGAAGAAATAAACCAATGAAGCATGCTGGCGCCAATTAGATGGAGACACGTGGCCACTTCCAAAGCGTTCATGCTGACACTAAACAGGGAACTCCAAGAACAATTGCAAAAGGTGGATCGACGTAGGCGGGAGACGAACCGAATAGGCACAGGGACCGAATGGCTAAAGCCATAAATAGATACAGTCGAAACAGAGAAAGAAGGTAAGGAAAACCGGAACTGAGAAGAGTCAGAAGGACGAAGAGAGACAGTGAGCAGTGAACCCTGAGAGGTGGACTACAGACAGAGAGCAGTAAAGCCAAGCAGAGGGGACAAAGGACCGAGCTGACCACAGGCAGCATCGAGCACCAGAGAGCTTGGAGATTCAAGCCTTCCCATAGAGGAATCTGTCTGAATTGAGCATCACAGTTGGCTCTTTCCACTATAGACCAAGGGTCACAGAGCTGGTAGGAAGAACAAGAGTCTGTGTACTCTAAGTGGCTTGGGGAATCCAAGAACCACCCTGCCAAGCAAAATCTACTATCAAGAGAACTCACATTGAGTCCTTGTAATTGTAATTTCTCTACTATAAGACACAATAAAACAAGGCCACCATTGAGAGCTAGACCGGAGACGTAGCCCCAGAGAATAGGGTGAACTCCTTATTAAAAATTCTTGTGTATTTATATTTCTTACTGTATTTCTCTGGTGTCTTTCCATTTTAATGTCTGTGTATTGGCAATCTGATCGATTCATTGCTTAAATAACACAGAACACACACCAGCACATGAGTCTGTAATACCTTTTGTTTAACAAATCTTCAACTGAGGTCACTCATTGGGTGACATTCAGATCACCCCACCATTGTTTCTTTTAGCTTTTCAGTTTCCTTACTTGTAGCACAATTTACTACTTTTAGCAGTTTTTTAGGTCCTGAACTTCCAGAGCTTTTTTGAGGCCCTAAATGACGTTTTTGGGAAAACTGGCAGCAACATGCATCCATGGATTGATATTTCTCTTCCCAAATTTGTACTTCTTAGATAGATATTTCTAACGAGATATTGTGCATGTGAAACAGAGATAGTCTGGAAAAGTTATGACCCCGAGAAGTTGATGTACCAATTTATCCAAACGGGGCCCACAGTTTGGCGTTTCATCTTATAGGGTTAGGTTTTTGGATGTTTAGGGCTTTCCATTTTTTCTCAAAAATAAATAGCCCTTCGAGCCTCATTGTAACATATTTTAGAGGCATGTAGTTTCCAGATCTCTTCTCAGAGATAAGCTACCATTGCCCTAGCTAGTTTATTTCCATTTCTGTTTGTAAGCATATTTTAGTATTCTACATTAATGAAATGAATTATTATTTCCACTGCATCTTTGTGTTTATGGTTATCTCTGTAATAGGTTGCATTCCTATTTAAATCCGGATCATACTAGTCCGTAATATGCAAACTATAAAATGTTTATTGATGTAATTGTAAAATTATTCAAATTTATAATGATTTTATATATACTCTCTATATAATGTTGGAAACTTTTAGGGTAAAACAAATTTATATTGTGAAAATTGGGATAATGATTTTTATAAAAAATGGGAATTGAAACATCATTTTTTGGAAAAATCATTGAAAATTAGCCAACCGGTGAATATTAGCCCCTAAAGTTTTCTATGCCAAAAACACTTATCCAAACCAAAATTTAATAACATACTCCTCACTTTCTCAATTATGGTGTGGTTCATCCTTTCTACAACACCATTCTATTGAGGATTACCAAGCACAACCTTCTCATGCTTTATGGAAAGCGTATTACAATATTTCTTGAATGCATTTGAGCAATATTCTCCACCATTATTTGTTCTTATATAATTAAGAAGTTTGTTAGTCTCTTTCAACAACATGGAATTTTTGAAATATTTCAATCATGTCACTTTAAATTTTTATAGGGTAGGCTCAAACCTTCTTGGATGCATCAGCTATAAATGTTAAAAAAATATGATGCTCCTTCTAATGCCTTAATGTTAACAGACCCAAACACATCTGAGTGTATCAATTTTCACAAATATTTCTTTCTGTCATGGCCACCTCTATGGAATGAAAGCCTTCTTTGTCTACCGTATATAAAATGTTCACAAAGATCGATATTATAGGATTTCAAACCTAGAAGTAAACTTTTCACAACAAGGAATTTTTAGCCCTTCTCTCTCATGTCACCCAAAGATTACTTTTGCACTTCTCGCTCAAAGATCCCGCTACATGTATATAAACATGTATATTCTACCGAAACAATAAATAATACATCACCATCTATGACTATAGAAATAGACTCACATTTATTTGTGTTGGATGAATTTTGATTTGTACAGGCCAGTTTCTGATCCTTTTGTCCTTTCTTCCAGACTTGACATTGTTTCTTCATGTGGCTAGGTTTACCATAGTGAAAGAAGAGTGTCTTTGCATCCTCTTTCTTTTCATGATTTAATTGTAAAATTTGTGTGTGAGTTTGTGGAATAGACTCACTAGCATGATCTACTATGAGTCACACATATTACTTGTAAGCAAGTCTAGGATGTTTTGTAGTGGTCTTTGTAATGTATGTACCTGGTAACTCCAAAAGTTGGAGTTGTGTTGTAAGCCTTGGAAGGCATGTGTACCCCAATACAGTTCGTGGTAATGTAAAAACCACTTTGTATTTTCATTTTCAGCTTGTGGTAAGCTAGAAACCACATGTAAGAGTGAAGTGGGATAGAGATTCATGTTGGCATGGTTTAGGGTTAGCCGAGAAAACCCTTAGCCTGGTTGAGTTGGGTCTTTGGTGAGCCTTACTGGCTGGAGTGCCCTAGCGGAAAGTTTGTATCTCAGAGTGGGTAGAGTTCCCTAGCAACAGGTTTATAGCCAAGAGTGACTAGAGTGCGCTAACAAAAAGTTTGTATCGTAGAGTGGCTGGAGTGCCCTTGTGGCACGTTTGTTGTAGAGAGTGGCTGGAGTTCCTTAGTGGCAGATTTGTGACCCAGAGCAGATATGTTGAGCCTTTGTGGCTTAGTTGAGAAGTGGTGGCTGAGAGCACTTGGTGGCATGGTTGAGGGTGATCCGATAAAACCCAGATCATGGTTATGAGTAATTCGATAAACCCTTGATGATGATATTGGAGGGGGAGTTATGGGAACATATACATGTATGTAGTTATAATGGCTCACAAAACCATGTATGCGAAGGACATCCTAAAAGGCTGACAGTTGCAAAACTTAACACCCATGCATTTCGGTGGATGGTTGCTCCTTTATATGGACATCAACATATTCTTTTGTTATGTTTTACCATAGCTAGACTTTGTAGACTAATATCGATACAAGTACTCATTAAGGGGGTGTGTTGGAATAAGTAATTCCTACTTGTCTCATTTGTGATTATTTCTATCTAGAGTAGTGTGTTCCTATTTTGTTTCCTAGATTTGTGTGTGGCTTATATATTCTCTCAACCAACAGATTGTGTGTCCAAGATATTTTTCCTACCTTGAGACAATACTCCTTTATATATGTAATATCATATTTTATTAATAGATGGTAAGATAGTTTTCACTATCAGATTTTATCAAATATTAATCTGTTAGGAGGAGCATCATATCTTTTAACTTTTATAGATGATGCATCGAAGAAGGTTTGGGCCCACCATATAAAAATTAAAAGTGAAGTGATTGAAATATTTCAAAATTTCCATGTTATTGAAAGAGACTAACAAACTTCTCAATTGTATAAGAACATATAATGGTGGAGAATATTGCTCAAATGCATTCAAGAAATATTGTAATACATTTACCATAAAGCATGAGAAGACTGTTCCTGGTAATCCTCAATAGAATGGTGTTGTAGAAAGGATGAACCACACCATTATTGAGAAAGTGAGGAGTATGTTGTCAAATTTTGGTTTGGAGAAGCATTTTTGGGAAGAAGCAGTAAGGACAACTTGCTACCTTATAAATCGATCTCAACTAGAGCTTGCGATGCTGACATCTCTAAAGAAGTTTAGACTGGTAATGATCTAAACTTAAACAAGAATTCAAAAAACTAAAAATATAACCATAAAGACAGAGATGTATCATAAATAATACTTCATTTCTTTAATATCAGAATACTGGAATATGCTTATAGACAAAATGGAAATAAACTAGCTTGTGTGATGGTAACTTATCTCTGAGAAGATATGTGGAGGACACATGCATCTAAAATATGTTAAAATGAAGCTCACGTGCCTATTTATTATTAAACAACAAGAGAAAATGCTAAACAAACAAAACACTAGCCCCAACAAATGTAACACTAAGAGTTTGTGGGCCCCATTGGGGTTACTTAGGCGTCGAACTTCACGGAGTCGTAACTTGGTCATATTATCTCCATTTGATGCATATGATACCTTTTTGGAAAGGTCTCACCGAGTACTCCAAGATTTGAGGTGCAACAAACCTCAAAAATTCGTTGTTTAGGGTGTCAAAACTGCTCCAGAAGTTTAAGGCCCAAGAAACTACTAAAAATAACAAATGTTGAAATAAACAAGGAAATATATGAAACAGACTGGAGGTCTAGGTGGAATAAGTGAGTGGCCAACAATATCCATCTTGGTCAGTCCTCCCCCCTAGGAAGAAATGGTCCCAATTATGTGGAGAGCCTCCATGAGGTGAGGAAATTTCTGTTGAGCCTGGTCCCTAGTGAACCAATTTCCTTGGTGAAGGAGTTGGCCTTCTTTGACAACTTGATATAGCTAGATCCTCTATTGGAGAGTGTTCCTGATCTATGTGTTGATGAGATGATCAATTGTGGCTTGTTCCATGCAGTCCAGGTTGTGCTCTATCCATATTAGTTGTTCTAGAATGTCGGATGTGTCCAACAATGTTGGAAAGTATGGTTGAAGGTGGTCAACATTGAGCACTAGGTGAAAACCAAGGAATAGTGGGATGTTGAGCTCGAATGCATTGTCATTGACAACCTTGGTGATGGTGTATATCACATATCAGAAAGGGTGAATCTTGCGGTGGGGTCCAACAAGGCACTCCTTCTGCAAATGTAGCCAAACTTTGTTGTCCACCTCGAACTTGTGTGACAGTCGATGTTGATCATGGCCATGATTGTACTTATTATTGGATCTATTTAATATATCATGGACCTACTGGCGGATGCGTTTAATGCACTCAATGAGGTTTTCATCCCTATCAAATTCAGACTCGACCTGACCTGAATCTATGTGAGTGGCTGGAAATTGTATGACCACATTAATGGGACATAATGGCTGAAATCCCAACCCTACCTGAAAGGGGTTGTGGTCTGTTGAGTTGTGGAGAGCTCTTTTGTAGCTGTGTTGGATATAGGGGAGACTTTCATCACACATGCATGGATTCTTTCAGTTGTACATCTGCAGAATGTGTACGATCATCCTGTTGATAACCTATGTTTGACGATTAGTTTGGGGATGGAAAGCCATGGACTTGTTAAGTTTTGTATCCAACGTCAACCAAATATTACCAAAATGCACTCAAGAATCTATTGTCCTGATCTGAGACAATGGAATATGTGATCCCAAAGTGTACCCACATTGGCTCAAAGAAGAGCTTACAAGTTGCCTTTGATGTGATACTCTTCTTGCAGGCCACCATGGGCTATCTCAAAGAATCTATCGATGACCAGAAAAATGTAGTAATTGACATGCTTAGTTGAAGGAAGGCCCGACATGTAATCCATGGAGATATATCCCCAAGGTCTACTAGGATTAGGTAGAGGAGTATATAGGCCTTTCTTCTTGATGGTTGGTTTGGCAATGACGCAAGCGATACATGATCTAATGTACATCCTAACATCCCAATGAAGTTTTGGCCAACAAACATACTTCTTCAATACTGCCATCATTTTCTCTACTCGAAAATGTCCATCAACCCAACTGTAGTGCACGTCCCAAATCATCTTAGCATGCTCTCTTAATGGAACATAGATGTGTCTAACGTGGCACAACGATGCATCTTGAAGGTGAAAATTTAGAACTTTATTCCCTTCCACGAGTGTATGCTATGTGCTTCAAAATTCTAGATTTCTTTAGTACAGATGTCGCCACCCCGAAGTCTCGTGACCATAGGAGTCAAGCACAATGATTAGCACCGTGACTGGTGGTTGACTAAAAAAATCTACAACATTATTGGTGCTTCCCTTCTTCTACTTAATGTCCAAATGGAACTATTACAGGTAGGTGGGCCATTTATGATGGTGATCATTTTACAACTTCCCTTGTATCTGTATGAACTGTAGGGGTCGTTGGTCTATGTGGATGACCATTTCCTTGCCCATAATGTAATTCTTCCATTGATGGGAGGCCTGCACAATGGAATACATTTATTTGTCATAATTGAGATACTTTCGGACTGTGTCTGAATGTGTCTCACTGTGGTAAGACATTGGATGCCCCTGCTGAGTAAGAACTGCACTAATAGAATAGTCAGAGGCACATGTATCAATCTCAAATGGTTGTTGTAGGTCTGATAACGTGAGACCTAGTGTAGAGTAGACATGATGCTTCAACTCAGTAAACACCTTTTGTTGGATTTGAGACCAAAAAAACTTTTCTTTCGCTCTGCCCTTGGTTACTTGACTTAGAGGCCAAGTGATATGAGAGAACGCAAACACGAACCTATAGTAGAAATTGGCAAGACCTAAAATGTTGCAAAGCTCTATTATAGTGGCTGGAATTGGAAAGTCCTAAATGACTTGTATCTTGGATGGGTGCACATGCAGACCATGCTCATCAATGATGTACCCCAGTTATTGAACCTGGGTCATGCCAAAAGTGTATTTCTCCAAATTCGCACACAACTTGTATTGTCGCAGGGTTTGGAGGACATGTTAAATATGATGGAGGTGCTCTTCCCAACTCTCGCTAAAGATCAAGATATCATATAAATACACAAAAATGAATGTTGAAGGATCACAATATGTCGTCCATCAATTTGCTGAAGGTTAAGGGGGCATTCGTCAAATCGAAAGGCATTACTAACCATTCGGAAAGGCCCTTCTTGGAGTTGAAGGTATTATTCCAAACATCGGAGGGATCGATAGGCACCTAGTGATATCCGCACTTCAATTCAATATTAGTGAAATATTTGGCCCCCTTGAGCTATTCCAAAAGGTAATAAATCAATGGAATTGGGTACCTATTCTCGACAATGATCTTTTTCAATGCTTGATAATCAGTACAGAGTCTTTGGGTCCAGTCATTCTTCCATAGCAATACAATCAGGCTCCCATAAGATGATGAGCTTTTACTAATGTGCCCTTTATGAAACATCTCCTGAATCCACCTCTTAATGTCATTGTTCTCCAGAACATAACATCATAGATCAGTCCATTACATAGTGGCACACCTGGGGTGAAATCGATGGAGTGCTTGACCTGATAGTGTAGAGGTACCCTTGTAGGTGAGGTGAAAATGTCCCTATACGCATCCACAACCTTGTCCTTCTATTTCTTCTATTGGGTGGATCCCTGTTTGGAAGTTGTGGCCACAACCTTCTTCTTTTCCTGAGGGCATATTATAAGGAAAACAAATTTCCTAGTCTGGGAAATGATGTTACATCATTTCTTTGTAGTGATAAAATGGATGTTGGTAGGTGGAGATAACACTAGTATCCTATACAAATTACCTTCCATAGTAATAATCACATAGCGATATCTAGACTCATATACAACATGTCGCTTCCATAAGTATGGTTTCCTAATAATACATCACAAAATTCAAGAGGAGAAACATCACACAGTACCTCATCCATGAAAGGATTGATGTTATAGGGAAGGCGACACTGCTAGCTGATGTGGAGATCTCATCCTTGGTAAAGCCACCTGATGGTGTACAACTGTAGATGTGCTATTGACAATAGGCCCAACCACTTCACGACCTCTACTAGAATTAGGTCCTTTTGGCTCCTGTTGTCGATAATGAACTGCATCGAAGAACCCTTCACCCACATCTATGAGTGGAAGATTCATTCACCCTCCTCTAGATATTCAGGTTCATTCTTCTAGATTTCGGTGGTGGCCACGGTGGCACTGATTCGCATCAATGATCTGATTCCATTTTTCATCCTCCTTCTCAAGTTATGACTAAGAGTTAGAACCTATGTCTGATTCAGAAGCCTTTAGCTCTAACACCAATGACTGCTTGGCCCGACACTGACTTGTGTTGTGAGAGGAGCTCTTGTGGAACTCACACCATTTTACCATCTCCTTCTTTGGCTTCTTAGTGTTGTTCTTTACTCGCAACTTCAGTGGGTTGTCCTTTGTCGCCCCACCTTAGATTTGGAATTTTCTCTGTGGCTTGGGGGCACTTATTTCTTGCTTTGGATTCATAGATCCAAAGTCTCCATTCTTTTGTTTAAAAAATTTTCTTGATCTTGACAACATATTGGTATGTTATGCCGAGTGAGGAGATTTCCAGAAACTCCATGTCATCCTTTGTATACTTGTGTAGATAGTCGTGGTACTCGAGTACCAAATTCTGCTCAGAATCCTTGATACCCAACTTTGTGTGAAGGGTATGGAAAACATTTGTTAACTTTGGCACATCTTGGTCCCTTTTCTACCACAGCGTGGTCCACACTTTATATTTATCTTCATATCTCCTAATAGGGTAGTATTGTTCCTTGATGGCATTTCAAAAAGAATCCTAGGCCAACCTTTCACAACACCTTGTCTTGCTTCATCAAGTACACAAGCTTCAGTGTTTTTCTTTCACAAAGATAGCATGTCGATCAAAACTTAATGCATTCCCCTCATAGGTTGATCACCCAGACTTGGTCTAGCTGCAGGTTGAGCAGATCCCCCAATAAATTGCGCAATTCTCGAGGGCAACCAGCCTTCCTTCTGGAACGGTCATTTCTATTATTATAAATACACCCTTATGACTCAAGAAAATGTATTTTTGGGGCTTGGACTTTTTAAAGCTAGCCTTGGCTCCTCTAGCTTGACATAAGAGAGAAAATCCTTCCTTGGAGGAGAAAGTAATGACTTAATGCTACACTACTAGAGCTAGTGCCTCACCATTGTAATTGTGAACTTGGAACTATTAGGATTCCAACAAACTCTCCTAGGTTGTTTAGAAGAGGATATGGGGATTTAGTTTTACAAAGCATAGCCCCATGATAAGGTTTTTTGATTTGCAAAATTGAGTAGTCATTTTCCATTAGGGATTTTGTAGGGTGATTTTTGCTAACACTCATATGTTATTTTTTATTCAAAATATAATACATATGTTTATATTAGTTTCATTACATGGATTTCTAGAATTGTAGAGAATATATTGTTATTATTCATATCTTTTCTTTTTTTGAAATATAATATATATGTATGTCTTAAGGCATTCCCTGTGAGAATAAGTCCCTCTCATGCCACCTGTATTGTGGTGGGACATTAATTTTTGTGTTAGGCAATTGAAATAACTTCTGCCATCAAATTGTAGACCAATATTGTCATTTACAATTACGTACAACGATAAGCCATAGCTACATAGAGGTTATGGATCACAAGTTGTGAGCCTCTTCCTCGCGAGATTGGTTTTATAGAGAGGACTAGTTGAATACGTGTTGGGATTTGCAACTGCCTATCATCTAAAAAATCAGCAAGCAGTGGAGCAAAGGTGATTGAGATTATGACACGAAATGATGTGGATAATGGTTGTATGATTTCTGTGATCCAAACAATACTTCAACCATGTGTTTCTTCATTGTTATATGCTTAGTTCGTAAATATTTTTGGTTCGGTTGTGGAAGAGCAGCTATTCTTGTGAAACATTATAATTTCTTGTTAAATTGGAAAGCTACCATCTGTGGATGAAGTGTTGGCTCCTTTTTAGATCTAGCCTTGGCTCCTCTAGCTTGAAATAAGAGAGAAAATCATTCCTTGGAGGAGCAAGTAATGAATTAACTTTACACTATTGGAGCTAGTGCCTATCGCACAGAGAGAAAAGAAATATCGTTCAGCAAAGTGCTAGGTACAGCTAGATAAGTGGGTGTCTTTTTCACACAGGACTCGATCAGGAAATTCGAAGATGCATCAGAGAAGATGAAGTTTGTGATATATTGAAGTCTTGCCACGATGGCCCTTGTGGAGGGCATTTTGTGGACAAAAGAACAACACACAAAGTTCTTAGAATGGGTTACTATTGGCCCTCACTTTTCAAGGACGCAAAGAAATATGTTAGGGCCTGCGATAGCTGTCAAAGAATGGGCCAGCCTAATCACAAGGATGAAATGCCACTTAACCCCCAGGTAATACTTGAACCTTTTGAAAGATGGGCACTAGATTTTATAGGTCCCATCAATCCTCCATCCAATCAAAGAGTTTATATACTGGTTTGCACATATTATATGACTAAGTGGGTAGAAGCTAAGGCACTCATCAAAGCTAATGAAGAATCAGTGTTAACTTTTCTATTTGAAGAAATATTTGTTAGGTTTGGTTTGCCTAAAGAGCTAATTACAGATGGAGGACCTCCTTTTAATTCTCATGGCTTCAAAGATACACTCCAGAAATATCACATTAAGCATAAAATGACTACACCTTATCACCCCCAGGCAAATGGGCAAGTGGAAAGTACAAATAAAGTCATAGAAGCCATTTTAACAAAGACAGTCAAGGAGAATAGAAGGGACTGGTTTCAAAGGTTGCCTGAAGCATTATGGGCTTACAGAACTACTTGGAGGAACAATACCGGTTTCTCACCTTATGAATTAGTTTATGGTAAAAGTGTTGTTTTTCCTGTGGAATTTGAAATCAAAACCTTAAGGACTACTTTAGCTGTTAACCTTGACTTGACTGATGCACAGTCAGTTAGGTTGCAGTAGCTTCAGGAATTGGATGAAAAGAGGTTGGATGCCATCCATCAAACAACCATGATACAACAGCAAAGAACCAGGTGGCATGACAAAATTATTAAGCACAAGCAGTTCCAAAAAGGTAATTGGGCCTTACTGTATGACTCCCGTTTTGAAAATTTTCAGGGTAAATTAAGAACAAGGTGGCTAGGACCTTATGAATTAGATACTGTTTTTCCAAATGGAACAGTCAGACTCCTAACGATTGATGATTCTAGAACACCATTATTAGTAAATGGGTATCGACTTCGTTTGTATAAATAGCCTATTTCTAAAGAGGATTTCAAAGCTACTTGCATGACAGACATACACTATGCCTTTTTGGGGGAACCGACTATCCCTCAATGCACTTAATTTCCTATCTATATATTTATTTTTGGATTAGATTTCTTAACTAATAATCCCTGTCAAGGGTTGCCATGTTACAATTAATTATTTTGCAGATCTTAGCTTTGGATGGTGGTTGAAAAGAAAAATTCCAATATGGGAAGAATTAATCTGTAGATTGGAAAGCATTGCCATGTCATTCCAGATCATAATTCATTCCCTCTACCATTTCCCATTCCTGAAACACCATTTCTCGTTTCCGATACACCATTTCCCGTTGCCGATACACCATTTCCCGTTGCCGAAACACCATTCCCCGTTGCTGAAACACCATTTCTCGTTGTTGAAACACCATTCCCCGTTGCTGAAACACCATTTCCCATTGCCGAAACACCATTTCCCGTTGCTAAAACACCACTTTCTAGTGTCGAAACACCAAATCCCGCTGCTTAAACACCAATCTTTTCCATTTTCCTAAATGTCCCCATTTTTTCTCCCGAGAATGAACTATTACTTCAATAGAAACATATCATTCTTTATTCAAAGGAATCAACCATTTATCCTGTTAATAATATCCCTTCACTACTGCCTCTCGTGAATAATAAAAACCTCGTGTATAAAAACCCTCACACCTTACAAACCCTTTCTATAATGATCATTGACCTATTAAGGACGAGATAACACTTTGCGGCGCAACAACCAAAGGTAATTGTAAAGGTATGCATGTTAAGTGTGAATATTAAATTGTATTTAATGAGGAGATAGTTGACATGACCGCTAAAAGCGTCGTACTACCAACCATATCATTCAGCCGCAGTTGGGGGGGGATTACCGAAATATTGTAATAATTACATAACACGCCGATTACCGCCATCCCTATTCCTCGCGGTTGTGTCTAATCCACCTCGTTTATACCTTATCACATCATAATCTCATTTTTCAACGTTCTGCTCTGTTGTGACCGCGGCAACTCGGCTCTGCACTTTGTATTCTGCCTAAAACAGTAACTATGGGAGGAGATGCTATTAGACATGAACTGGGCTTGACGGAATTATTGGAACTTTACCCAGACGCATACGAAATCTTCCTACAAGCAGGATGGGTGGACTATTTCAGAAGACTTCCGGATTTTGATTTACAGCAGGTTCTGGAATTTGCATGCAATTTGAGGGAGGGGTACTCTACTGTCCAAGGGGTGAGAATCACAGTAACAGAAGAAGACATAGCGCAAGTTTCGAGGCTTCCAACCAACGGTATTCGTTGGTTCAGCAGGAAGCATCTTATCCTCAATGCACAGCAAGATTTCCTGTTACCTGGTGAGGAGGTGGAAGCCAAAGGCAGGGGTATTGCGCTTCGATCACTACCACCACCTTGGCCAAAGGTTGTAGAATTCATCAAGCATTACTTCACTTGCGAGGGCCGTTATCAGGTAGTCTACCAACACGAATTTGTTTTATTAAATCATTTGCGGCATGGTCGTCTAGTAAATATGCCCTATTATCTCCTTGGATGTCTAAAAAATATGGCACACTATACTGTGAACGCAAGGCACCAACTCCTCTGCCTCACACACCATCGTTTGGTCCAACTCCTGATAAATAGAGGCTTCACCCTGCACAATCCACCTCCCCTCAATAACCCTCCCCAGAAAGCTGAGGAAAATCCTCGGCAAAATGAAGAAAATTCCCAGCAAGATGTTGAAACTCAGCAACCACCAGCAGAAACACCCCAATTGAGCATTAAAAATCTGCAGCAGTCCTCACCCCCTGATGAAGCCAAACCATCCACCCCCATAGTTCATATCCCTACCGATGATTCAGACGAGGATACCCTCATCACTTTCCTTAAGAGGAAAAATCAATAGAAAGCTGCAACCCCACTAAAAAGAAGAACCAGGGCCTCAGTTAAGGGAGCTACTATTGCTGATGATTCCCCTACCCTGAGTAAAAGTCCTCACAAGAGGAAAACTACTGTCTCTCTTGGTTCCCTACCTCGGCAACGAATAAGGTTGTTTGCAGCAACTGAGGCCATTATCCCAAATGTCCCTCCTATCATTTTAAATCCCCGTATTCCGCATAGCCCTGAACCTTCACCTCCTTCACCCTCAGATGCCGAAATACAGAGTGTTCACGATTTTGTGACATCATTTTTCTCAACAGAGGCAGCTGCTCCACAAGAACCAGCTGCCGATACATTCAAACTAGACATCCAAGATGATATAGGACATGTGGCTGTTACACAAGAACCAGCCACTGACCCAACAAGTGCCACACAAGAACCACCTATTGGGGAGCAAAAAGAAGACGACCTGCATGTGGCTGTTACACAAGAACCATCCACTGACCCAACAGGTGCCACACAAGAACCACTTGTTGGGGAGCAAAAAGAAGATGACCTGCATGTGGCTGTTACGCAAGAACCAGCCATTGACCCAACATGTGCCACACAAGAACCACCTATTGGGGAGCAAGAAGAAGATGCCCTAGGTGAGACTAATACACAAACTGACCCAATAGATGATACACAAGAACCACCTGTTGAGGACGCAAATGATGAAGTTAATGCTGAGCAACACTTCTCTTCTCCTTTGGAATCTGCAACTATAGAAGCCCCGGTTACTCTAGCCTCCCTACAGGAAGAAAATGAGTTCTTAAAATCAGAAATTAAGGCCTATCAGAAATTGTTAGCAATGGTTAGGGAAGCCTATAAAAAGGAACTCAATCTATACATGTTAGCTCAGGTAACATCTCAAGCTGAAAAGAGTGTAGAGAAAGAGCAATACAGTGAATACTGTTGGGTCGTTAATATGCCATTATTATTGTCACTTGTGAACGTTTATTCCACCCATTTCTACCATTCTTCATCACGTCATTTATTATAATTTATTATTTAAATCCATGATTTATGCTCTTATGAATGAATATTATTTATTCTCCTTTATTTCTAATAAATTGATGATTATGCATGATTTCATCAATGATAGTTTTAATAAATCAGTTGTAACATTATTCACCATTTTTAGCCTCCAAGATAATTTCCAGATTGAAGACTTGATCATTAAAAGTGCCAAATCAGAAATTCGCTGGAATAAGAAGTGACGGTTTTGCGGTTGAGATTCTGAGCAAATGAAGCAGAATCTGGAAAATCCGGAACATGAGTTTTGTCCAGAACGGGCCCAATTAACTTTAACATAGAATGGTTTGCCCAAATTTGGCTTGTACTGAGAGAAACACAGGGTTCTTTGAGCACGATTTTCTCATATTTGTTGTTGTGGCCGCCCTCCAAATCTCAGCTACAAAGCCAAATTTGTCTTGCTCTTGTTTAAAGCTGGATGGAAATATATCTTCTTGTTTATCAATTGGTTGGAAACAATCTAATTTTGTAATATAAATTATGTTGTACTTATCTTGATTGTAACTGCTCTCTGATCCCTCTTTATTTAAATCAGAACAGAGATCAGAGAGGGGGGCGATTTCAGAGGGATTCGAATGATGGAATTGAGGATGAACTAGAGATTCAGAATTGAGGATGGCAAAGAGAATGGATAATGGATGAGAGATTGAGAGATTTCTTGTTGTAATTCACTGTAACTCTGCTTTGATATTTTAATATAAATCTAGTTGCCATTTCATCTTTGATCCTAAAGTAACCTAGCAGCATCCACTGGCGGCTAAGGGCCCAGCCTCCGGTGGAGTACGCTGCTGCTGTATTATATCTCTATGCTTCATGTGTGGTTTGATTTCTTTCTTTTACTCTGTTCAGTAATCTGATGCACTTTACTGTTTTACATATCAGCGCTATTAGATATACTTGATTGGATACTATCGTTATCTGCAATAGGAATGCTATGTTATCATTTTAACTTTGTATCACATTGCTGTTCCTTTTGATAATTGATATAACATTGCTGTTCCTTACAGATTGTCATTCGATTATAGATTAACCGCGTTGTATGTTCCTAAATCGGTACAACTGTATGATGTATTCTTAAATTGCGACTGTTGTTTATTCGGGATTGTTGTTCCGTTACAATTGTTGTTACTTTATAACTGTGATTCATGCATATTGTATCGAAGCTTGGATTACTGTCCCTTGTAATGATAAGTGTGTTGCGTGCTTGATTTGGATTGTTGTACATTCATATTTAGTTTTTGTTCCATTTCTGAATTGTTGTTTCATTTCAATTGCTGGTCTATTTCAAGATTGCTGATTTGTTGTTTCATTTACTTGCCATTTCTTAAGGATAGACTTAGGCTGTAGTGAGTGTCAGCTTTTGCTATTTGGCTCCCAGATCTCTGATCTACTCCCATCAGTTATGAAAGGGATAGGTTATTGCCACCAAACCCTTGGCTGATGTGTTGTTCTATTTCATTGTTATTTCCTTTACTTTCCATTTCATTTATATTCATCAAGGACGATCTCAGGCTGTAGTGAGCCCCAGCATCTGCTACCTAGCTCCCAGACCTTAGATTTGTTCTCATCAGTTATGAAAAGGATGGGTTATTGCTACCGAACCTTTGACTGATGCAATTCTTGGTGTGATTTAGCCTTTTGAAGTAGTTAAGTTACAGATATGCAGCCATTTACTTTGTTGTTCATTTCTGTTGATTAATTGCAATAGTTTGCTTTTAAAGAGTTTTCATAGTTTGCTTTCAATGGAAGCTTTAATTCAATTTCGATTTCCTTTTAATTGCTTTAAAGCAGGACTATCAACTGTTCCCAGATTGATTGTCTTGTTCCGATTTGATTTCAATTGCATCAATCTCTAGAGGAATGAGTTATTGCTACTGTATCCTCAATTGATGTTTGCTGAGTGAATAGTTGGATTTCAAAGCATTTGAGTTTATGTTATTGTTAGATTTCTTCTTCAAGCATTCATTTACTTTTGTAGCTTTTAAGCACTATACTATAAAACATTACTCTTGAGTAAATAGCCGCCTCAGACTGAGTACACTCTTGAAATAAAAAGTCGTCCCTCGGTTGATAATTAATGTGAAGGTAATTAGGAGTTCAAAAGACACCTTTTTATCGCTCCACAAATACATGCGTAATGAATGTGGGGATATCTATACTCAAGCGGGATATAAGATAATTGCAGTCCCATTGACTGGAGCCAACCCTGTTATATTCAAAAAGGAACACTCTGTTGTTACACAAGAACCAGCAGGGTCTTCAAGAATTTCAGAGGAAGAAACAGAACCACCCCGGCCTACCCAAGTTATTGATGAGCAAAAACCAGAATCAAAATCTTTTACAACTGTGCATATACAAACTGAACCTCCCTGTGTCAGCAATGCTCATGTACAGACTTCCAGTTTTCAAGAACTAAGCAACACATGGAAGGCAGAATACGAGCTCTCCCAAGGAAAGGCATTTCAACAGCAGAAGTCATTATGGCTTAACTATGCCTATAGAAATTGGGAAGCAATGGAACAGTCTCATGCAAAACACAAGGAAAATAAGCAATTAAAAGCCAGACTATCCCTTATCTTTGATTTGGTCCAACGCTTACTTGCTACAAGAAAGCCTTCTTTTAATTATTCTGTATTCTTGAGAGAACGTTTAGCGTTCCTCTAATTAAAAGCAACTAAGGATGGAAGACCACACTAGGTCTCTGCACCACAGCAATTTATTGAGACTTTTGCAGAAGCACCGAACAATGACCAGAACTTGTTGTGTGAACTCTATCTTCACAATGAGGCTATGCCTGAAGATAGAAAGATTAATTTACTTCCTATTTGTGGTGATATTCAAATAAGAGCTTTTATTTCCTTTTTGGCTAACCAGCTTACTTGGCAGAATGCTTTTATGTCTGCAAAACACAATGAGGAGAACTGTCTTCTCTAGATTCGTCCGGAACAGCAGAATGTAGCCATCTTCCTTATGGAACATCAACGGAATCTACGAGAACCAGGGATTGTTATAGACATTTTTGTGCCTTACAGCCATAAGCATGAAATGTCCATAAACCAAGGGATCCTAAGTCCCTAAAAGTGTTGTTCCGACCCCTAAAAGAACAAGGTCAACAAATTACAGCTTCTCCCAGAAGTTCTCCACCAGAAACAGATCAGAATTAGTCAAATCAGGATCATTTCAGCTGCTCCACTGGCTAGCTGCGTTGCATAGCACCCAAATACACTAGCTAGGTGCGTTGCAACGCACCTAAATGCACTACCAGGGTGCGTTGAGCAGGAAATGACAAATGGCAGTGTCATTCCGCGAGGTGGACAGACAATGGAAGCTTCCAGAATCTTCCCCAATGACACTTGCTTCACTGAGTTCGACCAAGGATGAGTAAGAGGCTCTCAGTCTCCAAGTGGAAGCAAGAACTGACAGAGAGAAGACACTAGTCAAATCATAAGCTGACTCATCCTCTTTGCATACATCTATATATGGATCCCTCATCCCAGAGATCCAGAGGCTGGAATTTTGTACATTGCAGAGAATTGATGATGGTTTTGAGATAGATATCAGAGTATTGGGTGATTTATGCTTTGTTGGAGGTGAAGAGGGGCTTTTGTGCTGGGACGTTGATGGTGGATCAGGACATCGGTTGTAACTCCTCCTGGATCTTCTTGTTATATCAATAAAACTATTTGGGTTTCTCCTACATGCTTGTGTATCATTGATGTTTGTTACATTTGTATGTTTAGCTTAAATCTGATCCTAAGCTATTTATGAATATAAATCCATGTCTTTGTGTAGTTTTATTCTTCTGTGATCTTACAGGAACTTGGTGAAGCTGGGCAAGTAAGGGAGCAGGTAGCTGGAAGCTATCAAAGGGAAGAGAGATTAGATCAAAGGACTAGCGCAAGACACAGGTTGGTTCATCCTATTCCTCTTCGTTTATAGTTCATAAAGAAGAATACGAAAGTAGTTTTATCTGTTTGTTTCTAAGGTCACTGTCACACCTTAGTGGGATAGGGTCGTTCTGAATAGACACTTTTCCCATTAACAAAATGGCGACTCCGCTGGGGAACGTCTCTAATTAGTTTGTTTGTGTTTCTCTTGTTGTTTGTTTCATAAACTTAGAAGTAGCAATCGAACTGCATTTTCCATTAACAAATGCAAAGTAGACATCTGCTACTTCAATCCACTCACTGGATCTGTTTATGATTTGAACAACTGATTCACAAATGATCTGATTGCCCTTTGTGATAGCTCTTACACCTCCTTTAAGTCTACCCTCTGATTGTGCATTACGGATTGCTTTTACTCGGCCAAAAACCATAGATTAAACTACAAACCATGACGCAGAACCCGGATAGAATTCTCGTTTCTGCCCCAGCGCAGGCTCTTTGAAGAAGTTCTGCATTTCAACGCAGTTCCCGAGAGGGCTATCTGCATTGCAATCCAGTTTCTCTGTGTAACAGGTGCGCTGATCAGCCTAGCCCTATGCAGCTGAGGTTATTTGCTTCATTTTTTTAGTTTTGTCTCTGATTTTTGCAGCCTGTGATCAGTATATGTGTCTGTCTCAAAACCCCTTTTCTTTTCCTTAATTCCACCTCCTTTGTATAAAAAGACTGTAGATGTTTTTATGTGTTTGTTACATCATTTACAGTTTTCCATTGCAAAAGTAGAATAGTCATACTATCATCCTTTGATTTAGATCTGTCGTAACTGTCGATTTTGATCTTAGGAGAAAGTTTATTTGTTGTTGACAGTCGATTATACTTTTACTTTTGCCTTTGGTTTGAATTTGTGACTTTCTAGTGTCGAAACAAGTATTTATTTCAAAATCATAAAGTGTCGTAATCATCTCTACCTTTTGATTTCGAAAAGAAGCTTGGTTGTGTTTGTCATTTGAAAGCAAATTCAGATTTGTACATCAACTTTCTTTTTAGGCATCAATATTAAGAAAGTGAAAAATAAATACATGCACATGTGCATTTGCATATTGGCAGTCTGTTTGGCTTGATTTATGAAAGTGCATTTATAGTGTGCTCTTTGCTCTTTGTGAAAAGATTGTGCCTTTCTTTTCCCCTTGTAGCTAGGATTTTCATTGCTGGAAAGAGATGAAAGTTTGCTTATCATCTTTAGATTGCATTTTAGGAATTACATCTACATCTCGTGGTGAACCCAAAAGGCAAACTTCTAAGAAAGATCAACTTAAAATAAATTGAATGAATCTAACAACGCTTTGGAACTTAACGCACAACATTTAGAGGTCCAGGCTAGAGACGTATTCCGGCGTCGTAAAGCCTGGTAACTGTTGTCCTCACTGATGGTTGGGTGATTCCTCCACTTTGAGACGATAAGTGCCAGTACGGACTTGTGCTCGCACGTACCGTCGAGTATATATTTGGAGACCCCTATAGGCTTAAAACCTTTTATCCATAGGAAGCCGTGTCGGCCGCCCTACTGATCGCAATGCACCGAACACATCATTCGGGAAGATTGACTGTCGTACCGTAAAAAGTATTCTGCAGTTTTGCGATTGTTTTGGTACTCCCTCTACCTAGATCTCCAGAGCAGTCCCTTTCGTTCCTTTTCAGACTCCTTAACGGAAAAGATCCATCTGAGCACTTGTCACTTCAGGCTCATTAAAAATCAAAGGAGACTAGAGTCATCTTTTGTTTTTTCTCGACTCTTAAAAATTGAAAAAAAAAGTTGTGTCAAGGCGTCTAAAAATTCATTTTAAACGGAATATTCATACCCTTTTCCTATGTTGATCTTTAGGTTGAGAAAATGGAGTCTACCAACCAAGGAATTCCCCTTGGTGGAAATCCTAGTCCCTTCTCCTCTTGGGGAGATGTTGGTGCACCCCATATGGCCACATTGTCGCTTCCAAGACTGACAATTGGCTTGCCAGTATGGCTCTTCTCAACCAATGTCGTTCAGAACACCACTATTCTTGAACAATCGAATCAACAATTAGACGAGTCCAGAGTTGCCCACCAGCCTTCTACTTCCTCTAATTCTTCCTCTCCTCCTTCCTCTTCGCTTGATGGAACTGGTAAAAGTCAAGTTCCTAAGGAGAAGAAGGAAAAGAAGAAGAAAGAGAAGAAGAAGAAGGAGCCAAAGGTGAATGGGGGAAAACGAGTGTCGTCTAACGAAAATCCACACACTGCACCGACCAGGCCTAAATCGCCATGTGTCATTTGCAAAGGAGACCACTTTCACAGAGATTGTCCTTGCATCCCTCGGATACTAAGGGACTGGTCTCCTCGTTTGCACAATCCGGTGTCATCAACCTCTGGTGATCATGTTGAAAGCACACCGTCAACTAGCGAAAGTGAAGCCCCAGGACAAAAAGGGAAAGCTAGATTTCCCTGTAAACTGTGTGAAGGAAATCATGTTGTCCACCATTGTCCCTTCTTAGACGAAGCTAAAAGAGTTTTGGATGATCGTCTGGTTTCACCGTTACGACTTCCTCCTGGATATAAAAAACTCTTGCCGAGTCCATCGCTAGTTGAGAATCCAGCTGGCCCGCTCAAGTGGTCGGCTGAAGCGCCTATCATTGAAGATAAACCAACTGAATCCATACCAGACGAAAGTCAAAAGGTCGAGGCGGCAGTTGACCCGGTCTTGCCTTCAGAGGTTTTATCTTCGGATGATACAGTCACTGAAGAGAACAAGGATGACACCGTCCAGATTCTCTTCATCAACACAGACTCCGATGAACATGGGGGCAATCTACCCATTCCCTTACCACAGGAGGGAAGTTCGTCAGAGCCGTACCTGGCCGTCTACTCGATCCCACCTCCAAGCAACCTAGTTGTCTCCTTCGACTGGAATCAACTAGGCAGACCCCGTTTACCAGCAAGTGTACCATTCTGAATTATCGTTCAAATATATAGAATGGTCATGGCTGGTACCATCATAGATGAGGGGGCTTCTGTGAGTATCCTTTCCTCTATTGCTTGGAAAGCGCTTGGTTCGCCATCGCTTTTGCCTGAGATGAGAAATCTGACAGGCTTTGATAAAGGAACCAGTCGACCTTTAGGGATCCTTCTCGATGTGCCCATAACATTGAGAAGGAAGATAGTTCGCATGAACGTAATGGTAGTTCAAGGACCCTTGGACTATAACCTACTCCTTGGACGAGACTATATTTATTGCATGGGAGCCATCGTCTCCTCACTCTTTAGAGTAATGTGTTTTCCGCACGAAGGAAGAGTGGTTAAGCTCGTGGACCAGTTTTCATTTCCCGGATCACGCATAACAAATAGTCATATACCATCCCTAAATGGTCTCTTCACGCAAGAAATGTCTCAATCCCCAGTCTGTCCTCCCGATGAGCGCTAGTAATTCGGAGGGATATGACTGAAACCCAGGGGGCATGCGTCCTGGTCTGCTTCGGCAGGAAAACTTCGGGTATAGGGTAGGTTTCCGCAGGAGAATATGACTAGTCTGTACCCCGTCCGTCGGTGGAAGAGGGGTTATTCTAGAATAAGATTCTCTTGTCAAAGTTATGTGAGTTGGCAGAAATCGTCACTCACCATTGTTTATCTCGGTAGACATCGCCGAAGAAGTGTTTTGTTTGCACCGCGAATAGAACAATCTTTGGGTAACTTGTAAGAGGTAGGCCTTTCCTGATAGAACAAATGTTTTGTCTGCAAATTGAGGGGTAACCTTGAAACCATATTTTATACCTGGGGGCATGCAAACCTTTTGGAGTGCAAGCGAGGGGCGGCTATTTATTTTTTAAATTTTTAGGACCTCTAACCCTTTAAACGCGTAGGATTAGTCGTCACCTAACTTGCATAAAGAAAGGATGTGGGGCAAAAATCTAAAAATTGTCGTTTTTATATGAGACTTTCTTATCATATGACTGGATTAATCGAGCAGTTTTAGCACATAGTTCAAGCTCATTAAAAAATAAACATAAGACATGAGCAAATGTTTCCACCCGCGTTTAAGCTCGTTAAAAAATGAACTATTCCTCGGTAAATAACCACCGTGAATGTAGAATTTCAGCCATTAAAGCCTTGGTCGTGTTTGCACCGTCACCTCCACTTTTCCATTGGCCGATCATTCACCTCCATTTGATTGTTTACCCATTTTGAGGAACAACTGCGAAGAGTGATTTCACTAGCCATCCTTGTGACACTGCCGTGATTGGAAAATTCCAACCCTTACCTGGAATCAGCGGCTACCCATTTTATCACTTGTTCCTCAAAAGACGAGTCTTCTTTAAGCTCTTTTCAACTGACTCGTAAAATATGAAAAGATTGTCGAGTTTTGGCCTTCCAGCTCGTTAAAGCGACCAGAAGTGCTATCCCTCCTCTAGATTTTAATCTTTTTGGACCTGAGGGATTATTGCACAAAAAGATCGAGCGCTTGTTTTGTTCGGCTCGTTAAAACTATCGAAAATTCATCCCTTCTGTATTGTTTTATACTTTTTCGGACTTAAGGGATTAGATGATGAAAAAGGAATTTTGGAGTTAACTTTACGTACCTTTTCAGACTCTCTAAAAATGAAAAGGACCGAGTTATCTTTGTCGTTAGACTCGTTAAAAAGATTAATAGCGACAAACTTGTCTTTAGACGAGAACGAGTTTCACTATCGCTAGGCTCGTTAAAACATAGCGATGGGTTTACCCGAAGGGCAAATTATAGAACAAGCATATGTTATCCTCCTCAAGCTTGACAAAAATAAAGAGGTACTGGTCAGCAATGACTGGGGAAAAATTGGGAAGAAAACTCAAAGAATCTTTATTGGTAGCAAGTCGCTCTTGAACATGACACTTCCACTCTGTGTCCGAATCGGGTTGGGTTGTTTCATTCACCGGTCACATCACCATCGACACGCCATACCATCCACATTTGGGGTAAATGCTACCAATCCATCACATAAGTGTCGCCGACATGTTCAAGAGAAGTCATCCAGAGAAGTCACCCGTGTCCCATCCACTACCATACATTATACTTAATTCTTTCATGACCGCCATCCTGAACCATATATCATCAGATTTGTTTCACTGCCATCAAAATCATTTGCTCCGTTCCATGTCATTGATGTGGGATTCATTAAGGCCCTCCTTTGACAGATCGCTTCTTGTCGACATCAGCTCATTATCCAAGAAGTTGATCTAGGAACACCCCATTCAGTACTTTGAAGCTTGCATGCCTCAATGGCAAGTTTCTCACTTCCGGCGACAGGTATACATCAATGACCTTCGACCGAAAGATTTTGCGTGGTGTTCGACGCCAAATCCTTTATTCACACCACGTGAATTGTACTGCAGTACCTTGAGGGTCATCATCATTATCGGTGATTCATCTCGCGCTTGTTAACAGTTTACATCATTGACTGGTAATCAAGCGATGTCTTTCCATGTTCGACTTCAAAACATTTCTCACATGGATCGACTTATACTTCGAGTGAAGATCCGACGATATTGAAGACCTCAGATCTAGTTTCATCCATCTGGGCTGCGATATATATTCAGGAAAAATAAAGACATTGAAATGTATAGCGTTGCAGCACAGATAATCATCCTACCAAAGGGATGATGGCTCTATCAGAATCATCAGTCTAGCATCAGACGATTGTCTGTCCTATGTACATGAAAATGAATTTATAAAGCTGAGCATGGGAATGCCCACCTCAGCTAGATCATGAGAAATAGTATGAAGATAATGTATTGTATTGTATCTTATTGTAGGTCCCCTCCCAGCATTGAAAGAACTTCAGATCCTCCTAATAAAGCATTTCACCCGATAAACGGCCTCATACTTTAGGGGGCAACTGTTATAGACATTTTTGTGCCTTACAACTATAAGCATGAAATATCCATAAACCAAGGGATCCTAAGTCCCTAAAAGTGTTGTTCCGACCCCTAAAAGAACAAGGTCAACAAATTACAGCTTCTCCCAGAAGTTCTCCACCAGAAACTGCTCAGAATCAGTCAAATCAGGATCATTTCAGCTGCTCCACTGGCTAGCTGCGTTGCATAGCACCCAAATACACTAGATAGGTGCGTTGCAATGCACCTAAATGCACTACCAGGGTGCGTTGAGCAGGAAATGACAAATGGCAGTGTCATTCCGCAAGGTGGACAGACAATGGAAGCTTCCAGATTCTTCCCCAATGACACTTACCTCACTGAGTTCGACCAAGGATGAGTAAGAGGCTCTCAGTCTCCAAGTGGAAGCAAGAACTGACAGAGAGAAGACACTAGTCAAATCATAAGCTGAATCATCCTCTTTGCATACATCTATATATGGATCCCTCATCCCAGAGATCCAGAGGCTGGAATTTTGTACATTGCAGAGAATTGTTGTTGGTTTTGAGATAGATATCAGAGTATTGGGTGATTTATGCTTTGTTGGAGGTGAAGAGGGGCTTTTGTGCTGGGAGGTTGATGCTGGATCAGGACATCTGTTGTAACTGCTCCTGGATCTTCTTGTTATATCAATAAAATTATTTGAGTTTCTCCTACATGCTTGTGTATCATTGATGTTTGTTACATTTGTATGTTTAGCTTAAATCTGATCCTAAGCTATTTATGAATATAAATCCATGTCTTTGTGTAGTTTTATTCTTCTGTGATCTTACAGGAACTTAGTGAAGCTGGGCAAGTAAGGGAGCAGGTAGCTGGAAGCTGTCAAAGGGGAGAGAGATTGGATCAAAGGACTAGCGCAAGACACAGGTTGGTTCATCCTATTCCTCTTCGTTTATAGTTCATAAAGAAGAATACGAAAGTAGTTTTCTCTGTTTGTTTCTAAGGTCATTGTCAGACCTTAGTGGGATAGGGTCGTTCTGAATAGACACTTTTCCCGTTAACAGGGATGATCGATCATATTAGGAATATGCAAGCAGCAGTCCTGGAAGACTGCCAACATTATGTCAAAACTAAAGGACCTCTGGCCATAAAAGCAAATGAATTATTCTGGGAACACTGTCCCAAAGAAAGACAGGAATATCATCCCTACAATCCCCTCAATCTTCAGGCGGAAATCTCACGAATACCTGATTATGTAAAATGCATGAGACAATGTGCTGAACGGTGGATTGGTTACCATTTTCATTTCCCTCTCTTATGGCTTCCTAGAGAACAATACAAGGCTCAATTTACATTGACTAAAAAGGAAGAGTTGGCAGCATGGAAGAGACTTCAGAATGTCCAAGGGTTCAGAGACATGGTTGACAGCACCTTCTACACTTACTGCATAAGCAATTTACACTGTTCAGCCCAGTATTCTGATTCCGATTCAGAGTAGATGTTGCATGCGGACATGCAACATTTTCAGTTGGGGGGGATGTTAGGTTCCCATATTGTCTATTTTTGACTGTATATTTTGTCATTATATTACCCTCTTCAACCCTTAGTTGAAAGCCTTTTCTAGTGTTTTGGCTTAATCACTCCAAAAGGTATAGAGTAACTCTCCTCATTGCTATATGTTTAATTATTCAACACGTAATCATGCTATCTTTATAATTGTTCCCTGAAGTTGATTAAGTACTGACCAATTGTTGAAACTGCCTAACTTGCAGGATCACATTTTGCAGTTGCTGAAACAGTGGAAACAACACAAACCATGAAGCTGAAACAGCAAGAACAGCATGAACCTCGAAGCTGAAACAGCAAGAACAGCACGCACACTTTGAGGAACAGTTGAGATTTTCGTAACAAATCTGCATCGGCAAAGGAGTCCGACCGATTACTATATTGGTCATAATGATCATGATCCACATGACTGTAACAATATTCTGTTATCGAGAACTGACTTTCCTATTTTTGGTACAAAAGGGTTGAATCAGAATGTATGAAAATCTTTTGTAATAGATGTCTCCTCTATAAAGAGGAGACATCTACATTAGAGGGATACACAGAGAAAAAGAGGGAACAAGCTGTAACACAGAAACTGTAGTTGAATCTCTTTTTGTAATATGCTTTATTGGCAGATGAATACAATTCTGTTCTGAGTATTTTATCTTAGTTTCTGTGTTCTGGGGAATCTTGTGAGAAGGACAGGGCCCACCTTCATCACAAGATTCACCCATCTTCTTTCTGTTGTGTGGTGTGTGTGTGATTTCTGTTTATATCACGAGTACTGCTTCTAATGATATTTACTTTTGCTGAAACTTTGTTTTCCTTTTTAACTGATTGATGTTGTATATGAGTGCCTCATCGGTGATTAGGATTTACAGAGTGTATTGGTGAACTGGACAACAGAGGCAGGTGCTGAAAGTCCTTACTCTGAGGATAGGGTCCTGATCCTTTGTTGCAGGATAGCCATCACTTCCTTTTGCAGATTTGTTTCCTTTAAGTTATTTGTTCTTACTTCATTCCTGCAATAGGCTGTAACTGTTGTAACACAGAGTAGGGATTTAATAGATAGTAGACTATTTATACTACAGCTTTTAATACTATTAAGATTGAGTACATACAGTATGTAGTCACCTTTGGAATAATCAGACTTTCCCGGGTTGATAATTTATGTGGCACTCGACTGTTTTATTAATAAACAATTAAAGTGACCAACAAATAGGAAACAAAACCAACAGAGGCAGAGAAGACAAAAGGAGAGGAAAAAGGGGAAGAAAAGACAGAAGTGTCTCCTGAGACCCTAGAAAGAGAGGCAGCAACTACCCTCACTGCCCTCAGCACCCCAATGAAACCAAAACAAAAGAGGAAGAGGCAAACATGAATGTATTTCAGTGCTTAGAAAAGCACAAGGATAAAAACAAGACAACCACAACAATCTTCAACAGTGCCTATTGTAATTGAAGATTCACCCACTATCAAAGGGGAAGAATCTCCCTCTAAAACCCCCATCACATATGAAAGAGGAAGTCCCACATCTTCCACTTGGAAGGAAAGAGTGCAACTACAGGACTCAAAAACAGCTCTACAGGAGGCACAGACTATTCTACAGGAGACCTTAACTAAGCTACAGGAGGTCAAAAAACTTGAGAAAAGGGTAGAAGAACAGCCAAAGGGGAAGGAGGAAACAACGGAGACTCAAGAACCTAACCCCCAGTCTAGTTTGGGCTCTTATTACAATCTTCTTGAGGGGGGAAAAATCATTCCACAGAAATTTGCAGTCCCACTTTTCTTTGAGTTGGAAAAAGAAAGAATAAGGAACCATAGATGGATGCAAATCGCCAAATCTAAGGGGGTAGAGGATATTGGCCACATGGAGAATAAGTTTAGAGAAATGGGCAGGGAGTTAAGTGCTGTAAGACATAGAGAGGCAATCAAAAGAACTCACCTAGAAATAGAAAATGAGTTGCTAAGAAGATAGCTACAAGAAAAGGAGACACAATTGGCATGCATGGCCAGCTGGTCTATGGAGGCACTACAGTGCAGAACACCAGCAAAATCATATGGAGTATACCTCAAAGACCAATGGTTGTAGTTTTAGATCAAGACTTTGGAACAGATAGGCACAATGCCTTTCCAAGATTATAGACAGTTTACAGACCTATGTGACCAAAGTTCAACAGAAGACAAGGAAAAGATAGCAGAGTTCTATTTTCATAACATGGCCCGCACCGATATGAACATATGGGACCCCAATGCTAGGCTAGGGGACTTGCAACTAATGGCGATGGCATCATGGATGAATCATGAGGAGGAAAGGGCAATAGAAATCAAAAAGTTGATGGAAAAAGAGCAAAATGAACCCTTAATGACCAGAGCTAAGCCATCAAACCCCATGGCTCTCATCAGCACACACCAGCTGCTTGTAAATAATCCTCAAAGTTCCCCTAAGTATATCAATGATTAGGCTCAAGGCATTGCACATTTTGAGGACATGGAGAGATTACTTGGGGAGGAGTGTGTTAACACCCAGGTTGTTCCCTTTGACTCCCAAGGGAATACGGCCGGGGTAACCACTAACCAATCTTTGGATTATAGCTTCTAGCCAAACTGTAATCAGAGAGGGCTCTCTCTTTATGGTTTGTCTCTGTTTTGAGAAGAATTTTAGGCTAGCTATGATGCTCAAGGTTTGTTTTTGGACTTGGTTGGGTGATGGTTTCAATCAAGATATATATGTGTTCACTAATATGTTCTAGGCCATTGGGCATGGAGTCAGTGGTCCTTTAGTAGTTTGGTGTGCTGTGTTGATACAGTAGTGATGCTGCAGAGCTGGATAAGTGTCTGAGAAGCAATGCTTTGAAATTGTGATTAAGTGTGATGTGTCCAGTTCATGAAAGGCAGTTAAGAATCTTCCAATAAACTGATATGCAAAAGAAGTGAGAATATTATTTAGAAGCAGTGAAGAATTTCTAGACAACATTCACATTATAGAATTAATGAAAAACATGAGCATTTAAGAATTCATGTCCATAGTTAATTTTGAAGAAAACATTTACAGCAATAAAAGATTGAGCACAAGGTGTAACCAAACTTATCCTGCACTATCCCTTTTCTCTATTGCTAGATTAGTGAAACATGAGCATGATTTAGTAACATAAGAAGACAAAACAGAGATTAAGGAAAACTTATTATTTCATCAGACAGCACAAGAATTCTGCAACAGCATGTATGTCATCAGCAAGACATCAAAGTTCCAGGAAATCAATGAGCTGGTCCAGCCCTTTGTATTAGATAATCTGAAAGTGTACAATAGATTTGCCTCAGAGTGAAAATCACCAACCCCTGATGTGTTGCTAAGGGGGGTTTATATACAAAATTTACATAAGAAAAATATCAAAGAAATGAGTTAATGGCTCATTGATGTTATGCCAACTCCTGGAGCCTCGTAGCTGAGAAAGTTAATGCTGTAATAACTTCTTCAGTGCTTTAGCTGTCCAAAATAGTCAGAAACTGTTGACTTGGTGGCTATTGGAGTCGGTTGCGGGTACGCTGTCCAAAATTTGCATATCTTCTTATCCTTTGGGCTAGCTGTCGTTCTCCATGTGCTTAGTCACCTTTCAGCTGCCTTAAATGATAACTTTATTCTGCTGTTTTTCTTCTAGTGAGTGGGAGCTGGCAGTGACCGAGCAATTGAGGCTACCGTGGCAAAATTTGAAGCATTGCCTACCACCAATCTTCCTTAGGCATTTGATGTCTTCGAATCTTTATCAAAGTTTCGTCGGCCTCTGTATATCTGTAAAAGTTTGGAGGAATTTCAAAAAGGTGATTTACCTCATTTTCAATAAAAAACAGGCCTTCAAGTTTATCGTATAGGCTCTGTCCTGTTGGAGGCCCAGTTTCCTCAGATGTACTGCCAGATGCAGTGATTTGATTTTCAATATAAGTTGCCATCCTGTTGGTAAATTGATCTCGGGAGATCAGTCTTCCTGCACCGCTTAGTAGGCTGGGCAGTCCCTTTGCTTGCAGTACTGCCATTTTGACTTTATACTCCTCCACATCAGCCTGTATTTCGTAGCACTTCCTCTCCACAGTTTGTACATAATTTCTGAGAGTTAGCACCTTTTTAGCTGTGAGGACAGCCTCTGTTCTGTTGACAATGCCGATGGCTGCCAGTTCCTCCTTTTCTTGCCTGTTCAAAAAATCTATCATTCTGTTTGCCTGTTCAGGTTTGTCTCCCAGTACTGCTTTGGCCCTCTGAATTTCTGTCTGTGCTTGGCCAATTAAATCCATCTGCTCATGTATAGTTTTGATTGACCTCCATTGTTGAGTGATGGATTGGCCAATTTTAGCCCATAGAATTCTTTTCATCTCAGCCGTGGCACTCTCCAGATTTAGCTCTTTCTCTAAGGCCTTTATCTTTTCTTTTAGGGCCTTTATTTCTCTGCCTTGCTCTGCTACAGTCACTTTTGATTTATCATACTTGGCATCCAGTTCTGCCAATTTTTCCTTGGCCTTTTTTATCTCATTTGCCTGGAGCTCCATTTCTATGATGGCCTTAGTCAATTCTTCTACGCTTGTGCTGGAATCTGGAGCTGTTGTTGTTGCTGTTGCTTCTGTTGTGGGGGCCACTGCTGCCTCTGTAGTTGTTGCTGTTGTTGAAGTAGTTGGAGGAGCTTGGGATGTAGATTCTCCCTGCTTATCTTGTAATGCTCCTTCAAGCTCTTTTTCCAAATCAAGGACCTTTTGGTTTAGCTGCATTATGAGGTCCAGTTGCTCATCGACCTGCTTTTCCTTTTGTAGCTCTGCTGTTTGAGGGTGCTTTGTGGGCAGCAGCTTCAACCTCTTCTTTAATGCATTGAGGTCATCTTCTTTTTTCTTCATAAGGGCCTTTACACCCTTTGGATCGCTAGGATCATGTCCTAGGTCGATAATGATGTCCTCAAGTGATTTTATTCTGTTATCTTTGGCTAGGGAGGACATTCTCTCAAAATCCAACTGAGTGTTGGTATTCTTCAGTGACTCTTTTAGTTCATGGGCCATGGTTGCCCTGTCCACCAAGGTTGCATAAACCATCTCTCCAGTCTGTTTGTGGAGTTCAATTTGGTCCATGGGATGGATGTCTTTGGCTAAGACCTCCGCCCTTGTCTTCACATAATCTGCCCCTGATTTTGGATGGGGCACTGTAGGTTTGAAATGGCTGAGGATCATTTTCTCCTCTTGAATGTCATATACAGACATTAGCCTTTCTTTTTGGGCTGGTGTTGCATTAAGAAATTGTTTATAAAATTCCACCCTCAGCAAGTCATTCTGTGCCTTAATTTGCTTGAAAGAAGCCTTAGTGCTTTTGGGCTTCTTGCTCTGCTGAGAGGAGGAGGACACCTCCAAACCAAGTCGTAATCCTTGCTCCTGCTGAAAGGAGCTTGTACCTGTATGCTGGCTGCCCTCCCTGTCTTTCCTTGAACTGTCAAGGATTTCTTCAGTGATGTCTTCTACCTCTGGGGAGTCAGCTCTTTGCGTTTTGGTCTGGGGTTGTTGGGAAGATCCACTAGCAGGAGTGGACTCTTCTTTGTCTCTTTTTGTACCCCTCTCCTCCTGTGCTGGGGTCTGCATAATTGGAGCTATTTGTGGCTCAGTTTGTGGAGGGGGAGTCTGCTCTTGTTGCTGCTCTGGTTGCTGCCCTTGTTGCTGCTCACTTGAAGGGGCAGGTTTTTCTTTCACGGTTTCTTTTTCAACACCCATTATCCCTTTCCCTTTGTCTATTCCTGGTGCTGTTGTAGACGGTGCCTGTGTGGCTGGTGCAGTTCTTGAGGCTGAGGTCCCTTCTCCTGCTGAGTGCGGCCGTTTGAAGGGTACCTGCTGCACAGAATCTAGGTCAAGAGTCTTTTCCAATTCTCTGACATTCTTTTGCATTATTTCTTCTTCAGATAATTTTTCAACTAAAGTATCCTGCTGCCATTCTTGCTGGTTGGCATATTTTTCAATATGTGGATATTTGCAATGCTTATAACCTAGTAGCTTGTACTTGACTCTTCTAGCAGTAATGAAGCCTTCAGGGTCATAAGGGACCCACCGGAAGCTGTGTGATAGCTTGTATTTGTCTTTGAGGATTAGGTCAGCATCTTTCCATCCTTCTTTTTTATTCATGATGAAAAGGCCCACCTGGTGCTTGAACTTAAGATGGGCTTTCTTTTTGGAGCTGTGAAAGTGAGTGAGGTCAGAGTGAATTAACTGCCTATAATACTCCAAGGCAAATATCCTCATAGGCACATATTTTGGGAGCCTGTATGGACAAAGCTCATAGCCATAGACTCTGATGACTGTATGATCCTCATATAGGTACCAATCACCTATTTTGTAATTCTTGGAGAGCTGCAGGACTTTCTGTATTTCAGTTGATATTCTGGGAGGAGGGGACCTCATCAATAAGCAAGAGACAGGGTATACAAATTGGTCAATAAATTCACAATAAGAATAGGGTGAATTTTGGACTTTGTGATAGACAGATGTCCAGAAGATAACAAATCTTCTTTCCCCTTTATAATCCAGCTTTTTGATATAGCATGGAAAAACCTCCGACTGATAGTACATGAAAAGGTGATAGATATAGGATGAATACTTGAAGACACCCTGTCTGTCTACTTTGCCCAACTGATCATGAATCTTGTTAGCTATGAACTTGGCAAAGTTATATTTGCGGGCAGGGGGTTGGCCTGGGCTGTAAACAGCTAGCAATACCAGCATTGTTTCATCCACATGCTCACTGGTTCTGTATCCCAACACATAAGCAATCATGTCTAGCAACAGTCTGCCTACCTCAGTAAAATAGACATCCAAGTAGGGAGGTGGCCCTGTGGGCTGGCATTCAGGTCTCATAAATGTCCTGGTGACCTTCTGAATATCCTCACTGGTCATCTTGGCACCAGTGTCCAGCAGATAATTCATGGAAAATGGGAACAGCAGCTCAGTCTGATCAAAGTGGAGCATCTTATTGATGGATTCAGGATTAATGTGAAAGAGGATGCTCCCAGATGGAGACTTAATAGCTCTGTGCTGTACATCATAGTTTTCAGCACATAGGCGAATAATCTCAGGAAAGACATTGACAGAGGGGAGACAGTAGTATGGCAGATTTGACTCCCATATCCCATATGTATCATGACCATTCAGGTAGTCATCTCTTAATTGCCTGAAGGTCTGCAAAAAGTCCCTGTTGCCCACAAAGTCTTCAATGAGGTAGTCCCTGTCAGCAAGAGGCAAGGACTCCAGGTCTTTGTTTGGTGCATTTAAAGGAGCAACACTGAGGGCTGAGGGTGCAGGAGCATCCATTGTGTAATCTGATTTTGACAAGGTGAGTGCAATGGTTTGCAAGGTTGTTTAGAGCTTGAGTGATAGGCTCACTGTAGACAATGCTTGAAATCTTCTTCACAGTGGAAAAGGCAGGCTTGGCAGACTTGTTTCTGTTGTTTTTGGTAAATTCACAGGGATTGTGAATTGATGGGGATGATTGCAGAGGGTGAGCTAGCTTCAATTTGGTGACATGCAGCCTTGGGCCTCCACCCGGCAAAAGGGAACAATGCCGGGCAAGTTCAAGGCCGAATTTGTAAATTTCAACCGTGAATTATCGTTCTAATACCGAATTCTCGGGGCAAAGGGTAATGCAGGTGGATTTAATGGCAAATTAAGTAGCAGACAGTGTGCAATTTAGGATTTGACCAATGCTTATGGGAGAATTTGCATAAAAATGGCATGCATAGGGGCGAAACAAAGAACTTGCGGTGAATACCTGGAAAAACGCACAGAACGCCTTCGGGCCGAAAAGGGGGAGCTCGCTGCAGCTGAATTGCCAAGTTATAGCGGCCGCAACTTCGAATTTGAAGGCTGGGAGGCAATTTCGCGGTGAACAGGTTGACAACGGCTGCGTCTTCTTCGCGCGAAAATGACAACAAACGGCTAGTTCGGGCATTTTTAACGGCAAATTTGGAAAAAAGGGTCACTGGCGCTTTTTCCGCCAATGACGTCAGGCGGGCCCGGGTACGGAGAGTGACGTGGACGCTGAGGTGTAGGCCAGCGTGGCTGGACACGGTGGCGGGCGGATGCGGTGGCAGGGCTACGTGGAGAGCCACGGGGCGCGGGGGCGGGCGGAGTGACATGACATCATGGTGACGTGGGCGCCGACGTGTGGGAGGGGTGGTATCGGGGAGGCGGTAAGCGGTCTCCCCGCACCACCTTTGGTGATAGGCGGTATCGGGGAGGGGGGCTCCGAACAACCCCAGCGCATGCCACGCGTCCCGGGTACGGCCCCCAATACCGCCCTTCCCCGGACGTTAAAGGGAGGCAGGTCGGGATCTGAGATTGACCGCCCACCGTTGGATCGGGGGCGGCGGACGATCAACGGCTGGCGGGTACTGCCGTCTGTCGCGCAGCTTTGGGTTGGGCCCCGCCCGACCATTTAAATATTCGATTTAATATTTGGGCGCGGGACTTTGGGTTTTTGGGTTTTTTGTGGGTTTTTTCGGGTTTTTGGGTTAATCTGTGGGGGAAAAGAGGTTAAAAGGGTTTAAGCAGAGGGAAAGGGGTTTTTTGATGAAACTTTTGAAAAGAGGGGAGGTGAGGGCTTAGGGTGAGGTTATTACTCTAACCAGAGGTTAGAGCAATCCCATGACAGGGTTGACCATAGTCCCTGGTGGACTAATGTCTCCCTTAGACAAACTTATTTAGCTATAGTGCTAAAAGGGAGGATATTTATACATTGCTTGGGATTTATACACCATGGTGTTATAATAGTAGGGGGAAAGGAAACATAAGGGATTTAGTGTAGATATAGTCGGCAGTTAGTACTGAGGGGAATGAGAATGGGAAATGGTGCTTACTAAGCTTTTTGGAACTCAAACTTAGTTAGGAAGTAGATCAAAATGAAAAGAATTTTTAGACAAGAAATGTGGCTTCTTTTCAAAGAAAGAAATCATTTATGACATCAAATTTGTATAAATGAAGAGCACAAGGAGGACTGGTCAGGCAGATCCTGCAGTCCTCATGGGAGGTTAGTAAGAAACTTTGAAGGGAAATGAGGGAAGTTAGTGATGATTTTAGCACTTTGCTACTTAGGCCACTGCTCTTGCCTTTTCTGCTGATGGCCCCCTTGATTTACTCCAAGTGATGCACTTGGATTTAGCTTTCTGCAACATTCCACTGCCTACCCTGCCTATTTCCTAGCATTTTTTGTTACTTCAAGGAGGGTGCACTTGGACTTGCAAACCCCTAGGTGCCTTTTCTTTTGCTTTGGCTTTTCTTTTGATTTTCTATCTAAGGCTATCCTTATTGCTTCCAAGGCCCCAGATTAGACAGTTGGGAACCTTCTTTCTCTACCTAACTACTTTGTCTGCCAAGATTGAACTGTTTGGACAGACTTCTTTCCCTAATCTGTAACAAAAAATTGAAACATGGCCTGACCCAGCTTAAGCTGTTGGATCACCCATTGGGAGATAGGGCAGCATCAATCAAATGCAAATGTGTGTCTTCCATCAGAATATGAGATCTTTGCATCCCCAAAGTAGATCATATTGGCACTTCCCATGCCAATCATGAAAAATGAAACCTATTGGTATAGGTAGCTAACAGTGGCTCCACTTGGGGATGGTTTTTCTTCTTGAAAGACCAAGAACAGCAGGTCAGAATGCCTTGGCTCTTGATCTGTTCTTACCAAAATTTGACAATTCTCTCTTTGTACTTCAAAACTGGAGGCTATTACCTCTGTGGAATTTCTGGCATATAAAGCCCCTTTCTGTTTATTTGCAGTAGCTTCTCAAACTGAACTATTTATGTGCTGAAAGAAAATATATACAGCTGATTATGTACATAAGGGGAAACTCTGTTATATACATGGAAAGTAGTCGAAATAGTGCTTCAACATCCTGCCGTTTACAAGACCTTCACCTAAGTCAGTGCCATCCAAATTTTCCAAAAAATAAGTGTTATTTCCCTGTAGTGCTTGTATGACAAAAGGCCCTCTCCAAAGGGAGTCAAATTTGCCATGCTTACCCTTGTCTTCTCTTCTTGAATCCCACTTAAGCACTTTGTCCCCTATGAAGAAATCTTCAGCCTTAGTTCTTCTGTCAAAGGCTTTCTTCAGCTTTTCTTGTAGGATTTGAACTCTGCTATACACTTGATCTCTGGTTTGCTGCAGACATATTATCTGATTGATCCTTCTCTGCATGTCATTTGGCTCAGCTTGACTTTCTTGGAGTAACTTCATGACCGGTACCCCTAGTGATGAAGGAAATTTGGCTTCTAGTCCATAAACTAACTCATATGGGCTGACCCCAATGGACCTCTTGGTTGTTAGTCTATCTGCCCATAAGGCATTCACAAGCTTCTTATGCCAATTCTTCTTATTTTCTTCCAACACTTTCTTTATGATGTTCACAAGGGTTTTATTTGATGATTCAGCTAGGCCATTTCCTTGGGGATAGTAAGCAGTAGAGTGGCCCAAGGTAATGTGAAATTTGTGGCAGAAATTGACCATCTTCTTGGATCTAAAAGCAGCAGCATTGTCTGTTATTATCTTGTTGGGGCAGCCGAATCTAGACAATATATTATTCTCCAAAAACTGAATGATTGTTGAATCATTTGCCTGTCTACATGGGATGGCTTCAATCCATTTGGTGAAGTAGTCTGTGGCTGTGAGGATCCATCTATGTTGGCCTGAAGATGAGGGATGAATTTCCCCAATGAAATCCAGGCCCCACTGCTGAAACGGTCTCTCTGTTGCAATAGGCCTCAAAGGGAGTGGCAGTAACTTTCTCTTTCCCTCAAATATTTGACATTTGTGGCATGAGGTAGTAAATTTTTTAACATCAGAGAAGACAGTGGGCCAATAATAACCAGCCCTCAGTATCTTATCCACAGTGGACTTCCAATACAAGTGTCCACCACAATCACCTGCATGAAATTCTTCCATGATTTTGTTAGTCTCATTCTCAATTAAGCAGCTTAACAATATACCTTCATGGTTTTTCCAAAGCAAGTTGCCACCCATGACACAAAATTTTGAAGCTTTCATTTTTAGGAACCTACATTTAGTTCTGGACAATCCTGGGGGAGCACACAGGTTTTGTAACACATAACATATATCAGAATACCAAGGGGATTGTTCAAAGGCTACGTTGATCTTTGGAGTCGCCAGCTCCGGTTCACTGTCCAGTTGGTTAATGTCTAAGGCTTGAAAGTTTGCTTCTATCATTAGTTTGGCCAAACCTTGCCCTTTTATTAGTTTTGTAGGTTTTATTTCAATATCAAATTCCAAAATGTTGGCAATCCACTTTCCTCTTCTGCCCTCTAAGTTCTCTTGAGTAAGTATGTCTTTCACAATGGGACTTGGTACATAAGCTATAACATGGGAATATAGGATGTAAATCCTAAAGTCTTTGATGGCTTTGACCAAAGCATAAGCTTGTTTCTCCATGATTTGATATTTCAGAGGTGCATCTCTAAGAGCTCTACTAAAGAAAGCAATGGGTTTCTCATTTCCTTGGTCATCTTTCTGTAATAAGACAGCAGCAATGGTATGCTGGGAGGCAAAAGAGAAAATAATGAATTCTCTATCAAATTGAGGGTTTGTTAAGACTGGTGTTTGGGTAAGGGCCAACTTTATGCCTTCAAAAGCTTGATTTGCTTCTACCGTCCATTTCACTTTTGAATCCTTCTTTAGCATGTTATTCAGTAATCTGATCAGTTCTGCTAAGTTTGGGATAAACCTCCTTAAAAAGTTAATCTTTCCCAAGAAGGCTTGCAATTCTTTGATGTTTCTAGGGTGGGGCATTTGTAAGATAGCTTGTATCCTGTCTGGGTCAATTCTAATGCCATCCTTTGAAATGATATGACCTAACAGCTTACCTTCTTCTAAACCAAACAGGGATTTCTTGGGATTTAAAGAAATTCCATACTTCCTACAGGTTATGAATATTTGCCTTAGATGTTTCAAATGTTCTTGGTCATATTTTGAGAAAGGTGTGAGATCATCTAAATAAATGACAAGGAAGTCATGAATCTCTTTAGCAAAAGCAATATCCATTGCTCTTTGAAATGTAGCCCCTGCATTCTTCAATCCAAAAGGCATTTTTACATATTTGAAGGTTCCCCATGGGGTTGTAAATGCTGTTTTGTCCTGATCATCAGGGTGAACTAGGATCTGGTTGAAACCTGAGAATCCATCAAGTAAAGAAATTCTTGAGGCCCCCACTACTCTTTGCAAGATGTGATCTATCTTGGGTAAAGGGTAATTATCTTTCAAGGACACTTGATTCAAGTTCCTTAGATCAACACAAAGCCTTATTTCACCAGTTTTCTTTCTGGTAGGAACCAAGTTTGAAACCCAATCAGAAAATCTGATTGGTGCTATGATGCCAACCTTAAACATTTTCTGTACCTCTTGCTCCATTGCTGGGAGAAGCATAGGATTGATTCTCCTCAGTTTTTGCTTGAAGGGTTTTTGATTTGGCTTGAGATGGATAGTGTGTTGAATAACAGAGGTGTCATAGGATTTTAAATCCTCATAACTCCATGCAAAGACATCTTGGAATTCTTTAAAGAGGTCAATGTATTTAGGCTTCTGATCAGGTGGTAAAGATCCAGACAATTTAATTATCTTGGGTCGTTCTGCAGTTCCAATGTTACACTCTTCTATGGTAGTATTGAGGGGCTGCAATTTTGGCTTCCTGAGAATATCATTTGAGTCGAAAATGTCTTCCAAGGGAGTAAGGCCTGTTGGGAGGAAGTTGTCTTTCAGTTGTATAATTTCAGCTTCATTATCAGCCATCTCCTCACAACTGATTTGTTTAAGTTCTTGTAGATTTTCTTTGTTAAAAATGGTTGGATGTAACATTTGGTTTGCTGTTTTGGGTGAAATACTTGTTTGGTGCTGTTCACCTAGTGTTTGTGAATCACTTGCAGCATCGATATCAATGTTTAGCCCTGAAAATTCTTGCTGTAAAGTCAAGAATTGATTTATATGGGTATCATCCTCAAACACCTGCCAGTCCTTGACATTGTTTGGGACAGAAGGTCTGTGTTTTACCTCAGCTGTAAAGCAATGCTGAGGTTCAAAAGGAAGTTTACAAGTGCTTGCAAATGTAGCCAGGCTATGGGCATGCAGGTTATGGGTTCTAGGAATCTTGGTAATTTGAAATTCAGTGAAGGACTGTAGTAGTTCAGCAGCAGCAGATCTATAAGACCTCAGTCTTTTGTCATTGGTGACAAAATTACCCTTTACTTGTTGTATGACTAGGTCTGAGTCTCCTAGGATTGAAACTTTTATGGCTTGTAAGGATTTTACTAGCTTGAGGCCTAGCAAGAGAGCTTCATATTCTGCCATATTGTTGGTGCATCTGAAGTTTAACCTATAGGCTCGGCGTTATGCTTGACTGTTTTGTTTATTATGTATCCAAACCCCTGCTCCTGCCCCTAATTTGTTGACTGACCCATCAAATTCAAGGAACCATAGGATATCTTGTTTTAGGGAAGAATTGTCAACTGTTATGGGAGTTAGCATCAACAACTTGAAATCTTGGCTTACATTTGGTTTTCCCTTTTGAACTGCTTTGTTAGTTGATTTTTCAATCATTATGTCTTGAACAACAGTTTCTTCGTTTATATGCTGATCTTGCTTGAGTGTTTGGTTTTCTTCATCATTTGTGGGACCTGTATTATCATTGAAGAGAATATATGAGTCTATGTCAGAATGGACAACATATATGGGAAAGTTTTGAGGTTTTTCTTCACTGCTGACCATGTATTTCATAAGTGACTCTCTATATAACCTCTTGGGTTGACCAAAGACTGAGATGGTGGCATATGACATGTCTAATTGTAGGGAACCTTGGAGTTTAGCCCCCCATGATCTTGATAAGAGCATCCCATATTTGGGTGGGATATCAGCAACTACAACATCCATTAGAATTGTTTTATTTGGGTACTGAACAAGGGACACACATAAGTCTTTTATCAAGCCTAAACACTTAACTTGGCTAGAGTCAAATGAGAATAGGTCCTTATATGGTCTTGTAATATCTAGATTCAATCTCTCCATGACTGATTTAGGCATCAGGTTGTGAGAGGCACCTGAGTGAAACATTGCATTGTGTAGTATCTTATCATGAATATGTAGGCTGACATAGAAAGGCAAGATCCTGTGACTGATGTCTTTCCATCAACCTCTGGACCGAAAAGCAATTCTGGGGTGTCATCCAACACATTGACATTATCTTTATTACGAGTAAGTTGAAGGGACTTCTTGATTTGTTGATTATAAATGTCATGCTTGGCTAGTTCTGAAAGAGGAATAACTACTTTCAATTTGCCAATTTCAGCTTCTAAGTCAAAGGGTTTTTCAGATTGGATCTTGGTGTTGTGGGTGACAGCCTTTTCCTTGTTCACTAGGTTTTCTTCTTGATTCTTATCTTGATCTTGAGGCTTGTCCTTCTTACTCATCTCTTGAGGAGTGTTACTTGGAATGGGCTGCAAGGGTGATGTAGCCATAGGCTGTTGTTTTGAAGGCAATGGTTCAGTGACTTCTTGAACGGTTATTTCATCTGTAACTGAATCAGTTGTGTCATTCGGTTCTGTGACTATGGCTCTTTTGGGCTGCTGGTTATCCTTTATTTTTTCAGGCTGTGTTACATTTATAGTTCTGCTTCTTAGCTTATATTGTTTATGAACTTCATAAACAGCTGTGTCATAGCCTTGTTTAAAGTCAAATGACTCACCTGACCTGGTTTGGAATTGCTGAATGTCATCATCCTTATGATCCTCTTGACTCAGAAAAACTTGCTGCTCATCATTCAGGCCCATCAGGTTAATGTGGGTGTCATCTGTTTGCTCATTCGAAGTGGATGCCTCAGTATAGTTTTCCTGAAAAGGAGGTCTTATGTCTGGATCAGAACCGGCCTTGCCAACGTTTGGGTTTTGATTTCTCCTAAAATTGGGATTTCTAATAGGGTTATTTTGTGGTGCTTCCCATGATGACTTTCTTTCAACTGATTCTACTCTATCACCCAATCTCTTCATACCAGTGAGTATTGCATCCAGTTTTTGATCAAAGGCTGAGGGTTCTTCTTTGAAGGTGGTTCTGTTTTCCAATCTTGCCCTGTTTCTTTTTGCAATCAGGTTAGCCTCTACTGTGACAGCAACCTTTTGGGCATCTTCAAGGGTTTCAGGGGCTCTTTCCTTCAACTGATATGCCATATCAGGGTCAAAACCATCAGGAAATTTGTACAAGGCTAAATCGGGAGGAGGTCTTAAATTCTGTGGTATTGCATTATATACATTGTTGAATCTTGCACAATACTCCAAAACGGTCTCTTGAGGACCTCTTTTGATTGTATCATATTCACCAAGTATGTGCAGGGGATCTTTCTTTTTCTCCCATCTTTTAGTAAAGGCTTGATAAAGCTCATCAGGGGTTGTGATGGTATTTACAGCCAGAGATCTAAACCAAGTTCTTACATCCCTTGTGAGGCTCTGAACAAAGATTCTCATTCTCACACTGTCATCATCTATTTCATAGTTCTCAAAATGGTCCTGCATCCTTCTGGCATGCTGAATTGCTGTGAAAGGGCCAGTGGAGTCAAAATATGAGATCTTGGATTGGTAGTCATGAGGTAGAGCTGCAGCATTAGCAGGCAACTGCAGGGGTGCATATCTATTTTCCATATTTGCAGGATTTATAGGATTGACAAGGATAACTGGGATAACATGAACGACTGGTACAACAGGGGTAGTGGGAACGGTAGAAATTAGGGTGCTGGTCAAGGGAATATGTGCAGTGGATGAAGGTGTGAAAGGAGGGCTTTGAGATGTGGATGGTGAGCTGGGGGAATCAAGGGTAGACCGAAATAGGACCTTGATTGGAGTTGGAACAGGGTTTGGATAAGCTGTCTCAGGACTTAAATCAGCAAGAGTTTCCTGTCCTTGTTGCTTCCTAATGATCTTAGGGATTGTGTTAGGATTTTCAAAAACAGTTGGTGGATTAGGGTCAGGATTTGACCTTGTATATCGCGGATTCCTCTTGGGAGCCAGCTTCTGAACTTGTTTTTGAGTATGTTTTTTGGAATACTTTTGTGTCTACAAGGGCCAGACAAGATTTTGGAGTGACTGTGTATATCTTAAAGCTAGCATGAAAATAGACTGAAGTAGCTTAAAGAAATATACAGAAATTAGAAAATCCTGAGGAGTCCCTAGCGGAGTCGCCAATTATGTTAACACCCAGGTTGTTCCCTTTGACTCCCAAGGGAATACGGCCGGGGTAACCACTAACCAATCTTTGGATTACAGCTTCTAGCCAAACTGTAATCAGAGAGGGCTCTCTCTTTATGGTTTGTCTCTGTTTTGAGAAGAATTTTAGGCTAGCTATGATGCTCAAGGTTTATTTTTGGACTTGGTTGGGTGATGGTTTCAATCAAGATATATATGTGTTCACTAATATGTTCTAGGCCATTGGGCATGGAGTCAATGGTCCTTTAGTAGTTTGGTGTGCTGTGTTGATACAGTAGTGATGCTGCAGAGCTGGATAAGTGTCTGAGAAGCAATGCTTTGAAATTGTGATTAAGTGTGATGTGTCCAGTTCATGAAAGGCAGTTAAGAATCTTCCAATAAACTGATATGCAAAAGAAGTGAGAATATTATTTAGAAGCAGTGAAGAATTTCTAGACAACATTCACATTATAGAATTAATGAAAAACATGAGCATTTAAGAATTCATGTCCATAGTTAATTCTGAAGAAAACATTTACAGCAATAAAAGATTGAGCACAGGGTGTAACCAAACATATCCTGCACTATCCCTTTTCTCTATTGCTAGATTAGTGAAACATGAGCATGATTTAGTAACATAAGAAGACAAAACAAAGATTAAGGAAAACTTATTATTTCATCAGACAGCACAAGAATTCTGCAACAGCATGTATGTCATCAGCAAGACATCAAAGTTCCAGGAAATCACTGAGCTGGTCCAGCCCTTTGTATTAGATAATCTGAAAGTGTACAATAGATTTGCCTCAGAGTGAAAATCACCAACCCCTTATGCGTTGCTAAGGGGGGTTTATATACAAAATTTACATAAGAAAAATATCAAAGAAATGAGTTAATGGCTCATTGATGTTATGCCAACTCCTGGAGCCTCGTAGCTGAGAAAGTTAATGCTGTAATAACTTCTTCAGTGCTTTAGCTGTCCAAAATAGTCAGAAACTGTTGACTTGGTGGCTGTTGGAGTCGGTTGAGGGTACGCTGTCCAAAATTTGCGTATCTTCTTATCCTTTGGGCTAGCTGTCGTTCTCCATGTGCTTAGTCACCTTTCAGCTGCCTTAAATGCTAACTTTATTCTGCTGTTTGTCTTCTAGTGAGTTGGAGCTGGCAGTGACCGAGCAATTGAGGCTACCGTGGCAAAATTTGAAGCATTGCCTGCCACCAATCTTCCTTAGGCATTTGATGTCTTCGAATCTTTATCAAAGTTTCGTCGGCCTCTGTATATCTGTAAAAGTTTGGAGGAATTTCAAAAAGGTGATTTACCTCATTTTCAATAAAAAACAGGCCTTCAAGTTTATCGTATAGGCTCTGTCCTGTTGGAGGCCCAGTTTCCTCAGATGTACTGCCAGATGCAGTGATTTGATTTTCAATATAAGTTGCCATCTTGTTGGTAAATTGATCTCAGGAGATCATTCTTCCTGCACCGCTTAGTAGGCTGGGCAGTCCCTTTGCTTGCAGTACTACCATTTTGAGTTTATACTCCTCCACATCAGCCTGGATTTCGTAGCACTTCCTCTCCAAAGTTTGTACATAATTTCTGAGAGTTAGCACCTTTTTAGCTATGAGGACAGCCTCTGTTCTGTTGACAATGCCGATGGCTACCAGTTCCTCCTTTTCTTACCTGTTCAAAAAATCTATCATTCTGTTTGCCTGTTCAGGTTTGTCTCCCAGTACTGCTTCGGCCCTCTGAATTTCTGTCTGTGCTTGGCCAATTAAATCCATCTGCTCATGTATAGTTTTGATTGACCTCCATTGTTGAGTGATGGATTGGCCAATTTTGGCCCATAGAATTCTTTTCATCTCAGCCATGGCACTCTCCAGATTTAGCTCTTTCTCTAAGGCCTTTATCTTTTCTTTTAGGGCCTTTATTTCTCTGCCTTGCTCTGCTATAGTCACTTTTGATTTATCATACTTGGCATCCAGTTCTGCCAATTTTTCCTTGGCCCTTTTTATCTCATTTGCCTGGAGCTCCATTTCTTTGATGGCCTTAGTCAATTCTTCTACGCTTGTGCTGGAATCTGGAGCTGTTGTTGTTGCTGCTGCTTCTGTTGTGGGGGCCACTGCTGCCTCTGTAGTTGTTGCTATTGTTGAAGTAGTTGGAGGAGCTTGGGATGTAGATTCTCCCTGCTTATCTTGTAATGCTCCTTCAAGCTCTTTCTCCAAATCAAGGACCTTTTGGTTTAGCTGCATTATGAGGTCCAGTTCCTCATCGACCTGCTTTTCCTTTTGTAGCTCTGCTGTTTGAGGGTGCTCTGTGGGCAGCAGCTTCAACCTCTTCTTTAATGCATTGAGGTCATCTTCTTTTTTCTTCATAAGGGCCTTTACACCCTTTGTATCACTAGGATCATGCCCTAGGTCGATAATGATGTCCTCAAGTGATTTTATTCTGTTATCTTTGGCTAGGGAGGACATTCTCTCAAAATCCAACTGAGTGTTGGTATTCTTCAGTGACTCTTTTAGTTCATGGGCCATGGTTTCCCTGTCCACCAAGGTTGCATAAACCATCTCTCCAGTCTGTTTGTGGAGTTCAATTTGGTCCATGGGATGGATGTCTTTGGCTAGGACCTCCACCCTTGTCTTCACATAATCTGCCCCTGATTTTGGATGGGGCACTGTAGGTTTGAAATGGCTGAGGATCATTTTCTCCTCTTGAATGTCATATACAGACATTAGCCTTTCTTTTTGGGTTGGTGTTGCATTAAGAAATTGTTTATAAACTTCCACCCTCAGCAAGTCATTATGTGCCTTAATTTGCTTGAAAGAAGCCTTAGTGCTTTTGGGCTTCTTGCTCTGCTGAGAGGAGGAGGACACCTCCAAACCAAGTTGTAATCCTTGCTCCTGCTGAAAGGAGCTTGTACCTGTATGCTGGCTGCCCTCCCTGTCTTTCCTTGAACTGTCAAGGATTTCTTCAGTGATGTCTTCTACCTCTGGGGAGTCAGCTCTTTGCCTTTTGGTCTGGGGTTGTTGGGAGGATCCACTAGCAGGAGTGGACTCTTCTCTGTCTCTTTTTGTACCCCTCTCCTCCTGTGCTGGGGTCTGCATAATTGGAGCTATTTGTGGCTCAGTTTGTGGAGGGGGAGTCTGCTCTTGTTGCTGCTCTGGTTGCTGCCCTTGTTGCTGCTCACTTGAAGGGGCAGGTTTTTCTTTCACGGTTTCTTTTTCAGCACCCATTATCCCTTTCCCTTTGTCTGTTCCTGGTGCTGCTGTAGACGGTGCCTGTGTGGCTGGTGCAGTTCTTGAGGCCGAGGTCCCTTCTCCTGCTGAGTGCGGCCGTTTGAAGGGTACCTACTGCACAGAATCTAGGTCAAGTGTCTTTTCCAATTCTCTGACATTCTTTTGCATTATTTCTTCTTCAGATAACTTTTCAACTAAAGTATTCTACTGCCATTCTTGCTAGTTGGCATATTTTTCAATATGTGGATATTTGCAATGCTTATAACCTAGTAGCCTGTACTTGACTCTTCTAGCAGTAATGAAGCCTTCAGGGTCATAAGGGACCCACTGGAAACTGTGTGATAGCTTGTATTTGTCTTTGAGGATTAGGTCAGCATCTTTCCATCCTTCTTTTTTATTCATGATGAAGGGGCCCACCTGGTGCTTGAACTTGAGATGGGATTTCTTTTTGGAGCTGTGAAAGTGAGTGAGGTCAGAGTGAATTAACTGCCTATAATACTCCAAGGCAAATATCCTCATAGGCACATATTTTGGGAGCCTGTATGGACAGAGCTCACAGCCATAGACTCTGATGACTGTATGATCCTCATATAGGTACCAATCACCTATTTTGTAATTCTTGGAGAGCTGCAGGACTTTCTATATTTCAGTTGATATTCTGGGAGGAGGGGACCTCATCAATAAGCAAGAGACAGGGTATACAAATTGGTCAATAAATTCACAATAAGAATAGGGTGAATTTTGTACTTTGTGATAGAAAGATGTCCAGAAGATAACAGATCTTCTTTCCCCTTTATAATCCAGCTTTTTGATATAGCATGGAAAAACCTCCGACTGATAGTACATGAAAAGGTGATAGATATAGGATGAATACTTGAAGACACCCTGTCTGTCTACTTTGCCCAACTGATCATGAATCTTGTTAGCTATGAACTTGGCAAAATTATATTTGCGGGCAGGGGGTTGGCCTCGGCTGTAAACAACTAGCAATACCAGCATTGTTTCATCCACATGCTCACTGGTTCTGTATCCCAACACATAAGCAATCATGTCTAGCAACAGTCTGCCTACCTCAGTAAAATAGACATCCAAGTAGGGAGGTGGCCCCGTGGGCTGGCATTCAGGTCTCATAAATGTCTTGGTGACCTTCTGAATATCCTCACTGGTCATCTTGGCACCAGTGTCCAGCAGATAATTCATGGAAAATGGGAACAACAGCTCAGTCTGATCAAAGTGGAGCATCTTATTGATGGATTCAGGATTAATGTGAAAGAGGATGCTCCCAGATGGAGACTTAATAGCTTTTTGCTGTACATCATAGTTTTCAGCACATAGGCGAATAATCTCAGGAAAGACATTGACAGAGGGGAGACAATAGTATGGCAGATTTGACTCCCATATCCCATATGTATCATGACCATTCAGGTAGTCATCTCTCAATTGCCTGAAGGACTGCAAAAAGTCCCTGTTGCCCACAAAGTCTTCAATGAGGTAGCCCCTGTCAGCAAGAGGCAAGGACTCCAGGTCTTTGTTTGGTGCATTTAAAGGAGCAACACTGAGGGCTGAGGGTGTAGGAGCAGCCATTGTGTAATCTGATTTTGACAAGGTGAGTGCAATGGTTTGCAAGGTTGTTTAGAGCTTGAGTGACAGGCTCACTGTAGACAATGCTTGAAATCTTCTTCACAGTGGAAAAGGCAGGCTTGGCAGACTTGTTTCTGCTGTTTTTGGTAAATTCACAGGGATTGTGAATTGATGGGGATGATTGCAGAGGGTGAGCTAGCTTCAATTTGGTGACATGTAGCCTTGGGCCTCCACCCGGCAAAAGGGAACAATGCCGGGCAAGTTCAAGGCCAAATTTGTAAATTTCAACCGTGAATTATCGTTCTAATACTGAATTCTCGGGGCAAAGGGTAATGTAGGTGGATTTAATGGAAAATCAAGTAGCAGACAGTGTGCAATTTAGGATTTGACCAATGCTTATGGGAGAATTTGCATAAAAATGGCATGCATAGGGGCGAAACAAAGAACTTGCGGTGAATACCTTGAAAAACGCACAGAACGCCTTCAGGCCGAAAAGGGGGAGCTCGCTGCAGCTGAATTGCCAAGTTATAGTGGCCGCAACTTCGAATTTGAAGGCTGGGAGGCAATTTCGCGGTGAACAGGTTGACAACGGCTGCGTCTTCTTCGCGTGAAAATGACAACAAACGGCTAGTTCGGGCGTTTTTAACGGCAAATTTGGAAAAAAGGGTCACTGGCGCTTTTTCTGCCAATGACGTCAGCATGACGTCAGGCGGGCCCGGGTACGGAGAGTGACGTGGACACTGAGGTGTAGGCCAGCGTGGCTAGACACGGTGGCGGGCGGATGCGGTGGCAGGGCTACGTGGAGAGCCACGGGGCGCGGGGGCGGGCGGAGTGACATGACATCATGGTGACGTGGGCGCCGACGTGTGGGAGGGGTGGTATCGGGGAGGCGGTAAGCGGTCTCCCCGCACCACCTTTGGTGATAGGCGGTATCAGGGAGGGGGGCTCCGAACAACCCCAGCGCATGCCACGCGTCCCGGGTACGGCCCCCAATACCGCCCTTCCCCGGACGTTAAAGGGAGGCAGGTCGGGATTTGAGATTGACCGCCCACCGTTGGATCGGGGGCGGCGGACAATCAACGGCTGGCGGGTACTGCCGTCTGTCGCGCAGCTTTGGGTTGGGCCCCGCCCGACCATTTAAATATTCGATTTAATATTTGGGCGCGGGACTTTGGGTTTTTGGGTTTTTTGTGGGTTTTTTCGGGTTTTTGGGTTAATCTGTGGGGGAAAAGAGGTTAAAAGGGTTTAAGCAGAGGGAAAGGGGTTTTTTGATGAAACTTTTGAAAAGAGGGGAGGTGAGGGCTTAGGGTGAGGTTATTACTCTAACTAGATGTTAGAGCAATCCCATGACAGGGTTGACCATAGTCCCTGGTGGACTAATGTCTCCCTTAGACAAACTTATTTAGCTATAGTGCTAAAAGGGATGATATTTATACATTGCTTGGGATTTATACACCATGGTGTTATAATAGTAGGGGGAAAGAAAACATAAGGGATTTAGTGTAGATATAGTCAGCAGTTAGTACTGAGGGGAATGAGAATGGGAAATGGTGCTTACTAAGCTTTTTGGAACTCAAACTTAGTTAGGAAGTAGATCAAAATGAAAAGAATTTTTAGACAAGAAATGTGGCTTCTTTTCAAAGAAAGAAATCATTTATGACATCAAATTTGTATAAATGAAGAGCACAAGGAGGACTGGTCAGGCAGATCCCGCAGTCCTCATGGGAGGTTAGTACAAAACTTTGAAGGGAAATGAGGGAAGTTAGTGATGATTTTAGCACTTTGCTACTTAGGCCACTGCTCTTGCCTTTTCTGCTGATGGCCCCCTTGATTTACTCCAAGTGATGCACTTGGATTTAGCTTTCTGCAACATTCCACTGCCTACCCTGCCTATTTCCTAGCATTTTTTGTTACTTCAAGGAGGGTGCACTTGGACTTGCAAACCCCTCGGTGCCTTTTCTTTTGCTTTGGCTTTTCTTTTGATTTTCTATCTAAGGCTATCCTTATTGCTTCCAAGGCCCCAGATTAGACAGTTGGGAACCTTCTTTCTCTACCTAACTACTTTGTCTGCCAAGATTGAACTGTTTGGACATACTTCTTTCCCTAATCTGTAACAAAAAATTGAAACATGGCCTGACCCAGCTTAAGCTGTTGGATCACCCATTGGGAGATAGGGCAGCATCAATCAAATGCAAACGTGTGTCTTCCATCAGAATATGAGATATTTGCATCCCCAAAGTAGATCATATTGGCACTTCCCATGCCAATCATGAAAAATGAAACCTATTGGTATAGGTAGCTAACAGAGTGTATTCATGCTTATATGAGGAGGTGGAACACTCTCCCACATAGTCTGCAAATCAAGGAGTATCACTCCCCAACAAGGATGAAAGTGTTGGCTACCTATAGCAATAGGTTTCATATTTCATGATTGGCTATAGAAGTTCCAAATATGCTCTGCTTTGATCATGCAAAGATCACATATTTCCAAAGAAGTACAAGGTGTGTAAATAGATTAATGCATCCCAATTTTGATGGATGGTCCAACAGCCTAATCTGGACCATGTCATGTTTTAAATTGCAGTTGTAGATTAGAGAAAGAAGTCTGTCCAAACTGTTTAATCTTGGCAGACAAGTAGTTCAGGTAGAGAAGAAAAGGCTCCCAACAGCTTAATCTGGGACCTTGGAAGAAATAAGGGTAGAAGTAGATAGAAAAAACAAAAGAAAAAGCCAAAGAAAAGAAAAGGCAGGTAAGGGTCTGCAAGTCCAAGTGCACCCTCCAAGAAGAACAAAAAATGCTAGGCAAGTAGTTGGGTAAGTAGTTGGGGTTGCAGAAAGGTTATCCTTGCCATTGCAGGTGTGTTGACTTTGTTTACCAAAGCAGAGTTAATGAATTAAAAAGGGGTTCTTCTTCATCAGGTTGCAGCAAGCAAAGGAGCATGTCTAACCTCCCTTTTCCCTTTTCATATCATTTACTAACATTCCCTCATCACTTGAGATTCATGGAAGAATTATGGTTTCATGGTGGTTCTTAATCTTTTTAGAAGCCACATTTCTTGTCTAAACTCTTTTCATTTTGATCTACTCCCTAAACTAAGTAAATTTCAAATAAACTTAGTGTTTTCTCCCTTCATTCACTCCCCTAATCCATATTAACCCTAACTCTACTATGTAAATCCCTTACATTACCTTTCCCCTAATATTATTAACACCATGGTGTATAAACCCCAAATGTTGTACAAGTATCCCCTCCCCTTGGCATTATAGCCAATAAGTCCTATGTTAGGGATCAAATGACACCTGGTCATCTTGATAAACCTAAGCCAAACCCTTTCCCCATTTCCAAATCCATTTTTTAACTCATTACCCCCATTTGCACATAAACTTTGCAAAAACCTTGTTCTACCCTTACCCGCTCCAAATTGCCAAATAATGCATCAAAACCTACCTTTCTCATTTATCCAAAGTCCAAGCATCGGGAGTGTTTTTACAAATAATTCGCAAAAAAAGGCCCACATTCTAATGTTTCTCCGCCGATGCACATATCCCGGTATACATCAAAATAACCCTGCCCCCACCATATCCGTCGATCACTTTGTTGATCTGACAGCCGTCTGATCGGAGCTTGAACATCCAACGGCTCTTATCACATCGAGGCGGCTCCGACGTCCGCTGTTTACCCACCATATCCGCCGATCACATCACTCCCCCGACAGCCGTCGGATCGGGCCCCTCACATCCGACGGTCATCGTTGATATCGGAGCGGGTCTCACATCCGACGGATATCTTCCGATGTCCGTAAAAGGGTTACGTCACTCGGCAGCTACGCATCCCCACCGCAGCTCATCGGAGGTACGCCTGACAGATACCCCCCCGTACCATGAGCGGTGCGATATGAAACAGCTGGTTGTTTCCGGTTTCGGTTATACCGCCTATACTACATCACCTCCACATCATCCCACGTCACTGCCACCATGCCGTCATGTCAACCGTTGCGCCCGACCGTCTGCCGATCTGTCCTGCCACTTCACCATCCCCGTGGACCAATCAGAGCCCGCCACCTCACCTATGACGTCAGCCGGCCCTGAACCCACCTATGACATCATGCTGACGTCAGTAGAAAAACGCGCCAAAAGTCCAAAAACCCATATAATAGCCAAATGTCGCGTTTTTCTCACTTTTTTACAAAAACGCCCGTTGCTCCTGCATGCGATTTTTACGACCAAAAGTCTACCAACCTGCAGAACCAGACCAGGAGACCAGCGGCGCACCATTTCCACAGTCATCCGCAACCATTGCCTACTCCTCACCAGGTATTTTCCACTGTAAATCCTTCACGTACCTGCTTTGTCTGCTATTTCCCTCAAAAGAGCTTATAACAGAAAAAACTGTTGAATTCACCGGCAGAAATCCTTGAACCTGGCCCTTTTACAGTTGTGAACTCGAACAACACTAGTTGAGCCTTGTTTGCCTGCATTTTCATTGAAAAATCAAGCTCTGTTCGCGCAATCGCGGCAGACTCATTCAAACTGAATTTAACTACTGAGAGAGACAGAGTGAGGCCAAACATTTGTCCTATTTGCACTGCAAATAGTATTTCAATTGCTATTTACAAGAACTACTCCCTGTTCCTTACAAATTCACCTCCCTGTTGAAGAGTCACTTCTTTATACAGCTCTGCTCAATTGAAACCACTTCGCACTTAATTCAGAATCCTCTTTTGCAATGGAGACACCTGTAGTACTAAATGTTCAGCCTCTGAATGCCCCTCAAAGGAACTTGGAATGGCAAGCCTTGGCTGATATGGATTACCAAATTACAGAAGAAATGTTTATGAGCAGCAAATTCCACATTCATCTGCTGAATGAGTTGAAAGCCAAGCATGAAAATGGGACAGATATATTGGGCATATGGGACTCTTTCCTCCCTATTTTTAAGCTCCCTCAGGTCAACCTGTTCCCTGAACTAATCCACCTCTGTACTGAAAATTATGATGCTTCTCAAAGGGCTGTTGTTGACCCATCTGGTTCAGTACTTTTCTATGTTACCCCTCAAGCCATCAGAGACATGCTTTGCTTCAACACTCAGAAGAAGTTGGTCCCTTTGTCACTAGTGAACCTGATAAAACAAGGGGCTAAACTGACAGATGCTCAAGTTATCAAACTTAATCAATTATACATTAACTCTGACATTGTGATGTACCCTCCAATTGGTCATGTATATCTCAATGGACTGGGCAGAGACCTTGCAGATATGATTAGTCCCATCTTGGGATATAATTCAATTGAGCATATTGATACAACTGTGCTGGTAATGATGTCTATGTTTGCTCCTGGCAAGTCACCAATCTGCTATGACTATGCCACCTACATATCAGACAAGATTCATGAGCAATTTATGAATTTGGCGAGAGAAAGGGTATTCAGATATACCTCCTACAACTATCATTTGATCTTATACCATCAACATGAAAAATTTCATTTTTCTATCCAAAGGGTGGATGCCCAGGGCAATCCTAGATCAGTGGTCTATTGGTCCTCTGTCTTCCACACTACACATGATTCTCCATACACTTACTGTGAATTTATTGATCAGTTCATCCATCCAGCTATGACAATGCTAATGAGCTCGCCTCCTCCAAGACTCACTGATGACATGCAGAGAATTCTTCAGCTGTCTAAATCTTACAGCATTGGGGATTGGTACTTCTACCAACACCACACCGTCATCAGGATATATGGGTGTGATTTGCCTCCATTCAGATTACCTAAGTATGTGCCTATGAGGCTATTTGCCCTAGAGTACTTTAGGCAATTTGGCCGGGTTGATGTGCTTCACTTTTCAGGAAAAGGCAAAAAAGCACAGTTGAAGGTGAAAAGCCAACTTGGCCATTTTATCTATAACGAGAGGGAGCAAGGATGGAAGGAAGCAGATAGAATGCTTGAGTCCCTTGGCCTTCAAACCAATTTCCCATGGACACCCTATGACCCTAATCATTTTATAACAATGAGGAGGCTCAAATATAAGTTGTCTGCCTATGATCATCATAGTATCCCTCACATTGAAAAATATGCTAACCAAGACAAATGGAGGAGAGGGACCTTAGAAGAGCCTGTATCACAAGAAGAGCTAAATCAGAGGGCAGTAAGGAATCTAAGGAAGATGGCTGACCTTGAACTTTGTTCACAGGTATTCACACTTCCAAGCACACAAGTGGGAGCAGCTGCATCCTCCTCAACTGCCAAACAGCAAACTACTAAGGCCACTGAAAGTACATCTGGAAAAGGCAAAGAAAAGGAAATGGAGACAGAACAATCCCTCCATGGTAAGGAGTAGCCACCTCCAGTGACTCAAGAGCAGGCAGATAAAGAAAGGCAGCAGCAGGCAGAGCAACAACAACAACAAGAATTGCAGCAGGAAAAAGGGCAACATGACAGGCAGCAGCCCTTACAGCAGGAAAGAGTAGTTGATACTCCAACTTCCACTGAGCAACAGGCTCAGAACCTAGTGCCTCCTAGGCCAGAAGTCACCATTGACGCCTCGGTCCTCCAAACTCCACAGAAGGAGGACTTAAGCAGAAAAAGGGATAGAGAAACTCCTCTGACTTCATCTATCAACCAGGGAGAGAAAAGACAAAGATTGAATGACTTTTCAGAGGATGACACAGCAATAAGACAAGCATTGGGCATGGGCCCACCCAGCAGAGAAGCCTCAGCCAGTTCCTTCCAGCAGGAACAGGACAGAACTATGGGAGGAGAGGTCAGCTCCTCCAGCCAGCAAAGAGAAGGAGAAAAGAGCATCAAGCAGCAATTTATAGACATCAAAAGGAGGAGTGACCCTGTCAAGATACAGCTGTACAACCATTTATTGAAAATGGCTCCCACCAACCAACAAAGATTGATGTCTGCATTTGATGTGCAAGAAGGCAAATTGACTATGAGCCATTTTTTGCCCACAGCACTGCATCCCCAATCTGCCTCAGATTACCTCAGGACCAACCTGGAGGTCCTGGCCAAGGACATACACCCAATGGATAAAATTGAACTGCACAAACAGACTGGTGAGATGGTGTATGCTGCCTTGGCAGACAAAACATTAGAAAATTACAAACTAGAGAGCAGCCTTAATGCTACAGCCTCTCAGCTGGAATTGGAGAGGGCATCATCCCAGGCGAAGGACAACAGAATAAGGTCCTTGGAAGACATAATCATTGAAATTGGGCATGACCCCAAAGATATTAAAGGAATACAAGAAATCTTGAAGTTCAGGGATGCTGACATGGCTGCCTTGAGGAAGAAAATCAAACTCCCAGCTACCATTCACCCTCAGGCAGATGAGGTAGCCCAACAAAGGCATGAGCAGGATACCACAGCCTTGTTGATTTCCATTTATAAACAGATTGTTCAAGCACAAGAGAAATTGGGAGAATCTGAGGCTACACAAGCGGCCCTGCAAGCAGCATTGAAACAAAGAGAAGAGGGTCAGACCTCTCAGCCTCCTCCTCAGATCATCAATCTTGAGGAAACTGCTCCTATCACTGCTCCTCCTCCTCAATAGACTGAACAAACAGCAACATCTACTTCAGCAGCACCGACGACCACAGAGCAGGCCCAAAGCCTGGATATGCAAAAGCTGAAGAATGAAATTCAGATCCTGGAAGCTCAAATGACCGAGTTAAATGAGACCAGGGAAAAGTTAGCTAAAGTCAATGACAGGCATGATAAATCAAAGAGAGAAGTGGCAGAAAAGGGCAGGGAAATCAAAGCCCTTAAAGACAAGATCAAAGAGCTGGAAAATGAGCTCAAACTAGACAAAATTGTAGCTGAAATTAGAGCAATGCTATGGTCCAATATTGGCCAATCAATTACCAATCAATGGCAATATATTGAGACAATCCATGAGCAATTAGAGCTCATCCCAAAGGCACAGAAGGAGGTTCACAGATCAAGAGCTTTATTGAGCAATATGCCTGAAGTGGCCACCAGAATGATCAACGTACTTAACCATAAAACAAGTTCTCAGTTAGCTACCATGGGAATTACAAATAGAACTGAGACTATCCAAATGATCAGGAGAGTTCTTACTCTGAGAAATCTGGTGCAGACATTGGAAAGAAGAACCCAGGATATGCAAACTGAGGTAAACAAGTTCATGGAGAGATTTCAGATATTACAAAGTAGAGGACTCCCTAGCTTACTGAACAGCGGAGGCAAATTATTCACCCATGAACAGTATGCCAAAAGAGTGAACGTTTTTGCTTCAACCCAGATCAATGAGAAGGCCAGCACTTCAGATGATACAGGGCCTATTACAGGACACATTTTCTATAGTAAGATAGAAAATCTATTTTTTATAATGAATGAAATCACGCACTTGTTTGATGTGGCCCCAAATTTTTATAAATATACAGAAGCAGAGGAGACAATGGATGCAATTCTCAGGCATCAACTCCCTACACAGGACTGGTGGACAAATGCGATACAGAAAATTTTATAAACAGTGAGGCATTCACCAAATTTTGTTTTTAAAGAAATATGAATTGTTATGTAAAGCGCAGTTCAACAAAATCAACATGCATTAAAGGTTAGAGCTGAGCCAACTCAGCAAAGCTGTTCGGTCACCACAGCAGCAAGCGCAGTCACAGGTGGCAGGGCCGAGAAAATACAGCGCAACAAAAATAAAGGCATATTTATCAGCATTAAAGCAAAGCGTTGCAACCGACTCAGTGACCTCCAAAGGTCAAAATATCCTCTGACAGACTTAAAGAGCATTTATGTTGCATTCAAAGCTGCAATAACTTCTTTTCTACTTTCTGAACAAAGTAACGAAGATATTTCTCTCTCAGATGACTCAATGCCTGAGATATTTTGTATAAGCATTCCTATAAAGTCCCCTTCGCATGAGTTTGCAAGGGTTGTTGTTGATTTCTCCTGAAGAAGTTCTTATGCTGTAATCCTTTCAGAAGTTTAATAAAGAAAGTGATGGAATTTCTCGGATTTCTGAAGTGTTGAATGCATTCTGGTGTCTGTTGAAAACTACTGGATTCCTGTGTATTACACGATACAATAAGTCTCTGCAACTCTCTCTGTTATGTTTTTGATTTGTTAAAATCCATATATGTTTTCTAATTCTTAATATTTAGCAACAAGGAAAAAGACTAACTTCCAGGATTTATTCAAGAGATACCCTGGGTTCAATCCGTGTTGTTAATGAATGTTTTTTCTTCAGCTGTAATCTTGATAAGTGTAATTCTTAATTGCTGCACTTTCAGAATACATTCTTCACAGTGGCCTTTGTCTCAGGAATTCAAGTTTGCTCCTGTGCAACGTGTTTCACTTTCACCTCACCGGCTTAATAGAAAATTCTTAATTGCTTTCTGTTGGCTGACATGCTTCACCATTCAAGTTAATTTTGTTTGTCTGAAATACACAATAGGCCCTGCAGTTAGAACACCACCAATCCTGCGTTTCCAAGCATTTCACAACTCCAGACTCCATTGCCCAATGATGTATTACTCTCTAAACACTACATCTTAAGACCTGAAAGAAATCCTTCAACCAAAACATAAACCAAAACCTGAGCATAATATCTAGCCTAAAACACCATCATAACAGAGACAAATCATAAAGAGAGAGCCCTCTCTGATTACAGTTTGGCTAGAAACTGTGATCCAAAGATTGGTTAGTGGTTACCCCGGCCGTATTCCCTTGGGAGTCATAGGGAACAACCTGGGTGTTAACATAATTGGCGACTCCACTGGGGAGCTGCTTGAGATTTTCAGTTACTATATATCTTCCATAGCTACTATCAAGCCTGAAATCAGTCAAGAGGCCTTTAATCTGTTTTTGTATCACATTAACAGTTTTAGGGGAAGAGCTTTTTAGGGAATCTTCATCTTAGTTTTGAAATATATATAGCCATTCCAGAATCATCATTCAGTCTTTACAGATATAAAAAACTTCCTATAAAAATCCTAAAAAACAGTTAGAAGCTGGCTCCTAAGAAAAATCCACGGCACACTAGGGCAAATCCTGACCCTAATCCACCAATCATTGTTGATAATCCAAATATCATCCCTAGAAACATTAGGAGGCAGCAAAGGCAGGAGCAGCCTGCTGATTTGATTTCAGAGTCAGATCATCCCAGCCTCATCCCTACTCCATGCAAGGTTCTTTTCCGGTCTACCCCTAATTCCCCTAGTTCATCATCCACATCTCAAACTCCTCCTCTCACATCCTCATCCACTGTTCATATCCCCTTGACCAACATTCTAGGTTCACCCCTACTTGTCACCCCTGTGGTACCCACTGTTCCCATTATCCCAGCTGCCCCTGTTAATCCTCTAAATCCTGTAAATATGGCTAACAGGTATGCACCTCTGCAGATACCAGCTAATGCTGCAGCTCTACCCCAAGACTACCAAACCAAAATTTCATATTTTGACTCCAATGGCCCTTTGACAGCTGTCCAGCATGCTAAGAGGATGCAAGACCATTTTGAGACCTATGAAATAGATGATGACAGTGTCAGAATGAGGATGTTTGTTCAAAGCCTAACTGGGGATGTAAGAACTTGGTTTAGATCCCTGAATGCAAACTCCATTACAACTCCTGATGAACTGTATCAAGCCTTTACTAGTAGATGGGAAAAGAAGAAAGACCCTCTGCACATACTTGGGGAATATGACACTATCAAAAGAGGTCCCCAAGAGACTGTTTTGGAGTATTGTGCGAGATTTAACAATGTCTATAACGCAATTCTGCAAAATCTAAGACCTCCTCCTGACCTAGCTTTGTACAAATTCCCTGATGGTTTTGATCCTGACATGGCCTATCAGTTGAAAGAAAGAGATCCTCAATCCCTTGCAGAGGCCCAAAGGGTTGCAGTTACAGTAGAAGCCAACCTCATTGCCAAAAGAAACGGGGCAAGGTTGGAAAAAAGGACTGTTTTCAAAGAGGAACCCACTGCCTTTGATCAAAAGCTAGATGCAATACTCAATGGAATGAAAAGATTGGGTGATAGAGTGGAATCGGTTGAGAGAAAATCATCATGGGAACCACCACAAAACAACCCTCCTAGGAATCCAAATTTTAGGAGAACTCAAAAGCCGAATGTTGGCAAGGCCAGTGCTGACCAAGACATAAGACCCCCTTTTCAAGAAAATTATGCAGAAACTTCCACATCAACAGAACCCAATGAAGATCCTGAGATTAACTTGATGGGTCTAGATGGTGAGAGTCAAGTTTTCTTAACACAAGAAGATCATGAGGATGATGAAATCAAACTGTTCCAAACTAAATCAGGTGAATCCTTTGACTTTAAGCAAGGCTATGACACTGCTGTTTATGAGGTCCATAAACAATACAAGCTGAGGAGCAGAACTGTGAATGTAAACCAGCCTGAAAAAATAAATGATAATCAGCACCCTGAAAGAATTATAGTCACAGAACCTAATGACAAAACAAAGTCACCTGCAGAAGAAGTAATTGTTGAGGAGATCACTGAACCACCCTCCTCAAAACAGCAGCCTATGGTCACCCCCCCTTCTCATCCTTATCCAACTATTTCTCCTCAAAAGATGAGTAAAAAGGATAAGTCCCAAAGTCAAGATAAAAATCAAGAAGAAGATTTAATGAACAAGGAAAGGACAGTTATCTATAACCCCAAGACCCAATCTGAAAAATCCTTTGACCTAGAGACTGAAATGGGTAAATTAAAGATAGTTGTTCCTCTCTTAGAACTAGCCAAGCATGACATCTATAAGCTACAGATCAAGAAATCCCTTCAACTCACTAACAGCAAAGATGATGTCAATGTGTTGGATGACACTCCAGAATTATTGTTTGGCCCAGAAGTGGATGGAAAAACAATAGTCACAGGGGTACTACCTTTTTATGTCAGTCTACATATTCATGACAAGATACTACACAATGCAATGTTTGACTCAGGTGCTTCTCACAACCTCATGCCAAAAGCAGTCATGGAAAGATTGAATTTGGACATAACAAGACCATACAAAGACCTGTTTTCTTTTGACTCCAGCCAAGTCAAGTGTCTAGGTCTCATAAAAGACTTATGTGTGTCCCTGGTTCAATACCCAAACAAGACAATCCTGATGGATGTGGTAGTTGCTGATATCCCACCTAAGTATGGGATGCTGTTATCAAGATCATGGGGAGCTAAACTCCAAGGTTCCCTACAATTAGACATGTCATATGCCACCATCTCTGTCTTTGGGCAACCAAAAAGACTGTACAGAGAAACACTAATGAAATACATGGTCAGCAGTGAAGAAAAGCCTCAAAACTTTCCCATATATGCTATCCATTCAGACATAGACTCATACATTCTCTTCAATGACACCATCACTCCCTCAAAAGGTGAGGTTGAAACCAAGATATTCATACAAGAGGAAGATTCAAATGAAAGTATTATCACCCATGAAACAACAGTCAATCAAACACTAGATGTTGCTGCTGCCCTGGTTGTCAAGAATAGCCAATCAAACGACGAGACTGTTCTAGAAGACAAGCTAGAGAAAAAACCACAACTGCTACTCACATTGCCAGCCCATGAGCAGATCATAAAGTCTCCTTCCCAACAAGATATTCTATGGTTCCTTGAATTTGATGGCTCAGTCAACAAGTTAGGGGCAGGAGCTGGAGTTTGGGTACACAATAAAGAAAATAGTCATGCAGAGGGCAGAGCTTATAGATTGAATTTCAGATGTACTAACAACATGGCAGAATATGAAGCTCTTTTACTAGGCCTCAAGCTAGTAAAATTCTTACAAGCTGCCAGGGTTTCAATCATGGGTGATTCAGATTTAGTTATTCAACAAGTGAAAGGAAACTTTGTCACCAATGACAAAAGACTAAGGACTTATAGGGCTGCTGTTGCTGAGGTACTAAACTTTTTCTCTGAATTCCAAATCACTAAGATTCCTAGAACGCACAATCTGCATGCTCACAGTTTAGCCACCTTTGCAAGTACCTGCAAGCTGCCTTTTAAGCCCCATCACTGTTTTACAGCTGAGGTAAAACACAAACCCTCCATTCCAAACAATGTTAATGATTGGCAAGTATTTGAGGATGACAAGCAAATAAACCATTTTCTAACTCTACAGCAAGAATTTGCAGGATTAAATATTGACACGGAGACAGCAAGTCAATCACAAATACTTGAGACAGCAAGTCAATCACAAATACTTGAGACAGCAAGTCAATCACAAATACTTGAAAGAGAAAGTCCATCACAAATACAGTTTCAAAAGATTACTCACCCAATATCACCCAGAACAGCAAAACAAATGCTAAATCCAACTATTTTCAACGAGGACAACATTCAACAAATTCAATCAATCAATTTTGAGGAGGTGGCCAATGCTGAAACTGAAATCATAGAGCTGAAAGACAATTTTCTACCAACAGGCCTAACTCCCCTAGAGGACATCTTTGATTCAAATGATATTCCCAGAAAACCAAAAATGCAGCCCTTAAACGCAGCCATTGAAGAATGCAACATAGGTACAATTGACAAACCCAAAATAATTAAATTGTCTGCATCTTTACCTCCTGATCAAAAGCCAAAATACATTGACCTTTTTAAAGAGTTCCAGGATGTCTTTGCATGGAGTTATGAGGACCTAAAGTCCTATGATACCTCTGTTATCCAGCATACAATCCCTCTCAAACCTGATCAAAAGCCCTTTAAACAAAAATTGAGGAGAATCAATCCTATGCTTCTCCCAGCAATGGAACAAGAGGTACAGAAAATGTTTAAGGTAGGCATCATAGCACCAATCAGATTCTCTGAATGGATCTCCAACTTAGTCCCTACAAGGAAGAAGACTGGTGAAATTAGGCTGTGTGTGGACCTGAGGAATCTGAACCAAGTATCCCTCAAAGACAACTATCCCTTACCCAAAATGGATCATATTCTCCAAAGAGTGGTAGGGGCCTCAAGGATCTCATTACTGGATGGATTCTCAGGCTTCAATCAAATCCTGGTGCACCCTGATGACCAAGATAAAACTGCATTTACAACCCCATGGGGAACTTTCAAATATGTAAAGATGCCTTTTGGATTGAAAAATGCAGGGGCAACATTTCAAAGAGCAATGGATATTGCTTTTGCTAAGGAGATTCATGACTTCTTAGTCATTTACTTAGATGATCTCACACCTTTTTCAAAATCTGACCAAGAACATCTCAAACATTTAAGACAGATTTTCCTAACATGCAGGAAATATGGAATTTCCTTAAATCCCAAGAAGTCTCTATTTGGTTTGGAAGAAGGTAAACTGTTAGGACACATCATCTCAAAGGATGGCATAAGAATTGACCCAGATAGGATACAGGCTATCCTACAAATGCCCCACCCAAGAAATGTCAAAGAGTTGCAAGGATTCTTGGGAAAAATCAATTTCTTAAGAAGGTTTATCCCAAACTTGGCAGAACTAATCAGATTGTTAAATAACATGCTGAAAAAGGATTCAAAAGTGAAGTGGACTGTTGAAGCCAATCAAGCATTTGAAGGTATAAAATTGGCCCTTACCCAAACCCCAGTCTTGACCAATCCTCAGTTTGACAGAGAGTTTATTATTTTCTCTTTCGCCTCTCAGCATACTATTGCTGCTGTTTTATTACAAAAATATGACCAAGGTAATGAGAATCCTATTGCTTTCTTTAGCAGAGCTCTTAGGGATGCACCTCTAAAATATCAAATCATGGAGAAACAAGCCTATGCTTTGGTCAAAGCAATCAAGGACTTTAGAATTTATATCCTTTATTCCCATGTCATAGCATATGTGCCAAGTCCTATTGTAAAAGACATACTCACTCAAGAAAAACTAGAGGGCAGAAGAGGAAAATGGATTGCCAACATCTTGGAATTTGACATTGAAATAAAACCCACAAAGCTAATAAAAGGGCAAGGTCTGGCCAAGTTAATGACAGGAGCAAATTTCCAAGCCCTAGATATCAATCAGCTGGACAGTGAAACAGAGCTGGTGACTCCAAAGATCAATGTAGCCTTTGAACAATCTCCTTGGTACTCTGATATCTGTTATGTCTTACAAAACCTGTGTGCTCCCCCAGGATTGTCCAAAACTAAGTGTAGGTTCTTAAAAATGAAAACATCAAGATTCTGTGTAATGGATGGCAATTTGCTTTGGAAAAACCATGAAGGTATATTGCTGCACTGTTTAATTGAAAATGAAACTAACAATATCATGCAAGAATTTCATGCAGGAGACTGTGGTGGACATTTGTACTGGAAGTCCACTGTGGACAAAATACTGAGGGCTGGTTATTACTGGCCCACCATGTTCTCTGATGTCAAGAAATTCACAACCTCATGTCACAAATGCCAAGTGTTTGAGGGAAAGAGACATTTGTTGCCACTCCCCTTAAGACCTATTGCAACAGAGAGACCTTTTCAACAATGGGGCTTGGATTTCATTGGGGAAATTCATCCCTCATCTTCAGGACAGCACAGATGGATTTTAACAGCAACAGACTATTTCACTAAGTGGATTGAAGCTGCCCCATGTAGACAAGCAAATGATTCAATAATCATTCAGTTCTTGGAGAACAACATACTGGCTAGATTTGGCTGTCCTGATAAAATAATCACAGACAATGCTGCAGCTTTCAGATCCAAGAAAATGGTGAACTTCTGCCATAAATTTCACATCACCTTGGGCCATTCCACTGCATACTATCCCCAAGGAAATGGCCTTGCTGAATCATCAAAAAAAAGCCTGGTGAACATCATAAAGAAGGTGTTGGAAGAAAATAAAAAGAATTGGCATAAGAAACTAGTCAATGCCTTATGGGCAGATAGACTAACAACCAAAAGATCAATTGGGACCAGCCCATATGAGTTGGTTTATGGACTAGAAGCCAAATTTCCCTCATCACTAGGAGTGCCTGTTATGAAACTTCTTCAAGAAAGCCAAGCTGAACCAAATGATATGCAAAGAAGGATTAATCAAATCATATGTCTGCAGCAAACCAGAGATCAAGTTTTCAGCAGAGTTCAGGTATTACAAGAAAAACTAAAGAAGGCCTTTGACAGAAGAACCAAAGCAGAAGATTTTAATGTGGGAGACAAAGTCCTCAAGTGGGATGCAAGAAGAGAAGACAAAGGAAAACATGGAAAATTTGATTCCTTATGGAGAGGACCATTTGCTGTCCAAGCAGTGCAAGGTAACAACACTTACTTCCTAAAAAGTCTTAGTGAAACTGACTTGGATGAAGGTCTTGTGAATGGCAGGATGCTCAAGCACTATTTTGACTATTTCTCATGAGTGCAGCCTGAGGTTCCCTTGTATATATGCAGATGTATATATTATTTTCTGTTTAGATTGTAAAAATGCAGTTTTTGATGATTATTGACTATCAGCAGAAGGCACATAGAATCAGAGATAGACCAAGGAGGAAAAGCACAATTTTGGCATCTCAAAGCAGCAAACTTCAAGATTGGCAAGAGCAGTCAAGAAGCAAGGCAATCTGACCTGTTGTTCTTGGTCTTTCAGATGAAACATCATCCCCATGTGGAGCCACTGTTGGCTACCTATAGCAATAGGTTTCATATTTCATGATTGGCTATAGAAGTTCCAAATATGCTCTGCTTTGATCATGCAAAGATCACATATTTCCAAAGAAGTACAAGGTGTGTAAATAGATTAATGCATCCCAATTTTGATGGATGGTCCAACAACCTAATCTGGACCATGTCATGTTTTAAATTGCAATTGTAGATTAGAGAAAGAAGTCTGTCCAAACTGTTTAATCTTGGCAGACAAGTAGTTCAGGTAGAGAAGAAAAGGCTCCCAACAGCTTAATCTGGGACCTTGGAAGAAATAAGGGTAGAAGTAGATAGAAAAAACAAAAGAAAAAGCCAAAGAAAAGAGAAAGCAAAAAAGGGTCTGCAAGTCCAAGTGCACCCTCCAAGAAGAACAAAAAATGCTAGGCAAGTAGTTGGGTAAGTAGTTGGGGTTGCAGAAAGGTTATCCTTGCCATTGCAGGTGTGTTGACTTTGTTTACCAAAGCAGAGTTAATGAATTAAAAAGGGGTTCTTCTTCATCAGGTTGCAGCAAGCAAAGGAGCATGTCTAACCTCCCTTTTCCCTTTTCATATCATTTACTAACATTCCCTCATCACTTGAGATTCATGGAAGAATTATGGTTTCATGGTGGTTCTTAATCTTTTTAGAAGCCACATTTCTTGTCTAAACTCTTTTCATTTTGATCTACTCCCTAAACTAAGTAAATTTCAAATAAACTTAGTGTTTTCTCCCTTCATTCACTCCCCTCATCCATATTAACCCTAACTCTACTATGTAAATCCCTTACATTACCTTTCCCCTAATATTATTAACACCATGGTGTATAAACCCCAAATGTTGTACAAGTATCCCCTCCCCTTGGCATTATAGCCAATAATTCCTATGTTAGGGATCAAATGACACCTGGTCATCTTGATAAACCTAAGCCAAACCCTTTCCCCATTTCCGAATCCATTTTTTAACTCATTACCCCCATTTGCACATAAACTTTGCAAAAACCTTGTTCTACCCTTACCCGCTCCAAATTGCCAAATAATGCATCAAAACCTACCTTTCTCATTTATCCAAAGTCCAAGCATCGGGAGTGTTTTTACAAATAATTCGCAAAAAAAAGGCCCACATTCTAATGTTTCTCCGCCGATGCACATATCCCGGTATACATCAAAATAACCCCGCCCCCACCATATCCGTCGATCACTTTGTTGATCTGACAGCCGTCTGATCGGAGCTTGAACATCCAACGGCTCTTATCACATCGGGGCGGCTCCGACGTCCGCTGTTTACCCGCCATATCCGCCGATCACATCACTCCCCCGACAGCCGTCGGATCGGGCCCCTCACATACGACGGTCATCGTTGATATCGGAGCGGGTCTCACATCCGACGGATATCTTCCGATGTCCGTAAAGGGGTTACGTCACTCGGCAGCCACGCGTCCCGACCACAGCTCATCGGAGGTACGCCTGACAGATACCCCCCCCGTACCATGAGCGGTGTGATATGAAACCGCTGGCTGTTTCCGGTTTCGGTTATACCGCCTATACTACGTCACCTCCACATCATCCCACGTCACTGCCACCATGCCGTCACGTCAACCGTTGCGCCCGACCGTCTGCCGATCTTTCCTGCCACTTCACCATCCCCGTGGACCAATCAGAGCCTGCCACCTCACATATGACGTCAGCCGGCCCTGACCCCACCTATGACATCATGCTGACGTCAGTAGAAAAACGCGCCAAAAGTACAAAAACCAATATAATAGCCAAATGTCGCGTTTTTCTCACTTTTTTACAAAAACGCCCGTTGCTCCTGCATGCGATTTTTACGACCAAAAGTCTACCAACCTGCAGAACCTGACCAGGAGACCAGCGACGCACCATTTCCACAGTCATCCGCGACCATTGCCTACTCCTCACCAGGTATTTTCCACTGTAAATCCTTCACGTACCTGCTTTGTCTGCTATTTCCCTCAAAAGAGCTTATAACAGAAAAAACTGTTGAATTCACCGGCAAAAATCCGTGCACCTGGCCCTTTTACAGTTGTGAACTCGAACAACACTAGCCGAGCCTTGTTTGCCTGCATTTTCATTGAAAAATCAAGCTCTGTTCGCGCAATCGCGGCAGACTCATTCAAACTGAATTTAACTACTGAGAGAGATAGAGTGAGGCCAAACATTTGTCCTATTTGCACTGCAAATAGTATTTCAATTGCTATTTACAAGAACTACTCCCTGTTCCTTACAAATTCACCTCCCTGTTGAAGAGTCACTTCTTTATACAGCTCTGCTCAATTGAAACCACTTCGCACTTAATTCAGAATCCTCTTTTGCAATGGAGACACCTGTAGTACTAAATGTTCAGCCTCTGAATGCCCCTCAAAGGAACTTGGAATGGCAAGCCTTGGCAGATATGGATTACCAAATTACAGAAGAAATGTTTATGAGCAGCAAATTCCACATTCATCTGTTGAATGAGTTGAAAGCCAAGCATGAAAATGGGACAGATATATTGGGCATATGGGACTCTTTCCTCCCTATTTTTAAGCTCCCTCAGGTCAACCAGTTCCCTGAACTAATCCACCTCTGTGCTGAAAATTATGATGCTTCTCAAAGGGTTGTTGTTGACCCATCTGGTTCAGTACTTTTCTATGTTACCCCTCAAGCCATCAGACACATGCTTTGCTTCAACACTCAGAAGAAGTTGGTCCCTTTGTCACTAGTGAACCTGATAAAACAAGGGGCTAAACTGACAGATGCTCAAGTTATCAAACTTAATCAATTATACATTAACTCTGACATTGTGATGTACCCTCCAATTGGTCATGTATATCTCAATGGACTGGGCAGAGACCTTGCAGATATGATTAGTCCCATCTTGGGATATAATTCAATTGAGCATATTGATACAACTATGCTGGTAATGATGTCTATGTTTGCTCCTGGCAAGTCACCAATCTGCTATGACTATGCCACCTACATATCAGACAAGATTCATGAGCAATTAATGAATTTGGCGAGAGAAAGGGTATTCAGATATACCTCCTACATCTATCATTTGATCTTATACCATCAACATGAAAAATTTCATTTTTCTATCAAAAGGGTGGATGCCCAGGGCAATCCTAGATCAGTGGTCTATTGGTCCTCTGTCTTCCACACTACACCTGATTCTCCATACACTTACTGTGAATTTATTGATCAGTTCATCCATCCAGCTATGACAATGCTAATGAGCTCGCCTCCTCCAAGACTCACTGATGACATGCAGAGAATTCTTCAGCTGTCTAAATCTTACAGCATTGGGGATTGGTACTTCTACCAACACCACACCGTCATCAGGATATATGGGTGTGATTTGCCTCCATTCAGATTACCTAAGTATGTGCCCATGAGGCTATTTGCCCTAGAGTACTTTAGGCAATTTGGCCGGGTTGATGTGCTTCACTTTTCAGGAAAAGGCAAAAAAGCACAGTTGAAGGTGAAAAGCCAACTTGGCCATTTTATCTATAACGAGAGGGAGCAAGGATGGAAGGAAGCAGATAGAATGCTTGAGTCCCTTGGCCTTCAAACCAGTTTCCCATGGACACCCTATGACCCTAATCATTTTATAATAATGAGGAGGCTCAAATATAAGTTGTCTGCCTATGATCATCATAGTATCCCTCACATTGAAAAATATGCTAACCAAGACAAATGGAGGAGAGGGACCTTAGAAGAGCCTGTATCACAAGAAGAGCTAAATCAGAGGGCAGTAAGGAATCTAAGGAAGATGGCTGACCTTGAACTTTGTTCACAGGTATTCACACTTCCAAGCACACAAGTGGGAGCAGCTGCATCCTCCTCAACTGCCAAACAACAAACTACTAAGGCCACTGAAAGTGCATCTGGCAAAGGCAAAGAAAAGGAAATGGAGACAGAACAATCCCTCCATGGCAAGGAGCAGCCACCTCCAGTGACTAAAGAGCAGGCAGATAAAGAAAGGTAGCAGCAGGTAGAGCAACAATAGCAACAAGAATTGCAGCAGGAAAAAGGGCAACATGACAGACAACAGCCCTTACAGCAGGAAAGAGTAGTTGATACTCCAACTTCCACTGAGCAACAGGCTCAGAACCTAGTGCCTCCTAGGCTAGAAGTCACCATTGACGCCTCGGTCCTCCAAACTCCACAGAAGGAGGACTTAAGCAGAAAAAGGGATAGAGAAACTCCTCTGACTTCATCTATCAACCAGGGAGAGAAAAGACAAAGATTGAATGACTTTTCGGAGGATGACACAGCAATAAGACAAGCATTGGGCATGGGCCCACCCAGCAGAGAAGCCTCAGCCAGTTCCTTCCAGCAGGAACAGGACAGAACTATGGGAGGAGAGGTCAGCTCCTCCAGCCAGCAAAGAGAAGGAGAAAAGAGCATCAAGCAACAATTTATAGACATCAAAAGGAGGAGTGACCCTGTCAAGATACAGCTGTACAACCATTTATTGAAAATGGCTCCCACCAACCAACAAAGATTGATGTTTGCATTTGATGTGCAAGAAGGCAAATTGACTATGAGCCATTTTTTGCCCACAGCACTGCATCCCCAATCTGCCTCAGATTACCTCAGGACCAACCTGGAGGTCCTGGCCAAGGACATACACCCAATGGATAAAATTGAACTGCACAAACAGACTGGTGAGATGGTGTATGCTGCCTTGGCAGACAAAACATTAGAAAATTACAAACTAGAGAGCAGCCTTAATGCTACAGCCTCTCAGCTGGAATTGGAGAGGGCATCATCCCAGGCGAAGGACAACAGAATAAGGTCCTTGGAAGACATAATCATTGAAATTGGGCATGACCCCAAAGATATTAAAGGAATACAAGAAATCTTGAAGTTCAGGGATGCTGACATGGCTGCCTTGAGGAAGAAAATCAAACTCCCAGCTACCATTCACGCTCAGGCAGATGAGGTAGCCCAACAAAGGCATGAGCAGGATACCACAGCCTTGTTGATTTCCATTTATAAACAGCTTGTTCAAGCACAAGAGAAATTGGGAGAATCTGAGGCTACACAAGCGGCCCTGCAAGCAGCATTGAAACAAAGAGAAGAGGGTCAGACCTCTCAGCCTCCTCCTCAGATCATCAATCTTGAGGAAAATTCTCCTATCACTGCTCCTCCTCCTCAACAGACTGAACAAACAGCAACATCTACTTCAGCAGCACCGACGACCACAGAGCAGGCCCAAAGCCTGGATATGCAAAAGCTGAAGAATGAAATTCAGATCCTGGAAGCTCAAATGACCGAGTTAAATGAGACCAGGGAAAAGTTAGCTAAAGTCAATGACAGGCATGATAAATTAAAGAGAGAAGTGGCAGAAAAGGGCAGGGAAATCAAAGCCCTTAAAGACAAGATCAAAGAGCTGGAAAATGAGCTCAAACTAGACAAAATTGTAGCTGAAATTAGAGCAATGCTATGGTCCAATATTGGCCAATCAATTACCAATCAATGGAAATATATTGAGACAATCCATGAGCAATTAGAGCTCATCCCAAAGGCACAGAAGGAGGTTCATAGATCAAGAGCTTTATTGAGCAATATGCCTGAAGTGGCCACCAGAATGATCAACGTACTTAACCATAAAACAAGTTCTCAGTTAGCTACCATGGGAATTACAAACAGAACTGAGACTATCCAAATGATTAGGAGGGTTCTTACTCTGAGAAATCTGGTGCAGACATTGGAAAGAAGAACCCAGGATATGCAAACTGAGGTAAACAGGTTCATGGAGAGATTTCAGATATTACAAAGCAGAGGACTCCCTAGCTTACTGAACAGCGGAGGGAAATTATTCACCCATGAACAGTATGCCAAAAGAGTGAACGTTTTTGCTTCAACCCAGATCAATGAGAAGGCCAGCACTTCAGATGATACAGGGCCTATTACAGGACAGATTTTCTATAGTAAGATAGAAAATCTATTTTTTATAATGAATGAAATCACGCACTTGTTTGATGTGGCCCCAAATTTTTATAAATATACAGAAGCAGAGGAGACAATGGATGCAATTCTCAGGCATCAACTCCCTACACAGGACTGGTGGACAAATGCGATACAGAAAATTTTATAAACAGTGAGGCATTCACCAAATTTTGTTTTTAAAGAAATATGAATTGTTATGTAAAGCACAGTTCAACAAAATCAGCATGCATTAAAGGTTAGAGCTGAGCCAACTCAGCAAAGCTGTTCGGTCACCACAGCAGCAAGCGCAGTCGCAGGTGGCAGGGCCGAGAAAATACAGCGCAACAAAAATAAAGGCATATTTATTAGCATTAAAGCAAAGCGTTGCAACCGACTCAGTGACCTCCAAAGGTCAAAATATCCTCTGACAGACTTAAAGAGCATTTATGTTGCATTCAAAGCTGCAATAACTTCTTTTCTACTTTCTGAACAAAGTAACGAAAATATTTCTCTCTCAAATGACTCAATGCCTGAGATATTTTGTATAAGCATTCCTATAAAGTCCCCTTCGCATGAGTTTGCAAGGGTTGTTGTTGATTTCTCCTGAAGAAGTTCTTATGTTGTAATCCTTTCAGAAGTTTAATAAAGAAAGTGATGGAATTTCTCGGATTTCTGAAGTGTTGAATGCGTTCTGGTGTCTGTTGAAAACTGCTGGATTCCTGTGTATTACACGATACAATAAGTCTCTGTAACTCTCTCTGTTATGTTTTTGATTTGTTAAAATCCATATATGTTTTCTAATTCTGAATATTTAGCAACAAGGAAAAAGACTAACTTCCAGGATTTATTCAAGAGATACCCTGGGTTCAATCCGTGTTGTTAATGAATGTTTTTTCTTCAGCTGTAATCTTGATAAGTGTAATTCTTAATTGTTGCACTTTCAGAATGCATTCTTCACAGTGGCCTTTGTCTCAGGAATTCAAGTTTGCTCCTGTGCAACGTGTTTCACTTTCACCTCACCGGCTTAATAGAAAATTCTTAATTGCTTTCTGTTGGCTGACATGCTTCACCATTCAAGTTAATTTTGTTTGTCTGAAATACACAATAGGCCCTGCAGTTAGAACACCACCAATCCTGCGTTTCCAAGCATTTCACAACTCCAGACTCCATTGCCCAATGATGTATTACTCTCTAAACACTACATCTTAAGACCTGAAAGAAATCCTTCAACCAAAACATAAACCAAAACCTGAGCATAATATCTAGCCTAAAACACCATCATAACAGAGACAAATCATAAAGAGAGAGCCCTCTCTGATTACAGTTTGGCTAGAAACTGTGATCCAAAGATTGGTTAGTGGTTACCCCGGCCGTATTCCCTTGGGAGTCATAGGGAACAACCTGGGTGTTAATAGAAAGAAGCATTAAGGAGAGTCCCACTCTACAAGCACTCTATGCAGACTTTGAAGGCCAATTGGATTGGCCTCAAGTTGAATCCCCCACTACCGTTAGGCTTGCTAGAAGGTAGAAAAGAGGAAGTAGAACAATAGCAGTGGGAAGAGATGGACAGAAAGGTAGGATTTCCATGACAAAGAAGAGTACCTCACATTAGAAGCATGGGATGTCAGGGAGGCCATCAGGGCCATCAAAGATGAGGAGATGTATTGAGTTGCTCAAAGGATGAGCAACACCTTCAATAGGGGGTGATGATGAGCCCCATAAATGGGTAATTATATGGGTTCGTTTTGCCTCCTAACTTAGCTTAATCCACCATTCTCATTAGTTTATTGCATGTTTTTCGATTATATTTATGCTAATAGAGTGAGTTTGGTTGCTCATTATGCCATGGAGTCTAATGTGTGTTTAATGCATATTTTTGGTCAATTTTGAAGACAAAGTCAAAGATTTAATGGACATTTGGTAGCAAATATTTGAAGAAACAAGGGAGAGGATTTATAGGAGGGTATCCCCCTCATTTATGACTCCCCACTTCAAATTCTCCATCATGCAACTCATAGCACAAGCAGCCACATCAATGCACCAAAGAGGCAACCGAGCAAGTGGAGGATAACTTCTGTTTATCTCAAGTTTTGGGAGCCAAGCGTCCCTAATTTTAGGGAAGCTGTTGAGAGCTTCAGCTGTATAAGTAGAGAGGCCTAGAGCCTCATTAGGTTGTTGGAAGTTAGTCAAATTTTCGAATTTTTGTTGCAGCTTTGCTCTGCTCAACTTCGAGCTTACTTTTGTTGACAGTTTCATGTAATCCTATTATTATTTTGATAATGAAGATGAGATCTTGTTCGAGCTAGCACTGAGTTACCTCATAGGGCTGAAGCTCTTGGGTTAGGGCCCAATCCAAGCAATCAAGCTCCTCTTGTTTTGTATTTATATGCTTTATTTCAGTTTATGCATTAGTTGTTGTTAGATAGATTTCTGTCTTAGTTAAGAATAGGATGCTTTTGGTGATTTAAAAGGTTGTTTCCATTTCAGTTTGCTGTAGCAGGTTGAACAGTGATAGGAAAAAGATACAAAAGGGCCATCAATAGAGCCTTGGCCTCCTTTCCTCCCCCTGGGACCATGAACTGAGGCCAAGACCCTCTCGCGGCCACAAAAAACATAGTTTTGCCTTTTCCATAGGATTTCTAGTGTTGTAGTTTGTTAGAAGGTTAATGCTTTGCTGTAGATCTATTTCACCATGCTCATTTCTATCTTTGCACTAAATTTCCTTCCATGCTTCCTTTCCATGTAGAATTTTTCAGCATTTACTTTGCTAGATCAGAATTTAGATTAGCTTGATGCAAAGTTCTGTTTTTTTTATGTAGCTAGTTTCCTTACTTGCTTAATCTCAGGATGTGAGTTTCAATTCTCTTGCAGCAATCCTCTTCTCAAAATAAGTCAATCAATCAGCCATCACCATTTTTCTTTGATCTATGTTCCACAGGTCACCCAAAGTCCCTCACAAATCAATCTTAGTTTTCTGCATTTTTCTCATGAACTTTCCTTTCTTTCCTTGAACAATTCCAACCATCTTTCCCTTTCCTAATCCTTCTTGATGAGCCCTAGACACCTTAATACATCACCATAGCCTTCATCTACCCTTTCCACCCACTTTTCCACCTTCAAAACCTCCAAAACTACTCTCGGCATCCTCTTGTAGACCTCCTATAGACCTCATGTAGATCCCCTGCTGCCTCCTATAAATTTTCCTGTAGGTTTCTTTTTGAAGTCCGATTGCAGGAAAAGCCTCAAGAAGGCCACCTGGGACATCCTAAGACCCATCCACAACTCTACAAACTCCAAAGTCACCCTCCATCGCCACCTAATCACTGCCACATTCAAAAACAAATAAATTACATGCATGACAATTTCACATAAAAATCCAAAAAGATGTTTTTTCCTCATTTCCTTCTAGAAATAGCTTGAGTAGATGTTGTTTACTTCCTAGATTAAGTAATAGAATTCATTTCATGGTTTTTATCTCTCTTTCTGCAAAAGTAGGATTAGTTGGTAAATTAGGGTTTGTTAGGTTTACCTTACATTTCAGTCTTCTTCTCCTTTCTGAAAGTAGAGCAACCTCTGTAGAGTAAGCTTTCCTTTCTTTCATCACATATAGAGCTTCTTCTGGAATCCATAGAAGTTGGCTTAAGCTCCTAGTGATCTTGCGCCAGCTGACCAAGTGATAGCCTACAGTAAGAACTAGTACTTGGGCATGCAACACCATCGCTTCCAAGTTTGTTATGAACTATCGGGTTGATAAAAGTAAATTAGGAAGCCCAAGAGTTGCAACATTATTGCTGCAATACTAGTGCTCACCACCATGTGTGCTAGAAGCAAGCCCAACAATAGAAAACTAGGCTTATACACTCACTTCCAGTTCCTTCTCATCCTTGGGAAAGTGTTTCCATGGACTTTGTTGTGGGATTTCCAAATTCTAGAAAAGTTCATGACTATTTATATGTTATTGTGGACAGGTTCAGCAAAATGTGTATTTTAATATCTTGTAACAAGCAGATTACAGCTCAACAAATGGCAAAGTTGTTCTTTCAACATGTATGGGTTCATTTTGGGTTACCCACTTCTATTGTATCTAATCGAGATTCCCTATTTGTTGGGAAGTTTTGGTCAAGTCTATGGGAGTTAATGGACACCAGATTGAAGAAGAGCACAACATTTCATCCACAAAAAGATGGCCAAACAGAAGTGGTCAACAAGATAGTGATCCAGTTGCTCAGGGGCTACTGCAGCAAGGATCCTAAGCTTTGGTATGAACATTTATGTTATGTGCAACGTGCTTACAACCATGCTAAACACTCTTCTACACAAATATATCCTTTTGAGACTTATTTTGGTTTTATACCAAGGTCTCCCTTGGATTTTGTCTTTAGTAAAGATGCAGCAATTGATGGACAAAGTGACGTGGATAAAGCAACAAAGTTCATTGAACATATCCACGAAATTCACCAGGCAGTGCAGGAACAACTGGAAATAACCCAGGCCAAGTACAAGGCAAGGCATGATAAGCATCGAATTGAGCATAGCTTCCAAGTTGGTGATCAAGTCTAGTTGTACATCAGCAAAGACAGAATGCAAGGTGAAGGTAAGAAGTTGAAGCCAATGAGGTATGGGCCTTTCAAGATACTTGAGAAAATTGGTGAGAATGCTTTTCGCCTTGATTTTCCAGCTTACATGCACATCTATTCGGTAGTTAATGCAAAGAACTCGAGAATATTTGAACCTTAATTGATTGAAGATCCCAAAGAGAAAAGTCAGTTGCCTTCTATTGATGATCTGTTGCCTGAATATCTCAATGAGTTGTAGGAAGATACAATTCTAGAGAGGAAGGTGAGAACTACGCATAGAGGGGATGTTGAGTACCTCAGAATTGGACTCAAAGGTTCAAAACCAAGCAGTGCAAGATGGATAGAAATTGGGAAAGTGAGGAAGTTGTATCCTCACTTGATTGATGCTTAAAAATTAACTTTTGGTGGTCCAAAAGCCTTTTTAGTGGGAAGCCGTGATCCAAATGGATCCTAGAAAACCATCTAAGTCTTCAAACATTCAAAACTATAGCAAAAGAAGAACTTGTTAAAAAGTCTAATTACACTATTGGGAGGAAAAAACATGGAGAAAGTAGTGAAAATAGGCTTATTGGAGGCTTACAACAACTTTGTATCGGAGCCATCGGATCTAGCCGATCAACGATACAGATCCGATCGAAAAATCGCAATAGGCGGTGGCAAGCAGTGGATATCGAAGCACACCATATGGAACTTGTGATAACAATTAGCGGAGTCAATGAGGACCAATGATCAAGCACGTAGATTGATGGCCCAAGTTGCATTCCAGTATCACTATCGGCAAATACAAAGGAGCGCTTACAACGGCCCGGGGTATGTGCGATATGCGATTGCGATCAATCGCATCGCAATATCACGTCGGCACATTACAATGGAGCGAGGCTGATATACATATGGCTTGTGACAGCCAAACCCGATGGAGTTATAGATGATATTCTATATATTTTGAAATCCAGAAAGTGGCAATTTCCTTTGTATTTCGCATTTCCGCCAAATGAATGGATTACAAAGGAAATGCACCCGAGGCGATATTACGGACCCGATGGAACTTATAGATGCGATATTATAACATTTCAACTCCAATATCAGTGGTTTTCATATTTTAACGTATTTTAAATATAACGGGGTAAATCATGATACAAGCAAGATTTCGAGTGAGCCAAAGGCGGTAAGTGGTTTGGGTCGGGCTCCACCCGATCCCATACATTGGCTACCACCTTTCCAAGCTAAGGAGAAAGAAAACCACCCTTGTCAGGCGGCTAACCCCTAGATGAAATAGCCACCTAAAACAAACCACAGCTGTTGGATCTGGATCTCCCAGATCAACGGTGGAGATGTGATGTCGATATACAAGCAGACCCGATAGGAGTTACAATTTAGAATTGATAACATTTCAAATCCGATAAATAGAAGTTTGGCGATTTTTCACAGTTTTTAATGTATTTCTCTGTGACCACAGAGAATGTTGTTTCCGGGGATTTCAAAGGCCTGATGACCCATTCCATTACAGAATAGGTTGCCACCATCCTTGAAAGCATTTAGCAATGATTGGTAACGCTTAGAGGGGGATCTCAGCAGACAGAGGTTGGGAAGCCAGAGAGCCCGAGAAGAGGAAACGAACAGGCAACGCCGATTGGCTTTAAAGCCATATATTGACAGAAAACAAAGTAGGTAGTGCTGAGACAAAGCAAAGACAAAGACATAGAGTGATAGAGAGAGTCTATGTACTCAGAGAGGCTTGAGGGGTTCAAGAAAAACTCTTATTGTTGTATTTGTTGTGTGTTGAGACTCAAATTGAGCTCATAATTTTGTAAAAATCTATTTTTGAAGACATAATAGAGAGGTCACCACTAAAGGCTAGACCAGGAGACATAGCCCAGGAGTGTTGGGTGAACTCCTTATTAAACTTGGTGTGTTTATGTGTGTTGTATATTATGTTCTTTCACTGCTTCATTTTCTATGTATTTCGCAATCTTATCAATCCATTGCACAAAGTAACATAGGCATAGCCATGCACATGAGTCTGTAATACCTTAATAATTATATAAGATCTCATTATTAGATCACTTGTCGATGCAATATGCGAGGTGCGATATCGGTGGTCGGCACGGTTAAAGGGAAGACTCTCGAGGCTGTTACGATTGAATGTGCAATATAGCGAAGGGGCCGATAGCGATACGCCGATATCGGTGATAAGCAATCGGAGATTGGTAATCCCTGATATAAAGGGCCATTGATAGCGCAACATGCAATAAGCGATAAGGACCAGACCCGATCGGTTTATAGATGGTCCGATTTCATAAGTTTTGAAATCCGGGAATGCGGGATTTCTATGTATTTCTTGTGTATTGAGGCTTTGACCTCTTGCCTAAGACATTGCGATATTGCGATGGATGGTAGACCCAATAGGATTTTAAGTGTGATCCTATAATATTTGAAGTCTGGGAAAACACTCAATCATGTGTTTTCATGAGTTTTGCATGTGTATTTTCGTTATGTGTCTATTTCAGGAATTATGCAAGAAAACGGCTGCCTGTGTATTTCCCACTGTAAAAACAGCTCACGTTCTCCTTGCCACGCTATAAGTAGGCGTTTGTAATAGGAATGCATTACAAAACGCGCAGAACCAGATGGCCAGTTGCAAAGCCACAGAGCCAGAGGGGCCAAATGCAGAGCCATAAGGAGTAGAGGAAGCCACAGAGCCGCATAGGGATGATTATACAGAAAGAAATGGATAGGAAGTCGTAGAGCCGGAAGGATGCCTCAAGAGAGCCAGGGAGTTCAATTGATGAGGTAGCGGCTAGTGCAGAGCAGCTGAGGGAGTTTTTGGGAGTCACTTGGAAGTCGAGCAAAAAACCAGAGAGCTGAAAGTTGTTGAAAAGGGTCGCTGGAAGGTTTCCAAAGAGTCGCTTGGAGGTTAAGTGAATTACAAAGGCATGCAGATGCTGAGGAAGAGCTCAAAGAAGCCAAAGCCAGAGCAAGATCCAGAGCCACAAGCCAGATCTAAGAGCCAAAGCCAGAGCCAGAGCCGAGAGCCAGAGCCAGACCTAGAGCCAGAAAGCCAGAGAGCTTCAGAGCCAGGGATAAGATGGTTTTCTAAGCCCATTGTGTTATGTGTAAACTAGTGGAGTTGAGCATTGATCCAGGTGGATGTTGGTGGCCACCCACCTATCCCATTTGGACCCCCACAACTATCTCTTTCAGTCTTTTCAGTTTCCTAAATTGTAGCACAGTTTACTATTTTTAGCAGTTTTTCGGGTCCTGAACTTCTGGAGCCGTTTTGAGGCCCTAAACAACATTTTTTTGGAATCTGGGGCAACATGGGGCCATGGACCCATGTTGCCTCCCAAAGTGGTAGTACTCGGATAGATCTTTCTAACGAGCTATTGTATGCGTCAAACGGAGATCGTATGCCAAAGTTACGACCCCGGGAAATTGATGTACCAATTTACCCAAACGGGGCCCACAATTTGGCGTTTCATCTCCTAGGGTTAGGTTTTGGGATGTGAAGGGTTTTCCATTGTTTCTCAACAATAAATAGGCCTTCGAGCCTCATTGTAACACAGTTTTAGAACAGTTCAGAGGCATGTAGCTGCACATCTCTTCTCAGAGATAAGCTACCATCTCCCTAGCTGGTTTCTTTCCATTTCTGGTTGTAAGCATATTTCGGTATTAAATTTCCATTAATGAAATGAAGTATTATTTCCGCTGCATCTTTGTGTTTATGGTTATCTCTATATTTTGTTGCGTTCCTGTTTAAATCCGGATCAGTGGTATCAGAGCGGTTTGCTTTTTCTCTGTTTTTCTTTGCATGTCCCCAACGAGGTCGGGATATAAGGAATTAGGGCTTGAACTGGTTGAAACTTTGCAAGACCAGCCTCGTAAATCCCGACGGCCTCCCATGGCGGATGAGAAGAAAGACGAGGGGGCAGGAGATCCTATCAAAATCTTGCTCAAAGAAGCGCTCGAGCGGCAAAGGAACGCGATGATGGATAGCTTTGCGCAGATCCTTTAGTGGCTACCCAGAGGCGACGCATCGGCTTCCAACAGCGACTCTGGAAACGCCACACCATTTAAGGTACAAGTTAATTTTGAAATCCCCATCTTCGAGGGTCAAATAGATGCAGATGTCGTAGATAAATGGTTAAATCTGCTAGATGGGTATTTTTCTGTTCATGAATTTTCAAATCGGGAAAAGATTGTTTTCGCTCTTCTCAAAGCAGCGCCCCACGTCAAGGACTGGTGGGAAACCTATTGCGAGCAGAAGGATGAAAGTACAGGCTCACTATTTTCAGCCGCACCCACTTGGAATGACTTCTGAGATGCCATCAAGGAGCAATACTACCCTGTCGGAAGCTATGAGGACAAATACATCAAATGGACCACACTGCGGCAGGGACGAGACCAAGATGTGCTGGAGTTCACAAACATTTTTCATACCCTTCGCACACAGTTGGGTATCAAAGATTCTGAGCTGCATCTGGTACTCAAATACCGCGGCTGCCTACAAAAATACATCCAGGAAGAGATGGGGTTCTTGAACATCTCCTCACTCGGCGCAGCATACTGATACGCTGTCAAAATCGAGCAAAAGTTCAAACAGAAGAAGCAAGACTTTGGATCTGCAAATCCGAAGCCCAAAGGACAAAGCCAAGGCGGGGTGACCCAAGACAACCCATCGAAGCAGAAAGAAAAGAACAACACCATGAAGCCGAAGAAGGACACAGGGAAGTGGTGTGAGTTCCACAAGAGTCCCACTCATAACACAAGTGAGTGTCGGACCAAGCAGTCACTGGTGGCTGAGTTGAAGGCTTCCGAATCAAATGCATGTTCCGACCCTGAGCCAGAACCTGACAAGGGGAATTGCAAACGGAAGCAGATCATTGATGCGGATCCCAGCGCCACTGTTGCCACTGCCAAGATCCAGAAAGATGAGCCTGAAAATCCAGAGGAAGGGGAGCGTCTTTTCCACTCACAGATGTGGGTGAAGGGTTCGCCGCTACAATTCATTGTCGACAGTGGCAGCCAAAAGAACCTTGTTTCAGCAGAGGTCGTGAAGCAGTTGGGCCTACCGACTACACCACACCCACAACCGTACAGTATCGGGTGGCTTCATGAAGGACGAGATCTCAAAGTTCGCCAGCAGTGCCGCCTTCCCTACAGCATCAAGCCCTTCACAGACGAGGTATTGTGTGATGTTACACCTCTGGATGTTTGTGATGTATTATTAGGCCAACCATACTTGTGGAGGCGACATGCTGTGTATGAGTCTAGGCCACGTGCTATCATTATTTCTTTGAATAATTCATTATACAGGATACCAGAGGTAGCCCCGCCTACCGCTACATCTTTGATCACTACCAAGAAAGGCAGCAAGCTCATATCACAGACCAGGAAATTCATCTGTCTGGTCCACTCCCAAAGTAAGGGGAAGATTGTTGCTACATCCATGACCCCTGCAAAGGGTTCCTCTACACAGCAGCAGCAGCAAAGGAATACGGTCATGATAGAACACAGGAACAACTTCTCACGCACAGGGGTACCACACAAGCTTCAAGTGGGCGACAAAGTCTGGTTTCATATGCAGAGAGAACACCTTACCAGAACCCATCAGAAACTCAGACCACTCTGACATGGTCCTTACATCAGTACCAAGGCTACGGGAAACAATGCTTTGAAGCACAACATTCCTCCATTCCTTCGCTTGCACCGAGTGTTCAATGTGGACCGTCGTTGACCATGCTTCCCACCATTTCTGGACACATCAGAGATTGCAGAACAACTCACCAAGCTTCCTCATCTCAGGGAGGAACTCAACGCAATGGGGACCATTGCTTCCTAAGGGGGGAGGAATGATCCAGGTGGATGTTGGTGGCCACCCACCTATCCCATTTGGACCCCCACAACTGTCTCTTTCAGTCTTTTCAGTTTCCTAAATTGTAGCATAGTTTACTATTTTTAGCAGTTTTTCGGGTCCGAAACTTCTGGAGCCGTTTTGAGGCCCTAAACGACGTTTTTTTTGGAATCTGGGGCAACATGGGTCCATGGACCGATGTTGCCTCCCAAAGTGGTAGTACTCAGATAGATCTTTCTAACGAGCTATTTTACGCGTCAAACGGAGATTGTATGCCAAAGTTACGACCCCGGGAAATTGATGTACCAATTTACCCAAACGGGGCCCACAATTTGGCGTTTCATCTTCTAGGGTTAGGTTTTGGGATGTGAAGGGTTTTCCATTATTTCTCGACAATAAATAGGCCTTCGAGCCTCATTGTAACACAGTTTTAGAACAGTTCAGAGGCATGTAGCCGCACATCTCTTCTCAGAGATAAGCTACCATCGCCCTAGCTGGTTTCTTTCCATTTCTGGTTGTAAGCATATTTCGGTATTAAATTTCCATTAATGAAATGAAGTATTATTTCCGCTGCATCTTTGTGTTTATGGTTATCTCTGTATTTTGTTGCGTTCTTGTTTAAATCCGGATCAAGCGTGGAGCTTGTAAAAGGACTTTGCCATAATCCCAGAGAGCCTAGTTGAGTTGACTAGAGCTCAAGGAGATGTAGCCCAAGAGTTTTGGGTGAAATCCATATTATATTATTGTTCTATGTGTTTGTTTTATTGCTACATTATTTACTACCACATGTATTTACATATTAGCATAAACAATCAAATTTAAAGCGTTGAACATTTAAAAATAAACACAAGCATACACCTATTTCAAGCATTATTAATTCCGCAATTGGTTAATCATAATATCTTGGGAATATTTAAGCTTTGGAAGTGGGAGAGGTTCTTGTAAGCTTGACAAGAAGCCTTTAGTGCCCCATTTTCAGATCACCAAGACATTCGTGGCACTTTATCCTGAGCTGATGGTTATTCCAGGCCCTCGCTATCCTAAGGTTAGTTTCACTTCTGATCAGGAAGTTGTTCAATCACCCAAGGCTCCTCATCACTCATCTATATGCATTGAAGATCAATATCACACATAGATCATTCTTCCTCCATTCGAACTGCACGATCCTATCGGTCATGCATTGGAGGAATCTTACATTGCAAGCACATGTGCATGACGGAAGTTGTCTTTTTTTCTTACATTTTCTTGCATGTCACAGTCAAGAATGTGCGTATGCTTCACAGCTGCATGTGGTGTCACAAAACACCATCATAAGTCCATGGACTTCTTGTCATGCACTTCCACTTACTTATGTCCTGTGGGCACTTTCAAACATGAAGTGTGGTTGTATTCATTTTTATATCTTTCTTGCTTGTTGGTCCACACAACTGGGTTTCTCATGGACCAAGCCTTCACCAACATGGGTCAACCAATGCACTAGTGGCTGCATTGGAAGCATCACTTCACGTGAGCAAGCCCCTGCACCGTTAGTTTAGGAGTAGGAGTAGTGTTTGCTTTCAGTCTGTTTTCTTGCATGCTTGTTTGCTTACTTCTTTTGTTTGTTTGGTTGTTTGCTTTCTTGTTTGCTTACTAGATTTACTTTCGCTTTTTCTTCTGCTCTTGCTTTGCCTTGTTGTTTGTTAGTTTGCTTGTTTTGTTCATAGGTTAGTTTCGCATGAAACCATGTATGACTCTTGAAATGAGCTGGGTAAAGTAAAAAAGGCCTTGTGCAACTATCACTACTTGGTTATCTATCATCCTACCTCTGTATGAAGAACTTGTTACTTTTAGTCCATGATACGTCGCAGGAAAATATGTACTATTCGAAGTGAACCTTGGTGAAAAAACAACACTTGCGCGCTAACTAGTGTCACCTACTCTAGTCAGTTGTTTTTGCGTTAACCCTTGTCAACATAGTCAAGTAGAGTAAGGTGAGGGGGAAAACCTTAACAGGCATGTCAGAGGTATAATAAACTACTTCTCTACTGGAACATTCTCTTCTGCTCTCAATAAGTCAGGATCCATCTTCCGCCTCAGAAATTAATAAGTGTTATGCATAGTTACGAAAATAAAAATTAAATGAAAAAGTGAACAAAAGTTTGAAAAAATGAAAATGACTAAGGTGAAATAAGAGAAAGCCTTCCTACATAGAGAGTTGATTCAAGTAACTCTACCAGGGTACTAACCAGGCTCGCTGGTAGTCGAGGCATGCTTGTGTTCCTATTTGACTCCATTGGGGTACTATCCTGACCCGCTGGCAATGGAGCAACACCAGAGACGAAACGAAGACACTGATGACTATACTGCTTGTGCACCAATATACACCTCAACCCCAATCGAAACAACTGCGTTGTCCTGGCTTAGAATGTGTGTCAATCGACCAAGAGCATGGAATATGCTATATCTTACAATCAAGTTAGTGTGAAGCCAAGACGAACAAGAACTGAACAATACTTCCATAGGTGTTAGACTTCCTTTTCAAGAACAAGGCCCATTTAGAGAGCTAGAGTTCCACCAATGTGTCACCAAGTGTTGTAGCACTACAACACCCTCCAAAGTTTTTCCTTATCTTCGTTTTGGAGCCTCCCTACCAACCTTTCGCAACACCTTGTATTTCTTCATCAAGTACACAACCTTCAATGTTTTTTTTGCACGAAAATAGCCTATCAATCAAAGCTTGATGAATTCCCCTCACAAGTTGATCACCTGGACTTGGTCTAGCTTCACGCTGAGCAGCTCCTCTAAGAAATTGCACAATTATGGAGGGAAACTAGCCTTTCCTCTAGAAATTGCGCAATTTTGTCTGGCAGCTTGCTGGACTCCAGAATTGCACAATCCTACTAGTTAGGCTTCACCTAGAAAACTACGCAACCCTTCCCAGCAGGCCTACTTAGCCTAGGAATTGAGCAATCTTGGGCAACAGTCAGCTACTCTTCCTAGAAATTGTGCAACTATCCTAGGTAGCCACCCCAGCTCCCATCTAGAAATGCGCACTTTCTCCCAACAGTTGGGCAGCGTCAAGCATGAGCAATTGGGTTGACAAGTCCACCTCAGACCAAGGAAACTTGACTTGCATGCATGAATTTCTTTTTCCTGGAATAGCAAAAGGTAACATGAAGAAAGCATCCCATGTTTAAAGGAGATATTTTTAGCAGCCAGAGGTTACATGTAAAATCGTTTTAGAACCTTTCCTCCAAGTGCCGCTTTTTCCTAGATTTGTGGCATGTGCATCATGAGCTCAAAATTATTTATTCGACGCATTAGAGCTCATTCTTTGATATCAATCTTGGAGCTTTGACATCCCACAGCACATCTAGAACTCTTCGACACATCTGGCTCAGCTATTCACGGGTAAGAGGTCTCAACTTGTCTTTTTCAGCATTTTTGTCACTTTTAATCTTTTTGCTTGTGTGAGTGTTGTTTTTTTTATTTCTTTGAACGCTTGTTGTTGTTTACATGCATAATAGCTTGTACTAGCATCTTTTCAATTTATGTTGCTCTCTCACTGTTGTCGTATGCATGAAACTATTTTTCATGAACAATCGTCAATTCGGCGACTCGCTTCACCCACATGCATGTTGTTGTGTTTTCTGAGTCCTTCACTCAATGTTTGCATGCATGATCAATCACTTATGCTTTCACTTAGTGTTTTCATGCATTCACTTTCACATTTTCTTTCAGTTTCCCATCGACAAATCTGGCTAGCCTTTGCCCGAACTCTGCCTCACCGAGATAGCATTACACAATCCAGGGAAGGAAGGCTCTATCTTCCTCTCGAGAAATGTGCATTTATGCCCAAGAACTTTCCTCCAAGACTAATTTGTGCATTTCTTAGGGACAGTGAGTGATGGCCCAAAAAATTGTGAAATGCAGTCCCTAAGCCTACAGTCATTGCCAGCTTTAATTGCGCATTGCGTAATCCCGATAGTCATCAATCAACCTGGATTTTGCATTGTGAAATTCCAGTAGCCAGTCTTGCCTCCAAGATAGCCCAAACTACTTTTTTCGTAGTTCTAGTAGCCAGTCACCCAGCCTCCCAGAAGAAATTGCACAATGTTTGCCTATCATTCCGGAAGTGTGTGTTATGTCATTCCCTGAAGTTGCTTTGGTTTCTACTGATGGATTTCTTGCCATGTATGTTTCTTTGTCTTCAGATATTTTAGGTGTTCATCTGCCTCTTAACAATACAGGATCAATGGCCTCCAAGAGAGAAAGATCAAAGGACACTGACGGAAGTGGAATTGGAGCAGCAGTTGAGTAGGTGTCCGCATGTCTACCGATCTATCAAGATACCAAGTTGTTTATAGACAAGGACATCAAGCTGAAATGGAAAATGGTCAATAAAGCATTTGCAGGAAATTTCAGGGAACACCACAAAGACCGCCAAGTGTATGTGAACATTCACAAGTCTGGCTTGTACCAGATTACATGCAGATACCCTACGTTCCCATGCGCGGACATGATACACTGTATCATCTCGCACACTGATCCCGAGATGATTACTTTGAGCAGTTTCAGCGGGAAAAATATTGCAACCTTCTAGGCACAGGATTATGATGAGATGTATTAGATGTCAGAGCCCGTGACTATCATGGAGACTCCCTTCAGCTTACCCAACAACAGTGGCAACACTAGAGACATTCTTAAGAACTGGGTAAAGGATCTCGCTAGATTTAGGATGACACCCAAACAGATCTACAAGATGAAGATATTGTGAAAGGCATATCAGTACTTGGTCATATTTTCATGTCTACTGTATGGCCAACAAATCATAGAAACCTTCCCACAAATTTGGGTGTTCGCGTTTGACAACTGGCCAGAGAAGGAAAACCATGTAACTGGTCTATCATATTGGCTCACCAGCTGAAGGAACAGGTAATGAAGGCTCGATAGTTTCCCGAATGTATGTATGCAGATATCTACATGTTTGCCTACATCTTAGATGCAATCTATGCGTGACAGGAGTTCCCGGACTTGGAGTGGGAATGGTCACCAGCGAAGACTACTATGAACACGTATTGCAAGTTGTTTTCTGAATGTAGCTTCAAAGGAGTTATCACACGGTTGTGTGATCATTTTTTCACCCCATATTACAAGATGATATTCGAATAGGATCCACCCTACATGTGGAGGGCAACAATGGAATCACTGATAGACATTGCTGATTGGTATGCCTCACTGTCCAACACCTTCATACAGATGTTCAGCGTGGAGAAGCCTCTGCATGTTCTACCGAAGTTTTCCTTGGACATATTCATCATGTAGGAAGTAGCATATCACATCTTGGTAGGATTGACAGCTAGACTGCACTGGAAGAAGGAACCTTGGACCACTCTTCCATTTCTTATTGGGTTATATGAGATCCGAAGTTTCAAGCAAGCGGATGTCAAAGCAGAACAGATAAGGAAGTATCCATTCTAAATTTGAATTTATAATACGTATGACCCACATTATATTATGAAAGATCATTGCACGAGAGTATAGTTCAATTGGATCCATAGAGCATTTCATTAGGTCAAGGAGGACCCATGGAGATATTGCTATCGTTTCTCCAGACCCAATGAATAGGTCTGTTACACTAAAAAATGTCACCTTGACTACTTACAGTTAGTATGGCTCAAATCAACACTCATGCTACCCTCTTAGGCAAGTCTCATGCCTCTGTTATCCATCTCAAACTCAAAGAAGAGAGAAAGTCTTGTAAAAACTATGTTTATCTCTGGGGTCGCAGGTTCTCTCTAGCCTTACCTGCGGGGACGCTGACCATGTTCACAAAATCTGCGTCCATGGACGCTCTGTATGTTAAGGGACAGGTGCGTCCCTCTGTAAAAGGCAAAATGCGCGAGTTTTATCTTGAAAAAGTTACTTGTGGTTACTTCTAGAACATTCTAGAGGTCGGTTTGATGAAATGGATGCGCCTCCAGTTGGTTCATGTATCTCTATTAAGGGGGAACTTATCCCATCAATAAGGGAGCTATCCCACCCAAAGAGGGGGATGATCCCATTGATAGTGGACCTGAATAACCTCTTTACAGCACTATAAATAAAGGCATTGAGCCAGAAGGAGAGGAGGTTGGAGCTATACATTTTCTTTGGGTAAATGCTGCAGGATTTAGGTCTTCCATTAGAGCCTTTGTGAGGAGAGATTGTCTTCACTTGATTCTACTTGGGAGAGGGTGAGCTTTGTCAAAGTAGAGGAAAACCCTTGATGGACCCTGGGAGGAACTTGCACAACACCAAGGCCAGGTTGTAAGAGTTTCTTTGTTTCGTTATTAATACAAACTGGTTTATTTTTCTCAATAGCTTGTGTTAATGAGTTATTTCATGTGTTCCTTGGTCTGCATGTTGAATATATGTTTTATTATATGAAATGCAAGTGCTTGGTAATTGTTTGATTGTTTGTGGTTGCAGGAATTGACTTGAAGGAGGAGCTCATCCGGATCGTCAAGAACGGACTTCAACAACAGCGTTTTGGAATAAGGTAAGCCTAAACACTTGTAGTTTTCATGTTGTAAAAGGTGTATTTAGAGAAAGATCACTCCATTTTGTCTTGTTTGTCATTAGAATGTCTTAGACTTCTAGGAAGGTCAGTCGTGTCCGCACCCTTGACAATTCCGTGTGACAAATTGGCGACTCCGCTGGGGAATCCATTAATGAGAGAGTCTTTTCCTTTATATGAACTTTGCTTTGAGAAAATCATTTTTATTTTCTGGTTTTTGACTGTGAGAATTAGTATTTGGGTGGCTTAGCTTTAGATTTAGTTAGATTTGGTTTTTCTTCATTTTTCCAGAAGGACGCACCCTCTGAGTACTGCACAGTGCGTCTTTGGACGCGCTGTTGCCGTCTGCACAGAGCGGGGCCGCACCTGTGACAACGGGTTGCCTGCGTCTTCCTGTAAAACTTAAGAAAATTCCATTTTTGCTTTAAATTGCTTTTAGATTTTGTTTTTCCTTAGTGTTTTCTGCCCAGATCCTTTAGTACCCTGTCAAGAATTTTCACCTGAACTAGTTTTGTGAGCTTTGAGTGTTTTAGTGGTTTTCAACGAAGTTTAGACCTAGGGTTTGATTTTTGGAAAGGCTTTGTAGTGACTTTGATAGTAGAAAGTTGTCCAGCCTTAGATCTCTCTGGTTAGTCAACCTTCTTAGAAGTCGGGCCTGTCGTAAAGTCTCCTTTTGTGAGCAACTTGCCATTTGAGTTGTTTTGGGTCAAATTTCGAATTGCTTGTTTATAAAGTATTGATTTCCATTTTACAAAAAGAACAAAAAGATTAGAATTTTGTTTTGACTAGTTTTTGGTTCTGCAATAAGCTAGTCCTTGATTTGATTGTGATCAAGTAAAACACCTTAGAAATAATCATTGTTAGTTTTGGCCTCGTTAAGATTGCTTAGAGTAAATTTGCCTTTAGTTTGCTTATGAGTGCATTTTCATAGATTTTAAGAGTTGTTAAGATTGATTTTTGGTTATATTAGATTTATTTGCTTTATTAAAAGAAAAATACAAAAACATCTTCTTAAAAAGTCTTGTTTCAAGTAGCTTTTTGTTTTCGAAAGAAGAAAAGAGTTTTTTCGTGCATGTAAAGAGAGGTTATGTTTTTATGCTTGGAAAAGACAAACGAATTGTTTCTTTGATTGTCTTCAATTAAGAAGTTGCTTTTATAAAGATTGCATTCTCTCAACTTTTTAGTTAAGCAATTCATCGAAAAAGTAAAGTAGTGGATAAATCATTCTAGGTGCATTTTGTAGTGGTTTCGAGTCGAGTCAACACACCACTGGTTTCACTTCCATCACCTTTTGACTTAAGAAACAACCTTAAAAGTAACGCTTAAATTAAAATCAATCTAGTAATCTTTATTTTTCTAGGGCTCTGAAGCACCAACATAGCTTAGGCTAGGGTCTTGGAGTAGGTGAGTACTTAACTCTCCAAGACTACAAAACCAAACAGATAGTCTATCTTGAGTAGAACAAATCCAATTGTTTCAGTTACATTCTGGGAAAGCTCCTCTTAAAGGAGAAGCACGAGCTCGTGTCCGAACCAGTGAGGGGATCATTCCTCCCTCGTTGGGAACGACGCCAGGCAGTACGTATTACAAACGGTAAACCTCGGATTAACCATTGTCGAGGAGCCAGGGGTCACTTATCGGTAAACCTTGGATTGTTGTCAAGGAGCCGGTAAGGGGATTGGAGCTTGCTACTCTGCCCTTGCGTGCTGTCGGAGTTTAGACTGTTCCCCCAGGTGTAATTGTTGTGATTGGTAACCTTAGTGGCCATAATATCTAGGATTCTACCCAAGGTGACGGTGGAGGGAAGGTCCCACTGTACCTGGAGCAGACGTCGGTTATACTCACTTGGATTTTCTGGGGGGTTCGCTTCACTTCGAGACGGTTAAAGTGGAGGAACTTGGTCCAGTCTATTCATTAAGCAGGTTGCCGGGGTAACTGTTCCACCCACCATTTCTGTACTGAATCCTGCGAGGTTGGGCCTAATCACCAACTAGCGCTTTTGGTCCGGAAGACTACTGTTTGTGTGTGGTTTGACGCTCTAGATTATTTAGGCGTGTGCTTCAAATTTGTTTGCTTCTTTAGAAGACTTTAGGTGGTTTGATTTGAAATTTTTACTTTGTTTTCGTGTGTTGTAGTTAAAATCTTTAATTGTGGCGGAATTACCGAGACAGTCCCGTAGACTTCGGGGCAAGTCTCCTGAGATTGTTACCGGAATAGATTTGTTAAGAAAACTCCGTAAATCGCGGGGTGAATCTCCTGAAGACATTCCGGGTCATTTAGAAGGGTTAAAGGTCCTTGTAACTCCTCCTAGTGGCAGTAGAGTAGGATCACCTGAAGAAGGAGAATTTCCTTGGTAGTCCATCCAGATTACCAAAGTTTAGAAACAGGTTACAATCCCGAAGCTGTTACAGTTTCCGAGCTTGCTGGTAGTTTTTCATCTGCCAGTGAAACAGGCGAAGAACCTGAAATTTCCGAACCTGTTACTCCAACTCCTAGTGTTCCTGATTCACCAAGAATAGAAAGAATTATCACCGAAAATCTTCCTGTTGGATTAATTGCTATAGAAGAACTTGTTCCAGAGGAAGAAATAGGCGTTTCTGATTCTGAAGATCTAATTACCCTTGATCTAAGGGAGCGTGAATCCATCTTTTACAGTCCTCCTAGAAGTGAATCTTGGTACCTTGCATTAACCAATTTTTTAGACAACTCAGTAGGTTTTTCTACACCTCGTACTCCGGTTCCACCTAGAGGAATTCATTCTCCTGTAAATATGTCTGGTCAGTCATCTGTGTTTTCACAAAGTCCTGAATCATTTTTACATGGCGGTCCTTCTGTTCCTACTGGGTATCAATCACTTTCTGGTACCTTTGCGGGAGCATCTCCTCAACCCGTTGATCATGGGTTATTAGTTGGAAACAGTGGTAATGTACCATTGAGTATAGGTGACGTTTATATGATGTCAGGTTCAACTCCCATTAACCAACCTCAAGGTGGCCAATTACCGCCTGGGGGGCAACCTTCGTTAATGCCTGGGGGGCAACCTCAAGGTACTTCATTCGTGACTGGGGGGCAACCTCAAGGGTATCAACCCCAGCCTCAATATGTACCCCAAAGTCAACCTCAGTATCAATATCAACCTCAAGGATGGCAACCTCAAGGATGGCAACCCCAAGGGTATCAACCCCAAGGGTATCAACCTCAAGGATACCAACCTCAAGGTCAAGGTCAACCCCAGTATTCGTATTTACCTCAAGGTTATCAACCTACGGGTCAATACCCTGGTCAAGGTTATCAACCACCTCAAGGGCAATCATATGGGACTGCACCTTACAGTTATCAACCCTATCCTCAATACGGCTATGGATCTCAGTATCCTCAACCTGTTACGAGTCAATACCCTGGAATGTTAACATGGGATCCGTCACAGGGTCAACAGATGTCGCAACCAAGTATACAGTCGGTACCTCAAGCAGGACAACCTGCAGTTCCTGGTCCACCCCAGCAACCGCAACCTGTCCAGTCAAGTGTTCAGACCCCTGTAACTTCCGTAGTTACTCAGCCGCCAATTGCACCTGGTACTCCACCTCACACGGCTGCAGCAACTACCGCTTCATCTACCATGCTTACTTCTGGAGTATCGGCAGCTCCGGTTTCTACTGTCCCTGTAACCACTCCTCAGACATCTGTACCGTTGTCTGGACCCACGGTTCAAACCACAGTCCAGATGCCTGCAGGCCAACCTGGTACAAGTACGGTTGTTACTACTCAACCTCAATTTGTTCAACCTCCGTACCAGGGACAGTATCAACCTGGGCAAGCTGCCCAACAACCGGTTTACCAGTATCAACCGTATCCTGGGTACACTTATCAACCACCTCAGCAACCCCAGTACGGTCCGGTTAATCCTGGTTTTCCAGGAGGATATAATATCCCAAATGCGACTCCTGTTCCTAGTTATCCTGGATATCCTCCTCCTGGGGCTGGTATTGTGACTCAGAGTTTTAGAGATCCTAACCGGCAGTTACCGTTTATTGCGACTTTAGATTTACCCGACTTGACGCGCCTAACGAACGATCCAATTCAATATCTTCAGTTCTGGCCGCCAATGCCAAATAAGTTGCCCAGCGATATACCCAAGTTCGAAGGTAAGTCTGGAGAGGATCCGTCTAATCACGTGATGACTTACCACCTCTGGTGTGCATCAAATTCCATCTCAGATGATTCCATCCGCTTACGTCTTTTCCAGCGTACACTCATTGGTCTCGCAGCCAAGTGGTACATTGAGTTACCACGGGCCTCTTTTTACAACTTTAGCCAGTTAGCTACCTCGTTCTTAACTCATTTTCAGTTACCAGTCAGATACGATAATGGTACAGAATTATTAACTTCGCTAAAACAATCGACATCCACGTACATTTCTGATCACATTCATGAGTGGAGACGTCGAAGAAGATTAGTGAAAGTTTTTATCCCGGACCAAATCTTAGCTGAATGGTTTGTCAAATCATTATTACCAAGAATTACTGAAGATGTAGCTAAGGCCGGAGTAGTTACTGAGGAGCAAGTCATTGCTCAGGCACAATACCTTGACTTAGTTTACACTCAGTCGGGTACGTTACACGAGAAAATTCCGGATCTTCCAAAGTCAAACCAAATCGCTGCTGCTCCTTCGGGATCTCATGCCGCTGATGGTATGATTGGTATCGTGACTACGAAGAGTAAGAAGAAGTCTTCCAAGACCTCCAATACTCCAATTATCACTTTGCCTGATTCTCCGACAGGAGAGTCTTCTCCTCCTGAACTTACCGCCGACATTCACGCTGTAGAGTCATCTACGGCCAAATCAAAAAACGGTGGAAAGAAGAAAGGAAAGAAGAAGGCTAAAGCAGACAAGGCTCCAAAGGAGAAAACGGAAAAGTCGGAAACCAATGACGAAAAACGCAAACCTCGATATCCTTGTCTTATTTGTGAAGAAGATCATTTTACGAGAGACTGCCCTCATCGGGCCGAGGTAGTGAAAATAGTCAAAGGTTCTCCCACTCCTGCTGTGTTAAAAAATCCATTTCCAGAGCAGGAGAATAAGATGATAGGTTCTTCTTCGAATGCCAGTGAAGAACCCATTTTGATGATGTCTCATGTCAGGATTGCGACTCGATCGCAAGATTATGGTAGTAAGGCTCCTGTTGATGGTAAGGAAGCAGAATCTTCTCACTCTAACCCATCAACCTCAGCTCCTGGTTCCGATCCACTACAGATCGAAAAACCTAACCCAGACTTAGTGATTAAGCCGCCCGCCAAGGGTGTACTTCGAAGGTCTGCTTTCAATCCACATGCGAGAGCAGCCCAGAATTACAACATTGTTGAAGACTTAGCTGTTTCACCTTCAGCAATGTCGGCACTCGAAGTGCTGCAATCATGTCCAGCGCAACGAAAATTGCTTTTGTCGGCTATTGGAGCTGTCGATGTTCAGGACCCGAACCTAATGATCTTTGATCTAGAAAGTAGTACACCGCGTCTCCCCCATCAAATGGCTTTCCAAATTCCAGTGATAGTCAAAAACAGGCCTATTCATCGGACTGTGATTGATGAGGGAGCTTCTACGTGTATTATGTCGATTCAATGTTGGAGATCGCTTGGTTCTCCTTCGTTGAACCAATCCCCCACCATCCTTAAGGCCTTTGATGGCCGTGGGTTCCGTCCGTTTGGTATTCTACAAGAATTGCCTATAGGGGTCGAAGGTAAAACCGTTAGTCTGGATGTGGAAGTGGTTGATGCCCCTCTAGACTACAACCTTCTTTTGGGTCGAAGTTGGTCATATGCTATGACAGCGGTCGTTTCATCGGTCTTCAGAGTCATTAAGTTTCCACATAACGGTAAGATCGTGACTATTGATCAGCTGACATACTTTTCATCCGACCCAACCTCTTCAGAAACTATCCAGCATGTTGGTAAAACGACAATCCCTTATAGGGACATTGGTGTAGGTTTAGTTAAGGATTCCGGTTTACTGGGAACTTTTCCTCTCCCTCCACTCAATGCAGACCCTTCGTTTGCAACAATTCATATGATCACGTCAGAAAACATTATTTATGATGATCCTTGGTATGTTCCATCTGACTCTGAGCTAGACTCACTCGGTGATGTTATGCCGTTGAGTCCGTATGAGATTGCTTATGAAGCTCTTATGTCTTTTACCGACTTTCATTCAACCGAAACCGACCAAATGAATGTGGTCAGTGAAGAGTCACTTTTCACCTCACCCTTAGAACGGATAACGTTTCCCGAAGAAGTGTCATCTGACGAACAACTTCGCGAAATCCTAAGTGTAGATGATCTACCATGGGAAGATCTCCATCACAGATCTTCGTTTTTACCTAAGGATGATGCATTTGAAAATGATTTTTCATCTATCTTTACCGCTGAATATGTCAAAGACGCTCAGGATCCAACGAAACATTCTGATTCAGAGCTGAATTTAGGGAATATTTCTCGTACTATTCCCATTGATATTTCAGTGAAGCCCGGAATCGAGGAGAACATTCATATAGGTGCCGCATGTACTGAAGAAGAAATCCAAACTTACAAGGCCCTATTCCAAGAATTCCGCGACGTGTTTGCCTGGTCTTACGAGGAAATGCCGGGAATTGATCCTGCCATTGTTGTTCATGAAATCAAAACCTACCCGGATGCTAAACCCATTCGGCAACGGTTGCGTCAGATTCACCCTCGAAAAGCGGCTGCGATTAAAGCAGAAGTCGAAAAGCTGTTGAAAGCAGGTTTCATTTATCCGATCCCGTTAACGGATTGGGTATCGAATATTGTTCCCGTCAATAAAAAACAAGGAACAATAAGAATCTGTATCGACTATAGGGATATCAATCGAGCTTGTCCAAAAGACAACTATCCTACGCCTTATATCGATCAAATTATTGATGATTGTGCCGGAAGTGAGATGTTTTCCTTCATGGATGGTTTCTCAGGCTATAATCAAATCAATATTCTACCTGCCGATCAACCAAAAACGGCATTCATTTGTCCATGGGGGACATTTGCTTATTGCAAATTACCTTTTGGACTTAAGAATGCCGGGCCACTTTTCAACGGGCGATGTCTTATGCATTTCATGACATCAAGCACATTGTGCAACCCTATCTCGATGATTTGCCTGCTCATTCTTTACAACGAGCTGATCACCTTGTCCACCTACGAGCAATCTTTATGAGGTGTAGGCATTATCGAATTCGGTTGAATCCCCACAAGTGTGTTTTCTGTATAGAAACAGGTCGATTGCTGGGATTTGTTGTTTCAAAAGCCGGCATTCGCGTCGATCCCTCGAAAGTCGAGGCTATCATCAAATTGCCTCCTCCTTCGAGTTTGCGCCAACTCCAAAGTTTGCAAGGGAAAGCGAACTTTTTACGCCGATTCATCCCAAACTACGCCGAGGTCACTAAAGGTTTTACACGGTTGTTGAAACAGAACGCACAATTCTTTTGGGACGAGATTGCCCAACAATCTTTTGATGCATTAAAACACGCGTTGACCCATGCACCGTTATTGCATCCTCCCAACTACAACCAGGACTACTTCTTATACCTCGCAGCTTCGCATTCCACCATTGGAATGGTGTTAGTTCAAGAAGATGAATTCAAAGCAGAGCATGTGATATATTATCTTAGTAGAACCTTAAATCCCACTGAGTTAAAATATTCGCATGTGGAGAAATTGGCCCTGGCAGCCGTTCAAGCTGTCCAGCGTTTTCGTCACTACATTCTTCTCCGCAAGACTACAGTTATTTCGGATTGCAACCCTATGATTTATATTTTGACAAAACAACTGCTAGGGGGCAAGTACTCTAAATGGATTGTTATCCTGCAAGAGTTCGACTTGGAGTTCGAGAAGTCCAAGTCTAAGAAATCTTTAGTTTTTGCGGAATTGATGTGTGATTTCCCGAGTGCTGACACAGAGACTGTGGCAGAGGAGTCCATTGCGGACGAATCTTTGTTTCTTATTAGCACTTTAGATCCGTGGTATGGGGATATAATCATCTATCTCCAAACCCAAACCTTTCGGCCTGAAGCTTCCAAGGAAGACCGTCGAAAAATTCGGTTTCGATCCCAGCAATACAGAATTATTGGAGATACACTTTATCGCCGGGGGGCAGACTTAGTTTTTCGACGTTGTTTAACTCACGAAGAGGCTGAGAGAGTTTTGAATGATTGTCACTCTGGAGCATGTGGCGGTCATATGTCTGGGTATGCCACAGCTCAGAAGGTGTTGCGCGCTGGCTATTTCTGGCCGTCTATGTTTAAAGATTGTATCCTTGCTGTCAGAACATGCCACAACTGTCAAGTGTTTGATCGAAAGATGCGCGCTCCACCTGCTCCTCTCCACCCTATAATTGCCGCTGGTCCATTCGCCAAATGGGGCATTGACTTTATTACTTGTAACCCTCACTCGGCCGGGGGGCATGCGTATATCATCCTCGCGGTTGATTATTTTACAAAATGGGCCGAGGCGATGCCTACATTCGACGCAAGCGGCAAGACAGCTGCAGTTTTCGTATTCAATCATATCATAACTAGGTTTGGTGTCCCACAAGCAATCATTACTGACCATGGGAGCCATTTTCGAAACGTCATGATGACTGAGCTTACAAGCCAGCTTGGTTTGCGCCACGATAGCTCTACTCCTTATTATCCGCAAGCCAACGGTTTGGTTGAGTCAATCAACAAAGTTCTAGTCATCATGATTCGACGGATCATTGGTATCCATCGAACGAATTGGCATAACATGTTATTTTCGGCGCTATGGGCATATCGAACTTCAGTGAAAAATTCAACAGGTTTCACCCCTTTCCAGCTAGTTTATGGCTTAGAAGCTGTGTTACCTATTGAATGCGAAATCCCATCACTTCAAATGGCTGTCGAATTACTTCCAGCTACTTCCGAAGAGGAGAAACGGTTATTATACTTGGCTAAATTAGATGAGACTCGACGTGACGCTACTTTAGCTATCGAGACTCACGCGAAACGAATGAAAGCTCAGTACGATAAAAATGTAACCCCTCGAAGTTTTTCGGAAGGAGACCTAGTACTATTATATGATCAAGCTAACGATAAGCTAGGTGCCGGAAAATTCGTTCCCATGTGGCATGGGCCCTACATTGTAAAGCGAAAGCTAGCAAAAGGGGCTTATGAGTTAGTTGATTTTGATGGGGACTCTTTGGGTAAACCCAGAAATGGACTTTACCTAAAGAGGTATTATGCTTAAAATGATGGGTATGGAGAAATTTTTAGATAGGTTAGATTTCCTTTCTAGCTAGCAAGTGTGTTAGTTTAGTCAGTGTGCTTAGCTTAGCGAGTGTGGTTTTTCGTCATTATTCTGGCTTATCTTGGTTTTACTCTTGATATTGTAGATGTCGACGCCTCTCCAAACATACATTGGATTTGCTGATGGTGCTTGTCGTAATACACGGAATATCTCTTCCGCAGCTTGGGTTATCTATTCGCCCTCTGACGAGTTAGTTTCTATGCATGGGGTAAGCCTCGGTCAAACAACGAATAACATTGCAGAATACAGTGCAGTGGTTGAATTATTATCCGAATCTATTTCATTTGGAATTCGACGTTTGATAGTGAGGTTAGATTCTGAACTTGTTGTATTACAGCTTAATAGAGTTTATGCCATTAGAAATCCTGTGTTATTAAGGTTGTTTTTGAGAGTGCGTCTCTTGGAACGTGAATTTGATTACATTGAATATCAACATATTCCAAGGTCTTTGAATACATTAGCAGATGCAATTGCTTCTCGAGTGTTGGACAGACATTTATAATAATCATGCAAGTAAATTTAAAAACATTTCATCATACATGTTAAACAAGATAAGCCGGTAATAGTGATATATATATAGATAGAAGTGTGTCAAAAAATATATACATCGTCTTCGATCATAGGTTTAAAACACCTTATGATCGGCAAAATGATAGTACAAAAAGTCAAAAATGTCACATGTGACTACAAAAGTGACTAGTCAATCACTGGTGGTGCTCTCTGTACGACACCACTGCGCGGGCTACCTTACGCAAAAATCTCCTAAACGGTCCAGGGACCGCGACTACGAAGCGCTGAAGCCTGATAGGAATGTCGTCCATAGTAGTCTCAGGTATATCTGCCGTGAGACGCTCTAGATCATGCTCCAACTCAGCTAGTACTTCTGCTGTCGCGTCCTGTGGGGCCGGTACCGGTGCAGCTGGATGTAGTCTATCATAAGGCCGGAGGTTGGCTGGACGCTGTGGACCAACATCTGCATTTTGAAAGATTTACTATTAGTTTTGAGACGATATATATAAAAAATACAAAAAAATACATAACTAGAAAACTTGTGAAAATAAAAAGTACCTCTGTCGTCCCATTGTTCTCCCTGTGGAAGAACCATGTCCGGATCACCTCTGAAATCCATTCCGGCATACGGAAAGTCCTGTATCACAAAAAGCTGGCCCTCTAACCAGTCAAAATAACTATCTGAGAATCGAACTACTGTCGCGCCCTCGTCAGGATGCCGGGCCATCACCGCAACCCATCGTATCAGCTTTGGCTGCTGGGACCCAAGATATCAACAGTGAGTTGCTGAGGGATCAGCATTGGAATTCTCTCCAAGGCAAAGCTCACGACTATAGGCCCATATCCAAAAGTCTTTAGTCGTCCGTTCTTTGCCTTGGTCAGTTGGCTCTTCATATGAGCCGACACAGCTTCACACCAGTTGAAAATGGTGCCTTGGTAACAGTCAATTGCCATCCGCATTTGGGATCCGGAAGCAATGTGTAAAGCGGCCGCGCCGCAAATTCTGGTAACCGTGAACGCTATGACTTTGAGTTCCGGTAGAGTGATGTGTTTTATCTCTATGCCTTTTGAATGGTGAGCCCCACGTGTGCACCAATCCTCGCGGAGACTATCAAGGGATTGGCCACCCGGCCTAGTCCCCGCAAGACTGAGTTGCTCACCTCTGTTTGGCAAGCCAGTGAGAAAGTATACATCCGAGGGCTCTATCTCGAGCTGGTGCCCTCCTATGTAAAAGCATTGTTCTTGTACGTTCCATCGCTCAACCAGCCATTCCAAGAATCTTACCTGGCCCCTCATGCCCGGTATGGTCCAATATTTGTATAATCCGCATGCTCTTAGGGCATCCAGGGAAGGTTGATGATTTATTGCAGCTTCATCTTCCTCTACATGCTCTCTTTCTCTCCAGTCTAACATGATTAATGCCCTGCATATCAAAAATAGCAATTAGAAATTGATTTGGGAATTTTTGGTGGTTTTTTGAGAGAGTTGGGGTTTTGAAATGCGCGTTTCTCGGAGGACGCACCCCGGCTTTGTAGCACAGGGCGCCCGGACGCAGCTGGCCTGAAGGCGGGCTGCGTCTTCCGACCGTTTTCCCGTATGAGAAAAAGTCGGGGGACGCAGGTCACCCGAAGGGCACCTGCGTCCGCCGAGAGGCGCATTCCAAAACCAAAACCCCCCAAAAAATGAAACTAAGACCTAAAAATTAATTCTAAACGGATAGAAATGCAGAGTAGGATGTGTAAAATACCTGGATGAGACGGCGTTCGATTCCGACGGTCAGATTTTCCGCAGCGACCACGGGAAGTTTCTTGTCAAAAGCTCCTTTTTCAACCTCAACAGTGAAACGGTAAAAATGACATGGTAAAAGGTCTTTTTATAGGTTTTTTGGATGAATTAGTTCATTTTTTACCATGAAAAGATGTTTTTGAATGTATTTTTGCCTATTTTAAACAGGTATGAGTAATGTGTTGCTTTTGTGCAGGACAAAGGGATTTCGAGGGAAATTGTAATTTTTCACAAACAAAAATATCAGAGTCATCTTTTAAGCCCTTTTCTGACTCCTAAAACATGAAAAGATCGCCGAGTGTTTCTTTTTCACTCGTTAAAACGGAATTAAAAGACGGTCCCCTTTTAGCTCTTTTCTGACCGCAAAATCAGGAAAAGATTGCCGGGTTTTTGTCGTTTCGAACTCGATAAGGAAATAAAACGACGTGTCCTTGATCGCTTTTTACTTTTCAGGTCAACGACACTATTATGAAAGTACTCCTTGGTCGCAAGATCAAGCGGTTCCCCCAGGTATTATTTTATACTTTTTCGGGCTTGAGGGACACAAATATACGAAAAAGTTCAACGTGGAGTCTTCTTTAGTTTTTTCAGACTCTCTAAAATTGAAAAACGCCGAGTTTCTCCTATACTGGGCTCGTTAAACTTTTACAGTAGAGGACCTGTTCAATTACAAACAGGAACGAACCACTCCTTCCTAGGGTTCGAATTTAAACTAGGTTGGACTCGTCCGAAGGATGAGCTTATAATCAAGCATATGTTATCCTCCTCAAGCTTGTTAAAAATAAAGAGGTACTTGCCAGAAATGGTGGGGGAAAAGAGAGAAGAATGAACCTGTTTGTCACCTTTTGTCTCAGAAGAAACTTTATTACCACTCTTGAACACGACACTTTTCATTCACCTGGGTTGGGAAATCTTTTACCTCACAGTTGACCAAATCACTTTGAAAGTCTTTAACCGGGTTTCGGGGATTAACTTTGAGTTATTCGTCACCAAGCCATCTGTTGTGTCGTTATGTGTTCAAGAGGTCTGCAAGCAAAACTTTCATCTGCAAAATACTTGTCATCCATTTGACCATCCCTGAGTCAGTCCTTACAGCAACATTTCTTCAACTTGAACAATGATTTCGTGTTGCGGGCTTGCCTGCAACGGGTCGCTTTCTATCGACATCGACACATTATCTAGAAAGATGACTTAGGAATCGACAGTACCTTGAAGTCTGCATGCATCAATGGCAGGTTTCTCGCCTTTGACGTCAGTTTACATCATTGACTTTCGATCAAAGGATTCCGTGAAGTGTTCGACATCAAAACATCTATTCACATTTCACGGGTTGTGCTTGGTACTTTGAGAACCATTGACATTACTGGTGGTCTCTCTCACGCTTGTTAACAGTTTACATCATCGACTGGTAATCAAGTGGTTTCTAACATGTTCGACATCGAATCATTTAATCACATGGCTAGAATCGTACCAATTCGGGAAGTAGAAGTGAAGACCCTGGATCTAGTTTCTACCATCCAGGCTGCGAGGAGTTTTGTATTCATTATCTATGTAGACTAATCATAAACAGATGGCTGCGTCCATACTGTGTCTACAAAAGTCTATAAAAATGATGTACTGCAAGATCATTCCTGTATCAGAATAGTTAGTCCATTAGTTAAAGTTTTGAATCTGAGTATGGGAATGCCTACCTCAGTGATGATATAATCTTATCCATGTATTTTGTGTTGAAAATTGCAGGTTCCAACCAGGCCATCCACAAGACAATCCTTGAAATGATAAAGCGCTTCACCCTTCCTAGAATTACAAAACCCTATTCTATTCCAGGCTTCGCACTTTAGGGGGCAATCTGTTACACTAAAAAATGTCACCTTGACTACTTACAGTTAGTATGGCTCAAATCAACAGTCATGCTACCCTCTTAGGCAAGTCTCATGCCTCTGTTATCCATCTCAAACTCAAAGAAGAGAGAAAGTCTTGTAAAAACTATGTTTATCTCTGGGGTCGCAGGTTCTCTCTAGCCTTACCTGCGGGGACGCTGACCATGTTCACAAAATCTGCGTCCATGGACGCTCTGTATGTTAAGGGACAGGTGCGTCCCTCTGTAAAAGGCAAAATGCGCGAGTTTTATCTTGAAAAAGTTACTTGTGGTTACTTCTAGAACATTCTAGAGGTCGGTTTGATGAAATGGATGCGCCTCCAGTTGGTTCATGTATCTCTATTAAGGGGGAACTTATCCCATCAATAAGGGAGCTATCCCACCCAAAGAGGGGGATGATCCCATTGATAGTGGACCTGAATAACCTCTTTACAGCACTATAAATAAAGGCATTGAGCCAGAAGGAGAGGAGGTTGGAGCTATACATTTTCTTTGGGTAAATGCTGCAGGATTTAGGTCTTCCATTAGAGCCTTTGTGAGGAGAGATTGTCTTCACTTGATTCTACTTGGGAGAGGGTGAGCTTTGTCAAAGTAGAGGAAAACCCTTGATGGACCCTGGGAGGAACTTGCACAACACCAAGGCCAGGTTGTAAGAGTTTCTTTGTTTCGTTATTAATACAAACTGGTTTATTTTTCTCAATAGCTTGTGTTAATGAGTTATTTCATGTGTTCCTTGGTCTGCATGTTGAATATATGTTTTATTATATGAAATGCAAGTGCTTGGTAATTGTTTGATTGTTTGTGGTTGCAGGAATTGACTTGAAGGAGGAGCTCATCCGGATCGTCAAGAACGGACTTCAACAACAGCGTTTTGGAATAAGGTAAGCCTAAACACTTGTAGTTTTCATGTTGTAAAAGGTGTATTTAGAGAAAGATCACTCCATTTTGTCTTGTTTTTCATTAGAATGTCTTAGACTTCTAGGAAGGTCAGTCGTGTCCGCACCCTTGACAAATTCCGTGTGACAAGGTCAGCTTTGTTGTGGAGTGGTTAGTGAAGCAACATGAAGTAGTATCCCAGAGAGCACCAGCACCACAAGCAGTAGAAATAGAGGCAAGCATACCAGTGCACGACAAGGGCAAGATGAAGATTTTTTATCACATGGAGGAAGAAAAAAGTTGCAAGTTCTGAGCAGATCCACTGGTAGGAAAGCAGTTATGGCTATAGAGGTAAAGAAGCAACAGCGTGACAATATAATTGTGCAAAGGTAGAAGGAGAAGAGAAGAATGGAGGAAACAAAGAGGGAGTTGCATGAGCTGTAGGAGAAACTCCGGAAGGAACAAGAGCTGCACAAACAAGAGAGGGAAGCGCAACAACAAAAGGTACATCATGGGGCGCAACATGTGCAAACAGATGAAACAATGCCCATACTAGTAGTGGATTCATCAGAATAGCTGGCATTAGGCATATGAGGTGAACCATCGTAGGAGTAGGACTTCGCTCATGAGATAGAGCAAGAAATTCATCAATTAGATACAGATATGGATCAATGGGAATTGGAACATGACATCGACCTTATGCCTCACCACGAAGAGGTCGATTTACCTGCTTCACCACATCCAGAAGATGAGCAAGTCTCAAGTGACCAAGGATGCACTGAGATCCTTGGAGATTAGTCGGAAGGAGAGATGCACAACATCTCATTCAATGAGTATCAACATAGAGTTATGTAGTCTCGTAGAGAGTTGACTTCGGATGATCATACATATCCTACACAAGTTGAGGAATGAGTGATTGTGTCTGACATATGCAAACGTCCAGCAGCCTTGGCTGATGTAACCAGAGTATATGTCGAAGCCACTAGCTCAATTGTTCACTTTCTGATAGCTGAGAATGAGCGAATGGCTAAGGAACTATAGACAACCAAGCAAGGAGGAGAGTTGGTGATAACATCCACCTGAGCTGAACTGAAGAAGGCAATACTAGATGAATTATTGTCCCTTCACACAGTTATGTGAGCATTGTACTCCAAGTTTGGCACCGTGCATAAGGCAGTCATCCATCTTAATAGATGGCAGCAGCGATGTGCTAGAAGAGCACGTATCTTGATGAACTTTCATGTTGATGTTGATCACATGCAAACATGGATGATGAGATACAAGGGATCCCTACTTCACCTTCCTAAGATTATGAAGGCCAATGCGGTTTGATTTTCATTGCCACTAGCCTAGACTTCCCATCAGTGCAAACATCATGCACAAGCATGTTGTTGGCCTAGCTGCATTGACGAAAATGATGTGCATGCTTATAGATGAGTTGGATAGAGGAGCCTGAGCAATGTACCTAGATGCTATGGAGGCAATAGTCATGTTCCAAAAAGATGTCACCTTGGAGCATACAGACACCATCTTGGACTACCTATCTTGGCATCAATACGTTACTATTGATCAGTGCGAGGATGTTGAGGAGTTGGACTTTTATGGTTGTCTAAGTCATAGTGATGTCTAGCATGGTTCCTCAAGCCATTTCTCTGACATCGGTAAATGTGCATTATAATGTAATGTCTTGTCAAACGTAAGTCAAGTTGTGATAGTTGGATGTAACAGTCATAGAGTAGTTGAAGATTCATGAGGGTAGTTGAACTGTCACAAAGGAGAATGTAAAGGGCCACCCCACCCTTTGCTATAAATAGTTTGTCATAACTCATTGTATGGGATTTTGGTCAGCCAAGCTTCCAAAAAAGACTACCTTGGAGAGAGCTTGGATAGTATTGTAACGAGCCTTGGCTTCTCCACTGCGCATAGCTAGTACATATTTTTGGAGGAGTAGGCAAATGTGGCTATAACAATCTGCTATTGGAACTAGTGGTTGGACATGGATGTATTGTATGACTGGAACTTACACTTCTTAATATAACAAGACCCAACACATTTCATGCATATGTTGTATTATATTCTATGCTATCTGGTTTACCCTAAATGATACATGTATCTATTTACTTACGCATGCATGCATAGCTATATGTGTATGTATGTATGAATATTTCTGAAATGTGTTGTTGGTTTAACTATCACTTTGGATCGCTAGCTAACTTGCCTTCCGTGCTGTCATGCATATTTTCTCATGTGTTCCCTTCTTAACTGTGTGTTATCACAGGTTTCCAAGGGGCACACTCATCTCAACCCCTGTGTGTTAGAACCTCTCATGCACCTTCCTTGGCTCATTGCAGTTGTCACACCCTTGCTACCAATAGAGTTATTGGTTGAAGGGAAAGTACCCCTAGGGTCCTTTGGGCTAAGACTCTACCAGACTAAAAATTGCTTATTCAAAGAAACACACACACACAGCCATCATTTTTACTTTTAAGCAAATTATAATGTTTAGGGTACGTACCTAAGGTCCTACGTTCGAGAAGGCCTTTAGGGTCCAAACCCTTCTTGGAGTTCCCTTCTTCTTCCTTTGACCTGCAAGACAAACAAATCAAAGAACACAACAGTACATGTACAAATACTTATGTATAAACCATCTTTATGTTATAAAGTTAGTTATAAAAATCTTTAAGTAACCACTTGCATAAGAATTCAAGACAAGAATCTCATAAGCATAAAGAAAGATTGTTTCGGGAACAAAGACGTGTTTCTTTATATATAAAGGCAAATAAAGTACATATATTGGAAAGATATCACCTGAACACCTTCAGCAGGCTCCAAGCAAAGCTTCCTCCCGGATTCGTTCCAGCCTCAAGCCTCCAACAGGAGCTCCTTCCAAGTCTTACTCAATGATGATATCAAGGATGAATGATCACCAATACACATGGAAACAAGGGTTTCCTATGCAAAATGGGGGAAGTGCAGAAAGCACCAAGGACTTCAGACCTGGTTGAAGGGAAAAATCTCAGCATAATAATCTTGCTCTCTTTTCTCTCTCTCCCCTTGGCCTTCCCTTTGATGTCTTTTTATACCCTCTCCAAAGTAGTTTTTTAGTTAGGAGTTGGTTGGGAACAGTTGGGCCACGGGCACTAACAGGTGATCCAGCAGGTAAAACCCACGATCTCCGCCCGAAAAAGAGGAATTTATTATTTTTTTAAGTGTTTTAATAGATACACGCGGGTTGGGTATGACAGACCCGCGTGTACACGCGTTTAACTCAGGGCAATGTCGCGTATAGGGGATAAAACACTGTTTTTTAAATTTTTGGACCAGGTCTGGAAGGAGGGGTTGCCCTAGGCCATGAGTGCAGCATCACAAACCATAAGAGTGAGATTTGGAGCTATAACAGATGCCCCCTAATGTATGAGGTCAGAAGGGGAACATGATGGCCGAAATATATTAAGTAAGTACAAGGAAAGGAACTCTGCCGAAAAACCGAGGAGGACTTCACCAGAATTCAGCCTGCCAAGCCACCGAAAGGAGATCAGAAAGAAACACTGTCTGAGGCGGGCATACCCATGCTCAGGAAAAGTAAAGCATGTCCGCATATCAAGTACAAGCGGGTCCACTAAGTATACAAGTACAAATGACTGGAAAATACATAATGGATCATCTGATCATAATGAGTAAGTACATGTCTGAATATCACATATAAGACTGTCAATGATGCTGAAAGATGCAACAGATCACTGATATCAAAGACTGATCCCAAAAAGGTACCAACTGAACATGATGGAATAGGATGGTACTACACTGCAAACTCAGGTGCCAGCATATAGAATGTCGCCGTGACTGACTGCAACATATAAGGTGGAGTGGCATCAACTAGCAGCAACAGGAGCAACTGTCAAGTGAACCAATGAATGCTGATACAACCTGAGGTCTTCACCGACCGCCGTGGTACATTTCTACACCATGGGAATAAATGATCTGAAGTCGACCATGTGAGAAATCGTTTGATTACCGGTCATTGATGTATACTGTTAACAAACGCGAGACTACTCACCGATAATGATAATGAGCGTCAAGGTACCCAGTACAATCTAACAAGTGTGAATAGATGAGCTGAAGTCGAACACCTGTAAGAATCTATCAATCAGGAGACAATGATGGTTTCCCACTGTCGATAGCGAGGAATCTGCCACTAATGACTGCAAACCCCAAGGTACTGCCAAATGGACTCTAGATCTTTGCCCCAGAGCAATGAGTCGGAGTCGATAGGGAAAGATCCGCTAGAAGGAAGGCATTAAGGCATCCTCCATCAATCTAGCGCGAGTGTAACCTGTAGGCCAATAATGTGGAAGGAATCAGATGAAAAAAGATGTAGTAACCCAACCGAAGTACGTTTCCGGCGTACACAAGATGTGGCTAGCGCACGGCAGAAACCCTCTGAACCAACCAATAATGAAAGCCGACACAGAGGCGAGGTATCCACCAATAGGGTCAAATGGAAACCAAGGTACTGCACGAATCCCAATGTGTGATAATGTATGCTCATGTCGAACACAAGGGAAACCACTCAGTCAAAGACCCATGATACTGATCGATACTGAGCACAAGGTGACCTATCAATAATGAAAATAGGGCCAGGGTGCGGCTCTAGGCCTGTCCTCAGAGCAAGGTGTCGTCGTCGATAAGGACAAGACCCGCCAGCAAGAAGTCAATGGGGACCTTCTCAAACCGGCACGAGTAAAGGACCAATATAACTGATGTGATGATAGACATGAGACTGACAACCAGGGATGGCCGACTGAAAAATGAGTAAAGAGACACCGCAGAAAGGCCGACTCAGGCTAACTTCCCTTGAACAAAAGCACGACTCAATGTGACTATGTGGCAACATATGATGAATCTATATAAGTTCGTCATGCAGGAGGCACGAACGAACCCTCCATATGATTGGAAGAGATAACCAATCGGGGGAGAACTGACTCGATAACAAGGTTATGGCGTACCTAAGTCAAACTAAATCCCACCCATGCAGAGGAGACTTTGTTTTGAGTGCTTTGTTCAAGGGCGACACGACTGACTCTAGCTGCCAACAATAAATGGAAATAATGTCCCTGTTCCCGCTCTTTTTTGGAATATTTAATTTTTTTGTCTTTTTCTGATAAGCCGGAAAAAGAATAAAAGAATGCTATGGTACAGTGGAAAGAACGAGTGTCGGTGAAACAGATGATCTAGTTCCTGGGGAAGGAACGTTCCTATGCTCAATGCAGGGAGGTGAAAAACTGGTCAGTGACACTCAGAGGTAAGTTCCTTCCACGGATCTGGGTATGTCAAGCTGCAGATGTCAAGGGTATGCAAGGTCGATTTTGCTGACGTCATGGTCAAAAGTTGGCTTAAACACGAGTCCAAGTGAAGCCGGCTATAGGCCAAAAGGTGCAAATGGTCAACATGCAATGCAAAAGTACAACTCAACACACATAGGAGCCTCTAGGGTATAAGGCCAGAACGAAGCGAAGAAGCAAAGAGGAATGAGTCTTCAACGCATAAGTCATGGCGGGACTACAGAGGACTCCCGAGCCTACGGACAAAAATCTGCATGAGTGCCAAGCGACAATAAGGTACTAACTAGGGCACCCATGATAAGGTAGGCTCTACCACACAAGTCATGATACTTCTAAGCAATGAGAAGGTTCCGCACCATAACTTGGTGGGGTCGATCCTAAGGCAGAATGGGAAAGGAAACTAATAAATGCACAATGCAGGTGGAAAAACCTAACCTATATGCCAGTTTCGAGAACCAATACCTGTCAGAACGGACCAACCATAAACTTCCAAAGGAGACATCTTCCAAGTTCTGTGAACATAAATAAGAACACTAGACACGAAGTTAATACATCCCACATATAAACTCCATATAAAATCTTTGTGTTATAGAATACAAGACTTGAAAATGCGTACCTCATATGTACAATATGGTACAGGGAACCACGCAACCTGGCAGCTTACGCATAATAGTTCTTCTGGACAAACCCCTTGCAGGGATCGGACCAACGACTCCTTTGGTAGTCATAACTCATGGCTTCAAAGAGTTCCTCCTGTGAAGGCAAAACAAGTTCTAAGAAATCATGAGAACTACAAGGATCAAAAGATGGAATTAAAGGGTCCCATGTCCCTATAGGATGAATTTCTCGGTCAACTGCCGGGACCAAGTCCCAAGAAGGAGAATAATAGGTCAAAGGATCCTTCTCAGAAGCAATTGAACATTGAGGAATCAGTGCCACATAATTCACCCGTGGCGGGGCAGATTCTACTTGAACACTTGGAACAAACCAAGGGGCATTCTGCAGTAAAGTCGAATTAGGGTGGTGATTATCAGATGCAAGCTGATCAATAGTGACAATATTCCCGTTATGAGGAAAGCACATTACTCGAAAGAGTGAAGACACCACAACATTCATAGCATAGACATAATCACGCCCAAGTAGCATATTAAAGTCTAAAGGGCTATCAACCACCATCATATCGATTAAGACAGTCTTTCCACCTAAAGTGATAGGCACTTGAGGAAGAACACCCATAGATTCACCAGGTCTTTTATCATAGGCTAACAACTGACTCTGAGCTGTCAACAACTTTGGAGAACCCAAAGCTTTCCAATTCAAAGAGGATATAATACTTGTAGAGGATCCTTCATCCACCATACATCGATAGACATTTGTGGAATTAACCCTGACCTTTATTTGGAAAGGTGCAGCGGAAGGAAGACGAGGCTCAACAAGACTACCCCAATCAAAGGAAACACTCTTAGAGCTTGGAGGGGGAACATTTGAAGAAACCGGAATGCCCCCTATACCAGAAGACTCTGTACTAGAGATCAAACAGACTCTTTTGTTAGGCACTTCACCCCCCAAAAGAGGAGTGTAATCGGCCAGCGATTGCACTGACTCTACCACATTTTCAACCGATGGTTGATGGGATTGATGAGAAACCATATCAGGTCTAGGAGTAGAAGTACTTTCAAACTCGGACCATATCCTTTGAACCTCTGGAATACCAGGGCATAAATGAGTAAGATGGTCTCCCTTGCATATCTTGCAAGGGAACTTAGGTTTAAAACTTCTACGTCCAGGTTTCTTATCAACCTCCATTCCACCAACATGACTAGCAGTGGTTTGTGGAGAGTCCTGAACATGACTTGCAGAGGTTGGTGACTCTTTGCTAGTATGACTCGCAGTGACTAGTCTCGTGCCCCCAGCATGACTCGCAGCGGCTGAAGACTCATCTCCAACATGACTCGCAGAGGTTGAAGATGAAGTGCTAGTATGACTTGCAGTGACTAGACTTGTGCCCCCAGCATGACTTGCAGCGGCTGAAGACTCATCTCCAACATGACTCGCAGAGGTTGAAGATGAAAGGATAGAATTATTCTTCTTCTTTGACTTCCTTTTTCTCCTCTTTTTAGATTTCTTATTACAAGAAGGAGAAGAAGAAGGAATCCCAGATTTCTCTTTGAAAGAAGATGAACAATTAGCACCCATATGATGCCCCTGAAATAAAGCATTCATCTGAGAAGCTTCAAGAGCATTTGGAATATTCGAAGTGGACCACAGCCAAACGGGTAGTCCAACATTCAACCCAAGAATATTCAAAGTGGCCATCAAGGGAGTACCAACGTTTCCAAAGAAAGGAAAAGCACAAGGATCCCCTTTTGGAAGGGTACCTTGGTTGGTTTCCACAGGAATATTAGCCATATCTAACTGATCCAAAGACCCTTTCCCTTCAAAGAATATGGATAAGCAATCAAAACCTTTGCCCTTGAGGAGGCAACTCCATAACTTCCGAAAGAACGACCAAAAGCCTTTCAAGATCGGTAGAGTGGCAAGCCAGTCACTCAGACTACAAAGTCCAAAGGTGACTAGACAAAAATACCTAAAGCCAACTATATACAAGGAGCAAAGAGCACACACTATAAAGTCCCTAAAGATACAGCCAGTCAAACAACTTCCGAGTATTTCTGCTCCGGGTGGTGAGGACCGGACACCAAAATACAAGAAAGCGGAGTCAGGGGCCTTCCGAAGATAGTCTGGGATAATGACGGCCCAGTCCTATCAGCGAAGGTAACAGAGGAAGTTATGCTGACCTCCTAACAACAGCCTGCACCGGTGCAAGCCCCCAAGCTTCGCAAGGGTGCCCTCCAGTAGTACTGTCGAGAGTGATGCAACGTCGACCTCAGGTGCCACGGGATTCCCCTCCGCAGCCACCTATGCAGATCCCTAGGAGAGGCAACTATGGGTACCAACTCGTCACAGAAGCCAGGCGGAACAGTCGTGAGGTAAGTTCGGACAAGTAGGAGAGGGGGTATCTCTCTTCCCTATCTTCACAGACCCTCGTGCTTAACTCCCAGATCCGGAGCTTTCCTGGTCTTCCTAACGCTATTGGATTTACTCTCGTTAATCAGACTCTTATGTTTGACGTTTTATGTGGCCTTGGAGAGTTAACTCTCCACTCGCCTAATCCAAGGCCCTAAAATCCTAAACTTGTTGGTGTAACTGACTAAAACAAAAAGTTCTAGTGGATTTTAATTAAGCGCTTGATTTTATTAGGTTGTTCTTTAAGTCACAGGGTAATGGAGATGAAACTAGTGGTGTTTTTTGACGCAAAAGAAGTTAATAAAAACTTAACTATATGCACATGCACTTTTTCGTTCGATGAAAAGTAATCTCTAGAGGGTTCAGAGGAACTTCAAATTAAACAAAGTTGTTTGCTTTCTTTTCAGACTCCACACTCACAAAAGCTAACAAAGCTATGTATGCATAAAAAGGGATGCAAATCTATCCTAATGCAACAGCTATATGTGAATGCAAGATTTTAAGACTACTCTGCAAACAAAGAAGGAAAGTTGCTCACTTATCAAATTTGTCTTGCCACTAAAATGCTTAGATAGAATATGATGTGCTACCAATCATTTCGTCCAAACAATAAAAACAAGTTCTAAGATAAACATAAAGCACTTTCACTTCGCAAAAAAGAAAATCAAATGAAAAGCAAGTTTAAGAAAGCGAAACTCAAAACTTTCAAAAGATTTTCTTTCAATCAAACCAAAAAGTCTTTTTCAAAGGAAAGCTCTCAAAAATACTGACACCAATGATTGATAAACAAGCAACCAAACACTTTTGTGAATTGACACCTTTCAAATGATGAAACCTCAACAAAAATAAAATGTGTTTGAAATCGCTTTTGACAATCAAAAGCAGCAATGAAACTCCAAAATATCAAAAGACAAGTTTCAAGAAAATGGTAACAAACAACTTTCTCGAAACGAAGGAGCAAGTGGTCACAAAAATGATTTCGTTAAGCAAACAAAAAGTGTCATGAAAGTAAAAATGGACACAAAGATTGCACCCAATCTTCCTACTCTGCCGAAACAGAGCAATCAAGATTCTTAAACAAAAATCTTGTGTGTCAAAAATCAATGACGCTTGCAATCAACGAAAACAAGACTAATACTCCTTATGACTAGAGAGAGTTCAGAACAAGATGCCCCGTGTCAAACAGAGAACTGTTACTGGAAAAGTGACTGCTGACACTGACCCAAACCACCAGACAAACATTCAGCAAAAATAAATTTTATAAATCTTGAAATTTATGTAATATACGCGCCTGCAATTATTTGCAGAATGCGTGTACACGCGACTGTAACTAAGGAAACCTGCGTATACGCGGGTTCACTTAGTGCAACTTGCGTATATACGCTTCTATAATCCAGAAAAAGAGTGTATCTGAAGTCTTTCAAGCAAAATAAAAAAACACAGACTAAAAAAAAAACGGGAAAAGCTTGCAGTTCAAGAAAAGATTAGACAGTCAGAGCCAACAAACAGAGGGGCTGAGCCTTGATTGGCTTGAAGACTACCCAAACTAGGAACAACAAGAGTGTTTTCCCCAGCGGAGTCGACAATTCTGGTTGAAGGGAAAGTACCCCTAGGGTCCTTTGGGCTAAGACTCTACCAGACTGAAAATTGGTTATTAAAAGAAACACACACACACAGCCATCATTTTTACTTTTAAGCAAATTCTAATGTTTAGGGTACGTACATAAGGTCCTACGTTCGAGAAGGCCTTTAGGGTCCAAACCCTTCTTGGAGTTCCCTTCTTCTTCCTTTGACCTGCAAGACAAACAAATCAAAGAACACAACAGTACATGTACAAATACTTATGTATAAACCATCTTTATGCTATAAAGTTAGTTATAAAAATCTTTAAGTAACCACTTGCATAGGAATTCAAGACAAGAATCTCATAAGCATAAAGAAAGATTGTTTCGGGAACAAAGACGTGTTTCTTTATATATAAAGGCAAATAAAGTACATATATCGGAAAGATATCACCTGAACACCTTCAGCAGGCTCCAAGCAAAGCTTCCTCCCGGATTCGTTCCAGCCTCAAGCCTCCAACAGGAGCTCCTTCCAAGTCTTACTCAATGATGATATCAAGGATGAATGATCACCAATACACATGGAAACAAGGGTTTCCTATGCAAAATGGGGGAAGTGCAGAAAGCACCAAGGACTTCAGACCTGGTCTAAGGGAAAAACCTCAGCATAATAATCTTGCTCTCTTTTCTCTCTCTCCCCTTGGCCTTCCCTTTGATGTCTTTTTATACCCTCTCCAAAGTAGTTTTTTAGTTAGGAGTTGGTTGGGAACAGTTGGGCCACAGGCACTAACAGGTGATCCAGCAGGTAAAACCTGCGATCTCCGCCCGAAAAAGAGGAATTTATTATTTTTTTAAGTTTTTTAATAGATACATGCGGGTTGGGTATGACAGACCCGCGTGTACACGCGTTTAACTCAGGGCAATGTCGCGTATAGGGAATAAAACACTGTTTTTTAAATTTTTGGACCAGGTCTGGAAGGAGGGGTTGCCCTAGGCCATGAGTGCAGCATCACAAACCATAAGAGTGAGATTTGGAGCTATAACAGTTATCTTACTTGTCTCTATGTGAAATCGTGGTCAAGGCATTACCTTACGACTCATTGGTGGGACTCCTACACCAAACGGTCTGAGGTCTAATTGGGACTTGTTACCGTGAAGATCCCCTGACATGTTGGCAGGTCCAGCACTGTCTACATGATGCTAAATTATAAGTTGAAGAAACCAAGCATGCAAAAGGATTAAAATCCAACACTTAACAGTTTCCAAGAAATCATAAACACCTGTTTCTTGGTTGTTGTTGGAAGAGTTGTTGTAGATCTTCCAACCACTCTTCCCACAAGAGAGGTGATAGGAAAACCTAAAACTACAAGTTTTGTGATGTAATTCCTACATAAGCAATAAAATAATTGCAATGTCTTGAACAAGAAAAAGGAAAGAACACAAAAGAAGGACTAAATCCGCTAGGTTCAGCCCAAACCCAAGGGTTTTATCCCTCCAAAACTAACTCAGATGTAGGCCAACAATGAATTTCCCATTGACAAAAAATAAGAGTCACATACATCATATGAAAGATTAAAATAACAGTACCAAGCACGGGGCTCTTAGCAACTACTCCTATCTTCAACAAAAACTCGAATCCTAATGACCCTTTAGGCTAGTTTATTTATACAAAAAGTACTTGAGGGGAAGCTCCCTCAAAAAGAGGAATGTTTCCCTCCAAAATTTCGAAATTGGTGGACCTAGTTCCCTTTGATCTTCACATGCACTAGATTTCCTTGGATGCTATTGAATTCGAGTTGTTGTTGAGGAATATTTTATCTCAAGGTGAGTTGGAGAGATAATGAAGTGGACAATCCCCCTATATTCTCTATTAATGTCTCGACCAAGGCCCTGCATAGTGTTAGCCCCCTAATTTGCTCTCTTTTTTCCATTTTCCCCTTCCTAAATCATAACCATTTACCACTATTTTAGCTCTCTTATACACCCTCATCTTGCACCAGTCCAAGAACGGTGACATATTTCGTATGCACTTTATTTTTCATATTTTTAACTTAACTTAGCATTAATTATTTATTTATTACATGTTTTCTTGCTTATAATAATTCCTTGTAACTTATCGATATCTCCAATGTTTATTTGGTAGTCAAATTACTTACCGTGACCGCCGATCCCAATGCAGGATTGGATCTTGCACCGATGCCAGCACAACAAATACTTGCAGCAGATCCGAACCTCCTTGATCACCGCCTCATTTTGAGCAACTTCAGCCACAACAGCAAGATCGATCTAAAGGTAGCTGAGCTTCAGCCACGACAGCAATATCAATCCAAAGATAGCCAAGATCAAATTTATGAAGATCAAATGGCTAGAGATTGGCTATGGCCAGTTTTGTTAAACTGTCTAATTTTGAAGGCCGAAAAGCTAAATTCTGCATATGGTTATGTAATTGGTTAAACAAACTTTTCGGCCTTTGGGCACAGATCTATATAATGAAGAATGTAAATAGGACAAGATAGATTTTGATAGAAGTTTGTACAGAATAGAGACATAGCCAAAGAGGTGGTAACAAGTTGTTGTATTTTGTTATCACCCGAATCTGGGCTGGACTATGTATTCACACATGTATTTGCCTCAATGAATTAATAGAAAGGGAGCTCCACCTCATGTTTTATAAATTGCATCTATATGTTTGAAAGCTGATGAATTGATTAAAGTACTGAGCAACGTTTCTATTTGAAAGGGAAATGCGCTAGTTGGATAGGGCTCAGCCAACCCAACACGTTTACCCTATTTCGTGTTTCTTGTAATTTATGTTTATATTTTCAAGTGTGATTTAATCTCAAGCACATGCATTCCTGTCTGAGTGAAAGTGGATCCATTGTGTTAAGTAGCTAGATTTCATTTTCTTGCACCTGATTTCAGATTGGTTTCCCCACCTAGTCCAAGCAGGAGAAATAAACCTGCACCAGTGCACGTTGGTGTGATATTCCTTTTCTGCAGTTTTGTTTGGTTGGTTTTCCCCGCCTAGTCCAAGCAGGAGAAATGAACCTACACTAGTGCTTGTTGGTGTGATGCAGCAAGCCTTTCTAGTTTACTTCGCACAATTTTCTTTCTTTCATTAAACACTTTATGACAGGATAAATGTATATGGATTTTTTCTTTATTTCTACACTCTGTCAAAATCAAAAACATTCATTTTTTATGTGTGCAATTTGATTTCACAATATAACAGCACTTACAGTAACTAATCACTTATTTTAAGAGTTAAATGCTAAGTTCAAGAAGCTCTGATCTGGTACACGAACTAGTTTCTTGCCACGAGATCTGAGTGCTTTGAACCTGGAAAAGTTCAAACCCTTGCAAGAAGTAAAACGTCTTTAGTAAAGACACCATTTATACCTTCTGCATAAATATCTATTCCTACACTAGTGCAAGCAGACAATGTAGGACAAATTAGTGCAAGAAGGAAATCTCCAAAGGAGCAGGTTTAAAGGGCCCATCTGATGAGACTGCTAAGTTTCTCTACTAAAGAAAAACACACACTCAGTTGTTAAACAATAGTTAGCTGGAGTGATTTCCCCTTTATTTCTAAATCCCTTTTGCAAATGCATTCTTCCTTGTTCCAGTCTTAGATTATTTTAATGGTTCAAGTTGCCTTTTTTTCTTTTTAGTTTGATTCTGCAATATTTCCTTTAAAGAAAGTAGGGATTTATATTAGGAATATTCATACCATCTCTGGCATTGCCTGTGTTTCATCTCTAAGTTTATGGATCCCCCATGTTGACAATTTAAGTGTTGAGGAGTTTTGTTAAGTGTAATTCCTGCACCCAACGTTTTGGCACCATTGCCGAGGAGGTAATTTGATTTGGGAAGAATTTTCAGATTATACAATAGAGGTAATTTTTCCTTTATTTTTGCAGTATTGGTTGGGAAATCTTCTTTGAAGGAATGCTACTGGTGTTGATTGATTCCTGACAACATTTTTTATTAAAAATTGTTTGTTATTTTTCTTTCTTTTTTGCAATGAATGCCTAGAAAAGGTAAGGGTTCAAAGCCCACTAAAGGCCAAAAGAATTCTGAAAACAATTCTCATATTGGGTTTCCTTCTGTGAGCAGGAAGCCCAATCCAATTCAAACCCATCACGCAGGAACAATCCACCTAGATTCTGGTGACAATACCTCAGGTGTGGTTCAGTCTGTTGGCAGGAAAAGGGAAACAATGGCAGACCATGAAGATCATGTGGAAGGGACTAGTGAAAACCAGGTAAGTAGGGAACAATCCACTTCTGTGTTTCTAATTGTGGACCCCGATACTATGGCACAAATGAAGACTAACCACCATCATCTCTCCCTCATTTCCATTGTAAAGTTCATGAAGATCCTGACTCTTTTTTATTCGAGTTTGATATTCTGTGTAGAAGTTATTATTATTCAGCTGATGCCCAGAAGCTAAGATTATTTCTTGTTATTTATGGGGTTAGGAGGAAACACTGTACCCTCTTGGGATCATATGAAGAGAGTGTTTTTGTCTAAATATCAAGAATATTGCAAAACTCGGGACATGCAGGATGAGATTTTTACAATCATACAAGATGATGATGAAACTCTTAAAGATTACCTAGAAAGATTTCTGTATATTTTACAAAGGTCGAAACTTAAGCTTGATTCCAGTACTATTAGAACCTTGTTCTTAAGAGGACTTCTGATAATCCTAGAAATAGTTTAAATCTGTTAGGACAAGGTGATATTTCTCAGTAAACTTTTGAACAAATTTGTGAATTATGTAGGAGATTTTCAAGAAATCAGTATAGAACTGGTATAGGAACTCGGAACAGAAATAAAAAAAAAAAAAAAAAAAAATGAATCTACTGATGCTATGATTATTGGACTAGAAAATAAAACGGAAAACATGAAAATTGATATAATTAATACTGTTACCAAACAGTTGGACTCTTTAAAATTTTAACAAAAACTCATAAAGGAACAATAGTCATTATGTATTTTTTGTCCTAAATGTAGAGACAAGCATCCTCCTAAAGAATTTCCTCTTAATTTGAAAGAAACTAATAAGTGTGCTATTTGTGGAGAAGACCATGTCACAGAAAAATGTCCCTCTATGCGAGGACTTAAAGCTGTATTTACAGGGGGACAACCTGAAGCTGAATAATTGTATGCTATGGGAGCAAAAATAAATTGGCCTCAGGTAGGTGCAGGTATGGCTCCTAAATTTTCTCCACACTATTTTAGTTATAATTCACATGCATATTCTTATCCTAACACTAATCAGCAGTGGCAGTATGGGAATCAATATCAGCATGGGCAACCTTCTCAACCATGGCAACAAGGTTGGAGGGGGCCAACTCATTCTCCATATTCCTACCAGCCACCCATGTCGTCATATCCATCTACACATACACCTTATTCAATGCCTCAACTTCCGAGTCAGTCTACTCCACCATTACCTTTACCTCCAGCTTTTCGACTTCCTTAGTTGCCTGCTCAACCTAAGCCCAATCATAACAATAATAAAGCAGTGAAAATGATCTATGTAACAAACCCACCTTTATTCGAGTACCATTCTATTCCAGCTAGGGTTCATGATATTCAATTAAGATCGGGAAGGACTGTAACTTCAAAAAATCATAAGCAACCTAGAGTGATTGTTGAAGAGAAAGAAGAATAGGAAACTCTTAATCATTCTCCTAAAGCTGTCACTAAGCAACCCTTACCCTCTGAATCCCTGTCGTCTTCTTCCAACCAGCCTCCCTTCCCAGAAATGCTAGTAATGGAAAGAAGTGAGCCTATTCTTGAGACTAGCTTGGCATCAGAGCTTCAAAATCTTTTCATTAAGATACCTCTACTCCAAGCCATCAAAGAGATCCCTATTTGTACCAAGATTATTAAGGAACTATGTCTCAAGAAACTAGGAAGGAAGAAATTGGAACCCCAAACCATTTAATTTGTTGGTATGGCAGCAGAGTTGATGATGGGATGTGTGTCTATGGAAAAATATATTGATCCCAAAAACCCTGTTATCTCAGTTCAGATTGGTAATGTTCTTGTCTCTAATGTTCTTATAGACCTGGGGACAGCCATTAATGTCATTACTAAGCAAACCATTGATCAACTTCGGTTATCTCATCTTCGCCCTACTCCCACTGTGCTTGAATTAGCGGATAGATCTAAAATTAAGCCAGAAGGAGTATTGGACAATGTGATCATCTCATTAAATTCTTGGGAATATTCTGTTGATTTCATTGTGCTTCATCCAAAGAACCCAGTAGGAGGACATCCCTTGATCTTGGGTCGACCATGGCTTGCTACAGCCGATGCATATATTGGATGTCTCTCCGGTGATATGTATATCTCGCATGGAGATTCTAGGAAGAAAGTTACCTTATATCCCCCTGCCAGATCCATTCAGGACCTTCGAGATACTTTATGGTTGGATCAAAGCAGTGATGAGGAGAATCCACCCATTTCCCTTATCCATCAGTATACTAGGTCTTCACAAGAAGATGAGATTCAAGATTTCCTGAATAATCTAGACACTATGCCTAATTTTGAGTTATTGAGCCAAATTTTCAGCCTATATTTTCAAGATAATCATGATTCTCATTCTTCTGTACCACTACATTTGACCACCCCCTTGAGTACTCCTAAGCCTGATACTACCCTTATTGAGATTAGCCCCAGTAAATCCTTGTATATTAGTTCAGATTTGGACTCATCTCACCAAGAGAAGTTTGTGAATTTGTTGCAAAAACATCTTAGTGCCTTTGCATGGGGCTATGAAGACATGAAAGGTATTCCTCTTGAAACGTGTACACATCATATCTATATTCAGGAAGGAACCCTACCTGTCCGATAACCCCAAAGGCGAATGAATCCAACTCTAAGAGATATTGTGAAGAAAGAAGTACAGAAACTCTTGGATGCTGGTTTTATCTATCCTATTTCCAACAGTCAATGGGTCTCTGCATTAATGCTAGTACCTAAGAAAGATGGAAGATGGTGTATTTGTATTGATTATCGAGAATTAAACAAATCAAATCTCAAATATTATTTCCCTCTCCCTTTCATTGATCAAGTGCTTGATACCCTTGAAAGAAAGAAATATTTTTCCTTTTTGGATGGCTTCAATGGTTATAACCAGATACAGATTGCACCCGAAGATCAATATAAAACTACTTTTACATGTACATGGGGTACATTTTCTTATAGAGTGCTTCCCTTTAGTTTATGTAATGCCCCGGCTAGCTTTCAAAGGGCAATCCTGGCCATTTTTGATGATCTAGAATTTGTAGAAATTTATATGGATGACTTTTCTATGTTTGGTGATTCTTTTCAGGAAGCTCTCGAAAATTTGGGAAAAGTACTTCTTCGTTGTTAGGAAGCCCATCTCGCCTTGAGTGACAAGAAATGTAGATTAATGTGCAAAGAGGGAGTGGTACTTGGCCATTTGATTTCTAGTAAAGGTAGCCAGGTTGATACAGCAAAGATTGAAATCATTTTGCATCTTCCTGCACCCAAAACTGAAAGGGAAGTAAGAGGTTTTTTAGGACATGCTGGTTACTATAGGAGATTCATTGAACATTTTTCTAAGATAGCTACCCCTCTTATTCAACTTCTAGCTAAGGATAGTGAATTTTCTTGGACCACAGCTTGCCAATAGTCTTTTGAAACATTGAAGGAAAAGTTAGTACATGCACCAGTTTTGAGAGGTCCTAACTAGTCTCTTCCTTTTCATATTTCCTCTTATGCTTCAGATTTGGCTATTGGTGCAGCTTTAGGACAAGAGGAAAATAAACAATCCTATTCTATTTATTATATTAGTAAGAATTTGTCTTCCGCTGAATTAAATTATACAGTTACAGAGAAAGAGTTTTTAGCAATAATTTTTGCAATTAATAACTTCAGACACTATATTATAGGATATGAAGTATTTTTACATACTAATCATTCCGCGATCAAATATTTGATGAACAAGCCATTAACTAGTGGTATAGTGACTAGGTGGTTATTAATGTTGCAGGAATTTAATATTACTATTGTTGATACACTAGGAAAATCTAATGTTGTAGCAGATTTTCTTTCTAAATTAGATAATCCTGGTAAAGATACTCTTGTTAATGATGATTTTCCGGATGAACATATTTTTTCTATGTCAACAAATTCCCCATGGTTTGCTGACATTGCTAATTACTTGGTTACAGGGAAAACACCAACCCACTTGTCCGCTCGTGAAAAGTGTAGTATTGTTCAGAAAAGTCTACATATTCCTGGATTCAAGGAGATCTCTTTTAAACTGCTCCAGATCTGATTATCCATAGGTGTGTAAGAGAGGAGGAAGTTTTTGACATATTGAAATCTACTCATGATGAACCTTGTGGAGGCCACTTCGTTGATAAGCGGACTGCATATAAAGTATTGCATGCTAGTTACTTTTGGCCTTGTTTAAGGATGCCAAACAATATGTCAAGCGTTGTGATAACTGTCAGCGAATGGGCCAGCCTAATCAAACCAATGAAATGCCTTTATGCCCCCAAGTTATGATTGAGCCATTTGAAAAATGGGCTATTGATTTTATAGGGCCAATAAATCCAACATCGTTAAGTAAAAATCATATCTTGGTTTGTACAGATTTTGTTACCAAATGGGTAGAAGCTAAAGCTGTTTCTTTTGCTACAGAAAAAGTTGTTGTTGATTTTCTTTTTACTGAAATCTTTACTAGATTGCCTAGAGAAATTGTTTCTAACAATGGTCCGCAATTTATTCCTAATCTGGTACAGGGTCTGATGGAGAAATATAAGGTCCGGCACAAGAAATCCACACCGTATCACCCACAAGCAAATGGCCAGGTGGAATCCACAAACAAAGTGATCGAGTCCATTCTTACAAAGACAATAAACATGCATCGAAAAGATTGGGCTGAAAGATTACCAGAGGCTTTGTGGGCATACTGAATCACCTGGAGAAAGAGCACGAGACATACACCATATGAGCTGGTATATGGCAAACAGGTTCTGTTACCAATTGAATTCCATATCAAAACTTTTAGAACTATAGTTCAGTTACGACTAGATCTCTCTGAGGCACAGTAACAGTGTCTTCTCACATTAAATGAGTTAGATGAATTTCGTAGGGATGTTGTTAGAGCAGAACATATTAATTCAACAATGCAAAAGGTGGCATGACAAGTCTATTTAGAAAAGAAATTCCAACCAGGTGATTGGGTGCTCCTTTATGATTCTAAATTTAAAATTTTTAAAGGGAAATTCCATACACGTTGGATGGGACCTTATGAAGTGATCCGAGTGTTCAAGAATGGAGCAGTAGAAGTTAAAACTATTGATGGACAAAATTCAGTATTCTTGGTAAATGGACGCAGGCTAAAGAATTATTTTCAACCACCTACCATGAAATATTTTATACAACATGTCCAACAGCAATTTGGGATGGTAGTGGTGAATGGTAATACCAACCTTTTGAAAACATGAATTCTTCTTCTTCTTAATATATATATATACAGATATAGATATATATATATATATATATATATATATATATATATATATATATATATATATATATATATATATATATATATATATATATATATATATATATATATATATATATATATATATATATATATAATAAGAAAAAGTAAAGAAAATAAAGCACTTTCTTGTAATTATGAAAATCAGTTCGTTGACATAGTTGCAGAACGATCAACCTAAAAACCAGCTTGCTGGCAGGAAGATCAAAAGTTTCTAATAAAAAGAAAATGTTGCTTGATCTTTAGATATGCTAGCGACCACCAAGTAAAAGCAAGTTTAACAGAACCAACCTTTATATAATTGGGGTAATTAGCATGGATATTTTTACTCAAGTAGTGCTTAATTTTCACTGCAATTATTTTTTCTTGCACCAGTGCAAGCAGACCTTCCAAAAAAATTTATGCCTTTATTCATATTCCACTTCCATAATATTCCCTTAGTTTTCTTCTGCAAACCCAGAATGACTAACCTTCCCACATTCTTCTAAATTTACCCTTGAAATTTCTTCCCTATCCCACTTTTGGTACTATTTTTGGAATCCTTGTAACAGAATTCCTTCCCATTCTGAAATTTCCCTTTTCCCACTTCTTTATTCCCTCATGAATTCATTGCATGATCTCACTCACAAAGAGCAAAAGGATATGCTTTGAAGCATCAAGAAAGGGCGAAGCAAATTTCCAGTATAAGTTGAGGAAGTCATGTGGAAGTCCAGCCTATATTTTATTTAAATTCTCTATTTTTAGATAGTATGCTTTCACTAGTGCAAGCACGTTGTCCTATATGATAAAACAAGCAGAATGGTACCAACAAAATAGCATAATTTAAGCAGTGCAAACATGCACCCTGTCAGAAATATAGTACAATTTATTCTTTTCATAGCATACGTCATAGGAAAGTGATCATCATGAAAATTTATATGAAGTCCTTTCACTTAGCCAACGAGTACTTATGCTATCATACTAACTAGGAGAAAATTATTTAAAGTACAAGGTGTTTTTAAGTTATAAATCATGATCATTTTTTAATGAATGCTAAGTTCTTTTTGAATTATGGAGGAATGTGGAAGTGTTTAACCATTGCCTGGACATAATTTCCCCCTCTCCGCCATAATCCTAGATGTCCTTCACTCATAATGATTACCTCACCTAGCCGTTAAAACGCCACCACAAGTACCAATCCGGTCTGATCTCAAAGTTGCCATGCATCTATGGTGAATGAACGGGTGATAAGATGGAAAGGATGGTGGACAGTTGGATCTCTATTTATAAGAACCAATTTCCTCGGTGTTGCATGTAAAATTATCGACTGTTCATAGTCGTTAAGCACCAATATCTCCTATTCGAAACGAACCCTCATTTCTTAGTAGGGTAGAACAGACCAATGAGTATTGCAATAGTCTTGCACTATTGCGAGACTCGGGAATTATTCAATTCTTGCAGAAGTTTGATGGGCACGATAAAGAAGTGGCTTTAGAATTTTCCAGAAATTTCAAAAATGACCGAGTAAAAATTGGGCATCTCAAATTTAAGGTCACAGAAGAATTTATAGTAGTAGCGACAGGCTTGGAAAATACTGGTGAACAATGGTTTAAAAATCAAATGCTAGAAAGGAAGTGATGGCAGCATTTCGTCATTGACAAGAAGATGGAGGTAGATTGGAAGGAAGGAGTTCAGCACAGTGCCCCATTGGGACAATGGAAAGACCTCCTTTTCATCCTACAGAAGTTTGTAACCTATGAGGGAATATACTCCCGCACTTTTGTATATCATTTTAGAATGTTGCGACGGCCGGCACATCCAGTGGAGGATGAATTTCCTCTATTTTCTTCTTAAGAGCTTGGAAAAAATGGCCAAAGGTGTGCAGGACAGATGGGCAGACCAGGCTAACACAAATCTATATCACCACAGCTTGATAAAAATTATGGTCCTGAAACAACTAAAAGTTAAAGGCATGACATGGGAGGCGCTGTTAAAATAGCTGCACAAAGAGACAACTGTTGGAAAGGAGACAGAGGACCTCACCAGCACAAGCAAGGGCCCGAGTAAAAATAAAAAAGGCAGTCCTTCTTGCACCAGTGCAAAAGGAAACAATTGGAAAAATCAACAGAAGAAAAGGCCCCATCTTCAAATAAGAAGACAATTAGCACACCTGTTGAAGCGACTCCTTCTACACCACCAGTACAAGAACAGACCCCTAAAAATGATAACTTGTCAGTCCTTGTGGATGCAGCAAAATTTGTAGAGGTCAAAGATGATGCTCCGTTGGCCAATTTCATTCAAAATACCCAGAAAAAGAATAAAGTATCTGATGCAGGCAAATAACCACAGTCCCCACAGGACATTGAGTCCCCTCCTGCACTAGTACAATAAGAAGCATGAGTACGAGAAGAAGATGAAGCGAAAGAGGAAGAAGTTGTAGAAGAGGAAGAAGTAGGTGGAGAAGAACCGGAAGAAGACAAAGCAGAAGAAGAAGAAGAAGAAGAAGAAGAAGCAGAAGAAGAAGAAGAAGAAGAAGCAGAAGAAGAAGAAGTAGGAGGAGAAGAACCCGAAGAAGATGAAGCAAAAGAAGAAGAAGAAACAGTAGAAGAAGAAGAAGCAGGAGGAGAAGAAATCGAAGAAGAAGAAACATAAGAAGAAGAGGAAAAAGAAAAAGAAACAGGAGGAGAAGAACCTGAAGAATAAGAGGTAGAAGAAGAATAGGCAGAAGAAGGAGAGGCAGGAGAAGAAGAAGCAGAAGAAGAAGAAGAAATAGAGGAGGAAGAACTAGAAGAAGAGGGACCAGAGGAAGAAGAGTTTCCTGATGTGACCATAAGGGATATTGAGGTCCCTAAGGAAGAAATAGCCCCTGCTGGAACAGAGAAAGAAAAATATTTGGTAACCCCTGCTGGTTGGGTAGTTGAACTAGAGCTTCAAGTGTAGAACTTAGAACAGCTTATAGCTAAAGCGCAGGAGGATAAAGAACATAGTGGAGGAGATTTGATGGCGGAGATCCAGAAAAAGAAAAGAGAAGTTAAAGTCTGGCAGTATCAAGCTTTTAATGTTTCAAGTGACTTAAAAGGGTGACAAAGAAACTAAAGAACATCAGAAAGAAGAAGTCTAAAACATTGCAGGCTGATGACAGTATGCCAGAGTAGGATTGAGCTGTAATGCTCAAAGTTTTGAAGTTTTTTTGTAGAGGTAAAAAGTTGTGTGAGGACACACAACATTTTAGGGATGGGAGGATGTTAGCCCCCTAATTTTCTCTCTTTTTGCCATTTTCCCCTTCCTAAATCATAACCATTTACCATTGTTTTACCTCTCTTATACACCCTCATCTTGCACCAATCCAAGAATGGTGACATATTTCACATGCACTTTATTTTTCATATTTTTAACTTAACTTAGCATTAATTAATTATTTATTACATGGTTTCTTGCTTATAGTCACTCTTTGTAACTTATCAATATCTCCAATTAGTCAAAGTACTTACTGTGACCACTGATCCTAGTGCAGAATTGAATCTTGCACCGATGCCAGCACAACAAATCCTTGCAGCAGATACGAACCTCCTTGATCACTGCCTCATTTTGAGCAGCTTCAACCACGAAAAAAGATCGATCTAAAGGCCGTCGAGCTTCAGCCATGACAGAAAGATCAATCCAAAAGCAGCCAACATCGAATTTATGAAGATCAAACAGTTGGAGATTGGCTATGACCAGTTTTGTTAAACTATCTAATTTTGAAGGCCGAAAAGCTAAATTTTACATACGGTTATATAATTGGTTAAATGCTCTTTTTGGCCTTTGGCCAAAGATCTATATAATGAAGAATTTAAATAGGACGAGATAGTTTTTTATAGAAGTTTGTACAGAATAGAGACATAGCCATAGAGGCAGTAACAGGTTGTTGTATTTTGTTATCGCCTGAATATGGGCTGGACTATGTATTCACACATGTATTTTCCTGAGTGAATTAATAGAAAGGGAGCTCCTCCTCATGTTTTATAAATTGCATTTCTATGTTTGAAAGCTTGTGAATTGATTAAAGTATTGAGCAACATTTCTATTTGAAAGGGAAACACGCTGGTTGGCTAGGGCCCAACCAACCCAGCACGTTTACCCTATTTCGTGTTTCTTGTAATTTATGTTTATATTGTCAAGTGTGATTTTATTTCAAGCACATGCATTCCTGTCTGAGTGAAAGCAGATCCATTGTGTGAAGTAGCTAGATTTCCTTTTCTTGCACCTGATTTCAAATTGGTTTCCTCGCCTGGTCCAAGTAGGAGAAATAAACCTACACCATTGCACGTTGGTGTGATATTCCTTTTCTGCAGTTCCGTTTGGTTGGTTTTCTCTGCCTGGTCTAAGCAGGAGAAATGAACCTGCACCAGTGCATGTTGGTGTGATGCTGCAAGCCTTTCTAGTTTACTTGCCGCAATTTTCTTGCTTTCATTAAACACTTTATGACAGGATAAATGTATATGGATTGTTTCTTTATTTTTGCACTATGTCAAAATTAGAAACATTCATTTTTTATGTGTGCAATTTGATTTCATAGTATAATATCACTTGCAGTAACTAAGCACTTATTTTAAGAATTAAATGCTAAGTGAAAGAAGCTCTGGTTTGGTACAAGAACTAGTTTCTTGCCACGGGATCTGAGTGCTTTGAACCTGGAAAAGTTCAAGCCATTGCAGGAAGTAAAACGCCTTTAGTAAAGACACCATTTATACCTTCTGCATAAATCTCTGTTCCTGCACTAGTGCAAGCAGATAGTGCAGGACAAATTAGTGCAAGAAGGAAATCTCCAAAGGAGCAGGTTTAAAGGGCCCATCTAATGATACTGCTAAGTGTCTCTACTAAAGAAAAACACACACTCAGTAGTTAAAAAATAGTTAGCTAGAGTGATTGCCCCTTTATTTCTAAATCACTTTTACATATTCATTCTTCCTTGTTCCAGTCTAAGATTATTTTGATGGTTCAAGTTGCCTTTTTCTCTTTTAAGCTTGATTCTGCAATCTTTCCTTAAAAGAAAGTAGGGATTTATATTAGAAATATTCATACCATTTCTGGCATTGCTCGTGCTTCATCTCTAAGTTTACAGAACCCACAGGTTGACAATTTAAGTGTTGAGGAGTTTGCTTAAGTGTAATTCTTGCACCCAACGCATAGTAAATATCTCCAAAAATGTTGTTTTTCTTGCATATTCATCACATTAGGCCATATAATATGACAAGCACCCTTTAGTATTCTTACTAAGCATATTGTGGCTAAAAATGTGAATTAATGTGAGAAAAGGAGAGTTTTAAGGGTCGGAGTATAGAAAAATGGACCTCAAATATGCCTGTTGATGGGACCCATCAATTATGCCTGCGTCTAGGACGAATCCAAATCACTAAAAGGGACATTTAACTCAAGATTTGGGCACCTAGAGTGGTTGTTTAGCTCCTATGGGTCGTGTATCTCCTGAGGAATGTCAATAAAGTTTCTCTTTGTTGATTCCACTTCCTTAACATTACTTAGGATGTTGAACCATGTCATAGTAGCCCTTAGCTCATTTTTAATCTGACAGACCGGTAAAAGTGGGTAAATGTGGGAGTGGTGGTTACAAGCTTCTCTCTAGTAGAATCACCAATTTTTTTGAAGGGAAATTCACATATGGACATGAAAGTATCCTCATTGACTAGATGTGAACCATGGTAGACAACATCATATATAATATACCTCTTTTTCCTAGAGTTAATCATGCAATTTCATAAGGAAATGAGAGACATAAGGGAAAACACACCATAAATATAATGGTTGTTCAACATATCTAATATATCCATGTTATATCCGACTCAAATTATGGTTCTTCACCACATTACATACATAAAAATTAAAGAAGTAAAACCTTCCTCATAATTCATATAATAAGAAATTAAATATTGCATAATCAAGTCCTAATGTAGTAAATAAAGCCTACTTACATCAACAAAATAACATTCAAGATACAAGATATATCAATTAAAATTTAAGTTTTGTTTATCTTGCAGGATGAAGGAAGAATTTAGATCTATATTAATGAAATGGAAGTTACAACAAAGATGATTTACCTTGAAATATGTTACTAAACTCAAAGCTCCACAACCCAAAGCCCTTATTCTTATCCATAAGCTCCTCTATTTAGAAAGCATAATTTGAAACAATCTCATGATAGGACAATTAAAATGGCTCTCACCTATGCTTTAATAACACGAGTTCTAATGCCTAACACTTAACAATTGTGGGAAACTATAGACCAATGATTATCACTCCACTATAATAAGGATGCTTCAATGCAAACTCTTCAACCTTTTGAATTGGCCTCTTCCCTTATTTTTTTTATCCTTATAAATTCTTTGAGGAGGTAAAGATAGAGTCATGGTGTGTTATTTTAACAAATATAAGCCATGCACAACCATGAACAATGGTGAACCTATGCCAACCCATAGCTTGTTGATGTCCTCATAACTTTTCAATTCTAGAAGGTTTAGGTTTTTCATATAAAACCCATGATCAACCATGTCTTACTTATGAGGAAGGCATGGATGGCCACTATTCTACTAGGAAGAAGTGTATCCAACACTTTTTAAATCATTTTAAGAGCAATCTTCTTGGTTGTAATTCAACATCCTTACATCTCACATCAACTTTACTTGACATATGGTGGAAAATGCAAGTATAAGAAAGATAAATTTTCTATATAAAAATAAAGTTGAACCCTTAGCAATAAAAATTTCTCCCTCAAGCCAATGGTTTTACTCTTGGAAACCTTTAACCAAGGAAAACTAATAAAAATTAGAACCACACCTTTATCTTCTTCATTGTATTAACTTGAATATACATAATATCATATTCAAGTATTCCACATCATCTGAAAACCTAATTCAAACTTGAATTAGACTATAATCCTAATAACTTATTTGAGATTAGATTATAATGGGTTTAAAAATAATTGGCTGAAAAAATATAAATCAAGTAAAAAATGAACAAAAAAAACCAAAAAGCATTAGGAAAAAAACCCTACACCTTAAAGTGCACTCAATGTATCACTCAATGATTAAATTGTTATAGTATATTATAGTCTCCATGCTCTTAGAAAGAGTGTTCCCCAATGAGATTTAGGCCTATACTATGTACTCTAGGACTATGATGGCCACCTAGGCCTTTATGGGGCCAATGTACCCACTTGTGTATCCTACTCATGAGGCATCATTTAATAGAGTATCCCAAGCCATTAAATAACATTAATAATATGAAATATCATGGTGAAATACCATGGGTACCTAGTAACATTTTTCCATAAACTGTGAACTATAAACCCATCATTTACTATATAAAATTTATATTAACTAATTTATGATTGAATCAAGATTTAACCAAACGTTCCCCCTTTTAAACTTGAATTTCAATAAACACCTAACCCCCTCAAAGACTATTAACAAGGTATTGAGAATACAACATCCACCCTTATCACCTAAGTCTACTTTTAGAATTTACATTGATGAATCATCAAACAAAGGGTACATGCTAAAATAGGTCTTACAACCATATTCCCATTTAAATATCTTATAAAATCCATATCCATAAAAATATATACAATTGTATGTTTCAATGATAACACCCCCTCCCACCCCCTTGGGTCATTCTTGGGTAGTGGAAGGTGTTACATCAAGCTAACATGATCTATAAGGTCTCCTTATGGAAATGGGGTTACAAAATTCCTTAAATTTCATCTTCCTTGAAATTAAAAAACTAATACCACTATTATAGTTTCATTTATTATAGTTGTGTTTAATCAATCCCTAGGGACACTAGCAGGATTTCCTCCATATTATTATGGTCTTGTTGACCCTCACGCGGGTCAATTAAACACTCATTCAAGATTATAATAATAATTACACAATAGAAAACCCAGTAAGCTATTAACCATTAACCTAAGCATATTATTACATAACTATGAATCAATGAAAGTAAACAATTCATACAGATGTGTCCCAACCATTACAGGGCTCAACAATAGATTACATTCATCACATAGAGAGTTATGTCTCTCTTGAAAGCTAATCAAGCCAATGACATTCAACACCACGGGCAATATTCACATTACATGAGTAACCATAATGATACAAACAATCACTTATCCTAATAGCTAGATTATGATAACTCGAAGAGGGAATCCCAAAACCCTTATATCATGAGAATAAACATGTAAATTTCTCATCATAACCACATAGGAACATAACATACTTATCAATAGATAATTGCAAACATTGCAACCTCATAACTCAAGCATTCTCATATAGACATCACTAGGTTATGTTTTAGTCCTCCACAACACAATGTACACATACATAGTGTGTGTGTGTGTGTGTGTGTCTATATATATATATATATATATATGTATATGTATGTATATGTATGTATATGTATGTATATGTATGCATATGCATATGTATATATGTATATCTGTATATGCATATATGTATAATTTAATTTGTGTGGTTGACAAATAAAGGAGGGACTTCCACTCTCCACCCAACCATAGGCCAGCTACACAACAACCTTTCTTGTAGTTGACCACCCTTGAGCTGTGTCTAGGGTCTGAGGTTAAATTCTTGCACAAGGAAAATATTCAAACCAATAGGTTGAACATTATTGAAGAGATGAAGTCCACTATTCCAGTGCTCCAATACCTCAATAACCAGCACTCAGTGGCATGTTTTGTCACTAAAATTCATACATGCTCCACGCTTTTAGATAAAGATCTCACTACTTATCAGACATAGTTGTATGGATGTCTATCCAAATCACGGGTACTAGTTATCAAATTGATGGTAGTGCACCAAAGGATAGGGAAACTATGACCTAGCTAGCACGACCATTCCCAACCTCCCAACATCAAAAAAAATTTTATTCTTGCTCCCATGTTTCTTGCACGCCTTTGCTCGAAACATATCTATACCCTTATGATCATATTTTTCCTCTTTAATTGTACATATCCCCAGCCTAACTTTACTCTCACTCCCCTTCTCTACATCATCGCATGAGTAGGAAGAATATCGGCACCTCATCTACCCATTATTTTGTTTCTTAACCGTATGGTGGTGGGGCATTTTATCATGTTGGTTCACCCACTCATTTACTCATGTAATGATGGATGATGGCCTCTACCAATCTTCTTCACACCTAGTCACATCCAATAATTGTCTATTAGATAACTGACCCACAAGCGTTCAAACAACCTTGACATTTTGTCGGCAGCACGGATCATGCCTATTCATGCAAGGAAAGCTGGTAGGAATGATTTAGGAATTAATTAGCTTTAGGTAAATATAGGTGTGCAAGAAATCACCCCCTCAAACCATGGATCTGTACGGTTTTCTAACCTTTAATTTTTAATTAAATAATAATAATAATATGTTAAATCAAAGGTCTAGCCAGTCATGTTCCTCCCATCACGACATTATAATCACAAGCATTATCACAATAAGTAGCAGTAGCATGGGGGTGTTACATGAGTATTTGATGCTATAAAAATCAACCTGTTATATTACCATCATCCCTCCTATTCCAAATACAATTACATAGACCAAGTATGTATCTTACCTATATGCATGAGAAAATAATGTAAGAAGCATCTAGTTGCTTCTTTACCTACACCCCTCTCTACTCTAGATGCAATGAACCAAATCAATAAATTAGCAAGTCTCAACATCCGAGTGATTAATCTATGCATTTATCCACAAATCCATGCTTCTATATGCATGTTTTAGGAAAAATACACATACTTCAATTTCTATCTCCATTTGAAGTCTTTACTTGCTTACCATTTTAATGTAATAAGTTTCCATTAAGCACAAGCTCCCACTCAAAACAAGCATAGTCACCAAAATCCTTGTCAATAACATCTTGGATCCAAGGTGATCAAAATTTGATACTAAATAAAAGTAAGTAAATGTATGCTTCTCATGATTCTTACACAAGTCAATAAGAGAATAATATTCAAAATTTAAATAAACATAATTGCAATAATAAACAAAAGAGAAACATATAATCATTAGAAAACAACTTCCAATGGAAAAACTTTCCAAGAGAAAAAACTAACACTCTAATTCACGCTCAATATATTATTTACCAAATAAATGGTTACAATATATTATAAAGTCTTCTTACTCTCAATAAGTGTTTTGAGTAGTGAGCATTGAAAAATAGGTCTTACAACATGTAATGTACCCACTATTATCCCTAGCCCCTACTAAGGGTAGAATGAGGTAGTTATATGTTGACCTGACCTCCAATGTCCCATTCTAGAAATGGGGCCTAAATTTTTTTATCTCTTACAAATTCAAGACTTAAAATGGATAACAGTGTTTCCTTTGTCTCATCGATACCTTTCAAACAATGCAAAACTTGCATTAATCTAATTCTTGGATGAAAGATATGGCCATTCAAAGATTGGTCTATCAGATAGTGCCACGTCATCTTGACCTACCACATGGAATTCACGTGGAGCGCATGTAGTTTTCCAAATCATGCGCAACATCATCGCTAAGTGGCAGCTACTGACCCGCTCATACTAGGTCACGTATAACTTAGTTTCTATGCTCCACATGGACCAACCTATAACACATATATGATTTATGTGAAGTATGCAGGTCTAGGCCCTCCATGGCCACCTCACCCTAAGAATAAAATCTTAGAGGTTTTTCGTACTACTCCCCATTGAAACTATTGGGAACAACCTTTTGGGAAATATACACCATGCAATATGGCTTAGCCACCCACTCGACGTATACTTGAGCATTACACCATGTGGTACTTGCCCCACTGTAACAGCCCCTTGTTCATTTTACATTGATATAAAATAAAGCCAAGGTCATGGGACACATATTCCAAGTTGAATGGTGGGAAAAAATTATAGTGAAAATCACTTGTGACTTAATAATGGATATGGAAATCGGCAAAGGAATTTGCAAAGGCAAAGAGGAAATAATTGGAATTTAATTATGAAAATAAAGGAAAATAGGAGAAAAGGAAGGTGAAGAGACACAAGTTTCCATGTAAGGGAAATTAGAGGGAAAATGAAGGAAAATGAAATAAAAATGAGACATCAATATAAAAAGACACTTGAGAAAAAATTGAAAAATTTTGCCCAGCTTTTCAGCAAGTGTAGCAAAGGAGAGAGAAAAAGAACTTTGACAAGCAAGAAATCAAAAGCAAAGGAGCACAAGGGAGAGTTTGGACAAAAGCAGGTAAGCATAGAAAATAGTTGTGGATTTGCAGGTAACAATGTGCAAGTGTGATTTAGCATGATTGGATTTGGATGCATGGTATAACCATGTGGTTCCTTGGTTATGTTTTGTCATTGGCATGGATATTTTCCTGGATTGATATTGGTTTCAGCCTTGCCTTGCCATTTCCTAGATAGTCATGATGTAATGGGTTCCCCACTTGGTTTTTTGATTGGTTCTTAGGTTCCCTATGGCTATGGGTTGGGAAAAATTATTTGGAGCCCTAAAACAGCTTGGGTTACCTGGAGGTTATGGGTTGAGACAAGAGATCTTTGGAGCCTTGTAACAACTTGGGTTCCTTAGAGGTTTTGGGTTGAGTTATTAGTTCCTAGAGCCCTGGAAAACTTGGGTAGAGACTGATCTAGTTTATGTTAGTGATTTTTGGACCATATAGGTGAGATAATTATGCTTTAGGGTTGAGATGGTTTGGCCTCTGGAAGCCACGGTTGGTTTTATTTTGGTCTAACCCTTATGATCTCACATTCATGCTTGGAATATGGTGCAGGGTTGATTGGCTAAAAGAGAGATTTGGTTCAGCCCAATCTATGTTCAAGTGGTACGTGGAAGTCCCTAACTTGGTTGCCATTTTCATATGTTAATATGAGCTATTTTCTTATTGTGATCTATGAGCACATGTATTGGTTATTATGGTGATCTTATGACTGATTTGTCATAGTTTTCTATTTTGATTATATGTTGGTCATATGCATGGTTTTACGATGTGCTCTAGCTATGGCTCTTGTTCATGAATTGATAAGTTACTGGATGGTTCATGAATACATGGGATAACAAGTGTTGTTGTAGCTATCTTAAGAGGGCATATATCCTTCTTGGTGATTCTTAGATGAAGTTCATAAGTTTACGATCAGATATGCATTCATGACTTGTATCTTATATGTTACTATCTGTTTGACAAAATCTCTATCTTGTATTAGGCATGTCTAGGTCGATATCTTGCTCAAGTTTTGATTTTTTAGCATTTTCGTCATCATTTTCATGATTGTGGAAAGTTACAAGAAATTATGGGAAATGTTCTAGAGGCTAGCTTAAAAAAATGGCATAGATCTCATGACCGCATGCACTGAACTAGGAAATTGGGTCATAACCACATGTAGATAGGCCTATCGGTGTGGTTATAGCCTCCCAACCACATGCATGAAGTGTTATGGGTGTGGTTGAGGAGTAAACCTAATGAAAATGAGTTCCAACTCAGGGATTGATCACCTGGGGTGGTTGGTAGGCTTCTCAGTGATTTGTAGTCTCTGAGGGATATCAATTTACTTTCAATTTGTAGACCCCACTTCCATAACTCGAACTTGGAGGTCGATTCATATCATAGTGACACTCAACTCACGTTTACTCTGAATATCTTTTCAATGTGGGAAAATGTGGGAGGAGTAATTACACCCAATAAATGAGCGCCACGCACCAAGTCACCCCAAGACTTAAATACTAGGATTTCTACTAGGCCCTTCATACAAAATCTTTGGGCTCAGGGCTAGGGTGAAATCACACTTCATCACGTCTTCTACATTTTCTATGTCCTGTTGTAACTTTTTCTTGTCGAAGAAAAGTTACAAAAAAATTCTAAATTTTTCTAATTGGTTTCCAGGCCAGACCCTCAAGTATATGTGAACCTTGCTGGCAAAATTGGTTTTTATACAAGCTTTTGCATTATTATTTATAATAATTTTGATTTTAAATCAAAATTTAATTTTATAAAATATATATAATTATATTTTTTATAAAATTATTTATTTAAAATATTAAACTTATGTTAAAAATATTAAGTCATCCGCAATCTCTAAGTATGAAAACCACATTTATTACCATATATTACAGGGGTCGAAAGTCAAAATCAATAAGTCCATTTAAACCTATGTCTCCACCCCGCATTTCACACATTAAAACAACATAATATATAATACCTTTATCCCTGTGAAATATTAAAACCATGGTTTGTAGGGCACCGACTATCTTACTTTTACATTAAAACACCATAATCTATAACACCTTGAGATTTTTGAAATATTAAATCCATAGTTTGTGGGGGGGCGACAATTTGAGTTTTAACCTACCCTCCCCCCTCCAAAAAGTTGTTTTATTTTTACTCCTTTTTACAGGTGTCTTTATTTCATGTATTGTGTATAACATATTGATTTGAATTTATAAATGTGAGGAATTTCACCATAAAAATTTTAAAAATTATAAAGTATGTGTCAAAGGCAATAATGGAGGGAATATTTTTATAGTAAACAATTGAAATATATTTCTGTGCAGGTAAAATGAGGATACATGTTCTAGAAGTACATTTCAATACAAATCATAGAGTTTACAATGTTATAAACAAATATTTCCTCCATGTGGAATAATTTTACAGAAAGTGAAAACGAAAAAAAAAAGGTGGGGGGGGGGGGGGGAATGCACATAAAATTGTGATATTTTTTTCATCCAAAGTTTTTACAGAAGTAAAAGGGGGAGATGAAAAAATATTTTCATAGTTTACCAAACATGGTTGGAGACATGATTTTCAAAACCATGGGAAGCAAACCAGTAAATGGTTTTCATAGAAAAATGAGAATTATTTATGAATTTTAATTTATCATAAGTATACCAAAAGTGGGAAAAACTAAATATGGAAACACTAGATGGTTTGAATAAATTGTTGTATTTCAGAGAGGTGAAAATGAAAAAAAAAAAAGAGGAAAATGCACATAAACTTTGGATATTTTTTTTATCCAAATTTTTTAGGGAAGTAAAAGGGGGAGATGAAAACATATTTTCATAGTTTACCAAACATGGTTGGAGACATGATTTTGAAAAACATGGGAAGCAAGCCAGTAAATAGTTTTCATAGAAAAATGAGAATTATTTATGAAGTTTCATTTATTCATAAGTATACCAAAAGTGGAAAAAACTAAATATGAAAACAATGGATGGTTTGGGTAAATTGTTGTAAATTTCATTTATGAAATTCATAAACAAATGAATTCTATAATGGAAAAGTATTACATGATATGGTTTTCAAAACCATGGATGGTTTTATAGAGCAAAGATTATTTAAGGAAATATGTATGGATTTTATTTATGAAATTCATGAAGAAACTAACAGTTTTACAGGTCAAAACAAGACGTGGTTTTCTATTGAAGACATGGTTTTTCAAATAACTAGTTTTATGGAAATATGGAAATATAATTTTAATAGATTTTTGGGAAATGTTTTTATTAAAATATATTATTCCCAAAAACTTAAAATTAATAATTTTGAAATATAATCAATTGAATTATCAAAGGATTAAAATGATTAAGCACTTGAAATATAATCAATTGAATTATCAAAGGATTTTATCAAAAGATAAGGGATTAATCAATTCTATAAAAAGGATCAGTCGACCATATTGTGGACATGATTTTAGCATTTGAAGAAGGAGGAAGATCGATGGTCATTCTTATTCAGATTTAGAGGAAAACATATTAGCACTCAAAAAACACCTAGCAACAGAATATCAACAAATTGAGGATCAAAGTGTAGTTTTCAAGCAGACAGTTTAAGCGGCTCAAGATTTCAATGCAGAAGACTTGCAAACAACTCCAAATTTCCAGCATTTTTTCAGAGATTGTTTTTATTTTTAATATATTGTTCATATTTTTATTCCATATAGCTAGACATGGTTATATTGATGTAATACTCTATATTATTTGATTTTCATTGCAAAAGGGTTGCATTTTGATGCCAAAACCCTGCCATTTTTTGTAAAGACTTATATTGTCGGATTTTTAATTGAGGTATTCTGGCTTTAGTTTCATGAAAAAATTTGTTTCTCATGTATGTATTTCCTTGTGATTTCATAAAATGTTTTTGCATATGTTTAAGGTAACATATGAGCTAGGGAAAGGCTAGGTTTGAGTATCAACCTCGATGACATCCCACTGCAAAGTTATCATCATTATGGAGACTAACTAATTAAACAGAATGTTTAGACAACTCCTCTACATAATTTAATTATTTCCTTTTGTCATCTCTTGAATGTATATGTGTTTGATTGTAGAAGTCTTCTACACACATATACTAAATCTAATTGATTAAGTATACAGTATGAATACTAAATTAACTAACTTATCTTCTATTCATCTACCAAAATATTTTAAGCTATGTTATTCTGTTAAAGTTGGACATTGGCACTTTGATAAAACCTTTAGCAAGAGAGGAATTTATTTTGGGCAGAAATTGGATACTCATTAATAACCACTTATACAAATCATACATCTGGTCATTGTGCTTCATAGGTTGTTGTCCAGTGATAATGAACAACGTTAAAATAATTCTTCTAACACTTAAGGGAGACACCTCTAGTTCGAGGGCCAGCTTGAACCTAAAGTTTGGTCGAGTTGGTTTGTCGACGCAATTTTGAAACCAAGAACTGCCTTCAAGAAATAGATACAATAGGTCCCACATAATTCATTGAACCCTTGTAATTCATAACGTTTGTGTTATACAGGAATTACATTTTGTAACACCATCCTCCCACATCTACCCAGGCAACCACTGAGCCGAGGTAAACATGCGACGAGAGGACACTATGATACGATTCGACCTCCTCAGTCACGTTAAGGAAGTGGAACCGATGGAAATACACCATATAGGCATTCATCATAAGCTACAGGACCCTCACGAACCCATCCAATACTTTAAAAAACTTGCCTTGGTGTCCCACTGAGCTTTTGGATAATTTAAGGCTCAGTTGCTCCCATGCTATAGGCATGAGTGCAACCATAAACCCAAAGTCGCTGTCACAGGATTGTCTGCCAAGGACCAGAGACCAAAACAGTCAGTGCTATGCCAACGACTCCAAGATTTGAACTAGTTTTCCAGTCCCAAAGCCCAAGTCACTACCCATAATTGAACCATCTCTTCATATCAGTGAAACAACATGGAAATGACAGTACTTAAACAAATACTTGTTCAAGACCTTGACTGGACCCCTACTAGCCATGATAGGAATTTCGTCAAACATATTGTAAATGTGTAATATACAGGTGTAATTAACAATTTTGAGCACAGGGGTCTCATACTTATATGAGAATTTCTAAGAACCATTCATGCCTCAACACATCAACTGTCATTCCATCCATTAGGTCATAGTTACATTGATCATTCAATTACAAGTAAAAACATGATGACAGCCACACATGGTTGTTGTCATAAGACTCATACATAACCAACATAATAACAACAGAAATACTCATGAAAGTATAGCCATATAGGTCACATATAATCCATCAAGCTTATTATAGAAATACAAGGATAAAAAACCATTCGTTGATGATTCAAAAAACAAACCCGAGATGGGACTTCCATGTTCCACCCAACCGTAGAATGGTTGAGCCAAATCCCTCTTCATCCATTCACCCCTGTGCCATATTCCAAGCATGAATGTAGGATCTCATAGAACACATCAATCAAAACTAATCCAGGGCTTATAGAGGCCCTCCACCTCAACCCATAAAATAGTGATTCCACCTCATGGTCGAACATCACAAAACCATCATTAGATTGGTCTCCATCCAAGCCTTCGAGGGATTTGAGAGCATTTGTCCAACCAAAGCTTCTAGGATGAGTAATTCAACATCTATCTTATTCAGGGCCTAGAGAGTGTTTTTTCAACCAAGGCTTCCAGGACTAGTAATTCAACCCAAGTTGTTATAAGGCTTCTAGAGTGTTTTTCCAACAAGGGCTTCTAGGACTAATAACTCAATCCAAGCTAAGGAAACATGAGAACCAACCAAAAAAAAACAATGAAAGTGAACCCACAATCACCATGGCTATCCAGGAAATGGTAAGGCTAGGCAATCCACTATCAATCTTGGCCATCCTCCATGCCAATGACAGCTCACAATATAAAATCCACATGTAGATGCCATGCATGCCAAAACTAGTCAAGGAAACATACATGCAACTAAGTACCTGCAACAAACTCTGATGTAGTTGATGATCCCTATTAGAGCCTAGATCGACCTCAAGCTAAAGGGAGGCAATATTAGGATAACCACAAACCAAGCTTAACCTGGTAGCTAGCCCTACCAAGTAGGGAGAGGGCTCTCTCCTTGTCAATATCAGTTGAGATGACTGAATTAAATATGGATTTTAGGCTAGGTATATTAGCTCTAGGGTTTTTGGTTGATTTTGAAGGTTTTGTTACTGGATCAAATGGAGCTGGCAGCTTTGGGTTTGGGAAATCAAGTTAGGAATGCAGGGTGTTCTGTGGGGCGAGGTAGGTAGGTGTTTTGGCACTTGGAATTAAGTGAGATGGTAGGTCTAAGACTGGTGAGGGGCTGAGGAGGGTATGCAAAGATCATGAGTCCTCTTCAAAAAACTAGAAACATCAAAAACTAAATGTATTCCTAAGGTAGAGCACTGTTACCAATGTATTCTACCTATCTATCTTGATTTCATTTAGTTAGGAAGAATGAAATAGATTTTGGAAACATATAACACATGAGAGAAACTAATGACAAAAGGAGAAACAATGCAAAAACACATTACCACAAGAATCCCACAAAAATAGTTGCAAACCTTAGTTTATTTCCTTGCTAAATTGTTGTAGAGATGTACAATGTAACTCAAAGCATCCACAAGAGTCCAACCTTTACAAATGACTAAGAAAGTACATAATATAGGCATCAAACCACCTATGATAGCCATCAGGGGTTGAATCCATGAGAAGAGGGGTGGTTTCAACCATATCTAAACTAAGAACACAAATATAGGTAGTGGAATAGCTTGCCTCTAAAACCATGGAAACTAATTCATTCACCCCCAAACCACCTCAAAATGATGTATCTACCCTCTAAAGTCATTTTACAATTATATTTACATAGCATAGAATCATTTACATTCATAAATTCATCCAAAATGAGAGTAAAAGTCAATTTGTAGAAAAACTAGGCGAAATTTTGATTTTTGAGAAAAACTGGCAAAAATTCATCCTATGCGTAGTGCCACTGATCCTATGCGCAACACCTTTTCAAACCCAATTTTAAGGACCTTCCCCTTAACCAAATTGAGCCCAAGATGGCTTGTTGTAAAGGTATTCCTGTCTAGTTTCTAGAACATCTTGAATTTTGGAATTTATAGGTCATTTTCCCCCTCAAAAAGGGAATCTCCCAAGACTGCTTCCTGTGTGCCCAAAAAGTGGCAAAGAGGTCATATATGGTGTTTTGGCCTTTAGGTGACCAAGATATGCTCCAAATTTTATGAAACATTCTAGGTTTGCTTATTTTTTCATGTTGAATCCAAATATGCAAGCCATTCTTCCAACAAGTTCCCCAGTCAAAAGCGCAGCGCCGGTGGCGCTACACACCTATTGCAATTTCCTATGTTGAAAATTTCTATGCGCATCACCACTGATTCTATGCATAGTGCCTCTTTCAAACCAAGTTTTGGAGGTCTTCCCGATGTCAAAATAGGTTCTATGATAGCTCATTGGAAATCTTGTCAAGTCTATTTTCCAGAACATCTTGAATGTTTCAATTTGAAGTTAAATTGCCCTGTCAAAAGTCAAATTTCCCAAGACTGGTCAAAATGTGCAAAATGAGGCTGCCTAAATGAAAAGTACTGTTGCAGTCAACTTTTGAAGGTCTTAATCAACTCCAAATTGAGCTCATGATAGCTCATTGGAAATCTCTTTGTGTCTGGCTATCATTTGACTCATCAAGAAAGTCATTTGGCCAACCAGGCTGGGAGAAATCTTGATTTTACCATGGTCACTCTAGAGGTGTAGCAACCATCCTGAGGCAACTATATTTTTGACATTTCTCTAAAACCATCATAGCTGTGTGAAAAATTAAGGAGGTTTTTCTTCCTTGGCCTATTATGGACAAAAACTCTCTCACTTTTATCAAATTCATCTTCTATTTCTCAGAAACATCATTTGAGTAAAACCTATCCCGATGTGTGGAACAGTGGATTTGTAGAAATGAAGGGAAATGAAGGGGATAAGGGGCTGCTAAATTCTTGAGAAGATTTTAGAAAATGGGGAGGGCTGTTAGGAAGTAAGGCAAAGTGGAATTTCAAATATTGAGTGAGGGGAAGGGGTCCAAAATGGAAAAACATAGGCCTAGCCTATAAAATTGTCAAATTGTAGCAAGAAGCTAGGGTTTGTGGGAAAATGATGAATTTGAAGGATATCAGTGATGGGAAGTGCTTAAGAAGGTACATTAAGGATAGGGTAAGGTGTATGAGCATCAGGATACAAGTTTTGTTGATTATTTGACCATCCAAGAGAAATTACCTTCAAAACCCTAGGAGAGGGAAATGAGCCTTACCCAAGTACAAATAAAGCACGAACAAGGTGTAAAATGACCCATTGGAACCTAAAATGATGATGACAACTCTCTGAATGATGGTACACTCAGCTGAATGGTGACATGGACTGACACTTGGAAAACTTTGGAAGGAATGAAAACAAATCCTAGACCTAATACCTAGTGACCAAATTTTACTTGAAGACTCACTGAAATGACAAAATTTGACTTGGACACCCTAAAACCACTTTGTACGAGCATGTTTGATTGTTGGTGGAAGGATTCAAAGACTGAAACTAGAAATCTTGATGCCCTCTTGCAATTTCCTTCTCTTCCTTTGCCTTCTTGATCCAAAAATCCAAGTATTCCACACACTCCAAGAGTGCTCCAAGAAAGCTCTAGGTCTCCAAGAGTATGAGAGAGAGAGAGTGAATAAGGAGAGAGCTCCAAAACTAAACTGACAAAAGGTTACCAACTTATCCTCAGAAGCCTTTTTATGAATTAGGCCTCTATTTCTTTCATTTTCCATTATTTTCCTTGAATTTCCTCCTCACATGCAACATGTGACCTTTCACCTCCATTTTCTCGTAATTTCCATTATTTTCATAAATAATTGTGCCAAAAATGTCATTTTGCTTTTCCAATGCCTTAGTCATTACCTTTGCCAATTTCCTTAGCCATAAACAATCACAATTGATCCCCATCACTAATATTTTTCCCAACATTCATCTTGGAATAAGTGTCCCATCATCCATGGTTATTATGTTTCCTTTATTTACCTTTTTATTACATGGAATTTTCACCAAGGCTATTATAGAACCCTCCCCTTGGGGGACACCGTGCTTAGTGTTCAATCACACATATGCCTTAGCAAATTTCTCATGGATCTTTATAACACATCTCGAAGCAATATTTCAATGAAATAATTGCTCAAAATAAAAACATCATGACAGCATACCACATAGTGGATCTTTATAACACATCTCATTACAGTATTTACAATGATCATCTTGCTAATTGCCAATCCACGTGACATCATAACATCATGATAACATAAACACATTATAGCATAGTAACATGACAACATAATCATAATAACATGACACCTATACCACATAGTGGACCTTTATAACATAGCTCATGGCGGTATTTACATCCATATACATGTGTACATATAGCAACATTACCACAAATATATACCAAGACATATACCAGATAATATACCAAAACATATATCAAAACATATACGAAACACCATATCTAAGCATATATCAAAACATCATATAGCATATACCAAACCATCATAAAGCATATATTAACCAGCATAAAGCATATACCAAACCAACATATCGAAGTTGCTTTGCCTCAACTAGCAAAGAAGGAAGGATAAATAGCCCACATCTGATCCGCCATCTCCCATGTAGATTCATCGAGACCACAGTGCTTCCATTGCACCTTAACTTTCTCGAATTCTTAGTTCTAGAGCATAAGCACCTTTTTTTTCAATATACACTAAGGCTCCGGCTGGAGTTCTCCATCTAGTTCCACCTGCAATACAAACCAGTCAATCACATTATCAACATCCTTAACATGCTTCTTAAGAAATGATACATGGAAAAAATCATGGACTTTCACTGTCTGAGGTAGTGCAAGATGATAGGCTACTAGCCCAATCCTCTCAATAGTGTTGAAGGGTCCACAAAATTGTGGTGCCATCTTGTCACAAGATCCAATCTGCATAACTCCTTGAACAACCTATTCTTATCTACATAACTCTTCTGCCTATCATGTGTTTCCTTTAGATTCTTCTTGATCCCCTGCACTTCTTGTTCCATGTCTACCAACATCTCTGGTCCAATCAATACACTGCTAACCGGATCACTCCAACTGGTGGAAGTGCTACAACTCTACCGATACAATGCTTCAAAAGGACTCATTCTCAATGAGTCCTGATAATTTTTGTTGTATGAAAATTCTACCAAAGGGATATACTCTTCCCACTTCCATTGTTGATGCATCACATACACCTTCAACATGTCCTATAATATCCTATTGACCCTCTCTTTCAGTCCATCTATCTATGGATGAAAAGTTGTGCTAAAGGCCAACTTTGTGCCCAAACCTGCAAATAACTCCTTCAAAAACTTGGAAGTGAACTTTGTATCCCTATCTGATACAACCTTCTTTGGAACACCATGTAGTCTAACCACATGTCTGTTGAATACCTATGCCACACCACTAGCTGAGAACGTTGACTTCAATGAAATGAAGTGTGCAATCTTTTTTAATCGATCCACAATGACCATAATGGAATCATGATGTTTCATTGTCTTTGAAAACCCTGTGATGAAATCCATAGAAATAAGATCGCATTTCCACTCTGGAATTACGATTGATCGTAGTAGTCCACCTGGATATTTACATTCTTCTTTCACTCACTAAAATTCAAAACACCTCACCACAAAGTCTGCTACATCCCTCCTCAAATTTGGCCAATAATAAAATCTCTTCACCGATGTCAGTGTCTTATGATAACTTGGTTGACTTGAATAAGGTTTCGCATGAAACTCCCTCAAGATCACCTTCTTGAGCTCACTGTTATCTGGTACATATATCCTATCTTGGAACCTGACCAGTCCATCCACTGTAAGACAATAATCCATACCCTATGCACCTGCACTTGTACCTGTCCCAGTACCCTACTGCAACCTATGCACAATCTCCATATACCTAACATCCTACTAACCTACCTTCAAGATCTTATCCTGTAAGTTTTTCCCATAGGAAGTCATAACTACCAAGTGATGTACCTGTACCCATCTGCTGAGAGCATCTGCCACCATGTTCTCTTTACCTTTAATGTACCTAATCTCAAAATCAAACTCGTTGATTGTGGCCAACCATCTAGCATGCTTGGCATTAAGATTCAGTTGGTCAAACAAATACCTCAACCCAATGTGATCACTCATACGTACAAACCTCTTGCCAAGAAGATAGTGACTCCACATCTTCAATGCATGTATGATCACTACTAACTCAAGATAATGTGTCAGGTAGTTTTTCTTGTGCTCGTTTATTTTTTGGGACTCGTAGCATACTATATGTCCATCTTTCATAAGGACTCCACCAAGACCTCTCTTGCAAGAATTTTTTCATACCACAAACTCTTTATCCAGATCTGCAATTTGTAACAGTGGTGCATGTGTCAACAACTTCTTAAGCTTCTCAAAGCTAGCCTCACACTCCTTTCTCCATTCAAACTTCTTACCTCTCCTTTGAAATGATGTAATGGGATAAGTAATCTACGAGAAGTTCCTGATGAACCTCCTGTAATATCCTATTAGATCCATGTAAGCTCTTACCTCATCCACACTCTTGGGAGCTACCCACTCCATGCTAGCCCTTATCTTCTCTAGATCTACTGCAATGCCTTCCTCGGAGACAACATGTCCCAAGTAGTGTACCTCAGTCTGAAAGAAACTACACTTGTTGATCTTAGCATACAATTGATGTTCTCTCAACAACCTCAACACTTCTGCTAAATACTCAACATGCTCTTCCTCAGATTTAGAATATACCAGTATATCATCAATGAACACAATAACAAACTTATCCAAATATGGATGCAACACACTATTCATCGAACACATGAATGTAGTTGGAGCATTAGTTAAGCCGAATGGAACAACACCAAAATCATAATTCCCATACCTGGTCCTAAACGTAGTATTGTAAATGTCATCTTCTTTGATGCGTACCTGATGGTATACAGATCTCAAATCGATCTTTGATAACACTGCTTCTCCATTCAGCTGATCAAGCAAGTCATCAATCCTCGGTAATGGGTACCTACTCTTGATAGTCACTTTGTTCAACATCCTGTATTCAATGCATAATTTGAGAGTACCATCTTTCTTCTTCATAAACAGGACCGGTGCGCCCCAAGGTGATCCACTTGGCCTAATGTATCCCTTGTCCAACATTTCATTTAAGTGCAAATTTAACTCAACCAACTCATGTGTCCTCATTCTGTAAGGTGCTTTTGATGCTAAAGTTTCCCCTAGAACTAACTTGATAGAGAATTCTACCTCCCTATGAGGTGGAAACTTTGTAATGTCCTCAGGAAACACATCATTGAACTACTATAGAAGTGGGTATCTTCTCAACACATTTGCATCCTCAACTTCCTTACCTTTATCACTAGAAATGTGCACTGCAAATACCTTGCACCCTTTCATGTGACTACGCTTTTCCTGCATTTTTGTGACCATCCTAACTGATGTAGATTTATTCTCACCCTATAAGAAACTTGGTTCCCCATTTTCATCAACACACTGAATGGATTTATCATAACAGTCTACCTTGGTTCTATGAAGATACAACTAGTCCATGCCCAATAACATAATGTATGAACCCAAGGTTAATACATTCATATGTGTTGTGGTAGGCATGCCATTCAAGTCAAATGCACAAGATCTTACCCAATGATGACTCGTTTCTTTGTACCTGTAGCCAACTGCACTAACCAAGACTCTGCATGCAATTCCTTACTAAAAACACATGTTGAGAAATGGCAACAAGAAATTCCAGTTTAATTTTTCCCTAAATTAAACTGTGAATTAAATTTGAATTCTATTCTCATAGCAACTTAAAATAGTTAAATTAAGTTTATTAAACTTAATTAACTTAGGAAACTCGAGTTAGAAGTCTTTGGAAGTCATGTATATGTTATCCGTACTTTGTAGGAGTCTAGTGTGAGTTAATTATGAGTTGTAAAATAGAAGACTCAGTTTCATGAGTCAATTCAGTTAAATTAGTTCTCAAACTGATTGAGAGAATGAATAGTGAGTTAATAGTCAGTGGTGACACTAATGAACTCCACCAGTGCTACTCTAGGTAACTGAATATTTCCTCATCAGAAATTCATGCATGTCGATTTTGAGAAAGATCCATTTGAGACTAGAGTGAAGGGACAGTGTACTATTTGTTTTAGATTTTTCTGAGTTGCACTGATAGTGCATGCATCTAGGAACTGATCCTTGAGGGTAGAGGCTTTATTTCCCTTTAAATACAAGCTATCCTTCATAGTAATTTCACATTGGAATAGAGACTTGGAGAGCTTGTGAATTGGCTAAGCTTTGGCCTTGAGCTTGCTTATGAGGTTCAGATTGAATTTGATAAGTGGTGGGATTGTTCTAGAGAGAACAAGCATTGTAGTTTCATCTCGATTTTTTGGATTAATAAAAAACAAATAGTGGGGTTTTGAGCTGTGGTTTTCCCCCGATATTTATTGTGTTATGTGCTTTTGATTCTCTTCCTCTATTGATTATTGTTTGCTCGATGTTTATGGACATCCGATGTAAAGAGTAGATGTAGATTCTTGTCTCTTTTTTTAGTATATTACATGAGCTTGTCAATCTACAGGATTTTCTACATGGTATCAGAGCAACATTGTTTTTTGGGACGAGAGTTTGCAGAGAAGATCTGAGAATTTCTATGCAAAATTTTCAGAAACAAGTTGCAGATCTGGATTCCTTGGGAAAAGATACCCAAACTCAAAAACAAGAATGGCTCAACCAGAGTTTGAATGAGGGAGATATCGCTAATTTAAACTCATATCTCTAGAGGAGATTTCGAAGTTTTGAGTTTCTGGGATAGAGGTGAAAGTCGAATTTTCATACATACTTCATGTTTAGCGGATGGCATTCCATGGGTTGAGGCTTGAGTATGCCTTGGAAGGAAGCTCTAATTTCATAGCCTGGAGGGACAGGATGGAGGTTGTGCTAGAGGACAATGGCTTAAAGGAATTTGTTGAACAAGAAGTTCCTAAGCTAGCAGCTACTGATGCACAGAACTTGGCTAAGTGGAAGAAGTGTGTGGTGAAGGCAAGGCAGATAATCCTTGAGGGAGTTTGAGATCATATTGTCTCGAGTCTTCATGGAAAGGAAACCCCACATGCTATATGGAAAGCATTGACGGACTTGTATCAGAATAGTAGTGATCAAAGGAAGTTAGCACTGAAGGATAAACTTCATAAAATCAAGATGGACAAAGGCAAGATGATTCCAAAGTACTTGAACAAGTTCACTCAATGTCGAGATGAACTTGGAAGTGTTGGAATCATGGTTTCCGAGGAGGATATGGTGATCCTTTCTCTTCTTGGACTCCCAAAGAGTTGGAATAGTTATCAGGACTTTGTTAATGGTCAGGAAAAGCTACTAGATTGGGAATGATTATGGTTGGATTTGATGCAGGATGAGATCAGAAGGAACACCAGGGATGGCTCTTCATCAAAGACTGATGATGAATATAAATGTGCCTTAGTGATTAAGGCAAGGAAGGGGCAAGGTAAAATTTTCCATTCCAAAACAAATTCTTATCATGGAGGTAAGAAGAAGGACATGAAGAAAGTTAAATGCTTTCATTGTCACAAGATGGGTTACTTTGCTACAAATTGTCCATTGAAGAAGTCCTCAGGAGGAGCGGTGGGTGAGGCTTTGGCCTTATGATTCGAATTGGACTTTTACGTCATTGCATGCATGGTGTCTGTTAGGGTCCTATAATTTATAGGATCAAATGATCATTGAATAATTGCTTTCAATATTTCATATTGTAAATAATATTGATTTCTGCAAATGATTTCCAAAAAAGATAGAAAAATGAAAATAAAAAATGAAAAGAGGGTATAAATACAAAAAATAGAAAAAAAGGAAAAAGAAAAGAAATGATAAATGAACCCCACAAAAAAATGAATAAATGTGAAAGTGATGCTAGTTTAAGTGCCACTACTAGCCTTCTGGCTTTGTAAAGAATAAATTCATGAAATTGTGTGCAACTTGTTTAAATGCCACAATCCCTTTCTACTTGAGACATACAGTTTAATCATGTTCAAGCTAGTTTCAATTTATGTTAATTAGATTAGAGTGAATAACTTAGCCAAACAATTCAATCTTGGCTAAGATTTGATAGGTAGAATAGGTGAATAAAGTTAATGCAACATTTTAATTTGGATTAATGCATTTGGTTATATTAGTCTAGTGAGTTGAAATAAAAATTCTTAGTCTGTTGAGAATAAAAAAAATAGATAGGGTTTGAAAATTTAAATGCACCGTTATTTGTTTAAAAGAAAAAAACTATAGAATATAAAAATAATGGTTTTTGATGTGATAGGCTAAGTGGTTCATTGTCCAAAGTATTGGACTTTGGTGTTATAATGCACATGCTCAATATATGTTCTAGGGCCAACCGGTGTTAAACCTCACTCATTTCACGATCCCCGATCATCTGTCCAGACTGATCCAATGGCCTAGGAGCATTTTCAGACCCCCCCACAGTGATAATTGTTAATGAGACGGGGGGGGTATGAAAAGCAATTTAGAAGCCCCCTACATGTAAACATCGTAGGATTTCAGACCCCCCCCCCCCCCCCACTTACCAGATACTGCCTACCCCCCCATCCAAAAGTTGTTTCGCCTCCTGCCACAACCCGCCTTCCCACCAACTATCACCTCCACGTCTCATCTCAGCTACCATTCCCATCACACCACATGTCCCTCCTCCTATCACTCCTGCCAACGGTCCCATGCCATTCACCCACCTATCCTCAACTGCCACGTCCGTGACCATTGCACCCACCATTATGGTTCTTTCCATTCACCCGTGCCATTACAGAAATCAATGCAATATCAAGACCATTAATCCAATGGTTAAGCCTAGTCTGTGGCTAATAAAAATTGAATTCTCATCTGCAATTACACCTTTCTCTCTTTGCCTTATGAATATTTCTCCCGCCTTTGTTGCGCTTTGATCTCACAACAATGTTCCCATTGCTCGTCTCTGATAAAACTACAGAGGTACTATCACTAAAACTTCCCGCCAATTCCTGAGACTCGCTGTGAATTCCTTCTGTCAAAATTCTTCCCCTATCCATTTTGCAACTACAATGGCACCCAAAGTTGCCCCCATAGTGAATCCTATGCTCACTCCCCTTGTGGACTTATACCACATTCTTCTCACTGATAGAGACTGCAAAATAGCCGAAACAAAGTTTGAATTCGACCTCTTCGAATTACGCTACTGGTTTCAGGATAATTACCTCAATCAATATGATGAAATAAACCTTTGGTAGTCCATACTTCCTCTGTTTCTTTTCCCCTAGTCCTATTACTTTCTCAAATTCTTTTTAAAATTCCAAGCCTCTTACCTTTCAAGTAGGAGGGCTATTATTTCTCCAAATGGTGAAATTATCTTCACCATTACATCTGATAGCATAAATCAAATGTTGTAGGTCCCCCACAGTGATTCCCTTACCCCTTTTTCCCTTGAAGCTCTCAGAGAAATTTATCAAAAATTAACCTTCCCCCAGAGAGCTAGAATTTTTTAAGTTTTCCTCCCCAAAGACTCTCAACTCCCTAAGAAAAATCCCCCTTATCCCTCTTCTCTATTCCCTCAAAGGACCAGAAATATTATCTTTGTCTTGCCATCCATTCTTGGTTACTATTCATATGAATGGGTAGATGAGCCTATTCTAGGCTTTCTATCCACCTTTTCTTCAAAAGAAGGACTATCAGTCACCTTTGACTATGGTCACTTCTTAGAAAATGTAATTCATGAACAATTCCTTCAGTTTTTAGAAAAATGAATGTTTTAGATATTCTTCTATTCTCATATACATGTTCATTTTATTTCAAACATATAAGTTCCCCTTTGCAATGCAGAAGCTTGATCAATAATGAGAGTCGTACTCTGTTGTCTTTTGGACTTCCTTAATCAAAAGACAATCACATAAATTTATCTTCACAGACTTCATAAATAATTTTTTGTATCCAGCAACTTGTTTGTTGAGTGGCCAGTAGATTCCAAGGATAAGTGAGGACATTCAAAAGGTTTTATAGCTTAGTGAACAGGTGAAAACAGGGGACTAGTACCTTTACCAGTCATTCACAGAAATTAGAGTGTATGGTTCAGAGTTGCCACCATATAAGTTGCCTAAGTATCTTCCAATGAGAATATTTGCCTTGGAGTACATCAGGAAAATAATTCACTCTGACAACATTCATTTTGTGGCAACTAAGAAGAAATCTCATTTCTGGATCAAAACAAAAATAGGACCTTTCATCTGTAATAGTAGAGCAGTAGGAGAGGAAGCAAACCTCCTGCTGAAAAAAATGAATTTTTCTCTCAGTCTCACTTGGTCCTATGACCCCTTTGTGGTAATTTCCAAGTTAAGAGTGGAACAAAAATCTACACCCTATGTGCATACTTAGAGGCCAGAAATAGAGAAGTATATGAACCAACACACATGGGTAGAGAATACATTGCAGGAGGCTAAGGAGAAGGTACTTTCCAAGACAACATCAGAGATAACCATGCCCAGAGAAAAGACAGATAAGAGATCGAGAGAGGATGATTCTCCATCAGTTACAGAATTCTCAGCCAAAGAGTTCAAAATATACACAAAGAAGATTAAAATAGGCTCTAAAATAAACTTCCTATCACTGGAGGACACACCAGGCATTATTGTACTCTCGAGTTTTTAGGATTTTAAGTTGGATAGTGGTACCACAGAGTACCCATCATCTGTGGCTACTAAAGAGATTCCAGCTACTATACCTCAGACACCAAAGTCATCTACAGAGCAGAGACAACTAGATATTTTTCAGAAATATAAAGAGATTAAGCAGAGGAATGAAGCCATTCATGATAATATATCTGCTCAATTCAGAAAGAAATCTTCCTCCATCCAGAACAGGCTCATCTCAGCATATGATACAAAGAAGGGAAGGATGCATATGTCATTCTTGTAGGCCTAGTTCCCTCAACCAAAGTCAACAACAGATTTCAAACAAACTACTTTTGAATTTGAGGCAAAGGATGTCCATCCTTTAGATCAAATAGATATGCACAGGCAGGCTGGAGAAATGGTGTACTCTACTTTCACACAGACTTCTATCATTTCTTCCAAACTATAGCTTACTTTGAATAATGTGTAGTCTCAACTTAAATTGGAGAAAGTGTCCTCACTTGCCAAAGATACCAGAATCAAATACTTGGAGGAAATGGTGATCAAAGCAGGCTTTGATCCAGACAATTCAAAATCCATGGAGGAGATAATCAGGAAGAAAAATGCTGACATAGAAGCCCTAAAGAAGCAATTGAAGTTGCCAGCAACAGAAGACCCCCAGGCCAAGGAACTTGGAGAGATAGAGCTACAAAAGGAAGAGATGTTGAATCTTCTAGTGGAACAAAGTGTACAGATCAAAGAAATGGAAGTAGAAATGGACAAGCTGATAAAAGAAAAGGAACAGAGTTCACAACTTGCAGTAGTTCCTCTTGATGCAATTCCCATTGCATCTCTACTTCAAATAGGTGTCCCTACAGTAGCCACGATAACAGGGACATCATCTTCTATTGTGCTTCCCACATCAGTTGCAGATGACTCAGTTAAGTTGGCTGAATCCATGGAAAACATGTCTATATAAGGAGAAGAGCTAAAGAAGTTGAGGTAGGAGGTGAAATTCCTACATGAACAGAGTACAATATTTGAAAATTCCTTCCTGACAGAAACATAGAAGTCCCAAACATTGTCCCAAAGATTGTAAAAGATGGAAAAAGATTGTGCCATGAGCAATACATTGGCACAGGTAAAAGAGAATATCTAGAAAAGGATCAATGAAGACATGGAAGACATTTGGCCTTCAATCCAAATTATTTTTGAGCAACAAGAGTTGATTGAATGGTCCAATGAAGCCATTGAGCAAGTCAGAAAGCAATTAGGAGATAAACCCAATGAAGCCACTGAGCTCATCAAATTTCTTAACTCCAAGAACAATCAGGAATTGGAAGAGTTAGAAATTGAAGACAGAACTGAAATGATTTTGGAAGTTAGGAAAATGTTTACTAAAATAAATCTAATGAGAGAACTTGAAGAGAAGGGTCAAATTATGAACACTGGTATACAAAAATTCTTCACCAAGTTGGAGCCCCTCTACAAGAAAGGACTTCCAAACTTGTTAGTTATTAATGATAAGCTCAGCACGTGGTCAGATTACAGTGAGAAAATTATGACCAAGGCAAGAGACAGTTCAAAGGTTACAACTGGAAGATTCAGTATGATAGGAAAGGTGTTCCTGGAAGCATTGGCATACGATCTCAACATTCAGTATGCAATTAAAAATCTATTCATCACCAGGCTAACATTTGCCAAATATACTGAAGTCGACGAAGTGTACAAAAAGTTGATGAAGATGAATATCCCGAGTGAACAATGTTGGGATAAACTTTGTGAGTTACTGGAGTAAGAAGTAGTTTTGGGGGCACAGCTCAGTGTTACAACACATGCAAAATTTGAGCGCTAGACAACCAGTTATTCCACCAATTCAGTGCCACCACTTCAGACAGTTTGAATTTCCCTGATATCATTGTAATAAGTTAGATTGATTCAATTTTATTATTTTTAGATACATCCTAGTCATTCTGACAGGATATTTTTTGTAAATTAATTATAAATACTTCATCTTCAGAAGTATCAAGGGTTGGTTTTTGTACAAAGAATACTATTGTATATTTCTGAAGCATCAAAAAATTTACCAGTTATACAGAAAGCTCTTTCAATGGATTCTTGTGTCAAGTTGTTGGTGAAGTGCATCTATCATCTTATGCATTTATATTTTTTTCTTTATAGCACATATTGTTTTTCAAATCTGAATTATTCAATAGATAAGTAAAGGGCAAAATTTGTTTAAATCTAAACTTTGCACTTGGCTATGAATAATTTTAATGTTTTCTTCTGATCTTTAAATATAGAATTCAGGTAATGATGATCTATATTTAAATTGAACCTTAAATTTGTTCCTTCCTTCCCTAATTCATAAACTAAAAGAATCCATTTGGTTTGGTTACCTCGCCCTATGAGATCTATCTATAGACATTGTAGTCAATCTGTGCTTTATGTAACAGACTCCATAACCCAATGGTAATCTAGTTATCAACCAACCATTCAAATAAATATCAAACCTTAAACTTCATAGCTATCATAATATTCAATCAAACAAAGTTAAAACTTACTGTTGAACCTCATAATTACCTTCTCCTTGACATTTGTTCTCACCTTTTTCTCTCATTTTCTCATAAGACTACAGACCCAATCAATGATAAATTCTAGGTTTTCTCTTAGGAAAGCATTAAAATGATCACCATATTATATTTTCATGTTCTTGATATTTTAATAGATTTTTGCAAATTAGCTACAGAACGTAGCCTATTCTGCAGCTAACTGTCGTTTCTGTAGCTACTCTCATGGTTTGGCAGGTTACAGGTGTCAAATGAAGAACTGGGCCACATGGGCATTTCCAAAATCATCTCCACATGGATTCTATTTTATTCACTCGGTCCAGATCAACAGAAAAGCGTTCCTAAAGTCATGGTAAAAGGTGGAGTCAAATACGTTATCTAGAAGCAGTAGGACTCTTTATTTGCTCTTTCGTAGCTAATCAAGAGTCTAACAGTTATGTTGAAGATTTAATTCAAATTAAGCCACCTGTAGATTATCATAAGTTAAAAAATCCTATTACAATTCGAATTAAGCCACTTGTAGCAAGTTTTTCTCATAAACAGTCATGTTAGATTTAATTCAAATTAGCCACCTGTAGCAAGTTTGTCTCTTAAACGGTTATGTTATTGTCCTATAAATATCGGTTGCATGGAACCGAGAATTAGTTAGAAGCTAGAACGAATTACAGGATTTTTGTCGATACTCTATATTCATACTTCGTTTTGTTCATAATACAAGATTCGTTTTGTCAATGATGGTTTAAAGTGAATCTTTAACTAGCTAGCATTCCAGCCATATCAGTTGCAGAGAGCCCCTGCACTGAAGGAGGTTTTACACTTGTTTTCAATTTAATTTCTATTACTTTGTTTTCAACAAGTTTGTTTTTTCTAATTTAGAATGATGCTTCATTTTAGTTTTTAACCAATAGTGTAATGATAAAATCACAAATGTGTAACCTTGTTCTTCTGATATATTTTATGGAAAAAATGACTTTGTTTCCAAAACTGAATGAAGATTGAAGTAATAAGAATACACGGTTGCTTAATTTTGTTATTGTTTTGTTATTCATTTTCTTAGAATAGAACTATCAATTAACTTGTGTTAATAGATGTTCTCAAAAACCATTTCAAAATGATGATGATCCTAACTTAAATGGTTAAATATCTAATTCATACAGTGATTGAATTTACCCAGTACATTGTTAGTTTTACATGTTTTTACCTTTTCTTTTCTGCTTTCAAGTCCTTACTTAGTTGCATCACTTGACATTCCAAAAAATCATTTCAAGGATATTGATTTCACCATATTCCAAAATTGAATGGTTGAATGTTTAAATGAATGCAATTACTGAGTTACCTTCTGCATCAATATCACTTTTGGTTTTAACAATTAGATCTATGTATTAGGACTCATGATAGGATATCATAGATGCTCTGGTTTCTTATTAGGTTATAACTAGTCAACAGTTCTTGGTCCATTTTTAGGAGATTAGACTAACTTAGGAACGTTTACTTTCCTTTAAAATTAATTAGATCCATTTAAATTTTCTCATAGGTTGTATATTCTTAGACATCAAAGAACAGAAACCCCCAAAACAAACATAAAATACAAAACAACGAAGTAAGAGAAAAGTTAACTAAGCACATATAGTGCATCACACTTCATCAGTCTACAAACCTTGGTTGATAATTTATGCAAGAAATTTAGTACACTAAATTGACTAAACACTTACAGAGAGAGCCCTCTCTGAAGCTGGCAGGGCTAGATCCTAGCTTCCAAATTTGGTTTGTGGTTACCTTGGTGATTTTCTTTTGTAACCTCATAAAATTACTAAGTGCTAACAGTGTCTTCAATGATGGGAAGTGTCTAGTACTTCGACAGTGGAGCTTCTTTCCACATGACTGGAAACAAAGAGTTATTCAGTGAACTAGAGGAGAAAGATCTTAAGATGCATATCGAGATGGGTGATGACGGTAAGTATAGTGTTACAGGTGTGGGCACTATTACTTTTCAGAGGGAGCATGTGGCTCCACTCACCTTGAAGAATGTGATGCATGTAGCCAGACTGACGAAGAACTTGGTATCTGTTGCCATGCTTAAGGATCAAGGCTATAATGTGATATTCTCAAAAGGAAAGGCATTCCTTTGACATATAGCCATGGGTTAAGTAAAGAAGATAGGGATTCGAGTTTAGAATCTCTATAAGATAGAGGTAGAGGATTGTGTTTCTTTGAGTTCAAAATCAAAAAATATGTTAAGCTGAGACATTGGTGAGTTGTGGCATAGGTGATTGGGCCACTTACATCATGCGGCTTTGAAGATATTGCAAAAAATCTCTAGCAGTCTTCCCATAGGTATGCTTGAGCAAGTTGATACATGCAAGGGTTGTACTTTGGGAAAATACACCAAGTCTTTCTTTCCAGACAGAGACAGTCGAGCATAGTCTATTCTAGAGAGAGTCCATTCAGATGTGTGTGGACCATTCTCAACAGCAACTACAGCCAAAGACAGGTATTATGTTATATTCGTTGATGACTATTCTCGTAAATGCTGGGTATTTTTTATGCAAAAAAAAGGATCAAACATTCACAAAGTTTTGTGAGTTCAAAGCATTGGTAAAGAAAGAGTGTGGCAAGAAGGTTAAATATCTATAGAGTGATAACAGTGGTGATTATGTCTCAAATGAGTTTAAGAACTTGTGTGCAGCGGAAGGGATTAAACGAGAGTTGACGACACCCCATAACCCTCAACAATATGGGGTTTCTGAGAGGAAGATCATGAGCATAGTAGGGGCAGAAAGGGCGATTTTGCATGATCATGACCTACCACTACACTTGTGGGTTAAGGCATGCAACACATCGGTTTATGTTCAGAACCGTAGCACACATCAAGTACTTGAGATGAAGACACTAGAGGAGGCTTATTCCAGTAAGAGGCCAGATGTTGGTCACTTCAAGATTTTTGGGTCATCAGTTTATTTCTAGGTGACCAAAGATGCACAGAAGGAGCTTGAGCCAACAATAGGGTTTGGAATATTTATGGGGTACACTAAAACACACCACAACTATCAAGTATACATGTTGACCAGATGGATGATAGTGGTTCGTAGGGATATCAGATTCAATGAGGAGAAGGTCATGCAAGTATCCCTTGAGAGGGAGCGTGAGCTACATGTGGATGAGAAGCTGATAGCTCCTAAGGTTGAGGGGCCTTAGATTGATGTGGAGCAGCCACATGCAGAGGTTCAGAGAGTGGAGAAATCAACTCAGGAAAAGTATTTCAGAGAGGGAAGAAAACACACTAGAGAGGCTGATATTTTTTTGGATGATTCACGGGAGAATGTGGAGCACCCTCTTCTCAGTGTAGATAGAGGAGGTCACCAAATAGGTACACTGGATACATGGCACTTATGGGTGCATGTGTTGTGACAGAGCCATCTTCCTTTCATGAAGAAGTGCAGCAACTGATTTGGGTTGACGTGATAGGAGGAGTACGAGTACATAGTTTGAAATAGTGTTTGGGATGTGGTCCCAAGACCGTAGGAAAAGTCAGTTGTGAGGTCCCATTAGGTTTACAAGGTAAAGAAAGTTGTAGATGGTAGTGTGGAGAAGCATAAGGCCAAATTTGTGGCCTATGGCTTTTCACATGTAGAGGGGACTGACTATGATGAGACCTTTTCTCCTATTGCAAGGTACTCGTCAATCAGATGTATTTTGGCACTATCAACAGAGATGGGTTGGAATATCCATCTGATGGATGTGAATGCTACCTTCCTTAATATCATGATTGAGGAAGAGGGGTACATACATCATCTCGAAGGTTTTGAAACCTTGGACCGTGAGTCACATGTGTGCTAAATCAAGAGAGCATTGTATGATCTGAAGCAAGCACCCCATGCTTGGTACATGAGGATAAATAGCTACTTCACTGAGTTGGGCTTCACGAATAGTGAAGCGGATGCGAACCTATATCACATAGTGGTGGAAGGTAAGTTTTTTATCATTGTACTTTATGTATATGATCTCATACTGATAGGTGATGAGAAGCTCATCAAATCTTGCAAGGTGGAACTTGCAAGAGAGTTTGAGATGAAGGACATGGGGCTTGTGCATTACTTTCTTATCATGGAGGTATGGTAGAGAGATGGGGATTTGTTTGTATCTCAAGGCAAGTAAACCCATGGAGACTCCTCTAACTGGTAACTAAAGGAAGGAGGATGCTACTTGTGGGAGAGTAGTGGAAGCTACTGTTTTGGTGAACACATGACTAGATATGTGCTATCAAGTTAACAATCTTAGTAAAGTGATCGTTAGGCCTACCAAGATGTATTGGAAGGTGGTAAAGCATGTATTAAGATACCTCAAAGGCACTACTCATTTTGGGTTATGGTACAAATGGACAGAGGGATTGAAGCTTCAAGGCTTCACCAATGTAGATTGGACAGGGAGTCCATTAGACAGGAAGAGCACATTAGGAGGGATCTTTAGTATTGTGTCAGCGAAATTTTCATGGTACAACAGGAAACAAATATCGGTTGCACTCAGTTCAGTAGAGGCAGAGTACATGGTTGCAATTCAGGAAGCATGTGAGGCTATATGGATGAGAAAGATCGTGGTTGGTTCGTTTGGTCAGCAGATGGATCCGACAGTGATTTATTGTGATAATCAGAGTTGTATCAAACTCTTTGAAAATCCAGTCTTTTATGATCGGTCCAAGCATATTGATATCCAGTATCATCATCTCAAAGATTGTGTATTGAGGCAAATCATGTTGTTAGATTACATTCCCATGGAGGAGCAAGATGCTGACATCTTGACAAAGGAAATGTCAAGTTATAAATTCAAGTTTCACAGAGACAGGATCGAGGTATTTGATAATCCCTTTCTTTTTTAGAGGGAGTGTTGAGAGATGGCAATAAGAAATTCCAGTTTAATTTGTCCTTGAATTAAATTGTGAATTAAATTCAAATTCTATTCTCATAGCAACTTAAAATAGTTAAATTAAGTTTATTAAACTTACATAACTTAGGAAATTAAAGTTGGAAGTCTTTTGGAAGTCATGTATATGTTCTCCCTATTTTGTAGGAGTGTAGTGTGAGTTACTTGTGAGTTGTAAAATAGAAGACTCAGTTTTGTGAGTCATTTTAGTTAAATTATTTCTCAAACTGATTAAGAGAGCTAATAGTGAGTTAACAGTCAATGGTGACACTAATGAATTCCGCCAGTGCTACTCTAGTTAGCTAAATATTTACACTTCAGAAACTCATCCATGTCAATTTTGAGAAAGACCTAGTTGATACTAGAGTGCAAGGACAGTGTACTATTTTTTTTAGATTTTTCTGAGTTGCACTGATAGTGCATGCATTCAGAAATTGATCCTTGAGGGATTTTACTATTTTTAGAGGCTTTATTTCCCTTTAAATACAAGATATCCTTCATAGGAATTCCACATTAGAATATAGACTTGGAGAGCTTGTGAATTGGCTAAGCTTTGGCCTTGATCTTGCTTATGAGTTCGAGATTGAATTTTTTGAGTGGTGGGATTGTTCTAGAGACAACAAGCATTGTAATTTCATCTTGAATTTTCATATTAATACAAAACAAATAGTGGGGTTTTGAGTTGTGCCTTTCCCTGGATATTTATTGTGTTATGTGCCTTTGATTCTCTTCCTCTATTGATTATTTTTTGCTCTATGTTTATGGGCTTCCGCTATAAAGAGTAGAAGTATATTCTTATCTCTTGTTTTATTAGATCACATGAGCTTGTGAATCTACAGGAAAATTCTACACCACACCTTTCCACAAAGTTAGGACTCACATAGCTATAATTAGATCCAGGGTCAATCAATATAGAAATAACTTGATCACAAAGCTTACTATCCATTTCAATGATAAATGCATGATTCTCTATCTTAATTTTATCCAATGTTGCATAGATGTGTGGAACACTCTAATCGACATCCCCAATGGTCTGCACCTCCTGTGAACTGTATATCTGAGGTCTACGACCTTGTCTATGTAGACAATCTCTCCTGCGATGATATTTGCCACAAGTCCAACACTCTATAGTCTTACAACCTATCTCCTTATTTTGTTCTCCTGACCAGAATCCCTATCCTCTATCGGATGTGTTGAACTTCTTAGGTAGTGCAAAATTCTCCTTGTTAACTATGTCTTGTGGTTGTACTCGCTTCTTGCTAGTCTAGGTTAGTCTCAATTTTGCATTTCGATTGTTCATAGAAATAGTTCAGATTTCAAATAGCCTCCTCCAATGATCTAGGCTTATCGAACTCAATCCTATATTTGAATGCAACCACTAACCCACTAACAAATCTTTGAATCTTAGCCTTATCCTCCTTGACGTAAGGCAAATACCTTAGCAACTCTAAGAATCTACTAGTGTACTCATCATCTGTCATGGATCCCATCTTTAGCTCATAGAATTATTTCACCCTATCATCAAATTATCTTTCCGACAAATACTTATTTTTGAATAGCTTCTCAAACTCACTCCAAGTCAAATATTCCTCATTTATACCTCTAACATTTTTCACGTCTTCCCACCAAATGTTTGTTTTTCCTTTGAGACTGAATGTAGCCACTCTAGCTTTCATGTTCTCTGAATAGTCATGCAATCTGAAGAAATTCTTCATGCCTAGCAACCATGCCTCTTCATATTGTGATTTATTTACCTCTCCATCAAAAGTAGGTGGATTTTCTTTCTTAAACTCATCTAGAAAATACCCTTTATCACTCCTCATGTAAGAATGATACCGATGATTATCATAGTGCCTACCTGAATCAGAATTGGAATCATACATGTGTGTATCCCTTATCATATCTAGAGTGTCCACCAATTTTCCATCTTTGATTGTGTCATCATCTGATCGATGACCACCATGCAATCTACTAACATATGCCCCATTGGTTCTATCCTCTTGCTCATGGCTGATATGAAGTGGTCCCTGTCATTGAAATTCTAACAAGCTCTGAAGTATGAATACATTTACCTCTACTTACTTTTCATGTGCATATATGATTCAGTAATTATCTACCTTAGAACTCCTTATTTCTTCCTTTAAAATTCTTAGTGTCACCGCCAAGTCGGAAGAGTTACCAACACCATACTACTCTTCTGATTCATAGGGAGAGTCTTTGTAGTCAACCATATTCCTATCCGTTTGATATTTCTTCTTGCAAGGATAATCATGTCAGCTAAACCAAATCACAATAAACCAATGTACATTAGTATATCTCGGGGAGGATACCTTGTCTTCAAGATCAAAAAATCAGTGTGATACATGTACATAATCATGACAACTTATAGAAACATAAAACATAAGAATATGACCATTCAATCGTCATTCCAGCTAGGGTATAGTCATCAATGCATGACCTCAACAAAAATAAACACCACAACCTCTTGCATGACAACCACCATCATTACATCACTATACACTTGACCATGCATAAGGCGATGCATAACCATCCACACATATGCATAAAAATATATGACTAAGCATGAATGAACAATACTTGAAATAAAACCTGCAAGAATGATACATGCAACGAAGCATACAAGAATGTAACCAAACATGCAAGAGTGTAACCAAGCATACTACAAAAATAAATGTAAGCAACATAAATTGACATGTAACCAGTCATACAGTCACAATGATGCATTCCACAATAACACCTCAAATTTCACACAACAACATCACTATGACCATGAACAACATCATGCAAATGCAACAAGCACATGGAATGAAAAGGTGAGAGACACACTTGCAACTGACATGCATGCATGACCAACACATAGCCCATCTAGTCTAAGGGGTGAACCATGCTCTGATACCACTCTATAACACCCTCCTCCCACATCTACCCAAAAAACCAGCCAGCGGGGGTAAACATGTGACGAGAGGCCACCATGATATGATTCAACCTCCTAAGTCACGTTAAGGAAGTGGAACTGAAAGAAACACACCATATAGACATTAATAATCAACTGCAAGACCTCAACAACCCATCCAATACTTTAGACAACTTGCCTTGGGGTCACACTAAGATTTTGGACAATTTAAGGATCAGCCGCCCCCATGCTATAGGCATGAGTGCAACCAGAAACCCAAAGTCACTCTCACAGGCTTGCCTACCAGCGACCAGAGACCAAAATTGTTAGCGCTATGCCAACGACTCTGGGATTTGAGTCACTTTTTCAGGCCAAAATCCCAAGTCACTTCCCAAAATTGAACCATCTCTTCAGAGCATTGAAATAACATGGAAATGACAGTACTAAAGAAAATATTTTTTCAAGACCTTAACTAGACCCCTACTAGCCATGAAAAGCATTTCATCAAACACATTGCAAATGTGTAATCTACATGTGTAATTATCCATTCTGAGCATAGGGGCCTCATACTTAGCTGAGAATTGCTAAGAACCATTGATGCCTCAACACATCAACGACCATTCCATCCATTAGGTCATAGATACATTAATCATTCAATTACAAGTAAAAATAGGATGAGAGCCACACATAGTTGTTGTCATAAAACACATACATAACCAACATAATAGCAGAAGAAATACTCGTGATAGTAAAGCCATATAGACCACATATAATCCATCAAACTTCTTATAGAAATAAAAGGAGAAATAACCTTTCATTAATGATGCAGAATACAAACCTGGGATGGGACTTCCACGTTCCACCATACCGTAGAATGGCTAAGCCAAATCTCTCTTTAGCCATTCACCCTTGTGCGATATTCCAAGCATGAATGTGCGATCTCATAGAACACATCAATCAAAACTCATCCAGGGCTTCTAGAAGCCCTCCACCTCAACCCATCAAACAATGGTTCCACCTCATAGTCGGACATCACAAAACCATGACCATATTGGTCTCCATCCAAGCCTTCCAGGGCTTCCAGAGCATTTGTTTAACCAAGCCTTCTAGGACTAGTAACTCAAACCATAGCTTATTCTGAGCCTCCAGAGCATTTGTCCAACCAGGGTTTCGAGGAATAGTAACTCAACCCACCAAGGGCTTCCAGAGCGTTTTTCCAACCAAGGCTTCAAGGGCAAGTAACTCAACCCAAGTTGTTACAAGGCTTCCAAAGCGTTTGTCCAACAAGGGCTTCCAGGACTAATAACTCAACCCAAGCTAAGGAAACATGAGAACCAACCAAAACGAAACAATGAATGTGAACCCACAATCACCATGGATGTTGTTATCACTAAACAAATTTCAAAGGAAAAGGGTAAGGTAAGAAAGATTTGGTCTTGGTTATTGTCATGCTCCTTTCATGCATAAGAAGCACTTGGCAAACTCAGGGTCAGCATACATAAAAGTTCTTTGAAGGCTCAAGCAAGGCAAGCAAGTTTCAAGGCAGATGAGAAGGACATTTCAAGATAAAGAAGCTCAAGACAGTCAAATTTGGCATGTAAGCTGTGTTTTTGAAATTACACAGCAGTTTCGTAGCACGCTACGAAACTGCTGTAAGTGATGCCTAATGCACAACAGTTTCGTAGTGCGCTACGAAACTGCTGTAGCTACATATTGTGATTTTATGGACCATTTTTGTAAGAAAAAGGGAAATATTATTTGAAGAGGAGGGTCTGAAAGGGAGCATTCATGAAGTATAAGTGTCTAGCAAAGGCAAAACAAGGAAAGGAAAGACTTTTATGAACTCCAAAGTTTTATGTTATGAAAAGAGCAGTCGACTTCCAAGGGGATTAACAAGCAGTTAAAAACTCATCTCTGAAAAGTGAAAGAGATTTTCATTCCTAAGATTCTGAAGTACAAAAACGTCTTCCACTTTCTTCAAATCCATTATTATTTGAGAGAAATGAATGATCAAACTTGCGCTACGAAACTGCTGTAGGTGCAGTTTTTCACAAACATATTTTTACACCTGTTTTTCAAAGACTCATTCTGGGCGGTAGGAAAGATTTTTCAAAAAACCAAGAGAGGTTTTTGTTCAGCATGGATTGATTAAAAAAAGCCTCCTTCATTTTTTCGAAATACATTATTTATGAGAAGTTATGAGCTCTGTCCCAAGACCTATTTTTCAGCCAGAACAGAGCAAGGGACAGTCTCCTAGTTTCTAGGAACAACAAAAGGATGAGTCATCAAGGGCCAGCTGGAAGGTTATGAGCACCATCAAATTTGAATTCATGGAGTTTTAGGTGTCAAATAATGTTTTAAATGTTTAGATAAGGTTGTTGTAATCATAATAAGGAGTTACACTCCTAGTTGTATTAGGTCTCTAGGACTCCTAGTTAGCTGTCCTTTGCATTAAATAGTTAGTTTTAAGTGTCAATAGGTGTCAAATTAGGAGGAATTCAAATTCCCCTCATGCTAGAGGAAGGAATCTACATGAACTCTATATATGGGAGAAGAAATAATGTATTAGGGGTTGGAAAATTTTATGGAAAAGCTTGTATTTGGCCTATGTAAGACTCATTTTTAGTAATACATGCTTGACTTTACTTCTTAGGATTCATGAAGGATTTTTTATGTTCAGAATATGTGATGTTGTCCTTTCCTTAATTCTTACAGTGGTATGGATGTATAATCACTCAGAATTCACTGAATGTGCTCTGACTTCCTGTATACATTTATAAACTGTGTGGTCCCATATGAGTTTATGTTCTGAATGTTTAAATGCTGAATGCCCTGACTTCCATGTAGGGTTGAGTTCATTGTTATATTGAGGTGTTGTTGACTCCATAAGCCCAATGGATAGTTTTGTTTAATGTGTTTCCACCAGTCATATTTTTCACAGTTTTTCTATAAGAGTTAGCCATCTTATCTTTAATCAAAATCATTAATCCATCAAGAGAGAGCCCTCTCAAGTTGAGGAGGCTAAGCCTCAGCCTAAAGTAGGTTGAACTAGTTACTTAGAGTCAACCTGACCAGCAGCCTATCAGGATCTGATTTTGAGATAACATTTTGGTGCGTCTGCCGGGAACCTGAAGTCTATTCATTCCCGAAATTAAGAGACTGAACTTCTGAAGGTAGCAGGAGCTCAAACATCTTTTTGAGGCTGCAAGACTACCTTGGCAACTCCACACATCGAATAAGAAATTGGAAGGTGACTCCACTGCTAGAAGATCAGTAGCTTGATGAAGTTTCAAGATGAGTTCCACTGCAAGAATGAATGCCAGGTATGCTCCTATGAATCGGTCTCATATCCTTGGCTTTCCAAATCCTATGCCAAAGGTTGATTGGTTAGATGATCTTCCAATATTCAAAGATGAAAAGAAGGACAATGCTACTCTTCATTTGGTTAGGTTCCATATGCATGTACGCAGTCTTAAGGTTCATTTCCCTGAAGATTGTCTCATGAAGATGTTTATGACCACTTTAGAAGGAAAGGCATGGTCTTGGTATAAAGGTTTGCAAAATGGTTCAATATATTCGCTTGCTAATTTTCATGATGAATTCTATGAGATGTATAAAGAATGTCATCCTTCCTTATTGTTGCTCAAAGATTGCTGTAGACATTCTTTAAGTCTTATTCAGTACTTGGAGGATTGTTATGATGATGATGAATTTATGGATGAAGAAATTTTAGAGGCTCTTCATAACAATGCATTTCAACACCAAGAAGAAAGTATAACATCTCATGAAATGCAGCATGAAGATCAGCAAGGGTTTACTTATGAAAATCATATTACATCCTTTGAGATTGATGTAGAGATGCAGCAGATTTGTCAGGCTTCATATCATTATGAGTATGAAATTGATTGCAAACAACAAGAAAAAGTACTGGAAAATAGCTTTTATAGCCCTCAGGCAGAGGAAAAGGTTGTTCAATTTTGTAATTCCTTGCAGCAGCTTACTTCAAAGAATGATCACAACAGTGAGGAAAATTACATTGTCTATGAGAATCATGCAGAAAGGCAGTTGGATAGCACATCAAAGGAATTTTGTGTGGCTGCAGATCAGTTGTCTGAAGAGATAGAATGTTATGATGATTATCAAAATAACCATGTTTTCTTTGACACTATAAATGAATACATGGCAAAGTTTTGCACATCAGTATTTCATTTTCATTTGCATTATGAAGATCATATACATTATAAGTTGATTTGGTCATCTCACTATCATGGTTATTTTGAGGTTGAATGCAATCAAGAGCCTCCAATATCAGAAAGGACAATTGATTGGCTTTATTGGAAATATCATGTTGCTTGACCTAAATTGGAAATTGCAGCTAGTAGGTAGGTAGGAAAATGCAAATAAGCTCAAAGTTGACTGAGCATTTTTTCAGTAAATATAGATATCTTTCTCCTACAGTGGTCATCAAGCTTAAGCCCGAGGTGAAGGCTCAAGAAGCTTAAAGGGAACACTTGTCAAGCAAATTTTAGTTTGTCATAAAAGGATAAAGCACTGGACCTGCGAGTTCCTAGTGTACTACAGGAGCACACTATCCCAAGTGGAGCCACTGTTATCACTAAACAAATTTCAAAGGAAAAGGGTAAGGTAAGAAAGATTTGGTCTTGGTTATTGTCATGCTCCTTTCATGCATAAGAAGCACTTGGCAAACTCAGGGTCAGCATACATAAAAGTTCTTTGAAGGCTCAAGCAAGGCAAGCAAGTTTCAAGGCAGATGAGAAGGACATTTCAAGATAAAGAAGCTCAAGACAGTCAAATTTGGCATGTAAGCTGTGTTTTTGAAATTACACAGCAGTTTCGTAGCACGCTACGAAACTGCTGTAAGTGATGCCTAATGCACAACAGTTTCGTAGTGCGCTACGAAACTGCTGTAGCTACATATTGTGATTTGATGGACCATTTTTGTAAGAAAAAGGGAAATATTATTTGAAGAGGAGGGTCTGAAAGGGAGCATTCACGAAGTATAAGTGTCTAGCAAAGGCAAAACAAGGAAAGGAAAGACTTTTATGAACTCCAAAGTTTTATGTTATGAAAAGAGCAGTCGACTTCCAAGGGGATTAACAAGCAGTTAAAAACTCATCTCTGAAACGTGAAAGAGGTTTTCATTCCTAAGATTCTGAAGTACAAAAACCTCTTCCACTTTCTTCAAATCCATTATTATTTGAGAGAAATGAATGATCAAACTTGCGCTACGAAACTGCTGTAGGTGCAGTTTTTCACAAACATATTTTTACACCTGTTTTTCAAAGACTCATTCTGGGCGGGAGGAAAGATGTTTCAAAAACCCAAGAGAGGTTTTTGTTCAGCATGGATTGGTTCAAAGAAGCCTCCTTCGGTTTTTCGAAATACATTTTTTATGAGAAGTTATGAGCTCTGTCCCAAGACCTATTTTTCAGCCAGAACAGAGCAAGGGACAGCCTCCTAGTTTCTAGGAACAGCAAAAGGATGAGTCATCAAGGGCCAGCTAGAAGGTTATGAGCACCATCAAATTTGAATTCATGGAGTTTTAGGTGTCAAATAATGTTTTAAATGTTTATATAAGGTTGTTGTAATCATAATAAGGAGTTACACTCCTAGTTGTATTAGGTCTCTAGGACTCCTAGTTAGTTGTCCTTTGCATTAAATAGTTAGTTTTAAGTGTCAATAGGTGTCAAATTAGGAGGAATTCGAATTCCCCTCATGCTGGAGGAAGGAATCTACATGAACTCTATATATGGGAGAAGAAATAATGTATTAGGGGTTGGAAAATTTTATGGAAAAGCTTGTATTTGGCCTATGTAAGACTCATTTTTAGTAATACATGCTTGACTTTACTTCTCAGGATTCATGAAGGATTTTTTATGTTCAGAATATGTGATGTTGTCCTTTCCTTAATTCTTACAGTGGTATGGATGTATAATCACTCAGAATTCACTGAATGTGCTCTGACTTCCTGTATACATTTATAAACTGTGTGGTCCCATATGAGTTTATGTTCTGAATGTTTAAATGCTGAATGCCCTGACTTCCATGTAGGGTTGAGTTCATTGTTATATTGAGGTGTTGTTGACTCCATAAGCCCAATGGATAGTTTTGTTTAATGTGTTTCCACCAGTCATATTTTTCACAGTTGTTCTATAAGAGTTAGCCATCTTATCTTTAATCAAAATCATTAATCCATCAAGAGAGAGCCCTCTCAGGTTGAGGAGGATAAGCCTCAGCCTAAAGTAGGTTGAAATAGTTACTTAGAGTCAACCTGACCAGCAGCCTATCAGGATCTGATTTTGAGATAACAGATATCTAGGAAGTGGAAAGGCTATGCAATCCACTATCAATCTCGTCCATGCTCCATGCCAATGACATATCACAACCAAAAATCCACATGCATATGTCATGCATGCCAAAAATAGTGAAGGAAACATGCATGCAACTTAGTACCTGCAAGCTAATATGATGTAGCTCCTAATCTCAATGCCCTCTTACACTTTCATGCTCTTCATTTTCCTTCTTGCTCCAAAAATCCAAGTATACCACACCCTCCAACAGTTCTCCAAGAAAACTCTAAGTCTCCAAGAGTGAGAGAGAGAGAGAGAGAGAGAATAATGAGAGAGCTCCAAAACATAACTGGCAAAAGGTTACCAACTGATCCTCAAAATCCTTTTTATGAATGAGGCCTCTATTTTCTTCATTTTCCATTATTTTCCTTCAATTTCCTCCTCACATGCAACTTGTGCCCTTTCACCTCCCTTTTCTCCTAATTTCCATTATTTTCATAAATAATTGTGCCAAAATTTTCATTTTTCCTTCCAAAGCCTTAGTCGTTCCCTTTGCCAATTTCCTTAGCCATAAACAATCACAAGTGATCCCCATCACTAATATTATGCCCAACATTTAGCTTGGAATAAGTGTCCCATCATCCATGGTTATTATTTTTCATTTATTTACTTTTTATTACATGGAACTTTCCCCATGGTTACACATTTTCTGCCTAGTCGACATGTGCACACATATAGTGGCCCACCATGCTACATCGTCCCACCATTTTATTTCTTGCAGAACTTTCCCAAACTCCCATAGAAAACCCTACGGTGCCAAACCTATGGGACACATGGATGGCTACAAGAACTTACCCATCAATGGCCCATATTTCTCCTTATGTAATGCTTGATCATTATGCCTGGTCACAAATTCAAGAGGGTTTAAGCCATTTCTTTTTGAAATCTTATGCTTTGGTCTTAAGTATTTCAACCCTCTGCTTGGAAACTATTAATTCACAATAAGGGCCCTCGTCCAAGCCTCCAACACATAATATATAAACATACAAGGATATATGTAGGCCCTTTCAAGCTATTCCTTTTGAGCTTTATGAAGGTATTCAACCCAATGTGGCATGTCACCTACAAAGCAAAGATATGTGTGTGTTTGTGTGTGTGTGATATCCTTCCTAATCTTATACTACTTCAACCCACACTTGGTCTTTGGATTCCTTGTTGAACTAAGTGTTCAAATACTTGTCTATATATATGTATATAGATTTAAGGCTATCTCTCCTACGCTTATAAGGTATTTTAAATGCAAGTATTTATTCGATTAATATAGATTGATCTATCTCTTCATACACATGTCATTTAGACCAATTTTCAAGCTCGGGATGGACACAGGAATAACCATTCTAAAGAAAAACATTCAAGGACACTTCTACATAGGAATTCACCTTCCTTAGTGTTAACCTTAACAATTCATCAGCATGGCGGCTAGATATCTAGGCATTTCTGTACAATTAAGTAATAGTTAACAAATATTCCCATTTGTTCATGCTCAATCAATCCTAGGCTAATTTTCAAGCTCAGATATATCCACGTGAAGTGAAATATTCCTTAAAATGTTTACACAATACATTGATATTCCTCATTCGTGCAAGAAACAACACTCCTCAACATTATCATGACATTGCTTCAACACAATAAACAAAGATAAGATATCCCATGCATAAATACATAAGAGTATACTTATCTTATAAGAGATCCAACAACTGAGAGTGTGGCTCTAACTCTCCACCCACCCTTAGATAAGCTACAACCACATTTACCTGTAGCTATCACCCCCGAGCCAAATTATGGTGCTTGAGGTAGAGTTCTCTTTAGAGGAAACTTATCCAATATTGATAACTGAAATAGGATGTCACGAGGTCACTTTTCCTTCATCCACCAACTACAAAATCTTCCACTTAGTCTTTATAGACTTTTCATACATTATTAACATCCATGATAGGATACCACAGTATAGAGAGTCTCAGCTCAATTTCAGGAGAAACGAGTCCACATCAAGGAAAGGATCATTAGTGAATAATATATTGATGGGTAAGAGATCACCTCTCTGTGTGCTTGATTGATGATTCAATAACCAAAGCTTCAGGCTAAAGGTAACTCATGGTGGTTCATCAGACCACACAAATACCTGAATGTCTCTTCCTAACCGTGCAATTTCATCAATCCACAAGATTCGAATGTGTTCTTCATCCTTCAGGGACACCACTACTCTCTATAATGTTTTCACCTAGTAAGCCTCTTTGAGGGTTCCTCAACTGGTTCACTTGTCTAGAGATCAATCTTGTGACTTTGGTTGCTTCTCTAAACAACACATCTGATCCTTTAGAGGAATTTTTCAGCTCTCCCCACTGTGTGTTTTTCCACTACACCTCTGTGAGAGAGAGAATTCCTCTTTCATTCTTTCTCATCGACCTATTTTCATGCCTCTCCAAAAAACCAACCATTTATCATTTTCAAAGTTCCACAGAGTGTATCTCATCCTTGTTCTTTAATGTTTCTATCCTATTTTCTTGTTGTTATATCCAAATGACACCCTTACCTATCCTTTTCTTTTTCAGTTAATTTATTGTGTAGTTAGCGCATTTAAGCTTCTTAGCCAATGCATGGTTGATAGATTTAAAATCAGCAATTCCTTAAGCAATATCCCTACCCAAGAAACTAGAATTTGTGTCCCTTTCTCTTAAGCTTTTAGATAATTACAATTATTTACAATGAGGAAATATTAGCTAAGGGATGTCAGAGTCCCCTCCCCCTTACGGTAACACCATCCTTGGTGTTCAATAACCATATACAACCAATACATGCTCACAAACCAAACACATATGATATGGAGCTTTATACATATAGCTATGTACATCATTTACAATGTATTTACATTTTATTTACTCACAAATAAGAAAGGATATGTTGCCCACATCTGGTTATCCATTTCCACTGTGGCTCCCTCGGTCCCAAAGTTCCTCCATTACACTTTGACTTGTTCTATTGCTCGATTCTGTAGCATGAGCTTCCTCTGATCTAGGATGCATAGAGGTTCTAGTTGGGACTCTCCCTTTCGTTCTATATGTAACATACACCAATCAATTACATGATTAGCATCATGTACATACCTTTTAAGCAATGAAACATGAAAGACATCATGCACTCATATTTATGGAGGAAAGGACGACATATAGGCCACTCGTCCTATCCATTAGAGCACCTCAAATGGCCCACAAAATTATGGTGCCAACTTGGCAAATAACCTAAATTTTAAAGATCTCTTCTTGGATCTAACTCACAGGAAAAAAATGTTCCCCTACTTCGAACTCCTTGTGAACACTATGTTGATCCGAATAGCTCTTTTTCCTATCCTGTGCCACCTTTAAATTCCTTCTAATAATTTTCATTTCTTGTTTTATTTCCTTCAATGTATTAGGCCCAATGGTAACCTTATTCATTGGATCATTCAAGCTAATAGGAGTATTACAACTCCTCCTACAAATTTCTTTGAAATGGCTCATTTTCAGTGATTCATGATACCCAATGTTATATACAAATTATACACGTGGAATATATTCTTCCCACTTCCTTGGTTGGTGCATTACATACATTCTTAACATGCCCTCAAGAATTTTGTTTTTCCTCTCATCTTTCTCATCAGTCTGAGGATGATAAATTGCACTAAATGCCAATTTTGTTCCCAAGCCTACAACTAATTCTATCCAATTCATCGAAGTAAATTTGGCATCTCTATCTGAGATAATTTTCTTGGGAACTCCATTCAATCTCATGATTTCCTTTATGAATATTTTAGCCACACAACTAGCTGAATTTCTAGATTTAATAGCTACAAAGTGAGTCACTTTTCTCAACTTTTTACCACTACCTTGATTGCATCATGTTCTTTAAAAGCCTTTGGAAGCCTTGTAATAAAGTCAATAGAAATCACTTCCCACTTCCATTCTTGAATGGGGATAGGTTATAATAAGCTAGTTAGGTGCTTGTACTTAGCTTTCACTTGCTGACGTCCTGTGCATTTGGGGATTAAATCAACCACCTCCCTTTTCAAATCAAGCCAATAGTAAAATTTATTGATGGTTTTTAGGGTATTTTGACAACTCAGGTGATCATAGTATGGTTTTGCGTGAAAATCCTTCAATATCATCTTCTTTAGATTTCCATCCTTTGGCACATGGATTCTATTCTTGAATCTAATCAACCCACATTTTGAGACACGATATTGTTTGTCTTGATCACCCTTGATCTCCTGCTACAATTTCTCCTTTAGATGTTGATATTTTTCATCTTGCCTCCATACATTTTTTATCTTATCTTCAAGATCAATTCCATAGGAACTTATGGATTCTATATAGTTCATTTGGACTCTCCTACTGAGTGCATCCATCGATCCACTCTCTTTTCCTATAATGTATTTTTTCTTGAAATAAAACTGGTTGAGTATGGCCAACCATCTATCTTGCCTTGCATTTAATTTAGGCCGATCAAAAAAATATTTTAGCCCTCCACAATCAGCCATTAGAGTAAATTTTCTACCAAAGAGGGAGTTTCTCCATATCTTCAACACATGGATGATGGAAGCCAATTCCAAGTCATGAGTTACATAATTTTTCTCATATTCATTTAACTTTCGAGATTCATAACAAATCGTTTTTCCTTCCTGCATCAAGACTCCACCCAGCCCCTCTTTGTAGGCATCCATTCAAACTATGAAATCCTTCTCAGGGTCTACTATCTTTAGTATTGGTGCATTAATTAATGATTGCTTCAGCTAATTGAATCTTGGAGCACAATCATTTGTCCATTTGAGCTTCTTTCCCTTCTTTAATAATGCAGTGATTGGGTGACCAATCTCGGAGAAGTTATTAATGAACCTCCTATAATAACCTACCAATCCCATGGAGAACTTAATTTTAGACACATTCTTAGGTTTTGACCACTCCATCATGGCCTTAATCTTCTCTGGATCAACTGCCACTCCCTGTTTTGAGATAATGTGTCCCAAATAGTGGATTTTTGATTGGAAGAAATCACATTTAATAATATTTTCATAAAACTTATGCTCTCTTAGAAATTGTAGTACTAAAACCAAATTATCTTCATGTTCCTCCTTAGTATTTGAATAGACTAAAATGTCATCAATTAAAACCACTACAAATCTATCTAGGTAAGGGTGCAACACACTATTCATCAAGCACATGGAAGTTGCAGGGGCATTAGTATGCCCAAAGGGAACTACCACGAACTTGTAAGGCCCATACCTTGTTCTGAATGATATTTTATAGATATTCTCATAATTTATGTGCACCTAATGATAGCCTAAACTCAAGTCAATATTGGAGAATACACGTTTTTATCATTAATCCATGGAAAGTGATACCTATTTTTTATGGTCACATTATTAATTTATCTATAGCCAATGTGTAGCCTAAGTGTGCCATCCTTCTTCTTCACGAATAGAAATGATGCTCCCCATGGAGACACACTTGGCCTTAGCTATCACTTGTCCAGAATCTCCTTAAGTTGCAACTTCATTTCAATCAACTTGGTAGTAATTATTCTATATGGAGCCTTTGATGTTGGAGTCTCTCCTAGAATTAATTCAATAGATAAATCCACCTCTCTATGAGGAGGCAGCCTGGGAATCTCCTCGGGAAAGCCATCTAAAAACTATTTTAAAATAGGGTATTTCCTCAGAACATCATTGTTTTCATTCCTAGTGTTGAAATTAGCTTCAACGCTGCTAGATATTTTCACAAAACATAAAAGACATCCATTTTTGCAACTTCTCTTGGCCTACATAGCCAAAATTAATGTCACCAAATTAGGTTTCACTTTTCCCTACAATATTCTGTGCTCACTGGTTTCATCAAGGCATTCAATGGTCTTCTCAAAGCATGCAACCTTCGTGTGATGCATATAAAACCAATCCATACCAAACATTGTTTCATATGCTTGGAGTGGTAGTACATTGAAATTGGTGATAGTTGGCATGACATTTAACTCAGTCAAGCATGACCTTAATATTTTCTCCACTCTCCTTATCATCCTCATGGCCAACTAAACTAGCCAAGGCTCAACATGTGCTTCCTTCTTCAGTGCACATTTCTCAACAATAGTAGACCTGATGTAACCAAAATTTGAACCAAGGTCAATCAAAACATAATTGTTTTGGTCACGGAGCATACCTTCCATTTCTATAATCGCTACAATGTGATCAACTTAACAATTATCCATTGCTGCATAAATTCTAGGTATACGTTGTGCCACAGCTTTTATTGTCTTTGTTTCCTTCACATTATACAATCTTGGTCTAGCATGCTTGAGTTGTGGGAAATCCTTACTTAAATTATTCCCCCCACAATTCCATCACTTATATGGACCCTTCTCATAACTCTAGACTTCTTCTTGAGTAGAGAAACCTCTGCTAGCATTGTTGGAATGTTGATGATATTCTTAATTAATAAGGGTCGTACTCATTCTCTTGGTTTCTTTTTTTCTTTTTCCTTCGAATTTGGCATTGATTTCGAATTTCGAATCCTATATATACTAAAGCCTATGCCTAGATTTCTCATAGAGGTGCTTTAGTTTTTTAATTGCATCCTCTAATGTCTCAGGCTCATCAAACTCAATTATATTCTTCAAGGATTATGGAAATCCATTGACATGCCTTTGAATATTTTCTTTTTCTTCTTTAAGGTAAGGAGCATATCTTAGAAACTCTAATAATTTGGTGGTATACTCCTCATCTAACATTTTTCCCAATTTGAGCTCATAGAACTCCTTAGCATTATTATTGAATTATCCCTTAGATAGATACTTGTCCCTAAAATATTCCTCCAATTCCTTCCAGGACAACTCCCCTTATTTTATTCCATTTACATTTTTCATATCTTTCCAACAAATATTATCCTTACATTTTAGGCTAAAAGTAGCTACGTTCGTTTTCATGTTCTCTGAGTATTCATGAATTCAAAAGAATTTCTTCATTCCCAGTGGCTAGGGTTTTGCATCCTATGATTTCCTCATTTCACCATCAAATGTAGAAGGCTTGGCCTTCTTAAACTCCTCTAGTACATACTGTCTCTCCCTCCTTTTCCCATGATGGCAATGATAGTTATAATGATAATGTAGGCTCTTATGAATATTCTCATACAACTTTTCATGGGTGCTTCAATCCTTGTCAGGAGTACTTAGCAGAGTGCCTCCTTTCACATAGTTTTCACTAGACAAATTGTGCCTCTTTCTAGACATACTCTAATTTTCCCCATTATTTCTTTCTACTTGTCCCAAAGGACTATGCTTATTTCTATGACTGATCCCCAACTCATGTTGCCTCTACCTTTGTAGGTCTGGCATGCTTTGGAGTATGATTGCATTGACTTCTACTTGTTTCTCTTGTGATCTGACAAGCCTTTCATTGTCATCCTTACAATTCCTTATTTCTTTTCTCAAGCTCCCCAATGTGTCCATCCAATCAAGGGAGTCAACCCATCCTCGTTTCTCAACTAACCTTTCCTCTTCAATTGTCCTTTTTTCTTCATCCATTATGTGATTGGTCAAAACTATATTGTACCATCTTTCTATTCATTCATTAGTCCCTCGATTCTATACTATACCATCATTTGTCATTTATGAAGTCCTTAACCTTCATGTGAGATCATGCACAAACATAATTGTTAGATTTTAACAAGTCTCAAATGCATAATAAACATTATCACCTTGGCTTGTTGTTGGAAATTTTTTGGCAGGAGGCTAGCTAAAACAAGTCATTTCAAGTTAGCACATTCATCTCAATGAAATCATGACAAATAATCAATAATATGCTACATACAGGTGCTGGGTCATGAAAAAGGTATGTTTTTCCTCATTTTCTTAATTAATCATATGGTTTTCCGTGAATATACTCTCGTCTTGATCACATTCTTGAAGAAAGATTGTGAAAAGAAAATAGAAAGTAGTGTTGGAAAAATTACATGTTTTTAGTATCAAAAGCTTAAGTTTCCGCTGGTTTATACATGGGTTGACTAGATTGGACAAATGTTGTTGCTTTCGGATAAGACGACAGTGCCAAGAAACGGAGATTTTGTTGATTACAGCTCTGTGAACCACGCTCAAGCTGGAGGCAAATACAGGATTGATGTGGAAATCTAATTGTTCAGTCGAGCAATCCTGAGGATATTCTGAACCTCGGGATAAGCTTTGATTTTGCTATCAATTCATAGAATATGTAATGCTAGTAAATCAAAATAGAAGCAACATTATAATTTTGTAGTTTGTAAAATTCTAGCGAGACTGCGAATGAAGATTGAACTTTAAGGAGTCGAAGTGATTATGTAATTCTTTTGACATTTAATGAAAGACTCAAAGTTTTCCATTAAATCTTTGTATTGTGTTTTGATAGAATTTTTCTTCTGGAGGATTTGAGCCCAATCGCTAGAAGATCCAATGCTCCTTGTATTATGCTATTTACGTTTTACTGTCAAGATTTACGTTGTTATTTCTTCTCTAGGTTGAGTTAGAGTACATCATATAGCTCATTTAATATCGTTTTTATTTACAGAAAGTAAGTTTATATATGATTGTTGTTCCCTCTTTGTATATTCTTTCTGCTATTACTTCTAGCTTTGAATATTCTTTGTAATTCGTATGATTTGAATAGTCTGCTTAATGCATGTGGATTTGATTATTCGGTTTGATTTCCTCTCTTGTATTAGGACATTGGATTAAGATCTTTGTTTGAAAATAGTTTTGCAAGTGATTTATCTTTCTGATTTTGAGTTATAGAATAATTCTTCTTCTTCATTTCTAAGAATTAATGAGTTGTTAAGTGATTGCTTATTTCTGCAACAATTAGGTAGGATTAATTACCTACATTTCACTCTCTGATTGTTATCTCACAGACAGTGCTTACAACCTTGAAATAGACATATGACTCCAGGGTTGACATATTAATGTAGGATTAAATTTGATTTATTTACTCATCTTAGTGCACCAACATTTTAGCATCGTTTTTGGGGAGGTTGTCAAGATAATAGCTAATTTGTGTCTCTGAAGATAATTGGGTATTGAAAACGGGAGGTAAGAACCTGCGTACACATCAAGCAAAACGCTTGTTCCTAGTGCCCGCTCTCAGTAGATATGAACAGGTTGTGTACGAATGAATGATTAGGAGAGAAAAGATACCAATAGATCAGAAATCACTACCAAAAACCACCAAAGCCCAGGGATCGCCGACCCCTATGAAGCCAACCTTTATAGACGAAATCATTCAGAGAGTTGAACTTTAGGTGTCAATAGGACCCTAGACAGGATCTAGAAAGGGCTCTACTTTAATCCCTCAAGAAACAGAATCACCAATTATAGCTTATGCCAAGATCCATAGAAAAACTGAAGGATCTGAGCAAAGCTTCCAAACTACAAATAATCAATACTCTAGTCCTTCACAAGAGGGAAAATTGTGTAATTTAAGAGAAGGAGAAGGAGAAACTAGTGGAGTTGTTGAGGCAAATCCACAGCCATATGAATTAGGATCTCCTGTGATCCTGGCTTAAAAAAAAGTACAGAATATCCCAAATCTGAGTAGTGAAGTAAATCCCCGTCGAATTTTGAGTGCTCCATCAACCCAGATAACGCCCCATGACCAAGAAATCCCTGAATATTATTGGCACATCTTTGACCAAATGGCGAATCTACCACCTCAAGGTCAGACCTCGACATTGGAATATCCCATCGTCGACTAGTATCCAATGCCCCGATGAAACCTATTCCTTTACAAAATACCCCAACCTTTCACGAGATGACCTCAGAGCACTTGGATGCTTTTTTATTTGAGTTTGATGTGCTATGCAGAGGTTATGATTACACCATTGATCCTCAAAAATTGAAGTTGTTCCCCTCCACCTTAAAGGGAGCATCTTTCTGATGGATTATGGTTTTGGGTTGAAGTACCATTAGTTCTTGGGACTACATGAAAAATGATTTTCTCACCAAATACCAGGACTACTATAGGACTAGGGATCTAAAAGATGAAATCTTCAAAATGTCTGCAAAGGATAATGAAACTTTAGAGGAATACGTTGAATGGTTTTAGTATAATTTGCAGAGATCCCCCCACTCCACATTACCAAAAGAAGTCTTCGAAGCCATTTTAATAAAGGGGATGAGAGAAGAATGGGTAGAAAATTTAAATCTGATGGGGAAAGGTGACATTTCTCAATAATAATATGACGAAATTGTTTGATTGTGTATCAGGTGTTCGCAAGGTAGCACGCACATCGAGCTAGGAAGCCGAGACTCCATGACTAGAGGAAGCAGACCTCCCAACGGAGACATGACAAGAATAGATACTAGAAACCTCTTGGAAGATTTCAAAACAGATATCTTAGGAACACTGACTACACAATTAGACGTCTTACATGCTAAACAAAGACAAGTTGAGGCAGAACAAACCATAGCCATATTCTTCCCACGCTGCCGAAAGAAACACAGTCAAAGAGAATGTCCTTTGGACATTATTCAAACATGCTCTATATGCACCAAGGAACATGCCACATATCAGTTTCCATTACTTCCTAGATTAAAAGAAGTGTTCAAAGAAGCTGAAGAAGGAACATAGTCGACATACTTAATGGCACAATGTCAATAATTGCAAGCACCACCCTCAAGTATGCCACAAGACCCGTGTTTGTTCTTTCCTACGCAATATAATCAATAGAAAAATCTTCGAACAACATGGCAAGGTCAACCACCTTTCTCTGCCTGGAAATCCCAATAGTATTCCATGTCACCCTGGCCAAACCAACCCAAAAATCCACAATGCTTACCCTTCACATTGGGTTTCTTCCACTTCACAGAACCCGAATTGGCCTAAAAACTGGCAGCACCCTGTTGGGATGAACAATTTACCCATGGGTCCATTTCAAAACCCTTAGCCTTCAGTACACCCCCAATTTTTGGCTCAGCCAAATCTGAATCCTAATAATAGATTGGTCCAATATGTACAAATCCTTGAGAATTTAGATAATGATACAGAACTGGAAGAATGCAATGAGATTCGGATAAGGTTAAGGCACATTATTTCCACAGAATAAAATAAAGAAACTAAAAACTAAAAACAACCCGCAATAAATCCTTCGATTTTGATTGCTATGGAAATAAAATAGGGAGAAGACACAGTTGAGTAGCAGAATTTCGATAAAATTATAATTTCTTCTCCCCCATTCCCCAAGAGACTAGCAATAGCTAAACCTGTTGTCTATCTTGATTTTGATATCTTAGGGGAATTGAAAATTTTTTGTATAAATATTCCACTCCTCCAAGCCATACAAGACATCCCGATTTATGCAAAAACAATTAAGGAATTATGTGGGAAGAAGCCTAGGAGGAAATTGAAAAACCCACCAACAGTGCATGTGGTAGGAACTTTATCTGACCTGCTTCTAGGTAAACAAGCACTGATTAAATATGAAGACCCAGGGAATCTTGTAGTAACCATTCAAATACAAGGCTACACCTTTCCAAACACACTAGTAGATCTTGGAGAAACCATTAATATTCTGACTACTAAAACCTACAGGGTTCTGGGCATTACAACTTTGGAACCCACCTCAACCTTATTAGAACTTGTCGACAAATCGGTAGTTAGACTTGAAGGAACCTTATAGGATGTTATTGTTTCTGTCGATTCCTGGGATACCTTGTGGACTTTCTAGTCATCAACCCAAGAAGTAGGCTAGATGGACATCCTTTGATATTGGGTCAACCTTGGTTAGAAACAACATATGCTTATACAGGATGTCATGCAGGTAGCATGACTATTACACAAGGAAATGCTATGAAGAATCTTGTTTTGTATCCCCCAGCTAAACCAAGTCCACCTATTGTAAATACTCAGTTACAACAACCCAGATACCTGGAAGAAAACATACACTCTCCTGTCACACTGGAAGAAGCTCTTGAATTTAAGAATCAAACGGAGGATGACGTGATTAGCAAGTTCATTAATAGACTAGTTTCCATGAATAATCCGACATGCCAACTATTAAAATCCATTCTCGATAATGAAGCACAGGGAGATCCCTCGAGGGACATAGATGATCAGCATATACCCACGACTATAGTGTATAATAGCAGGCCAATTAAGATTGAACCAAGTAAAATGCTTAACATTAACAGTAACTTGGACAATCACCGACAACAAAGGCTTATTCAAGTGCTTTAGAACTATAAAAAAAACTTTTTCTTGGGAATACTCAAACATGAAAGTTATAGATCCCCAACTATGAACCATCATATCTACATTGAGAAGGATGCTTGCACCATTCGGCAGCGCCAGAGAAGGTTGAATCCTCACCTCAGAGATATTGTGAAAGAGGAATTGAAAAAGTTGCTAGATGTAAATTTTATTTATGCTATCTCAGATAGCTAGTGGGTCTACCCATTGGTAGTCATTCCAAAGAAAAATGGGAAATGGTGAATCTGCGTGGACTATAGAGAACTGAATAAAGCCACTCAGAAGGACCATTTCCCTCTTCCGTTGATTGATCAAATTCTTGACACCTTAGCAAAGAAACATTTTTTTTCCTTCCTCGATGGCTTCAGTAGCTATAATCAGATCCAAATCACCCCTGTTGACCAGGACAAAATTATGTTTACCTACCCTTGGGGTACATTTGCATACAAAATTTTCCCCTTTGGTTAGTGCAATGCCCCACCCACATTTCAGAGAGAAATATTGAGCTTTTTTTCTAATTTGATCAATGAAGGACTTGTAATTTATATGGATGATTTCACCCCCTATGGAAGTGATTTTGAGCAGGGCTTGTGAAATCTAGAAAAGGTACTTGAATGATGCATTGCCACCAGGTTATGCTTAAGCAATGTAAGGTGTCACATCATGATGACTAAAGGTGTGGTTTTGGGAGAATACATCTCTATGGTAGGAATACTGGTACATCAAGCAAAAATAGAGGTAATTCTTGCACTACCCACACCCAGCACCCAGACTGAGGTACACAGTTTCATTAGATATGCAAGGTACTACCATAGATTTATTGAGAACTTTTCAAAAATTGTTGCACCTTTGTATGTCTTAACTAGTAATGTTGAAATTAATTTGTCCAACAAATGTGATGTTGCCTTTGCATATCTGAAGAAGTTGATTTCAACTGCACCAGTATTGTGAGGACCAAACTAGGAGTTACCTTTCCATATCTCTTTAGACACTTCAGACACACCTATAGGCATTTTACTTGGACAAGAAGAGGACAGAAAGCCTACACTATCAATTATATTAGAAAAAACCTTACCCCTACTCAGTTAAATTACACAGTAACAAAAAAATAATTTCTAGTTGTTATACATGTTATTAATAATTTTAGACATTATATAATAGGCTATCCAGAATTTCTATATGCTAAACACTCTGCCATCAGGTACTTAGCAAAAAAACCATCACTAATGGACGAATAACTCGATGGTTGTTGTTACTGCAGGAGTTTGATATCACCATAAAGGACTAGCCAGGAAAATAAAATCATTTTACAGACTTCCTGTCTTGGATACCTAAGACGAATAATCCATTATTGGTAGACGAGCACCTATTCGCCATAATAATTAAAGCACCTTGGTATGTGGATGTAGCAAATTATCTATCACTTGAGAAATTACCAACCCATCTGTTGCCCAAGGAAAGGAAGCTAATTGTCTAACGCAGTGCCTGATTTTTATGGATTGGCAGGTATCTTTTCCACACTAGATCCAATTTACATATTCAAATGTGCATTCAAGAAGAAAAGGTGTATGACATCCTGAAAGCTTGTCATGACGAGCCTTGTGGAGACATTTTATAGACAACAGAACCAGACATAAGATCCTTTGTATGGGCTATTATGGGCCCACCATATTCAAAGATTCCAAGAAATATGTTCAAGTCTGTGAAATTTTCCATAGGATGGGCGGTCCTAGACAAGCTAATGAAATGCCACTGTAGCCGCAATTGGTGGTGGAACCCTTTGAAAGATGGGCGCTTCACTTTTTTGGGCCCTTTAATCCACCATCAAATCAAAAGGTCTATATACAGGTTGCCACAGACAATGTAACTAAATGGGTAGAAATAACAACCTTACCACGGGCCATAGAAGAAACAATGATTAATTTCCCTTTTGAACTATTTTTATGATACAAATTACCAAGTGAGGTGATAACCGATGGAGGAGCGCAGTTTACAGGACATAAAATTTCAGCCACCCTACGAAATCATCACTTCAAACATCGAGTTACCTCTCCATATCACCCACAGGTAAATGGATAGGTAGAGAGCAAAAACAAAGTCATAGAAGCAATCTTGACTAATACAATCTTGTCAAATCGAGGGAACTAGGCCGCTAAACTTCCAAAAGCCTTGTGGGCCTATCATACAACATGGCGCAATACTACTGGATACTCCCCCTACCAACTTGTTTTTGGAAAAGAAACAATCTTCCCAATAGATTTTGAGATAAATATTCTTAGGACAACCCAGGAGGTTGGACTGGATCTTACAGAAGCCCAAACACAACAAATTCAACAATTAAACGAGCTAGATGAAACATGCTTACTTGCCCTGCAGCGTACAAAAATTATTTAATAGCAGAGGGCCAAGTGGCATGATAGGCTTACTAAAAAGAAATAATTTCAGAAAGGTGATTGGGCACTCCTCTATGACTCCACATTTCAGAAATTCCCAGGGAAACTTCCAAAAAGGTGGCTCAGGCCTTATGAGATTCAAGAAGTGAATAATAATGGCACCATAACTTTAATCACCATTGACGCGTCTGGTGCTCCCTTTCTAGTGAATGGACATCAATTGCGACTTTATCACTAGCAACTCATAAAGGAATATTTCTACCAGCACATAAGTAATGATCCTACTCTCCAAACCATAGTTGTAGGGGATGGTAACCCGACAGCTTCATTTGCATGAAAAAATTGTTTTCTTCTCATATTGTAAATAATGTACATATTTTCTTTTGAAAATGGTTAAGAAATTTTATTTATTTTTAGTATGCTGGAATTTTGATACAAACATTGTTTATTATTGACCGTTTTTCGTTAAAAGAGAAGTTGTTGTTCCTTCGTCCTAGTGGTTGTTCCCTTCTAGAAGAAACACTTGTTGTTCCATTTCCAACGAAACAGTTGTTGTTCCCTTTCCAACGAAACAATGTTATTCCCTTCTCGAAGGAACATTTGTTGTGCTTTTTCCAATGAGACAATTGTTGTTCCCTTCTCGAAGAAACATTTGATGCTCCCTTCTTGAAGAAACAGTTGTTTTTCCCTTCTCAAAGAAACAATTGTTGTTCCTTTTTCCAAAGAATAGTTGTTGTGCCTTTTCCAATGAGACAGTTTTTGTTCCCTTCTCGAAGAAACAGTTTTTGTTCCCTTCTCGAAGAAACATTTGTTGTTCCCTTCTCGAAGAAACAGTCGATGTTCCCTTTTCCAAAGAATAGTTTTTGTGCCTTTTCCAATGAGGAAATTGTTGTTCCCTTCTCGAAGAAATAGTTGTTGTTCCCTTTCCAACGAAATAGTTGTTGTTATCTTCTCGAAGGAGTAGTTGTTGTTCCTTTTCCAGTGAGACAGTTATTATTCCCTTCTAGAAGGAACAGTTTTTGTTCCCTTCTCCAAGAAATAGTTGTTGTTCCCTTCTCGAAGAAACAATTGTTGTTCCCTTTTCCAAAGAGCAGTTGTTGTCCCCTCTGTGAATGAAAAACTTGGTGTCCCCATTAACAAAAAATAACAAATTGTTGATACATTGCCATGAATGATTGTTATTCTCATTACTATCATTCCATGTCGGTTATTCCTTTTGGTTATGGGTTTGATCTAAATATTTAAAAGCGGTAGTCTCTAAATCATCATGATTCTTAGCCTTTTTGGTGTATATTTTTTCTAACATGCTCTATCTATAAATATTCTTGCTTATGTCTATTTTTTGGATACATTATAAACTATTCATGATCTATCCCCACCATACTATTTTCTCTTTTATTACACATTCAATTGGTGATTTCCTCAATAAATATGATGGAGAATCTAAGGCATATTTATCCTTGGCATTGTTTTTACTTCTTACACCATATTGGACTCTTAGGGAGTTCATGAGCCTCCCCTAACTTCTAAAGAAAAAAACGAGAAGAAACATAACAAATTAATCTTAAAAAAAAAATAGGGGGGCTCATCATGAGTCAGCCTACCATGATCATAAGAAAGTAACATAAGTGAAATTCCCATTATGGCTACCACACTAGGGTAATCTCCTTGTGACACTAAAATGTCCAAGGATTAGAGCTCTCGTCATGATCTGTCCTATTCACTTTGTTGTAATCTGGTGAGTGGCATTGTTATTATATGGTCATCACGCAATAACAATGTCCTCTTTAAAAGGGAAATCATTTTTTTAAGTTTAGGATACTGGCTCATTTGTGGGTTAAAAGGGAACCCTATTGAGGCTATGGACACCTATTGGTAGTAGTGGCTCTTCCTATGGTATTGAAGTATACTTTGAAGTTGCAAAATTTGTATTTTGTCCTTAGTTCTTCTTTACTAAATAAAAAGGTAGAAAACACCTTTTATTTGTGACTACATCTTTAATAACTAGTATGGGTGACATATGTATATTACATAAACCACGTCAGCATTATCCAATCATCTGGCGTCAATAGCCATAAATTTAAAATAGCGCCTCATCAGATTTCATCGCACATACTCCAAAAAGTAAATATATTTCCATGATGTAAATTTTGTACGCTTTATTTCTCACGATCCTTTCTGACCAATCAAACTGATGTTCATTTATTGCATTCAATTATGACTATCTAACTGTTATAACCACTTTTTATTGTAATAATGATGCCACGTGCTCTCTTTCTCGCCCACATGTTTTACAGGTCGTGGTTTCCCCTTTCTTCAATAAAGGGGGACGGTCCTACATTATTATGACATGAATGCGCACAATTAACGAACAGTTTCCATACCCATCAATATGATAGGATATCATTACCAAAAATTTGTACTTAGTTTCTATTCTTTATACTCTTGCATGAAGTTTATGCTATTTCATTACGAGATTCGTGGGATCCAATAGTGCATGCGGGTTTGTAGATTGTCCTCAGGAAATAGCAGATATGGGAGGCACCTCTATCCACAGTGAGCCTACGCTATTACAAATCATCGTGAAAGCCCGAGACATATTAGAACATGCAATATGGGCACAATATCTTACTCGATTATAAGGGTTTAACAATGATATTTCTCTGGAATTCCTACAGAATTTATAGAATAAGAGCACAATTGTCAAAGGCAGGACCATAGCAGTAACTAAAGTGTTGGGTTGTGTTATATTCTTTCCACGAGTAGCCCACGTAGTTAAACGGGGGGTTAGACGGGGGGTGGAGTGCCCCCTTCATTGCACTGATTGCATAGCGGGGGGGGTCACAGGGGTTTGAGGGGTGCAAGTAACCCCCTCTATCCGGTCCAGGGCAGCACCCCGGAAATTTTGTTTTTTGGACGCCTTTCCTGCTAAGGGGTTTCGCTAGGGCCTGTGGTAGACCCTATTCAGTGGGAGATCTACAAGATCGATTCTGGTGGTGAAAGAAGATGGTGAGCAGTGGAAATATAGAGATCGAGAAATATAATGGTCAGAGTTTTGAGTTGTGGAAACTCAAGATGGAGGATCTGTTGGTGGATAAAGATTAGTGGATCACGGTAGATCTAGGTACTAAACCAATGGGAGTTTCCGATGAAGAATGGAAGAAGTTGGATCGGAAGGCAAAGAGCACAATTCAATTATGTGTCTGAGATTCAATATTGATGAATGTATCAGGGGAAGCTATGATGAAGGCTTTGTGGGACAAGTTAGGAACTTTGTACCAATCTAAGTCTCTGGTGAATAAACTTTTCCTGCAGAAAAAAGCTATATAACCTAAAGATGAAAGATGGAGACTCGGTGATAGAGCATCTGAATGCATTTAATATTGTGGTAAGTCAGTTATTATTTGTTGATATTAGCTGAAGATAAGTGCATTAGTTTGTTGTGTTCTCTACCAGATTCATGGGATAGTCTAGTTATTGCAATAGGTAGCAATACAAGTACCTTGCAGTTTGATGAAATAGTCTCATCCTTGCTGACAGAAAAGATAAGACAAAAAAATATGGAGAGCTAGAATGGTGATGCCTTGTTTGTACGAGGACAGTACCAGAACAGAAACAAAAATAATTCATCGAGTGGGAGATCTAAATCTAGAGGGAGATCTAAATCTCCTGGAAAACCTGTAAAGGTGGTGTGCTAGAAATGCGGAAAGGAAGGGCACTACAAAAGGGACTGTAAATCTAAATCTCTTGATAAGGGAAAGGGATCTGATGATGCTCTTCTACAGAGGCAAAAACAACCTCAGATGAAGGTGGGGATGTGTACTTGGCTTCTTCAAGTACACATGTAGATCATGAGGCATGGTTGATTGACTCAGGTGCATCCTTTCACTTCACTCCCCATAGAGAGTGGTTCTGCAAGTATGAGAAATAGGATGGTGGTGATGTCTTCTTGGGGGATGACAAGAAGGCTAGAATCGTTGGTCGCAGAAAAGTAAAGTTGAAGTTTCAAGGTGGAAGGGTTAGAACACTTCTAGGTGTTCTGCATATTCTTGCATTAGCCAGAAATCTGATTTCTGTAAGAAAGTTGGATGATGCATGTGTAAAAATAGTGTTCTAGAAGGATACCTGCAAGATGGTTTGGGGTGCACTGGTATTGATGTGGGGAGTTCGGATTGGAACTCTGTACAAGCTGCAAGGTAGCACTGTTTTTGATGGGTGCAACAATTCTGTGGTTCTTGAAAGTGAAGAAGAAAATCTAGTGGTCTCTGGAGAGAAGACCATGCTATGGCATCAAAGGCTTGGACATATTGGAGAGAAGGGCCTTCAAATAATTCATGGTAAAGGTATGGTAGAAGGTATGAGTAATAGCTCTTAGGATTTTGATTTCTGTGAAAATTGTGTATATCGGAAGCAAAATCGGGTGAGATTCCCCTTTGGTGGTAAGAGGGAGAAACATATATTAGAACTTGTGCACAGTGATGTGTTTGGACCTATGAAGGTTCCATCGCTGGGTAAGTCTATGTACTAAGTATCATTTATAGATCTCAAAGAATACATGGATATATTTCCATAAGAAGAAATCTGAAGTCTTTGACAGGTTTAAATAATTTAAGGATTTGGTGGAAAACCAGACAAGGAAGAAGATAAAGGTGTTGAGGACAGATAATGGTGGAGAGTTTTGCAGCAAGGAATTTGAAGAATTTTGTAAGAAGTGTGGTATAGCAAGGCAGAAGACTACTCCATACACAACTGAGAAAAATGGAGTTGCAGAAAGAATGAACAAGACGTTGATGGAAAGGGAAAGAAGCATGCTCAGTGGTTTTGGGTTAGGAAAGGAATTCTGGGTAGAGGCGATGGAGACAACATGTTACCTGGTAAACAGATCAACTTCATAAGCGTTGGAGGATAAGACTCAACAAGAGGTATGGACTGGTAAGAAATCCTCTCTTTTACATATGAAGGTATTTGGATGTGATGCATATGTACATGTTCCAAATGAGAAAAGAACCAAGTTGGATAGTAAATCAAAAAAGTGCATCTTTATTGGGTATAAGGATGATTTAAACAGTTATAAGCTTTGGAACCCAGTAACAAGGAAGGTTGTGTACAACCGAGATGTGGTGTTCAGAGAGGTGAAAGATGTTATTAAACATGAATTCCAACCAAAGGAGCCTGAGAAGATAGAGCTTGAGCTTAAGGAGGAAGAATCAGACTCTACAACAAAGGAGGAATCAAAAGATGAAGAGCCACAAACTCTGGGTTTGAAAAGATCGATTCAAGAAAGAAGGTCGCCAGAAAGGTATAGTCCATCTGCTTTCTATTCAACTTTTTCCTTATCTGTTACTAATGATGATCCCAGAATTGTGAAGGAAGCAGTAGATTCAAAGGATGGCAAACTCTGGAAAGATGCCATGGTTGATGAAATGGCATCTTTGCACAAAAAATGAGGCTTGGGATCTGGTGGAGTTGTCGGCTGGAAGAAAACCCATTGGAAGCAAATGAGTGTTCAAGTAGAAGACAAATCCAAAAGGAAAGGTGGATAAATACAAAGCTCGGTTGGTAGCAAAAGGTTATTCCTAGGTGCCAGGAATTAATTTTGGTGATATTTTTTCTCCTGTTGCCAAGGTAGCTTATATTAGATTACTTTTATCTGTTGTTGTTGCTTTTGATTTTGAGGTAGAACAGATGGATTGAAGACAACATTTCTTCATGGGTATCTAGAAGAGGAGATCTACATGAAGCAACCTGAAGGTTTTGCGGTGAAGGGTAAGAAAGAAATGGTATGCAATTTAAAGAAGTATATGTATGGGTTAAAATAGTCACCAAGGATGTGGTATCAAAAATTTGAAACGCTTCACCAGAAGAAAAGCAGATCACTGTGTGTATTTTAGAATAATTGGAGACCATGTTATTTATCTATTCTTGTATGTGGATGATATGTTGCTGGTTGGAAATGCCAAAGAAATTATCGAGGATTTGAAGACCTAATTGTCCTCCAAATTCGACATGAAATATCTTTGTGTTGCAAACTATATTTTGGGCATGGAAATTAAAAGAAACCAGGAAAAGAGAAAGCTATCGTTAAACTAGAGGAAGTATGTCGAGACAATACTGCAGAGATTTAATATGTAGGATAGTAAACCGGTGAAGGTTCCTATTCCTCTAGGTGTGAGGTTATCTACTGAACAGTGTCCCATGACACAAGAAGAGGAAGAGGACATGTAATAGACCAGACATTGCACATGCAGTGGGATTATTGAGCAGGTTTATGTCAAAACCAAGGAAGGAGCACTAGTGATTATGGTTTGTGCTACTAAGGAAGACTAGGATTGGACATAGTGTTGGATATTCGTGGCTTCGTTGATGCAAACTGGGCTAGAGATCTGGATCAGAGAATATCTACAAGTGGGTATGTGTTTAACTTATTTTGAGGTGCAATCAGTTGGATGAGTAAGAAAAAATCTGTAGTGGCACTATCAACTAGAGATGCAGAATACATGGTAGCCACTCATGTAAGCAAGGAAGCAGTTTGGTTGCAAAGATTGAGTTCAAGTATGGGGTTAGTACAGGGAGCTATAAGGATAGACTATGACAGCCAAAATGCAATTTTCTTGGCAAAGAACCCTATATATCATTCAAAGACAAAGCACATTGATGTTCAGTATCACTTTGTGAGGGATATGATAGAAGACAAAAAGGTGTTGCTGGTAAAGTTGGACACTTTGAAGAATACTGCAGATGCATTGACAAAATCTATGAGCTCTGAGAAGTTCTCTTGGTGTAGAGAAACAATGGGCATTGCGAGGCTAGATAAATGACTAAGCTCTCTTGTGGCCCCCTTTGGAAAGAAAAAAACAAGTGGGAGAATGTTGGGTTGTGTTATATTCTTTCCACTAGTAGCCCATGTAGTTAACCGGGGGGTTAGAGGGGGGGTTAGGTTGGGTGGACCTACCTATGGTTTTTTGCATGTTTTTCGCACATGGTTTTGGATGCGATGGTTTTTAGTCCATGGTTTTGGACACGATGGTTTTTGGTCCATGGTATTCTATGCTTCGGCACATATAAATATGTATTGTAACATTGAAAGGAACATTATGAAATATCAAGCTGGTAGTCCTAGTTTTGGGATCCAAGGGAAAATCCCTGTGTATATCTGTTTTATGTGTTATGCTCTTGCGTTGTTTATTTTCTGTGTTTTATAATTCATATGTAGGTAATTTCTGTACGGGGTTAAAACTTGTATAAATCCATTCTGGAAGAGGTCACAGGCCTCCCCATAGAAGGCATAAACTGGATCGAAAATCACACAATATTTCATGAAGTTGTAGAATTGTTCAAAGATCCTAGCGAGGAGTTAGTGCAGAAAGGCAAAGGTATCTGTCCCACATCCTTGAGCGAACCATGGCGTCAATTGGAAAAATTCATTCAGAAATATATCACATGCGATGGTCACCATGATGTGGTAAGATCTCAGAACCTTAAATTATTAGCTACATTATAGCAGAAAATAGTAATTAATTTGTAATTTTTCTTGAATATGTTATTACATGAAGTTGTTAGTAGAGTAAGGAAGTCCAAGAACCTACAGGCCACAATCAGTCATAATGGTCTAATTAAATTAGTAGTCATCAAGGAATTAACTCAGCTACAGTTAAAATGGAACAATTTTATAAGCTCTGATGCACTACCCCTGGAAGGAAATCCCGAAAACACCCAGCTAGAGGAAGAATGTTAGACCATGGAGATACAAGCCCAAAAAAGGGGACGAAAAATGAAAGCCTCTATTTTGACATCTATTCCTATGAAACTAAGACAGTCTGAGTGAAATTCCAAGTGGAAAAGCATTAGTTTAGCCATAGATGAGGTGGGACCATCCCATGGATCCCCTGATAACCAACAAGTGGCTTTTCCATAGGATTATGAAGAAGAGGCGGCTCAAGTATTAGAAAATTTGGGAACTCTCTTTGAGGAGCTGGGCCAGTTTGGGAATTTATAAGAATATAATCCTATCCCTTCCACTTCTCCTCATATTTCTCACCATATAGAGACATTACCTCCTCCGAAAATGACTGAGAAATGCATGAATTAGAAGGGCATGATTTTTCTGTAGCTGAAACCCAGGAGCCTGGAGTTAATTTAGGAAATATAGCCCCACTCGAACAAGACCTTGATAATGATAAGGAGTCGGAACTTAATTTCTGAGATACGACCTTACTTGAACCAAACCTTGACAATGTTGATGAGTCGGAAGCCAATTTAGGAGACAAAGCCTTACTCGAACATGAGCCTGACAATTTTGAAACTGCTCCTATTTTTTAGAATGTTATTGTTGACCCTTCTTCCCTAGTAAAGAAACCTACTATAAGAGTAAAGAGGCGAGATGATCATATGTTGGAATTGATGGATAAAGTAAATAAGAATTTGAAAAGAAAATTTAAGAAGCTTAGAAAATGGCTAAGAGACTCTAAGAAAATTCATGGGAAAGAAATGGATTCGAAATTAATCAGAACCCAGAGTGGGAATTCTCTTAATTCCACTCGGACTCAAATGAAAAACATCAACACGTGTCCAGCAGGGACTTGAACTAAGGATATTTGTACTAGTTCTATAGAACATAAAACAGATTTATTTTCTTCTGTTGAATTGGTGGAAATAGAAACTCAAATAGATTTATGTTCTTCTGTTGAATTGGTAGAAACATCCACTCAGAAATATCTGCTGAAAAATATTTGTGTCCCTACGTTAGCAGTAGAAGTAGTTGTTCAAACTGTCCCTTGTGTTCATGTTGTAACAGCAGAAGTAGCCATTCAAACAGAGTCAATAGCAACTAGTAGTAAGATTACTGAGATTGAGGACGTACCTCCTTATACCCCCTTGGTAGTAGAGGCTATTATTCAAAAAATGGGAACAAAATTTGCAGAATTACAGCAAGTACTACTGCAGCATCAACAAGAAGTTGTTCCTTTGAAGAAATATCAGGGGTTATTGAAAAACTTTAATGACTTGACCACAATAGAGGATGAAACCTATGCCAGCCTTAGATAAAAACAGAAAAAAGTGGAGGAACTACAATGGCAGTATCAGGATGTTGTGGAACAAATCAAAATTATTTTTTCTGTTAATTCAGATGCATTACCATGTAAGCTGCCTGCTACGAATTATGCACTTTTTCCGCTCGAATGATATTTACTTTTAAAAGTTAAGGCCATTAGAGTTGGTCAGCCCTTTGAGTTTAAATCTACTCTTGATTTTATTAAATTCTTTCAAACACATACTGAGGATGACAGGGAATTATGTGAATTATATTTGCACAATTTTTTCTTGGAAGATGACAGGGATGCCAATCCGAGCCCCTTCCTTGGGGATTTCTAGTTCTAGGCTTTCCTCTCCTTCACTAAAACCCATCTCAAATGGGCTAAGGCTCATGATATTTTCTAGAGGAGAGAAAGTGGACTGGATCTTTGGGTAAGAGGTGAACCTACACTGCCCCTGAAGCTCTCGCTACAACATAAGAGATTTATGGAAAAAGAAGGAGTTGTGTCCACCTTTGACCCCATCCACACAGACACTATCAAGTTGGGTTTGGAATATTGTCAAGATATCAGAGAAATAGTTCTCCTGGCTGCAAAGAAAATATGGACAGCCTCACCCAACAGTGTAGGAAATCGAGAACCTTTTGGTTACAGGAACTTCACTGTAGCTGCATCTGGACTTGCCCGTTATGGTAACCTTGTCCTAAGTGAGGGACCTAGTTGGATGGGATGTCGCCATAGAATCCCTATCATTTGGTATCCTCCTGATGGGTATTAGTGTAATTATGAATTATCATAACATCAGGAAGGCCAAGCCTTCGTAACACTTAAAAGAAAAAATGGTTTCCGGGTCTACAAGGAAGAAACATATCCTACCTATTCTCTGACTCGTTTGCATCTTAATTATATTATTGCATGAGGACATGCAAAAAGGTAAGCTGGAGAGTATGTTGGGTCATGAAAAAGGTATGTTTTTCCTCCTCATTTTCTTAATTAATCATATGGTTTTCCATGAATTTACTCTCATCTTGAGCACATTCTTGAAGAAAGACCGTGAAAAGAAAATAGAAAGTAGTGTTGGACAAACTACCTGTTTTTAGTATCACAAGCCTAAGTTTCCACTGGTTTATGCACAGGTTGACTAGATTGGATAACTATTGTTCCTTTCAGATAAGACGACAATGCCAAGAAAGGGCAATGTTGTTGATTCCAGCTATGTGAACCACGCTAAAGGCGGAGGAAAAATACGGGATTGATGTGGAAACATGATTGTTTAGTTGAGCAATCTTGAGGATCTTTTGATCCTCAAGATAAGCTCTAATTTTGTTAGCAGTTCATAGAATATATAATGCTAGTAAATCAAAACAGAAGTAACATTGTAATTTTGTAGTTTGTAAAATTCAGCAAGACTGCGAATGTAGATTGAACTTTAAGGAGTCAAAGTGATTATGTAATTCTTTTGACAGTTAATGAAAGACTTGGAGTTTTCCAGTAAATCTTTGTGTTGAGTTTCGATAATTGTTTTCTTCTGGAGGCTATGGGCCCGGTCATTGGAAGATCCACTGCTCCTTGTATTATGTTATTTACGTAGTACTGTCAAGATTTACATTGTTGTTTCTTCTCTAGGTTGAGTTAGAGTACATCATATAGCTCAGTTAATATTGTTTTTATTTACAAAAAGAAATTTTGTATATGATTGTTGTTCCATCTTAGTATATGCTTTCTACAATTACTTCTGGCTTTGAATATTTTTTGTAATTAGTATGATTTGAATAGTCTCCTTAATGTGCATGGATTTGATTATTTAGGTTGATTTCCTCTCTTGTATTAGGACATTGGATTAAGATCTTTGTTTCAAAATAGTTTGCAAGTGATTTATCTTTTCGATTTTGAGTTATAGAATAATTCTTGTTTTGCATTTTTAAGAATTAATGAGTTGTTAAGTGATTGTTTATTTCTGTAACGATTAGTTAGGATTAATTACTTGCATTTCACACTCTAATTTTTATCGCACATACAATGCTTACAACCTTGAAATAGACATATGAATCTCGGGTTGACATATTAATGTAGGGTTAAGGTTGATTTACAAAGATATCTTAATGCCCCAACAATAGGCATCAAAACCAATAAACAAAATAGTCCAAACGATCAATTCACAAAAACATTAGGTTTCTAACATTCATCATAAAGCTTCAAGGCCTCACTTGATCTCCAAAGGTCCAGTGTTGAACCTTTGCTTTGTAAATTTTTTGATAGAGACCATCTAGTCCAAGTGTTGAACCTAAAAAAGCTATAATACCACCCTATAACACACCTCCTACTATGTTATGTAACCATATCACAAAACAGAAGAAAATATAGATCAATGACTTGAAAATTAGCCTTTTCGAGGGTGAAACCTCCTTTACTTCACATAAATGAACAATTCTTGGATGATACAAAGGACAAGACCTCCTTGGTATATATAGGAGTCTAAAGGGTCACAATATAATTAGAGCCTACATAACAATAATAATGTAAGGGCACAACAATAACAATAGGGGGCTACATTAATAATAATAATAATAAGGGGGCTACATTAGTCTTATAGGGACCCCACATGCTCTTCTCCTTCAAAAAAGTGTTGTTTTCAATGCTTGAGTAGTTATGGATGCTTCTGTTGAAAATTTTCATCCTCCCATGTGGAATCCTCAACGGGCAAGTTCTTCCACTAAATGAAATACTTTGAAATTGATCGATTTCGTAGTTGTTGGGTTCTTGTTTCCATGACTACTTCAAGCTCCAATATGATTTTTCCTTCTTTTTCAAGTTTTGCCAATATTGCTTGAACTGAGAGCTTGTCACTGAAAACCTTCTTTAATCATGAAACATGGAAAACTGGGTGTATTCAAGAAGATGGAGGCAAATACAATTTGTATTCGATAGTACCACTCTTTTGCAACGCTTTATAAGGACCATAATACTTGGGTGATAATTTATTATCCTTCTTAGCTTGCTTGAGGAACATTTGTTTGTATGGTTGTAGCCTTAAAAATACACAGTTTCCTACATCAAAACTTATTTCACTGCGATGTTGATCTTCCTATTGTTTCATTCAATTTTGTACTAGAGTGAGGTTATCCTTTAAGGGTTGGTGAACTTGTTGTTGATGCTCAATTTGATCTTCCACTTCTTGAACCTTATAATTTTATCTTAAATATGATATCATGGACGATGATGATATCCATAAAGTGTCGTAAGTGGGGTCATTTTTTTTGCAGTATGGAAGGAAGTGTTATACCACCATTCAGCTAGAGGTAACCACTTGACCCATTGTGTTTGTTTATCATATACAAAGAAACAAAGATATCCTTCCAAAAATTTGTTCATTATCTCAGTTTTCCCACCAAATTGAGGATGATAAGATGAGCTCAGAGCTAATTGAGTACCAAGATATGAAAATAATCTAGTCCAAAAATTTCTAGTGAAAATAGGATCTTTGTCACTATTGAAGCCTCGAAATTCACTACAACAACATTGGAGATGACAACCCGGTCCAAACCTTAAACAAACTCATTTTCCGTTTAGAATGGTGGTTACGACTGGTTTAACTAGGTTAAGTTACCTTCTCTCAATCTCCAAATGGCTTAAAATATGACTTTCATCCACCAATGGAGAAGAGACATCAGATCAGCCCTCTTGTTGATCAAGAAATAAAGTGATCATTAAGCTGATCTGGGGGTCAGCATAGCCACAACTAAAGTTTGCCTCTTTTTGAAGAGGACTTTTAGGAATGTAAAATTAATCTATATGCAAATCAATACTAAAATGCAAGCAAAAATAGCTAAATCTTAATCCTATCTCAATTAGGCAGATATACATCTAACCTAATCGACAGCAAGATATTTAAATAATTAGAATTTAAATATGTTTGCCTTATAATGAATATCAAGCTAATGAAGTAGTTCAATTAACTGACATTATGGATACCAAAACATATTCAATTTAGAGACCTCTTAACTAAAATAATCAACCAAAAAAAATTAGGAAGTAGTTCACAAAATGATATTGATTGTTAAATAAATAATTCGAATAATAAATAATAATATGAGGAAATAGTTCAAAACATATTACTATTTGTTAAATCAATATTAGAAGACAAATTTATAAGTAAATAGTTGCTCAAAAATCAGAATTCAACCCATAAGAGTAGAGAAAAATAATAACATATGATTAAGACGAATTACTCATACCGGCAATAGTGCACAAATATGAATAAAATGACACATTCATTTCATCATAAAATAAAACTAGTATTTAAAACAATAGTATTAGAAATACCAACTTATTAAATCCATTTCTCTAGCTCTAGTCTCCAACAGTCCTTTACAATCTTTGAACTTCTATTGTTACAACAAGAGTTGTGGTAGTACAAGCTCTGCCCATCATACATAATTCAGAATGCAAAAAAAAATCCTCAATAATCCTCAGATCTAAGATTTTATCTCCTTTCACCTAAAACTCTAAATCCCTATTACAGTAGTGATTTTAGAATTCAGAATTGCAGAGAAGAAAAGCCCCTTAATACATTCTACAATCTGTTATTTATAATATTTACAGAAGAATTCTCAACAAGAAAGTTTGTTGAAGAAGAAATCTGCTCCATTCATTTTCATTAGCTCAAAATTTTATTCTTTTATTGTTGGAGCATTCTCGCTGATTGAGATATTCTTCTCCTCATCTCTTCAACTATTTTCCTGCAAAAACAAATCAAAACAAAATTAAAATAGAAAAATAAAATCGAAATGCCAAATCTGGAATTAAAACGAATCAAATCAAATATTAATTCCATAATTAAAATAAAAGAAATTAGAAATTTCTATTGATATCTGTGAGAATTTAATTGGTCAAGGAGATCATTGGAAAATGGATCTTCACCCAGAAGAAGCTATGGGCAAATGATAATACAGAAAATTAAACTCATAAATTAGTTTCATTAACAAATTCGGAGCTTGATCTTCTGTTGTATTTTAGACCCAATAAATGATGAAATATGATAATAAAACCACATTTGAAATGTTCTCTATGATTTTATCTTTCCAATGAGCCATCCTAGACCTCATTTGGCGAAGTAAAACTCCATTTATGAGCTTCCAAAGTTGGTATATTAAAATTGAGAGAATTCTGGAATTTCTGTTGCATAGGCTAAAAGTCAAAATTTCAAATTAAATTCTAATCCTAAATTAGATTACAATTATTTAATTAATTCTAATTAATTAAGATTAAAAATTAAATTAATTATTTACAGAAATTAATTAATATGGAAATAATCTAATAGAAATTAATTAATTAAAATATAATAATATTATACTAATATTATAATTCAAATTATAATAAAATTATAATTATAATATAAATATAATATTTAAAATACAAACCATTGGAATCAACCTATATTAATAAAACAAGTTAACATGAAATAAGTTACGCGAGGGAGTAGTGGAGTTATAAGGAGAAGTGAGGTGGAGAGATTAGGTGGAGAGTGATGTGAGGATGAGGTCACGGTATCGGGAGGTATAAGGAGTATGAACCTTATGTTAAAAAGACTTAACCCCTTGTATAAACCAAATCACATTGAAAATCCCAAATTCAATATTTTTCTAAAATGTGCGGCTTAATAAGTTTGTTTTTGGTGATATGCGATATGTGATATGTGATGTATTGCAATCGCAATATTTCATCGCAAATTTTATTTCGTTATTTTTTAATTTTGGGATTTTGGAAGGGAGGATTTGATAAGAAGTGGGGCTCGCTTGAATTAACCATCCTACAAATTGGACTACAACCACTTAACAATTTTGGGTTTGGGGTTTCGTAGTTTATTTCAAAATAACAAATTGGAGTAAATTACCAAGATCCCGAAACATGTTTTCATATTGTACAACTTAGCTGGGTCATTTTGTAGGACCTTTAGTGGAAAAATAAAAAATAACAATAGTAAAAGTTCACTAAAAGTTAATATTTAAAGTGAATGACTATTTTAATTGTAAAAATTGAAATATCATACGTTTATTAACATTTTTTAGTCCAAGAAAGAAAATGATCAAACTTAGAAAGAGTACCATTTACAAACCAATTGACCAAATGAGGTGAAACAAATATCGATGGAAAGATAGTGAAAAGTCGAATTCAATGAAACAATAAAAATAGAAATCCGATAAAAATGGAAAAATGATAAAATTGTAAGACAATAACTAAAATTAAAATAAAAAAAGATGCTTAGCCAAAAATTAATGGAAAGGGTCCCCATTATTTAAGTCAATAAGTCAAAAATGGGGGTGTTAAGTTTTCCTTACAACAATGGTGACACGGTAGGAAGAACCTGTTATATCTGGTTAAAGATAATGAACTTTAATTTACCCAAAGGTTAAAAATAATGGAGTTCAATAAACCGTCTAACTGTAAAATATTTCCATAGGTCCCACATAAATAGATTATGTGATTTTGTAAAGATAAGTACTCAAAATAAATTTTATTAAAAGTTGTGAATCCAAATTTGGGAAATTTTGTTTTAAAAACTACCTCATATAAAAATAAAAGAAGATAGAGATAAGAATTTCTGATAAAACATATATCCATTTTATGATTGTCTCTGACATCGCTTCTCTACTAGCAAGCCTGAACAGTACCCCAATGAAGTTGTATTTTATGTCATACAATCCTAGTCCTGCTACCAGCGAGCGTCCATAGCCTTGGAGGATTTATTTGTATTTCCCATGCTTCCCCTTTTAATCACCCTTTTGATAAGTGCATTTGCAAGTTTTTAGTTTATGATGTTTCCTAGTGAAAGAGGTGGGATGGTAAGAGAGATTTATGTTTAATGGACATAATACTTTCATAATGTTTACTCCAAATTCTTTCCCCTAGAACTATCAATTAGAGGCTTTTCTGTGGAGGGGTGGGGTGGATTCATTGTGTTAAACTCAAATTAGTTCTTTCCTTGAAAAAGTAAACTATATCACTTAGTAAGGATGTGTTTTCCTCCATGAAAAAGATTTAAATCCAGATGATCTTATGGTTCCACAAGGATATGCCTTTAATAATAAATGAAATTCACTGAAATGGATAGAGTTAATGGATTTTCCATGTATGCCAATCACTGTCAAGTAAGGAAAAATACCTTTCACATAAATCATGGCAGAGTCACCAAAATGAAATCAAAACTAAAAGAAAAAAGGAAAACAATTCTTAAACTAAAGTAAGAAAATAAATGAGCAAACAAAATAAAATTGAAGAAAGAAAAAATAAAAGAAAAAACCAAATTTAAAAGGTACACTCCAACAAGAGTACTTATACAAATATCTCAACAAAAGAAAATAAGCATATGTGCGTTCCTTCTAATGTTGAGATTTTTAAAAAAAATATTTTGCAGAGTTATAAGAAATGAGGCTCTCAAAATGGAGAAGTTGAAATATCAATGAAATGAGGTTCTACGGAGTGATAACTGTGGTGAGTACATATCTAATGAGTTTAAGAACTTCTATGCAACAGAAGGGATTAAACGAGTGTTGACGACACCCCATAACCCTCGACATAATGAGGTTTCCGAGAGGAAGAACATGAGCATAGTAGGGGTAGCAAGGGTGATGTTGCATGATCAGGCCCTACTACTACACTTGTGGGCTAAGGCATGCAACACAACGGTTTATGTTCACAACCGTATCCCACATGGGATACTTGAGATGAAGACACCAAAGGAGGCTTATTCTGGTAAGAGGCCAGATGTTGGTCACTTCAAGAAGCTTGAGCCAATAGAAAAGTTGGGGATCTTTGTGGGGTACACTGATATCGGGTGTACATGTCAACCAGTCGGATGACAGTGGTTTGTAGGGATATTTGGTTCAATGAGGAGAAGGCCATGCAAGTATCCCTTGAGAGGGGGCTTGAGCTACATGCGGATGAGGAGCTTTAGCTCCTAAGGTTAAGGGGCCTCGAATGATGTGGAGCAGCCACATGTAGAGGTTCAGAGAGTGGAGAAATCCACTCAGGAAAAGTCTTCCAGAGAGGGAAGAAAGTGCAATAGAGAGGCTGATAGAATTTTGGATGAGGCACGAGAGAATGTGGGAGCACCCTCTTCTCGGCACAGATAGAAGAGGTTACCAGAGAGGTACACTGGATACATGGAACTTATGCGTGCATGTGTTGTGATAGATCCATCTTCCTTTCACGAATTAGTGTAGCAGCTGGTTTGAATTGATGCAATGGTGGAGGAGTATGACTCCATAGTTCGAAACAGTGTTTGGGATGTGGTCCCAAGACCGGAGGACAAGTCAGTTGTGAGCTCCCATTGGCTTTACAAGGTAAAGCAAGTTGCAGATGGTAGTGTGGAGAAGAATATGGCCAAATTTGTGGCTTGTGGCTTTTCACAAGTAGAGGGGATTGACTATGATGAGACCTTTGCTCCTATTGCAAGGTACTCGTCAATCAGATCTATTTTGGCACTATCAGCACAGATGGGTTGGAAGATCCATCAAATGGATGTGAAGACTACCTTCCTTAATGGCATGATTGAGGAAGAGGTGTACATAGAGCAGCGTGAAGGTTTTGAAACCTTCGACCGTGAATCGCATGTGTGTTGACTCAAGAGAGTGTTATATGGGTTGAAACAAGCACCCAGTGCTTGGTACACCAGGATAGATAGCTACTTCACTGGGATGGGCTTCAAGAAGAGTGAAGCAGATGTGAACCCGTATCACATAGTGGTGAAAGTTAAGTTGTTGATCATTATACTTTATGTAGATGATCTCATACTGACAGGTGATGAGAAGCTCATCAAATCTTGCAAGGAGGACCTTGCAAGAGAATTTGAGATGAAGGGCATGGTGCTCATACATTAAATTCTTGCAAAGGGGGTATGGAAGGGAGATGGGGAGTTGTTTGTATCTTAGGGAAAGTATGCCAAGCAGATACTCAGGAGATTCCACATGGAGAGCAGTAAACCCACGGAGACTCCTCTAGCTAGTAACTAGAGGAAGTATGATGCTACTTCAAGGGAAGTAGTGGAAGCTATTGTTAATAGGCAACTTCTGAGTTCACTCATATACTTGGTGAACACATGACTGGATATGTGCTTTGCATTTAACCATCTTAGTCAAGCGATGGTTATGCCTACCAAGCTGTATTGGAAGGCAGAAAAGAATGTATTGAGATACCTTAGAGGCACTACTCAGTTTGGGTTATGGTACAAATGGACAGAGGGATTGAAGCTTCAAGGCTTCACCGATGCATATTGGGCAGGGAGTCCATCCGATAGGAAGAGCACATTAGGAGGGATATTTAGTATTTGGTCAGGGAAGTTTCTTGGTATAGCACGAAACATATATCGGTTGCACTCAATTCAGCAGAGGCAGAGTACATGGCTGCAAGACAGGCAGCATGTGAGGCTATCTGAATAAGGAAGATCCTGGTTGGTTTTTTTTTTCAGTAGATGTATCCGACAATGATTTATTCTGATAATTAGAGCTGTATCAAACTCTCTAAAAATCTAGTCTCTCATGATCGGTCCAAGCATATTGATATTTGGTATCATCATCTCAGAGATTGTGTATTGAGGTGGATTATGTTGTTAGAGTATATTCCCATGGAGGAGCAAGATGTTAACATTTTGACAAAGGCATTGTCAAGATGTAAATTCGAGTTTCAAAAATGCTAGATCAGGGTAATTGATAATCCCTTTCTTGTTGAGAGGGAGTGTTGAGAAATGGCAACATGAAATTCTAGTTTAATTTTTCCTTGAATTAAACTGTGAACTAAATCTGAATTATATCCTCATAGCAACTTAAAATTAGTTAAGTTTATTAAACTTACTTAACTTAGGAAATTCGAGTTGGAAGTATTTATGTCGTCATGTGTATGTTCTTCCTACTTTGCAGGAGTCTAGTGTGAGTTAATTGTGAGTTGTAAAATAGAAGACTTAGTTTCATGAGTCAATTAAATTAGTTCTCAAATTGATTAAGAGAATTAATAGTGAGTTAACAGTCAGTGGTGTCACTAATGAACTCCACGAGTGCTACTCTAGTTAACTTAATATTTACTCATCAGAAACTCATGCATGCCAATTTTGAGAAAGACCCAGTTGATACTAGAGTGCAGGGATAGTGTACTATTTGTTTTAGATTTTTCTGAGTTGCACTGATAATGCACGCATTCATGAACTAACCCTTGAGGGATTGTGTAGTTTTTGGAGGCTTTATTTCCCTTTAAATACAAGCTATCCTCCATAGGAATTACACATTGGAATAGAGACTTGGAGAGCTTGTGAAGAGGCTAAGCTTTGGTCTTGAGCTTGCTTATGAGTTGGAGATTGAATTTGTTGAGTGTTGGGATTTTTCTAGAGGAAAACAACATTGTAATTTCATCTTGATTTTCAGGATTAATACAATACAGATAGTGGGGTTTTGAGTTGTGGCTTTCCCCAGATATTTATTGTGGTATGTGCCTTTGATTCTCTTACTCTATTGATTATTTTTTTCTCAATTTTCATGGGCTTCTATTGTAAAGAGTAAAGTAGATTCTTGCCTCTTGCTTCAGCAAATTGCATTAGCTTGTGAATCTACAGAATTTTCTATAGCTTTGTGTTTGAGATTTGATGACATGTGAATGTGCATCCTAATCATTATTAATACTATAGGAAGTGTTCACTAATCAAGAAATTAATCATATAGAATAAAGGCTACTTCATCATCATTTGTTTGCACCTCCATATTGGAATTCTCAATTATGTTAATGAAATTGGAAGGAGATTGAGAAAAGCTTGAAATAATTTCACATGCATTATGAATGGGAGGAAGAGAGAAAATATATTCAAACCAATCTAATAATTCCTCTTGTAAAGGTTTTTCTTTAATTTTAAATCTCAAGAAATTTAAACGAAATTGAATGGTAAAATCAATCAAAGACTCATTTTCAAACCTTCGTAAATCTTCAATTTTGTCACATACTTGTTCGTAGTTATAGCGGTAAATTTTACAAAGGAACATTGTAACAAAATGATCCCAACTGTGAATTGAGGCAACTGGAAACGATTAACACTAGCATCTTGCTTTTTCCAAGAATGTAAGAGTAAAAATCCTACATAAAATGCATTCATCAATTCCTTGAAAATTAGAATTTGAAAAATTTTGAATGAATTGTAAAGCATGATTAAATGCAGAAGTATTTCTCTTACCATTAAAATTTACCTGAGACAAAATTCTTACCACTTCTGGTGGAGTATTGCAAGATGCATGTCCAAAAATACAACTCCAAATTGGAAGTTTGAGAGGATTCATAGTGATAAAATGAAATGTTAGAATAAAAAGACTCCAATAGACAACAAGTTTCAAGCCATCCTTCTAGCACCAAAATGTTGAAGCCTTAAAATTCACTTCAACAACATTGGGGATGACCACCCGGTCCAGACCTTAAAGAAACTCTTTTTCAGTTTAGAATGGTGGTTCCTAATGGTTTAACTAGGTCCAATTACCTTCTCTCAATCTCTAAATGGATTAAAATATGACTTTCATCCACCAATGGAGAAGATACATTAGATCAGCCCTCTTGCTAATCAGGCAAGAAAGTGATCCTTACACTGATATGGAGCTCAGCAAAGCCACAAATAAAGTTTGTCGCTTTGTGAAGAGTACTCTTAGGAATATAAAATTAATCTATATGCAAAATTATTCTAAAATGCAAGAAAAGAGAATTAAATCCTAATACTATCTCAATTAGGCAAATATAGATCTAACCCAACCGAGAGCAAAATATTTAAATAACTGGGATTTAAATATGTCTACCTTATAATGAATATCAAGCTAATGAAGTAGTTCAAATAACTAACATTATGAATACCAAAACATATTCTATTCAGAAACCTCTTAACTGAAATAATCAACCAACAACATTTAGGAAGTAGTTCACAAAATGGTATTGATTGTTAAATCAGTAATTTGAATAATTAAACATTAATATGAAGAAATAGTTCACAACATATAATTATTTTTTAAATCCGTATTAAAAAACAGATTTTTGAGTAAATACTTACTCAGAAATTAGAATTCAACCCACAAGAGTATAGATAATAATAACATATGATTGAGACAAATTACTCATACCGACAATAGTGCACAAATATGAATAAAATGACACATACATGTCATCTTAAAATGAAACTTGTATTTAAAATAATAGTATTATAAGTACCTATTTATTGAATCCATTTCTCTAGCTCTGGTCTTCAATAGTCTTCTACTATATTTGAACTTCTGCTGTTACAACAAGAGTTGCAGTAGTGCAAGCTCTATCCATCATACATAATTCAGAATGCAAAAGAAAAATCCTCAATAATCCCCAGATTTTGTATTTTCTCTCCTCTTGGCTGCAACACTAAATTCCTATTACATTAGTTCTTTTAGAATTTAGAGTTGCAGAGAAGAGAATCCCATTAATACATTCTACAATCTGCTATTTATAATATTTACAAAAGAATTATCAACAAGAAAATTTGTTGAAGAAGAAATATGCTCCATTCATTTTCATTGGCCCAAAATTCCATTCTTCTATTGTTGCAGCATTCTCATCTCTTCAACTATTTTCCTACAAAAACAAATCAAAACTAAATTAAAATGCAAAAATAAAATCAAAATGCCAAATCTGGAATTAAAACAAATCAAATCAAAACTTAATTACATAATTAAAATAAAAGAAACCAGAACTATCCATTGATGCCTGCAAGGATTTAATTGGTCAAGGAGATCATTGATGAATGGATCTGCACCCAGAAGAAGCTATGGGCAAATGATAATGCAGAAAATTAAACTCATAAATTAGTTTCATTAAAAAATTTGAAGTTTTATCTTCTGTTGGATTTTAGACCCAATAAATGATCAAATATTGTAATGAAATCACTTCAGAAATGTTCTCCATGATTTTATATTTTCAATGAGCCATCCTAGGCCTCATTTGGCCAAGTAAAACTCCATTTATGAGCTTCCAAAGTTGGTATATTAAAATTGCCAGAATTCTGGAATTTCTGTTGCCTGGGCTAAAAATCAAAATTTTTAAATTAAATTATAATCCTAAATTATATTATAGTTATTATTTAATTAATGTTAATTAATTGTGATTACAAATTAAATTAATTATTTATATAAATTAATTAATATGGAAATGATTTAACATAAATTAATTAATTAAAATATATTAATATTATAATTCAAATTATATTAAAATTATAATATAAATATAATATTTAAAATACAAACCATTGGAATCAACCCATATTAATAAAACAAATGCACATGAAATAAGTTACGTGAGGGAGTGTTTCAATTCATCACCATCCCAAGACCAATTGTGGGTGTACATGATATTTGAAAGATATACACCCTACGAATTGGTGAGCAATGGCGGAACGAAATGCATCGAGTAGGGTTTCTGGTGCTAGGGTTCTGGGAATGGGGCGTCTGAAGCCGAGCACCTGCTCCCCCCAATGGCGCCACAATAGGAAAGGCCGCAGGAATGGCCCCGGTATAGCTCGCCCTGCGAAGATTAAGCAACAAGGGAAATCGAGAGCCACAGGAAAG